>CM055886.1:17286991-17886991 GCA_029582165.1 Portulaca oleracea | reverse complement strand
TCTCTAATCGAACCCGGTTTCAAAGTCCAATTCATGGTGGATATGCGTCATTGGAGGGTCGTTATGGCCATTAAAAGGAGTGGTGTTTCATTCTACAAAGACCTTGCGCCATAAGATGTCATCTAAAGTCTCTATCAGACCATGCCCGAGCCTTCAAAGGGACTATGGAACCATCGGCAAGAAGGATTTCCGAGGCTAGGAAAAGGCATGCCTTCACTATTTCAACCATAATATCTTCAATACAACTTCGATGGAATTCAAATTTTGGGAACATAAAGTAGACATCGAGAGGCTTTCCATCGATATATTATGGGCCTATAACGGAGTTGGGATGAAGAAGTTGTGCACGTCTGAAGTCGGCAGAAAACTTCCCAGATCGTCACGCCCGCTACCCCAACTGTAGCGCCCGTGACGCCCCTTCGGAAAAATAGGTGGGAATAGGACAGAACGGCGTATCGCCCGCGACGCCCAGCGTCGCACTCGCGACGGCCCTGTCCGGAACTAAATTTCACTATTTTTTCTCCCTTCCTATATATACCCCAATGTTATATTTTTGCGGAGAATTTTGATGAATGTTTTTGATTTAGGCTCAAGAAGAATCCACTAAATTGGAGAGTTGTTATTTGTGGGTTTTCAAACCCTAATCAATGAAAGCTAATCCTTTGAGTGGAAATTGCTTGGTGATTTCTCTTCTTTATGAGTGGGTGTTCTTTCTCCGTTCTTGTGAGATTTCTTGGGTGTGTCAAGACTCTTTGCTTGTGGAAGGTCCTTATGCTAGAGATAGAACATCTTAGTTCAATATGGTGAGATTTCTCGCTTTAGAATTGTCTATATCTTTTAATTTCATGTTTATCTCCATTAATCCAAAAACCCTAAAAAATTGGTTTGTAGTGTTTATAAGTTCTATGTGTTAGAACCCCTCAATGACAGTGATAACGACCTTGGCGCTGGATCAGTTTTGAATGAAAGCCAAAATTCGAATAGCCAGTAAAGATATGATGCGCAAGGAAAGAAATCTCAAAGCAGGTAAAAGGACATTCACCTAGGGAATCATAAGGATGTTCACTCATAGCATCACAAGGACGTTCACCCTAGGCGAGAAGCTTTATCGTTAAAGATAAAAAGAGCAAAATATCAGGAAAGTTTTCTGGAAACGAAATCATCTATTTTCTCAATTCTTTTCTAGCCAGACTAATTGATTGCAACTATATTGAACTGTAGGAAACAATCAATCAAGAATTTTGAATGAAGATATGATTGAAGATTTCTAAAAATACAACAAGAAGATCTCATGTAGATTTGGAAATATGGCCAATCATAATGAAAGAAAGTATCAAGAAGAAATGAAACTCAAACGGCTCTATTCTACTGTCTATTCTACCGATGTATTACAAATATAAACAGAAGACCTCAAGAATGAAGAAAATCAACGATTCAACGGAAGAAATCGGGTGCCCAAAAACAGAGAGTCGTTTTTGTAATTCTTGGTGTTCTTTCTTCGAGTAGAAAGAAGAGAATGTGTGAGTCTTGCAATTGTGTTTGAATCGAATCCTAGATGAACTTAGGTTCGATTAAGTGTTAGCATCAATCTGGTGTTTGTTGTGTGTAGTTCAGAAACCGTTGGTAAAGTTCCCTCTACAAGGCACTTGGTTCGCTGTTGCCCTAAGGACGTTCAGCCAAGGGAACATTCATCTCTTGTTCTGTAATCTGCTCTAAATGAATAAAGGAAGTTATTCAGTCATCACTTGCTTAACCTTTATCTCTGTTTACTTTAGTTTATATAAAGTTGAATCTTAATCTGAGAAGATTAAGCTCCTAACCTCCAACTTTATCAGTGAGTTTTTGTGTAGAAAAATTCAATAACCCTATTCATCCCCCCCCCCCCTCTAGGTGTCTTTCAATTGGTATCAGAGCAGGTCCACTCAAGAAGAGACTAACCGCTCTGTAGAAAAGATCATGGTTGGGATCGAAGATGGTGATATAGGGCAAGGGCGTTGCTTGAATAGTCCCCCATTATTCAGAGGATCAAACTTTTCCCAATGAAAGAAGCGTATAAAAGCATTCATCATGGATCAAGACTATGACGTTTGGGACATAATTGAGAATGGAGACTTTGTCCCCATGATTACAAAGGAAGGAATAAGGAAACCCAAAATTAGATCCAAATATACTGCCACAAAAGCAGAAAAGGCGGATAAAAATGTTAAAGCTTTACATATCCTTTATTGTGGACTTGGTTCTAATGAGTTTGAATTTGTCTCTGGTTGTGATACAGCTAAACAGGTGTGGGATACCTTAGTGGTCACATACGAAGGAACGAGCCAAGTACAAAAAATAAAGCTTGAAAATTATGTGAAGCACTATGAATCCTTCAAAATGAAGAATTGAGAATCCATCAAGGACATGTACAAACGATTCAATGTCATAGTCGATAATCTCAAGTCCTTGGGGAAAACCTACTCCAATGAAGAAAAAGTTCACAAGGTCCTCAGATGTCTTCCAAGAGAGAAATTGGAATCAAAGGTCATTGTAATAGAGGAAGTTCACGATGTTGAAACCCTCCAATTAGATGAACTCTTTGGAAAGATTTTTGATCACGAAATGCGTCTCTAGGAAGAGCAAAATGAAAAGGAAGAAGTAGCTTGTAAGGACATCTATGGTCCTATCAACAATGATAAGGACCGAATCTTGGCCTTGATGGCCAAGGAACTCAAGAAATCGTGCAAGAAAATTCATACCTCCAAAGGACCTTCATCCAAACGAATCAACCAAAGAGGTAATGACTCATTAAATAATAGAACTAACTCACTCCCTTGTTTTTTTTTTTTGTGGTCACCGGGATCACTTGATCAAGGACTGTCCCTACCACAGAAAGAACAAAGAAAAGAGAAATCACATGGCCTTGATGGCCACTTGGAGTGATGACGAGGAAGCTACTAGTCATTGCATCATGGGAAAAGACACCAACGACACAGAGGAAGTTGGTGCAACCAATGATGACTATCCGGATAGTAACAAGGATGTATCAATGGAGGTAATATTTGATGATCTCCTCATTTATCCTAAAAAGTACTTGGGAAAGTTCCTTTTAAAGTTTGCAGGACGGGAACCAAAGCATTTAAATGAGATTAGGTCACTAAAAGAAACCAACCAAGGCCTGAAAGAGTCCAATGAGAAATTGGAGAAATTATGTGAAGGCCTTACCTCCAGGGTCAACATTCTCAGAGCTGAAATACTAGACCTCAAGGCCAACCTTGATGATTGTCACAAGTCTCTGGCTAAGGCAACCAAACAATAAGAAAACCTTGGAAAATGGCATGAAAGTTCATCCCCTATTAAGGAGCGAAACTGACGTCAAGGACATTCTGTCTCGCAAGGACAAGCTATCAGAACCAGACACCAAGGATGACACAAGGACCTTAATGACCAGTACCAAGGCCACAGATTTAACTCATGGAACCAAGAACGACACACCTATCTTGGGACAAGATATCAAGGTCATTCATCTCCTCCCAAAAGCAAATATGGTAAATCACACTACTTCAACCTTTATCGTTCTAAAATTGGTCAAGTTTGGGTTCCAAAAGGAACGAGACCTCCTAACATGGTTGTTACTAGTAGTCAAGAACCTAAATTTAATGTCAATTTTGGCTTGAGGAAGGGTGTCTAAAGTTTTTCCAGATATATTCAGCATCCAGGGAGCTTGGAGCACTCAAGGACATTACTTACATCAGCAATAAGAACCCCTCAAGGACCTTGTTAGACCTAGGATCAAGGACCATGACAAATGGACAAATAGCAGTGTCATTTTTATGGCACATATTAAGGGGGAGCACCCTCTCTTAGGACTAACAAGTTCATTGAGTCTTGCAGATTATTGGACATGGTTACAATATTAAGGGGGAGCTCCCTAGACTTTTTGATAAAAGTCAAAAAGGGGGAGAAGTGTTGTAAATGAATTTTTTCTTTCATAAAAAAGGGGGAGACTGTTAGAACCCCTCAAGGACATTGATAAGGACCTTGGCGGTGGATCAGTTTTGAATGAAAACAAAAATTCGAATAGCTAGAAAAGATATGATGTGCAAGGAAAGAAATCTCAAAGTAGGAAAAAGGACATTCACCTAGGGCATCAAAAGGTCGTTCACTCACAGCATCGCAAGGACGTTCACCCCAGGCGAGAAGCTTCGTCGTGAAAGATAAAAATAGCAAAATATCAGGGAAGTTTTCTGGAAACGAAATCATCTATTTTCTCTATCCTTTTCTAACCAGACTAATTGATTGTAACTATATTGAATTGTAGGAAACAATCAATCAAGCATTTGGAAAAAAGATATGATTGAAGATTTCTGAAAATACAACAAGAGGATCTCATGTAGATTTTGAAATATGGCTAATCACAATGAAGGAAAGTATCAAGAAGAAATCAAACTCAAACGGCTCTATTCTACTGTCTATTCTACTGATGCATTAGAAGTATAAATAGAAGAACTCAAGAATGTAGAAAATCAACGATTCCACGGAATAAATCAGGTGCCCAAAAACAGAGAGGTTTTTTGTAATTCTTGGTGTTCTTTCTTCGAGTAGAAATAAGAGAATGTGTGAGTGTTGCAATTGTGTTTGAATAGAATCCTAGACAGACTTAGGTTCGATTAAGTGTTAGCATCAATGCGGTGTTTGGTGCGTGTTGTTCAGAAACCGTTTGTAAAATGCCCTCTGGAAGGCACTTGGTTCGCTGTTGCCCTAAGGACGTTCAGCCTAGGGAACATTCATCTCTTGTTCTATAATCTGCTCTAAAGGAATAAAGGAAGTTATTCAGTTATCACTTGCTTATCCTTTATCTCTGATTACTTTAGTTTATATAAAGTTGAATCTTAATCTGAGAAGGTTAAGATCCTAACGCCCAGCTTTATCAGTGAGTTTTTGTGTAGAAAAATTCAATAACCCTATTCACCCCCCCCCCCCATAAGGTTCTTTCAATTGGTATCAGAGCAGGTCCACTCAAGAAGAGACTAACCGCTCTGTGGAAAAGATCAAGGTTGGGATCGAAGATGGTGATATAGGGCAAGGGCGTTGCTTGAACAGTCCCCCATTATTCAGAGGATCAAACTTTTCCCAATGGAAGAAGCGTATGAAAGCATTCATCATGGATCAAGATTATGACGTTTGGGACATAATTGAGAATGGAGACTTTGTCCCCATGATTACAGAGGAAGGAATCAGGAAACCCAAAATTAGATCTAAATATATTTCCACAAAAGCAGAAGAGGCGGATAAAAATGTTAAAGCTTTACATATCCTTTTTTGTGGACTTGATTCTAATGAGTTTGAATTTGGCTCTGGTTGTGATATAGTTAAACAGGTGTGGGATACCTTAGTGGTCACATACGAAGGAACGAGCCAAGTACAAAAAATAAAGCTTGACAATTATGTCAAGCACTATGAATCCTTCAAAATGAAGAATGGAGAATCCATCAAGGAAATGTATAAACGATTTAATGTCATAGTCAATAATCTAAAGTCCTTGGGGAAAACCTACTCCAATGAAGAAAAAGTTCACAATGTCCTCATATGTCCTCCAAGAGAGAAATGGGAATCAAAGGTCACTGTAATAGAGGAAGTTCACGATGTTGAAACCCTCCAATTAGATGACCTCATTAGAAAACTTCTTGCTCACGAAATGCGTCTCTAGGAAGAGCAAAATGAAAAGGAAGAAGTAGCTTGTAAGGACATCTATGGTCCTATCAACAATGATAAGGACCGAATCTTGGCCTTGATGGCCAAGGAACTCAAGAAATCGTGTAAGAAAATTCATACCTCCAAAGGACCTTCATTCAAACGGATCAACCAAAGAGGTAATGACTCATTAAATAATAGAACTTACTCACTCTCTTGTTTTTTGAGTGGTAACCCAGATCACTTGATCAAGGACTGTCCGTACCACAGAAAGAATAAAGAAAAGAGAAATCACATGGCCTTGATGGGCACTTGGAGTGATGATGAGGAAGCTACTAGTCATTACATCATGAGAAAAGAAACTAACGACACAGAGGAAGTTGGTGCAAACTATGATGACTATCCAGACATTGACAAGGATAAATCAAGGGAGGTAACATTTGATGATGTCTTCACTTATCTTAAAAAGTAATTGGGAAAATGCCTTTTAAAGTTTGCAGGACGGGAAACCAAGCATTTAAATGAGATTAGGTCACTAAATGAAAGCAACAAAGGCCTAAAAGAGTCCAATGAGAAATTGGAGAAATTATGTGAAGGCCTTACCTCCAAGGTCGACATTCTCAGAGCTGAAATACCTGACCTCAAGGCCAACCTTGATGATTGTCACAAGTCACTGGCTGAGGCAACCAAACAACAAGAAAACCTTTGAAATTGGCATGAAAGTTCATCCCCTATTAAGGAGCGAAACTGTCGTCTAGGACATTCTGTCTCGCAAGAACAAGCTATCAGAACCAGACACCAAGGACGACACAAAGACCTTAATGAGCAGTACCAAGACCACAGATTTCACTCATGGAACCAAGAACGACAGAATATCTTGGGACAAGATATCAAGGTCATTCATCTCTTCTCAAAAGCAAATATGGTAAATCACACTACTTCAACCATTATCGTTCTAAAATTGTACAAGTTTGGGTTCCAAAAGGAACAAGACCTCCTAACATGGTTGTTACTAGTAGTCAAGAACCTAAATTTAATGTCAATTATGCCTTGAGTAAGGGTGTCTAAAGTTTTTGCAGGTATATTCAGCATCCAGGAGAGATGATGCTTAAGGGAGCTTGGAGCACTCAAAGATAGTACTTACATCAGCAATAAGAACCCCTCAAGCACCTTGTCAGACCTAGGATCAAGGACCATGACAAATGGATCTACTCAAATAGAGTGTCATTTTTATGGCACATATTGAGGGGGAGCACCCTCTCTTAGGACTAACAAGTTCATTGACTCTTGCAGATTATTGGAGATAGTTACAATATTAAGGGGGAGCTCTCTAAACTTTTTGATAAAAGTCAAAAAGGGGGAGAAGTGTTGTATATGAATTTTTCCTTTCATCAAAAAGGGGGAGATTGTTTGAACCCCTCAAGAACATTGATAAGGACTTTGGCGCTGGATCAGTTTTGAATGAAAGCCAAAATTCGAATAGCCATAAAAGATATGATGCACAAGGAAAGAAATCTCAAAGCAGGTAAAAGGACATTCACCTAGGGAATCATAACGATGTTCACTCATAGCATCACAAGGACGTTCACTGTAGGAGAGAAGCTTTAATTTATCATGAAAGATAAAAAGAGTAAAATATCAGGGAAGTTTTATGGAAACGAAATCATCTATTTTCTCTATTCTTTTCTAGCCACACTAATTGATTGCAACTATATTGAATTGTAGGAAACAATCAATCGAAGAATTTAGAAAGAAGATACGATTGAAGATTTCCGAAAACACAACAAAAAGATCTCATGTAGATTTGGAAATATGGCTAATCATAATGAAAGAAAGTATCAAGAAGAAATCAAACTCAAACGGCTCTATTCTATTGTCTATTCTACCGATGCATTACAAGTATAAATAGAAGACCTCAAGAATGAAGAAAATCAACGATTCAACGGAAGAAATCGGGTGCCCAAAACAGAGAGTTGTTTTTGTAATTCTTGGTGTTCTTTCTTCGAGTAGAAAGAAGAGAATGTGTGAGTCTTGCAATTGTATTTGAATCGAATCCTAGACGAACTTAGGTTCGATTAAGTGTTACCATCAATCCGGTGTTTGTTGTGTGTTGTTCAGAAACCGTTTGTAAAGTGCCCTCTGCAAGCCACTTGGTTCGCTGTTGCCCTAAGGACGTTCAGCCTAGGGAACATTCATCTCTTGTTCTGTAATCTGCTCTAAACGAATAAAGGAAGTTATTCAATCATCACTTGCTTAACCTTTATCTCTGTTTACTTAAGTTTATATAACGTTGAATCTTAATTTGAGAAGGTTCAGCTCCTAACCTCCAGCTTTATCGGTGAGTGTTTGTGTACAAAAATTCAATAACCCTATTCACCCCCCCTCTAGGGTTCTTTCAATTGGTATCAGAGCAGGTCCACTCAAGAAGAGACTAACCGCTCTGTAGAAAAGATCATGGTTGGGATCGAAGATGGTGATATAGGGCAAGGGCGTTGCTTGAACAGTCCCCCATTATTCAAAGGATCAAACTTTTCCCAATGGAAGAAGCGTATGAAAGCATTCATCAAGGATCAAGACTATGACGTTTGGGACATAATTGAGAATGGAGACTTTGTCCCCATGATTACAGAGGAAGGAATAAGGAAACCCAAAATTAGATTCAAATATACTGCCACAAAAGCAGAAAAGGCGGATAAAAATGTTAAAGCTTTACATATCCTTTATTGTGGACTTGGTTCTAATGAGTTTAAATTTGTCTCTGGTTGTGATACAGCTAAACAGGTGTGGGATACCTTAGTAGTCACATACGAAGGAACGAGCCAAGTACAAAAAATAAAGCTTGACAATTATGTCAAGCACTATGAATCCTTCAAAATGAAGAATGGAGAATCCATCAAGGACATGTACAAACAATTCAATGTCATAGTCGATAATCTCAAGTCCTTGGGGAAAACCTACTCCAATTAAGAAAAAGTTCACAAGGTCCTCAGATGTCTTCCAAGAGAGATATTGGAATCAAAGGTCATTGTAATAGAGGAAGTTCACGATGTTGAAACCCTCCAATTAGATGACCTCATTGGAAAGCTTTGTGGTGAAGGTTGGAGATATTGCACGGAAGGTGTTCGATTAAATGATTATTGGATTTTGTTGAGTTGGTGGTTATGTTGGTGGTTATGTTGGTGGATGTTTTGTTGGTGAATATTGTTGGTGGTGGTTGTGTGCCTATCCGGGTTTGTTTTTCTTGGTGCAATCCCCTTGCCAACTTCACCCCATCTTTCCCCAACAAAATTAGCCCCGCAAAACCTCCTTAAACTTTCCTAGCTACAAAGAACCCAAACCTCCATCCGCTCAAATTATACACCCCACAAGAAATCCAAGTTCCACAAATGGCTTCCAAGTCTTATGCTTCGGACAAACATGATGCTCCTCTTTTCCCGAAACCCAAAACCAAGCCCAAACCCAAACCAAGCTTCGAGGAGACTCTTCAACATATTGAAGAGAAGGTTCGAGAAGTGCAATGTCGAATGGATGACATACTCTGTGCTACGACCCCTACGCAACTAGAGTCCTCGAAAAGGGATCATGGTATTTCAACTCGGGCTCCTAGAACTCACCACAGAGGCTATTCGTGGTATTTTGATGATTATCGACATGGTGGTTCTCAAGGTAGGAGAATGCAGGAGAAGGTTACTTCATGGCCTTTTAGGAAGGGAAGTGCTCACTCTTGGAGAACGGCTTCATCCAAGGGAAGTCGGATTTCCAAGCTACCCAAACCATCTTCCCGAGCTCATAAGGAAAGTGCGAAATATCTTCGGAAGCTCAAGGTTAGAAAATGCTTCACATCTCGGGTTTATGGTCATTACCTAGCCCAATGTCGTACGAAGATGGTTAAAAGTTCAAAAGTAGGTGAGGTAGCCACACCGGAGGCTCCAAATACTAGTGTTGACGTTCGCGCGCAAGAAGGGGAGAGTTCGATTCCTAGGCGATCCTTTATCATGACCACGGATTCTCAGGATAACTCTCAACGGGAGAACATCTTCCGAACTCGGTTCACCATCGGTGAGAAGGCAGCAATGGTCATCTTTGACGGAGGGAGCTGCACCAACTTGGCCTCTACCTACATGGTTGAGAAGCTCCAATTACCAGTCTTGGCTCATCCTCAACCGTATAGCTTGCAAGGGCTAAACGATGGTGGTGACCTCGAGATAAGGCAACAAGTCTTGGTCTCTTTCTCCGCTGGTCTAATGAGGATAGTGTTCTTTGTGATGTTGTCCCCATGGATGCTTGTCATTTACTACTTGGTAGACTGACAGACCTAAAACATATAAGGTGTCTGTGTACCGCAAGTGTACGGGTCTGTGTAGTAACAAATATCGTTCTTCTCAAGGATTTGCGTTCAACCATGCACTGAACTAGTTCGCTACAAAGAACTCTAGGTCGATCCAGGGATTGTTGTAAAGTTTTCTAAGACTAAACTAAGGAAACATGAAATTTAAGGTTTTTAACGGATGATTAAAGGTGTTCAGGGGAGTCCACTCTAGTCAATCAGTCAAATTATCAACAATCTCGGTGCAGGTAACAAGATAATTCGGGGTCTATAATCTATCTAGGCTTTATCACATCAATCTTTCGATCCGAAGTGAGTTACAGTGATTAGACTAAACATTATTTCTAACTATCTAATCCGATCAAAGATAAAGAACTAATTATAAATTGACCCTAGGCAAGAATCATTATGTCTAACTATTTTCTAAACCTATTCGATCTACATCTTTCCAATTTAAGACTTAAACTTTCGTTCTGTTGTCAAGAACCTAATACCAAGTAAAAGGCAGTTAGCCAGATTTTACCATGACATACAATACAAGTAGATTAAACGAATAAAAAGATAACCTAACACCGAGACTGTATTCAAATTCAATCAAAAGGCACCGAGTTTATCCCCCAAACAAAGAAAATTAGCTACTCATATTACTGAAAGTAAACATTGCAAAGATTGAATAACAACAAGGAAACATGAAAATAAAATAGAAATAACCGTGTTCGAATTTGCGGAATCGATCTCTTCGTGTCACCCGAATCGATCTCTTTCGTGTTCTTCGATCACAAGTAACAATCTAAACTAATAACAATGTTTGTGTATTAACTGGAAAGAAACTATCTAAAATCTACCCTAAAAAGCTCTCTAAACTATCGTTAAAACTATGCGTAAAAGATAATAGAATTCGACTATCCAAACTCTCATATCAAAAACGGCGGACATGAATCCCTCTTATAGAGCCAGATTCAGGCATAAAATGCTGGCAGCGTTTCAAAAACGCTAGTCGCGTTTAGTTCAAAAGTAGGATTCCTCCGTGTCTTGGCGCTGGCAGCGCCCAAAAAGCACCGGCAGTGTTTTGGCTTTGCTCGGCTGCTAAAGTTTCTAGACAAGGCGCTGGCAGAGTTTTGAGAACGCTGGTCGCGCCTTGTTGCTTCGTCTAGGTTGGGCTAGGCCGTGATCCAATTGGGCTGCCTTCTTTTCTCTCTTTTCTTCTACTTCAACTTCTTTTTATTTTCTTTGATTTTTCCCAATTTTCCTTCAACTTTTAATGCTTTTCGATATAATTCCAATATTTCCTGCAAAATGTACCATCTCGCGATCAAGTGTATAAATCACATAAATTGACACATAAATACGGGATTTCGGATATAAAAAGCACGAAATTGACATGTTTTGAGCCCTAAAAACTCTATATAAAAATGACTTATCAAATCCCCCCATGCTTAGCTCTTGCTTGTCCCCAGGCAAGTCAGAATTGAAAACATGAGGATTAGGGCTCAAACATGAAAAACAGTACTTAAGAAGAAAAAGAAGCAGGAAGAGTTTTCGATAGGGTTAAAAGAATAAAATCTTAACACCCCCTCAGGCTAACCACTCGAACACATCAATTCAACAAGCAAGCACAAAGATCGGTCTGGACAAGATCAAAACTCAGTTCAAAAGAGAAAGGAAGAAATTTTTGAAACCAAAGAGGAGAGAACAAGCATTTCAGAAGCACAAATCCGCCAACAGTCTCAAGAACAATGCAAATATGCGTGGTTAGTTATGGACGTAAGTCAGTAAAAAAGAGCAAACCTCACATAGGAAAGAATAAGAACACTCAATCACTCAAATTTGAACATGTATGTGGGTTTTTCTCATACTCAGACCAATAGAAACAAACTACCATAGGCTTGGTAAGAACCTCGCTCTCCACTACTGGTATGCAATGCACAAGTGATAATCAAAAGGACTTTTCCGGGTTGTAACGGGGCTTAGGTTAGGGTTAAGGCGCGGTAAAATTTGAGAATGAGGAGCTAAGAGCCATGCTTGGATTGATAATGGATAAAACACTCTCAACTCTCCTTCTTGCTTGATGTATGCAAGGAATTTCACCTTTCACCCTCAACAATAGCAAAATCTCAACTGAATACAATCAGGTCAAAGCTTTTAAGAATTTCAAATTGAATCTCTCCAATCACCCTTTTCTTTTGGAACTCTTTTTTTTTTTTATTTATTTATTTTATACTTCTCTTTTTTTTTCTTTTTGATGAGTGCTTGTAGAGAGGAAAATCATGGAATTATAACTTTGACCTCAATATAATGCGTCAACAACACAACCAAACACCAATTATTCGAAAGGTGGGACTTTAAGTTTCTCCCAGCTTGAATCAATAAGCACAAAACTTCACCAAACTTCACATTCCATTCGAAACACACCAAACCAATTGTTCCTTCCAAAAAAATGACAAACTCTCACTCAACCAAGCAAGGCAAAGGGATAAGGAATATCAAAGGCCAAGGCTTGTATTGTCAGGGTTCAATCATGAAAGAAGAGTAAACAAAGGCTAGGCGGGGTAAAAAGAACGGTCAATATAATGTAAGGAAGGCTATTTGGCTATGTAGTTTAACAAAATAAAAACGAATGCCTTAATCACTTTGTCACAGCGTGCAATGCAAATATGTAGTCTCAAGCAAGATGCAAAACAAGTTCTAAAAATGTAACTAATGGTGGAGTCACTCAGGGAATCATGAATTGATAAAAGTGATCAATTCGTAAATTTGGTAATGTGGACTCACGAGATGGGGCTCAATCAACTAAACTTAGCCCAAAGATTTGCGGCACGCATATTTATACTTTCTAAGATAGTCAAAGCAGTCAAATGCAACTTTCATAACTTGACTCAAAATCAAAAGATTTGAAGGAAAATGTTTCAAAAACTTTTGAGATCTCATCCAGATTTTTCTAAGCGAAGCAAGCTAAACTGAAAGTGAGAAGGGTTTACAAATCATCACCGAAGGTGTTTCCGGTTTTAATCCTAGTCCTATCCTATTTTGTTTTTGTTTTTTTTTTTTGTTTTTCTAGTCTTTTCTATACTTTTTTGGTCTTTTTCTAATTTTCTAATTTTTTTGGATTTTTGAGTAAAGTGAATGCAAAAGAAAGAAAAGAAACAAACTTAGAAAAGAAATAAAAGAAAAATCTATATGTTACTAACTAATGCAATCTAGGTGGATGCAATTTTAAAAACTAGAAGAAAAACTTAAGAACTCGAAAGAAAAACAAAAAAAAAACAACTAAGGAAAACACAACTAAAAGCTCAAATAAAAGAAAACAAACAAGCTAAAATCTAGAAAGCATGTTAAAATAAAAACAAGCAAATAAAAAAACACACAAAAATAGGAAAAATCACTCGAAAAATTGAAAAATAAGCATGAAACAA
The DNA here is from genome assembly GCA_029582165.1 of Portulaca oleracea. Classification (NCBI taxonomy): domain Eukaryota; kingdom Viridiplantae; phylum Streptophyta; class Magnoliopsida; order Caryophyllales; family Portulacaceae; genus Portulaca; species Portulaca oleracea. The sequence goes on along the minus strand of CM055886.1, from coordinate 17,873,578 downwards.
GAAAAAGAAAGATGAAAATAAAACGAAAAATAAAACGAAAAACAAAGAAACAAGAGAAATATTCACAGAAGTGAAATATTCAACCCCCCCCCCCCCCCATGCTTAAACATTGCATTGTCCTCAATGTAGAAGACAACGGTGAAGGGTAAGGACAGGCAAAGATCAAGGATCCTCGGTCGATGGGGAAGGGTTGATATGGCTCGGTCCTAGTGGTGGTGGTAAGGATTGATCAAACATGGCCTGGATAAGGCCGGTGAGGTTGGTGATCGACTCGTCAACACCGTCGAAACGCAAGTCAGTCTGGCCCCTATACTCAGCAAAACTCTCCTGCAACTGGTTAACACGGTGCTCGGTCGGGTCAATAGAGGTCTGGAGGTCGCGAAAGCGCGCCTCATAGTCTAACTGAGGTTGCTCGGGTTAAGGGTCAGGGTGGATTTCAAGCTGAGGCTCAGGGTCAAACTCAGGAAAGGGTGACATCCAAAGTAGGTTCTCAGCAACTTGAGGTGAGATCTGAGGGTGAGGGACGAGAAACCTAGCGTTGTTGGGGTAAACCCAAAGACAACGCGAGTCTTTGTCGAATTTGCACAAACCAAAAGAATTGCATTGCTCTCCATCTAGAATCATGCTACCCAGGACAAGGTCAGTGGGGTTCCTAGGTGGTCTAAAGCCGAATTGGCGCGCTAAGTGCGTGATGTAACCCCCTATGGCAATTCCCTTGTTAGATGAGGTAGCGACACTCGAAAGTTGATGAGCAAGCATGGCCGCAGGGTCGGCGTGTGTGTCGGCATCAAGCATGGAGTGCAACATGTAACAATCAGCCTGGGTAGCTTTGTTTGAGCTATCGGGTCTCCCGAAGATACCGCAAGAGAGGATGCAGTGAACATACCTCATCACGGGGTTCCTAATAAGGGATGAAGGTGTGTTGCAAGGGTCCCAATTGTCAAAACCAGAAATTCTGTAAAAGAAACCCTTTCCATCCCACTCTAAAGGTACGAGGGATGAATCCCGACACGTACGCTCAGGTAACCCAAAGGCACGGGCAAACTCGGACACACTCATCGTCCTTTCTACCCCCAGAAGCTGAACATGGATACACCCATCCCTCCCTTGGAGGTTCACTACTAGGGTAGACAATAATTCTAAGGTAATCCCCCTAAAGGTCGGCTCGCCGAGCCTAGCTATGTTGGTCATATGGCATCGTCCTAACATCAACATCAAATCATCCATCATGCCACAATTACGCAAGAAAGATTCACACATGTATTTGGTGGGAACGAGGGCTCTTTGGGAAAGGGAATCATACCTCTTCTTGGTTTCCCCTTCAAACTTGAAGGGTTTCGAGCTCCTCGAGTCCCTCGGAGGCGTAGCCTTCTGTTTTCCCTTCTCGGCGGCCGTAGCTTTGCGCTTCCGGCTCCCTCCGGCTCCATTGTCATTGGCTCATCGCCCGGTGGTTCGGAGAAGCTTGGATTTTTGGTCCTTAGCATCTAAAAACCATTAACAAAGTTAGTACAATCACCAAAAGCTAACACGAGACATCAAATAAGCATGATCATAATATATACTCAATGCTAAATCTGCCCCATGCTTACTTGATACGAAGAATTGAAATTATGATAAATCTAACCAAAAACCACAACAAAAACAGGGCATAGCATCACAACACAATCACCATCCAAATCTAAACCTAAATTTCTCTAATTTTCATCACATCACATCACATCACTCTCACAATACACCCAACATTATAATTCACTCAACTCTGGAACAAAAGGATCAAAATCAAACAACTCAAATCATGCCCTAATCAAGAATTCAATCCAAGAATCAAACCTAAACCAAAAATTCGAAATTTAGACATGGTAATTGGTATAAACTTAACAAATAACTCAAGAAACTCAAGAATTCATCCAAATTATACCACAATCAAAGTATATAATTCAAAGAACAAGAGAAAGAGTTGAGAAATTCATTACCTTGAGTTTGAAGTAAGAAGAGGAATGGAACTTGAAAGTTCAAAGTGTGAGAGTGCAAGAGTGTAGTGAAGAAGGGAGGAGAAGATTGTGGTGGTGGTGGTGACGTTCGTCGGCGGCGAGGTCGACGGGGAGGAGGGTGGTGGTTGAGGGGAGCAGGGCACGTTTTTGGGAGGTCGTCGAGGGTTTAGGGCAAAGAGAAGAAGTTGAGTTTTCAAATTGAAAAGGGAGAGGGGGCCGACTAAAGCAAAAGCGGGCGAAATAACCTGGGCAAACAACAAAGCGTTGTCAGCTTTTGCAAAGCGCTGGCAGCATTTTGCAAAAATTGCGTACCTGAACTCTCTGGACGAGGCGCTGCCAGCGTTTTGAAAATGCTGGTAGCGTTTTGCTACCTGATGCTTTTTATTCGATTATTGGCCAATTTTGCTTGTTTTCTCACTTTTCTTTTTCTCCTTCTTATTTTCCCTACAATTTGACATACCAAAATTCCCTACAAACATCTACCAACTTAAAATTTATTAGGTTAGTCATAATAATTTCAATAATAGCCAAAAAATTTCTTGAATTTCTTCTTTTTTTCCTCTACACACTAAAGAAAAATCAGTAAACAACTAAAATAAATTACTAAGGAATAAAACTTGAAAATAATAACTGAAATAAATAAAAAAGTGGGGAGGAATAGATATTACATATTGATGTAACTCCCCGAGGTGCTTTGTTTAACGATGTTAGCTCGACGTTATGGACCCCTACTCATCGGGGTCCTTGACCCGCTTTGGAACTGGATCTCCATCGTCCTTGATTATTTTTGAATCTTTTTTCTGAATTAACTTGCCTTTTAGTACTTCATATTTCGTCATCGACTTTCCTAACTCGATGACTATAGTTCCTTTCCTCGTATCCATCTTGCAATTAACGGATGAAAGGAAAGATCTCCCTAGAATAATACTTCCTCAGGTAAGACTTTGGTAAGACTTAGGTAAGACGTTCACTCCGGATCCCATATCACACAATGCATACTTGATGGGTTTACCATCCAACTGAACAGGGATTCTAAAATTGCTTAGGTCTTCCTCCTTAGGCATGATCGAGGGTGTTATGGCTCCCTCCAATAAGTCCGGTTTAGGGTCGGTCTTGACTTCCTCATCTAAAATTTGTTCTCCTGAAGTTTCACATCAAAGGTCCAATTCCTCGCAAGTTATAGCATTACACTGAGCACCCGGATTAGGGACAGGCTGAGGTGGTAAACTAGTAGAGGGAGTTGCCGCATTAGCAATCTGATTTTCTAAAATTTTATTATGTGTTGATAAGGCTTCTACCTTTTGCATTAAGTCTTTTATAACCCCTTCCTATTTCTATTATCCGGCGATAAGGCTTTCCATCAAGGTTTCTAAATTATACTTTCGAGGAGGGCCTTGTTGAGGTGGTCTTTGAGGTGGTGGAACATATTTTTGTTGTCCTTGTCCTTCAAGAGGACCAGTAGGGTTGTCATTCCTATAAGAAAAGTTCGGGTGGTTCCTAAGTCCAGGATGATAGGTGTTAGAATTCATATCATAGTTTTGTCTTTGGTTGCCAACATAGTTCGCTTCCTGGACTTGCTCATTACTAAGTCCACCTGAAAGGCAAGTAAATGTCTCATGTTCGGTCAACTGACAGACATTGCATGTCGGAGGGTTTGGTGGTAAACTCAATCGGTACATTTTTCGTTAAAGAATCAAGTTTAGATGACAATAAAGAAATTGCACTAACATTAAGCTTACCTCCTGCCTTGTGGCGGGGTTTAGACTATTGGTATGAGTTGTTCGCTAGATGCTCGATCAGACTTGTGATTTGAGGCACAGACTTGTCTATGAGATCGCCTCCGGCTGCAGAGAAGATGCTTCCTCTTGTCGACTCGTTCGCTCCATTGAAGAAGGATTGGACTGGAACCCATTGTTCAAATCTATGCTGAGGACATTGTCGAAGAATGTCCTTGAATCTTACCCAAGCATCATACAGTGTCTCATCCGGCTCTTGCGTGAATGTAGAAATCTGATTCCTTAGGCTGGTGAGCTTGCTTGGAGGAAAGTACTTCGCCAAAAAGGTGCTGGCGAGTTCATCGAATGTTGTGATTGAATTCGGTGGCAGTGAATTGAGCCACTCCCACGCCTTGCCTTCCAACGAGAACGGGAAGAGATGCAGTTTAATGGCGTCCTCCGATACGTTGTTGGCCTTGTAAGTGTCACAAGCTTGTCGAAAAAGTCGCAGATGTCGGATCGGATCTTCATTAGCCAATCCATGGAATGGTGATTTTGACACCAAGTTGATTAAAGACTGACGTAGTTCAAAGTCATTCGCTTGGATGGTGGGAACACTGATTGCTGATTGTGGGTTAGTGACATTGGGAGTCAGATACTGCCCGAATGTCCTTGGTTGTTGTTCTCCCATCTATTCTTCCTTTTCCGATTCTTGCACTTTTTCGCCTGTTTCTTGATTTCGTGTTGTTCTTTCTCCAGTCTCGCTCTTTTTCTCCTCTCTCGAAGTGTTCGTTCGATCTCGGGATCGTGTTCTAAGGAGGATTCTTTTTGCATAAATCTGAAAAAGACAAAAACAAGAATACCAAGAGAAATAAAAAGAAAAATAACAAAAATAAATAACCTAGTCCCCCAGAGCACGTTCGTCCAATGGCGGTTGGGGGGATAAATCCCATGACTCTGCCAAAACTTGTGGACCTAAAGCGTATAAGGTGTACGTACCGCAAGTATACGCAGTGCTGTAATAATAAATATCGTTCTTCTCAAGGATTTGCGTTCAACCACGCACTGAACTAGTTCGCTACATAGAATGCTAGGTCGATGCAGGGTATGTAGTAAAGTTTTCTAAGACTAATCTAAGGAAACAAGAATTTTTAAGGTTTTTAACAGATGATTAAGGGCATGTTTGGAGTGAAAAATGGAATGGAATAAGGGTGGGATAGGTATCCAATTCCTTTTCTTGGTGTTTGGTGAAGCATTTCTGGAATGGAATTTGGAAACCCCCAGGTTTCTAATCCCCCTCAAAAGGGTGGAATTTGAACCCTCCCATATATGGGGGGAGGGGGTATCAAAAGGGTTGAATTAGAACCCTTGCCTTATTCCATTCCCTTCTCTCACCAAACACTTTCAATTTTGGAATCAAATTCCATTCTCAACCCTCTAGATATCTAATTCCATACCCATTCCATTCCATTTTTCTCTCCAAACATGCCCTAAAGGTGTTCAGGGGAGTCCACTCTGGTCAATCAGTCAAATTATCAACAATCCCAGTGCAGTTAACAAGATAATTCGGGGTCTATAATCTATCTAGGCCTTATCACATCGATCTTTCGATCCGAAGTGAGTTACAGTGATTAGACTAAACATTATTTCTAACTAACTAATCCAATCAAAGATAAAGAACTGATTAAAAATTGACCCTATGCAAGAATCATTATGTCTAACTATTTTCTAAACCTATTCGATCTACATCTTTCCAATTCAAGACTCAAACTTTCGTTATGTTGTCAAGAACCTAATACCAAGTAAAAGGCGGTTAGCCAGATTTTACCATGACATACAATACACATAGATTAAACGAATAAAAAGATAACCTAACACCGAGACTGTATTCAAATTCAATCGAAAGACATCGAGTTTATCCCCCAAACATAGAAAATTCGCTACTCATATTACTGAAAGTAAACATTGTAAAGATTGAATAATAGTAAGGAAACATGAAAATAAAATAGAAATAACTATGTTCGAATTTTCGGAATCGATCTCTTCATGTCACCCGAATCGATCTCTTTCGTGTTCTTCGATCACAAGTAATAATCTAAACTAATAACAATGTTTGTGAATTAACTGGAAAGAAACTATTTAAAATCTACCCTAAAAAGCTCTCTAAACTATCGTTAAAACTATGCGTAAAAGCTAATAGAATTCGACTCTCCAAACTCTCATATCAACAACGACGGACATGAATCCCTCTTATAGGGCTGAATTAGAGCATAAAATGCTGGCAGCATTTCAAAAACGCTAGCCGCGTTTAGTTCAAAAGTAGGATTCCTCCGTGTCTTGTGTTGGCGGTAAAAAGCACCGGCGACATTTTGGCTTTGCTCAATTCTTTGAAGTTTCGACAAGGCGCACGGCATTTTGAGAACGCTAGTCGAGCCTTGTTGCTCCGTCCAGATTGGGCTGGGTCGTGATCCAATTGGGCTGCTTTCTCTTCTCTCTTTTCTTCTACTTCGACTTCTTTTTATTTTCTTTGATTTTTCCCAATTTTCCTTCAATTTTCAAGCTTTTTGATATAATTCCAATATTTCCTGCAAAATGTACCAATCTCGCGATCAAGTGTATAAATCACATTAATTGACACAGAAATACGGGATTTCGGATATAAAAAGCACGAAATTTACATGTTTTGAGCCCTAAAAACTCTATATAAAAGTGACTTATCATAGAACTTGGCAATTTCATCGGCATGTTATCCAGAACGGCCGGAAGAACACCTACACTTTCTCAGTGGGAGAAAGGAAAGTCAAACTGATTCCTTTACCCCCTTTCGGAACCGATACACCACAATCCGGATTGGGAAGTGAGAAAAGAGACCTCCAAAAGAGTGAAACACCGGATCAGAGTCCTTTGAGCAAAGGAAAGTCGCATCTGGCTTTACTCTTGCGAAGAAGCGACCTTAGTGAGGTTGAGTGATCCTTAGCTCCACAAAAGTTTCCAACCTCCCTCCCTTGTCCCTCACCATTACCCAAAACTCCTACTGGGCTCCGCATAGGGTTTCCAATTGTTGGACCGTACTCAATCACTCCCGAGCCTTGCCATGGAGTTAAGTTTCTTGACGACACGCCCATGACTACTCACCCGTGCTCCATTTCATTCACATAGACGTTGAACGATGGAAGGTTGTTTCCATTAGCCTTGACCCCGAGCTCTCATGTGACGAATTCCTTGTTGCTTTCAACAAGTTGATGGGTACTAGACGTGTTCATGTCCTTCGTGATGTCGACTTGGCCTCTCTTTTTCGCTGGAATTGCTACATTTTTTAGAAGGACAGGTCGATGAGCGTCACTCTACTTCGCCTATTCGACTACGTACTTATCCCATCCCAAGCATAGACTGGCTTCGGAACCTGATATGCGGATAGTTTTGAACCCCCAAGTGTTGAGGATAACTGTTTTCGAATAGGGGAGTATGAACCGTATGGTGATCGGTTCACTTTTTTTTCGTATATGGTCACCGGCTCGCTTCAAGTCGCCCTCTCCTCTCCTCAAATCAAACCTAGTTTCAATGTCTATTTCATGGTGGATACGGGTTGTTTGGAGGGTCGTTATGGCCATCAAGGAGAGCGGTGTTTTATTCTACAAAGACCCCGGGCCATAGGATGTCATCTAGGGTCTCTATCGGACCATGTCTGAGCCTTCTAAGGGACTCAGGAACCATCGTCAAGAATAACAAGGCAAGAAGGGTTTCCGAGGCTAGGAAAAGGCGTGCCTTCACTATTTCAATCACAACTCCTTTAATACAACTCCGATGGACGCCAAGAGCTTTATTTCAATATATTATGAGCCTAAATTGGAGTCTGGATGAAGAAGTTATGCACGTTTGAAGTCGGCAGAAAACTGCCCATATCGTCACGCCCGCTACCCCAGCCATAGCGCACGTGATGCCCTTCGGAAAAACATGTCGGAATTGGACAGAACAACGTAGCGCCCGCGACGGCCCTGTCCGTAACTAAATTTCTCTATTTTTTCCACCTTGTTATATATACCCCTATGTTATATTTTTGTTGAGACTTTTGATGAATGTTTAGGAATTAGACTCAAGAAAAATCCTCTCAATTGGAGAGTTATAATTTCTTGGTTTTCAAATCCTAATCAATGAAAGTTAATCCTTTGGGTGGAAATTGCTTGGTGATTTCTCTTCTTTGTGAGTGGGTGTTCTTTCTCGACTCTTTGTGAGATTTCTTGGGTGTGTCAAGACTCTTTGCTTGTGGAAGGTCCTTGTGCAAGTGATTGAACATCTTAGTTCAATTTGGTGAGATTTCTCTCTTTAAAATTTTCCATATTGTTTAATTTCATGTTTATCTCCATTAATTCAAAAACCCTATAAAATTGGTTTGTAGTGTTTATGAGTTTTATGGGTTGATTTCCATCATCCACGTGATTTTCTATAGACCCTAGGTCCCCGAACATTCTCCACCTTAACACCTAAAATGGTGTCAACCTTATTCAAGTCTTTCATCTTGAATTTTGAAGACAAACACCTTTTTGTCTCTTCAATGCCTATCATGTTTGTGCTAAAAATTTTGAAGACAAACTCCATAGTTTTGAGTAAACTTGGAGTAAATACATTTGTCAATGTTGTTATGTATGAAACCACTAGCAAGAATCGCCTCATCAAATTTCTCATGCCATTGTTTAGGCGCTTGCTTTAATCCATACAATGACTTAATTAGTTTGAACACTTTCCTCTCATTTCCCGGAAGAAAAATCCTTCGGGCTGTTCCATGTAAATCTCTTCATTGAGATCACTATTTAGAAAGGTCATCCATTTTATGTATATACAGTCCATGTATTGATGCCAAAACCATAAATGTCCTAATGGAGGAAATTATCGCTAGAGGGGCATAAGCATCAAAATAATCTATTCCCCCTTTTTGAGTAAAACCTTTGGCTACAAGCCTACCTTAAATGTGTGTGCAGACCCATCTGTATTCCTTTTCCTACTAAAACTCATTTGCATTTAATGGGTTTGGACGAAGGAGGCAAATCAGTGAGAACCCAAGTATTATTAGATAATATTGAGTTCATCTCATTATCTATTGCCTTTTTCCAGAAACTTGAATCTCTAGAAGCCATTGTCTCACTATAAGTTTCTAGATCCTCTTCTTCTGCAATCTAAAGAATCATAGGAATTTTATTAGTGACCTTATTCCTATCACCTTCACTAAGAACAATGTCACTTGGAAGGAGAAGAAATCTCGCCCTAAGTTTTTCTGCTTCCTGACTCTTTGACTCCTCCTGGGCTCTGTAAGATGACGAATAGTTTCCGTGGAAAAAAGAGAACATGATAGGAAAAATAACAACATTAGCATTATTCAAAAATTTGTAAAACATAAATAGTAAATCACAAGAGTTCTAGTTAAGAATCCTAAGACCTGTTTAAGAATACTGATCCATATAGAAAATATAGAACAAATTTCAGCAAAACCTCCTATATTAACTGAGCTATTCAATGGTTAGCACTAATTATCAAACACCTACAGGTTAAAGAATGTTTATGACTATATTAAAATGGGTCACACACCCCTATAAATTGAGCAACCCAATAGTTAACACTAGCCATAAATCACCAGCAAGTTAAAGAGCATTGATAGGTATATTAAAACGGGTCACACCCATATGAAAATATTGAAAAATCTTCGGTAGAACCTCCCCTGTGAAATGCGCTACCGAATGGCTAACATTAACCACAAAACACCTGCAAGTCAAAGAACGTTGATAGCTATTAATATGGGTCACACACCCATATATTACAATCCCCAATAAACACATTTAATGAACTTCTATTTTGATCAATAACTAAACCCAAAACCAATTCACAATAATGATTGTGTTTCAAACTATAGTCTTTGTGGGAAATAAGCCAAAGTGTCATTCTTTCAAAGGACAACATGCAAAGTGTAAACATAACCCAAAAGCAGAGAAGGATAGAAATAAGCACACATTTGTAAAACTTACCAACAAATATCAACAATTTCTTCCCATGTCACCACTAGCGAAAGATGTCAAGAATTGATTCATCATGCTCATCATCCTTTTTTCCAACAATTAATTGTTATCTTCAATCTTGGCATCCAATTCTTTTCTAATTATCTTAGCTTGTTGTTTAGCTTCTTCTGCTTCTTTTCTGGCCTGCTCTGCTTCTTTCCGAACTTCTTCAACTTCTTTTCGAGCATCTTCTACATCTTTCTTGGCCTTTTGAAGACTTTCATCGGCTCTCTTCTTGTGTTCAATAATATCTTGATCAAGGTCCAAGCGAGAAGGCTTTACTCCAAAATAGTTGGTAATGCTCTTGCACAGTCCATATGCGTGCAAATATCCATGAGTATCTTTACCGAGTACCTCTTGGAAAATTTGTTCATCTATCTTGTCATTAAGGCCTTTTTCTCTTTCATCTATCAATTTCTCAATTTCCGGCTGCATTGGATATCAGTTTGTTAAATACATATAGTACTTATGCTTTGAAAAAAATCATAAAGTTTTTTTTATTAGCAACAATCATGAAGAATAAGAAATCAGTAATTAATGCTCACCTTTGCTTTCATGTTGTTCGCAAGGGTTTCAGCATTTACTTCTTTATCAGATTTCCTTGTACGAGATTTAAGAATCAAATCAAGCCTAGAACAATCTTTGTGATATTTCAGCTTCTATAACATTTTTGAAAAAGATTGACAACAACAAAAAATTATTAGTCAAATTTCAATCATTTCTCAAAATTTCTAATCTTGTAATAAGTTTGAACAAGCTTAAACTTAAATTAATAGGGCTCCATATAAACCAAAATACCTAGTTGTTTTTAAACTTAAATTAATAGGGCTCCATAAAAACCAAAATGAATTTTGAGAAATGAAGCCATCACTAGTTAATAAAATCAAAAATTAATCGGGCTCTATATAAACCAAAATTAAAATTTATTGTTTATAGCATCTTTCTCAATCAAACTTTGAAGTTTGGAATCAAACACAATACCTAGTTTGAAGCCTGAATTCCCATCACTAATAAGCCTCATTTGAACAAATAAAGCCCTCACAAGTCACAAGTTTGAAGCTCCATACCAATGTTGGTTGCAGTCGAGAAAACTCCATCAATTACAATGTCCATGCAACACATCTTTCTCCCTCAACTCCAAAATTATCATGCATAATAAAACACCTTTACAGATAAAAATCAATTAATCACATGAAAGCTCAGATCGCTCGAGATATTGAAAACTAGAAGGATTAAAATGTAATCATAGGCTACACATATCAATCATGAATAAGAATGCTGGAAATAGAAGAATTTTAAAAAAACAGCAAGCTTAAAATAATTTTTTTTTAAAAAAAAAACTAGCAGGATTTTTATTTTACCAAATGTGAAAAGGATTCACTAAGAAATACAGTAAATCACCCAAAAGTCATCAAACAAGTCACCAAAACAACAACCATATTCAGCATTCAGGTGCAAAAAAGTTCAGAACAGAGAAATGTCTCAGCAGCTTGCTCATGTAATTTCTAACTCAAGGGGCTTTAAACCCTACTTATTTCAATACCATCCTTTCTATTTTGACTTCATTCTCTTCTCCCAAATTTTTTGAACCCAAATGATCAATTTCAAACCCAAATAATCAACGAAAGATGGCCACCAAATAAGCAGAGTCAATCATATGATCTGTTATATTAACCTAGAATGCAACTGAATCTTCTAGTGCAACTAATATGTACAGTGAGAATCATGCCAACACCATGCCAATTGAACCACACCACAATTCAATGAGCATGAAACTCCCCTCAACCCCTCCCCCATGCTTAAAGCTTTCATTGTCCCCAATGAAAATGTATATGCAATGAAACAACGTGGACGGAGAACATGCTTACAGTGCATCATAATCAAAGTAGTTCAACCCAAAATACGAGCATTAGCAATTATGTATGCAAACCAAAAGCAAGAGCCAGGCATACAACACCGAGTTTAGTGCAACATATCAATCAAGTCAAAGCTCACATTGAGAAATTCTTCACATCGATTCAAAAGCATTAGCAATTGATGCACTAAGCTACCAATTTCAAGACATTCAGGCATAGCAAGCTTGAAATGAATATGAAAGATAAGGAAATCAGTTGCAAGAGCTCTGGTATGTTGGAAAAAACACTGAGATGGAGAAAACATGGTCACATGGAAGATGGGGGATCACTTGGGTGGCTAGGAGTCGAGGGCAAGCCCGTCTCCCCTTAAGACTTATTCACTAGACCGTAAAAAGACATAAGGGTAAAACCTAACTTATTGTAAGCAAAGTTCAAGATTTCCCATGAACTCTCAAGAATGTTGCTGCAGTTCAACACCTTAGGAGTGTGTTGAAACACTCTAGAATAGAATAGAAGAAGATTGAGGGTGTGGATGAATGTGCAATTCATCCACCTTATATAGAGAACTTATGGAGCCAAAAGAAAGTCAAACTTGCCAATTGAATTAAGCATAATCCAAGGGATTAGGTTTTTACTAATATTGATGAGAAATCATGACTGATTTCTCAGTCAATATTATCCATAAACATGCATAATACCAATTGACCATAAGGCATAAATCAAGGGATTTCAAAAAACAATCCCAGTAGTGCTCAACAAGACCCGTGTTGGATCAACACGGTCCGTGTTGAAGACAACATGACCCGTGTTAGATCAACACGGTCCGTGTTGATCCTGTGCACACTTTCTAAACTCTCTGGACGTCAACACGAGTCGTATCACACTAAGCACGATCCGTATTGAGTCCCTTTTCTTTGTTAAGGTTATGTTCGACCTCACCGGTCGATCCTATGCTTATAACTTATATTTTATGCCTCTTAACTCTTGAAATACTCCAACAATCCCCCTCCATTTCAAGAGTACCACTTGAAATAGCCCAGGATCCCTCACTTGGGTAAAGATACCCCCGCCATACATGGCTGTTAGGTTTTAGGTTATCTATTTCCTAAACAGATACATATTAATTGGCAGAATATTCATAACAATTATAAAACAATTAATCACAACAATTGCAGAGGCTTTAGTAATTATACTTGATCACTAATCCGGCTGATGAAGAGGTTGACCTTCTAGATTCCAATGTTGAAATCCTCTACTGAAAATCCACGCAGCACTCCGGGATCCCGACTGCTAGATCGACCCGATCCAGACGAATCTCAATCTAAGATGTATGTGAGATTGTTTCGGAAACAAATAATGTTTCCTGAAACTGGAACTGCAAAACTAAAATAGAGAGGAACTCAGGAAATTACCCTGGTATCTCTCTAAGAGTCTCACGCAGTTGGTGTGTAAATAATCTGTCACAGAGACCCCTTTATATAGTGTTTAGAAAACCTAGGGAGAGGGTTCAAAACCTAGGGAGAGGGTTCAAAATACGGTCCGTGTTGCAACAACACGGTTCGTGTTGGACTCCAGAAGGTCCATTAACTCGGCCCATGGACACCACGGACCGTGGTGTCCCAACAGGGACCGTGTTGGGTCAACACAGTCCGTGTTGAACCCAGTTCGGTCCGTGTTGGGATGATTTCTCACATAAATCAGTTCCCAACATTTCTAAACGTAATACAATATTACTTAGGTTACATACATTGTTCCAGGGCACTGACTTGTGTGGCCCAGTAGGAACAAATAATATAGTTGTAATTTAAACATATTTATTTACTAATTATAGAGGTCTCTAGCAAGACATATAATTACTATATTACTATGGTTTAATCTCTATGTATATCGAACATTGTCGGGAGATTCTCAACAATGGCGACTTCTAGAATGATTCAACACCCGAGAAATCGAGGAGTTGTTATGTGTTGTGAAAGTGTCTCACGACTTGAACCTTCACTTAGTATATGTAAATTCAATTAGTCTGGATGCATAAGTAGACAAGCTTTGAACTTTACATCCTCACTTGACTAATTGGATACATAAGACACACACAACCCAAAACCTTGCTTAAAATGAAGACACTATTTCAAACTGGCCATGTGTCCTATACCCTCCGCGAGAACCATCAAGCCCAGCCCTAGGCAATCCGAAGCGGCCCACTTCATGTCCTCGCATAGGCAGACTTTTACGCCCCGTATAAGAGCTCCCCATCTCATCGATTCAAAGTCTGTTAATGAGTCATAGACTCAAACCTCTTGAATATTACGGTTCTTGAGCATCACTTGACCTTGGGATGAATTATAGAATTGATGCTCCAATTGTCCTACAACATCGTCGATCATCGAACTCAAGACTTGACAACATATTTCAAGTGTGAGTTGGAGCTCCGTTGTTGACAATTTATAAGTGGGCTTTACTCCCATCCTCTTATCAAGGATCACTAGAGACTCTTGTGACCTTGCAAGAATTTGATCATGATACTTTTGAGCACCTCTTTAACTAAGATCATTAGATAAATACATATCTTTCCATGACCTTACTTATCATGATCATCTCTTAAACTTAACATTTCTTTCCTTCATTATAGTTGTGATTACACCATCACACTATAGGTTTAGGTAAGAAATACTTTACCACTTATCATAGTACGACTAAACCATCGCATTATAAGCTTTAGTAAACTTTTAAATATTGAGTTCATATTTGAGCTTACAAAACGAATGCTTTAGTAGGCGACAAACCTTTGAACTATACATTCTTTTTGTGATGCCAAAATCTCATGAACTCAAGCCTTGAATATAACATTATCCAAATAACATGAATAATCCTCATAATGCTTATAAAGTGATTACTATAACCTTGTCCAAGATGTTGGACTACTTGTATAGTTACCTTGAAAGAGATGCTTACAAGATCAAAATTTCTTTTGATTTTTCACATTCTTTTCTTTATCACTATGTCTTCATCCAAGTACCTTGGATTACATAGCCACTACTTATACCTTAGAACAACCTCATAAATAAAATTAACATTTGATTTTCCATGTTCTTTGCATCACTATATCCAAATAACTTTTGGATTTCATAGTTAAAACTTATTGCCTTAGAACCTTGTAAATCAAATTAACATTTGATTTTTATGTTCTTTGAATAACTATATCCAAATAACTTTGAATTTCATAGTTATAGCCTTTGTATAAATCAAAATGGTATTTGATTTTCCATGGAAAAGATGTCTTCCAACTTAAACTTGAAGAAACACTTATGTTTCATGGAGATTAGATTCCATCTTATGTGTAACTTAAAACATTACACTTTCAACCATTTGCTACAAAGCTTGAATATTATAAACTTGATTACCATATGTAATGAAACTTATTACATATCTTAATATTGGCTAGGCGAGAAAGAACCTCCATCGATATTGAATGATTATCTTATAGTTATATGACCTTTACTTATATGATCAAACGTCATTTTAATTAGGGTCATGTTTCCTTATACATGGTTATATCCACTTCTTAAATATTAAACTGTGGAACTCATAACCATTTGTCTCGTATGCCAATCTTACTCATAATATTAATC
The DNA here is from genome assembly GCA_029582165.1 of Portulaca oleracea. Classification (NCBI taxonomy): domain Eukaryota; kingdom Viridiplantae; phylum Streptophyta; class Magnoliopsida; order Caryophyllales; family Portulacaceae; genus Portulaca; species Portulaca oleracea. The sequence goes on along the minus strand of CM055886.1, from coordinate 17,858,343 downwards.
CTTAAACCACTTAAGGATGGATCAAACAAATGTATATGATAGCCATATGCATTTCCCTTTGTAGCAAACTTGATTGAATCCTACATATCAAACATGTAAACTTGATTAATAGACTATTAACAAATGAAGCAATGATCATCCAGTTTTATAACCCATGAACTTAGGCAAACATCATGCGTCCAAAATAAATGATCGTGCACATAGTCCAACATGCATACATTATGTAACTTATCTTATAGTAGATACATACTACTTGCATTCATATATAATGAATACTTATAATCTCATAAAATGGCAGCAGAACCAAGTACATGTATTCAACTTAAACACATGAATACATGGAACCATCATTATCCTTACATCTTACATAATCAAGCCCTAACCATATGCGTCAATATGTAAGTCCCATATATTAGCATACAAACCATACAAAGTATGAACCTTCTCATAAACATTTACTTTATCTCATGAAGAAACATCATATATGACAAAGTAAACGCTTAACAACAAAATTATCTTGATAACAATAAGATCATTGAGCATGAGAAGCTTGCACTTATAAATAAATTTGTGTCTATGTTACTTATGACACACCTATAGCCATAATAATCACATGAACCGACATTATTTCTTATTTGGCTATGCTAAACTTATTGAAACAATATTATGCGTGAGAACTTTAATTATTACCATGACAAACAACAAATATACATTTCTACTTGTACTCATATGAACAAAATACATTATTCATATCTTAAAAAACAGGAAAGTATGTCATGGTCAACTTATTCACGCAATGCAATCATATGAATTTTCTTGATCTTATACTTTTAACAAAGTTAGCGTCATATAATACTCTTGAACTTGTCATGCCTCAAACATAAATAAAAGGTATATATAACATGATTGATTGGTAACTTGACATGCATACTAGCATACTTGAAACTTAGATCAATCAAGACATTTTATCAAGGCAAACTTAAATAAGTGCTAATCAAATATATAATGACATATATATTTAAACAACTTATAAGCATAAATACTTTTGAAGCACTTATAAACATATGATTGTCAAAACTTTAAACATCATAAACATGAACTCACATTAGACAACAACTTGAACTTTGAGAGAAACATGCAAAGACTTGAGACATATGAGCAAGCATATAAACCTTCTTTGCATAATCAAATAAATAAGAATTAATCACATGAATTCATCTTGCAACAAATTACCACGAATCTATATTCTCACAATTTATAAATTTCCATGTCAAACTCATACATTTCGTGAACACTTACATTTTATTCATATTATGTATACTTAGCAAGACATGAAATAAACAAGACAACCCAAGTATATATCTCAAATCATATATATTAAAGAAATAAGAACTTTCATGAATACACATTGTCTTAACTCAAGCATGCTTTTATCTCTAGCGGAGAATAATATTAATCATGTACATAAACTTAAACATGTGAATCATATAGATTGACATACGTACTTGCACATGTACATATAATCATGCTTGTCATTCCATAAATTAACAACATTATAAACTCATGTACTCAAATCATGATAAACATAATTGAACAATTATCATGTTTTATAACAAAACAACTCATATATGAATAAACCACATATATATGTACTTGATCATAGAAATACATGCCATAAAACTCATAAACTCACTTAACATGGCACTTTGTGATTTACTTGACAGTAATAAAATCACACTTAAAAAGCTTGGCAAATGGCAAAGAAGAACATGTAGTCACAAACACCTTAACACACCACTTTCTTGAAAACTTGTAAATGGTGACTTAACAAGGTGTATAAATAAATCATAAACATGTTTCTAATTAACCCTTTGTAAGAACGCCCCGGAACCCTCCCGTTCGGGGAAATTGTTTCGGGTGCCACTACTTAAACGATTGGGAGCCGACTAAGGTTTCTTAATCCTTAAATAAGGATATTTTTTATTTTCGAAATTCATTTTCGTGGTGATGAAACTTTATTTATTTACAAACCCGTTTTTTATTAATTAAATTATCCATAATTACACAAATTAATTTAACAATAATTTAATCCCAGCCCACTTAGTAAATCCAGGCCCAGAAGAGAACCAGTGGGCCACTAGAATCAGCCAAAACTCGCCTGGGTTTTAGCGAATTCTGGGTTGGGCCATCGATCTCTTCGGCCCAAAGGGAAATTGGGTTGAAAATGATAAAACCCGCCTAGGCTTTATCATTTTCTGGCCAATTTCTCTCGGGACCCTCCTTAGATAAATGTTGGACATGAATTAAATTATTTTCTTAAATTAATTTTGTGTAAGAAATCGAATATTTTAAATGATTAAACGAGTTTATAAAGTTGTAAAAGAGTCGCCAACCGATAAGGAAATCGACAAACCATAAAATAAGAAAAAGAAAGACTCTGGTCTACGAACCCGATTTTTAGATTCGGGGGTAAGGTTACGAATTCGAGAGTTATAAGAACTCTCGAATCCGCCTGTTATAAAACAGACTCTACTAAAATCAACATTGAAAAGAAAGAGAACGGGAAGAAGTTTCATTAATTTCGCGGAATTATTATTCGAATCATGCAATATAAAACAATACGGTTTTATTTTACAAAATATGTACAAGCACGGAACTAAAGAAGGAATTACATGATTAATTACAATAATGAAAATAAAGAAATCGAACCTTGCTTAAGATGTAGCGATGACGACCTTGATCCCTTGAGTTGCCCCTTGACTTGAAACCCGGATGATAAAATGTGGATGGTTTAGGAAAAGTGGTGTATGGATGATTGTATGGTTGTGAAGAATATGATTTGAGAAATGGATTATGGGAGAAAAAGTAGTATAATATGGATGTGGTGTGGGAAGGTGATTTTGTGATGGAGGATGATGGAGATATAATATGGAGATAATGGGAGGATAGAATAATGATAGGGGATGAGGAGAATTTGAGAGAAGTATAATATGGTGGGAGAGTACAGTAAGTGTATTAGATGATCATTTTTGGTGAAATGAAGGTGAAATGGAGGGGGTATTTATAGGTGAAAGGGTGAAGGATTTGGAGGGAAAAGGTGGGGGGCATACCCCAAAAATTATGTCATCTCGGATCAAAACCCAGGCGGGTTTCATGGGGTCAATGGCAAAGTCAAGGCACGTGGCTTTTTTATAAAGGGATTGCATGGAATCAAAAGAAATTGGCGCTAAAAAGCTTAAAAACCCAGGCGGGTTTTGATAATATTATCACGCGGATCAGTGACATGGATTGAAACGACGTCGCCTGCTACTCTGCTTAAAACCAGGCGGGTTTTGAGAATTTTACGGCCAAGGCGCGCGACTGGGCCTATTCTTTAGACCCGATTTCGTGTCTAAATACAGCCTAAATCCTTAAGCTTTTGACTCGTTTCATAGTTTGTTTTAACAACTTTTAATGCGTTTTAGTTACTTTTGTAGTTTCCGAAGGGTTTCACTCAAAGCGATTCCAAATGGGCCAATTTTGCACCAAACTTGGGAATCCCGAGATTCTCTAAGATTCCCCGACCCCTGGTCGTGTCAAAGGCAGAGGATTAGAAGGGCCGGTCATATCGAAAGGCAGAGGAAGCGGAGGCAACGGCTGAAGAGTACTCTGAAGGGAACTGTGGCCGAGAGAGTCCGTGGCCACGGTCACATCGACCGTAGCCACGGTATGATGGAGCCAAGACCAAAGTGAAGAGGCCTTGTACCCGAACTAGACCGTGGTCACGGCCACTTTTATCATGGTCACGGTGGGATCTTCACCCTGCCTAAGGAAGAATCTGACCGAACTAGACCGTGGCCACGGTCTCCCAAGACCGTAGCCACGGCGGTGCGAAGGAGCGAAAAGTTGTTTGCCCTAATCGCCTAGACCGTGACCACCGTGCATGGGGACCGTGCCCACGGAGATGCGAAGCGAAGAGAAGAAATCGCCTGCCTTACGCAGGACCGTGGCCACGGTCACCTTGACCGTGCCCACGGTCCCCTGCGGGCCAGTTTTGTCTGTTGTGTAAAATGATGAGTTTTGAGTAACAACCTTGATTACTATTTAATGTATTTAGGTCATTTTAGCCAAAGAGAGATTAGACAGCAGCTTTACCTATCTTTTATGATAATTTAGCACTCTTTATCACATTTGAAGTCTTAGATTAGAGGGATTAAGGAAGATCTTTGCTGAGATTATTAGTTTTTGTATTGGATTCTCTTGATTATTATTGGAAGTTTGAAGATTATTCTCGACTTTGGAGCATTGGAGCTTTATTATTCTGAAGTTTTCTCCCTTGTCATCACAATCAGTGAGCTTTATTATTCTGAAGTTTTCTCCCTTATTTACTAATCTCTGTTTTGTTATTATTGATATTGTTGGTGTTATAGAATGTTTATTGTTATCTTGTTTACTCTTTTAGGCATGAATGAAGTTATTGATGTTATTATCATGATAGTTAGGATGTTTAGTGGCTAGAACTTTAATGGGTTAGGGAGATATTAAGGGTGGGAATGGGTAATTAGGTTTGGGTTAGCAATATTAGTGAGTAACTAGTTAGGAAATCAACTTCCTAATCCTATCCTTCCCTCAAGTGGGATGTATTTAGGTGCGAAAGCATCCCGAATACATCCAATGCTTGTTGGAAGATAGGAATTAGGATAGTTAGTATTCTAATTCGCGAAAGCGAATAGAAACTAACTAGAAAATTCCGTTCTATTAACTTTCCCGAGTCTGTCTATGGATTTCGGGGAAGTTAATCCGGACTAACCTTGAAAGAGGAAGTCTGGTGGGTGTTTTCTAACGGAATTACCATTTGATTTCCCTTTTTCATTACTCTCTTGTTGCGAAACCCATTTCCTCATTCCCGTTTGCATCCCGAAAGTCTCCCGACACCCATTGTTTCACCTTTTTGACTGAACATAGCATGTTTGTAATGTTTTCACCCTAAAGTCTTTCATCCTTTCATGATCATAAACCATACCTAGAGTCAACTAGTTGCAGCTAAGGCCCCTAGCTCCCTGTGGAAGAACGATAAAACTGTGGTTTTACAAACCACTCCACTAACAAAATGGCGTCGTTGCCGGAGAGCAAGCGCATCTAGCTTAGCTCTTTGTCTTTAGGTTGTTTAAGATCATTTCACTGCTAGAGATTTTGTTATCCTTGGTTACTGGAAATTTGATTCTTCTGTTTGTTCCTTTTGTCCATGCGGACTCGCTCTCGACGAGGCCAAACTCCTGTAACTCCACCGAACCCAAATCCGGAGAGTATTATTCGACAAGCTAACGCCGGTTCGAGACGAGCTAGACATCAAAGGGAGCGAGAGACGATCGAAATTCCAATGGCTGAAGGAGAGCAAATTCCACCCCGTACCTTAGCATCATATTCCTTACCATCGTCGGGTACGGGAGGCGATCCCATCACATTACCAGATTTACCACCGAATGCATCGTTCGAGTTCAAGCCGTATTTATTGGAGATATTTGAGAACACCCCGTACCATGGAGGAGAGCATGAAAATCCTATTGACCACATCAACAGATTCGAGCAACGCATCGGCTTCGTACAAATGAATGGAGTTTCCGCCGAATACATGAAGCTGAAGTTTTTCCCTCTTACCTTGAAGGGGAAAGCATTATTATGGCTCAACACGTGTCCGCCCGGAACTTATTCAACATGGGATGCCCTTAGCCGCGACTTCCTTCAAAGGTTTTTCCCCAATGATGAGACGTGTCGGTTGAGGCAAGCCATCATGAGCTTCAAGCAAGAGCCCGATGAGTCGTTATTCGAAGCATGGGGGAGATTCAAAGGTCTCCAACGGAGGTGTCCACACCACAATCTCGAGGATTGGTTATTATTGCATCACTTCTATTCCGGATTGAGTAGCTCTTTGCGAGAATCCATCGATCATGCCTCTGGGGGCATGTTCCTCAAGAAGACGGCGGAGGAAGCAAACGTATTTCTTCACGAGCTATCTCAAAACTCTCCTCATTGGGGAGGCGGCCGTGGTCCAAGAGATGGTCCTCCTCTAGAAAGCAACCCTACCATTAAATTTCTCATGAATGTCGTTCTTGAGATGTAACAAAAGGCAGCTTTGGAGGAAACCACGAGGCAAGTAAAGGCGGCTCAAGAAGTACCTATGCTTATTCTGGATGCCCGAGTCTTGGTATGTGATTTTTGTGGAGGGCCACATCTTCGAAGCGATGTGAAGAGTATCAGACCGAGCAAGTCCAAGCCATCTATCCCAACAATAACCTCTCCTACACCAATTAAACCCCCATTCGTCCCTTTGGGAATTACGCCTACAACCAACAAGCTCCCCTAAACCAAAACCCACCACCCGATTTCCCAAATCAAAATCGCCGCCAATACCACCAAAATCACCACCAAAATCCTCACCAAAGTCAATCTTCCCAAGCACCCAAACCACCACAACAAGAAACCCTTGACCAAACCCTCCAAAAGTTTGCTCTAACTCAAGAGAAGATAGCCTTATCTCAAGAAAATATGGCCTTAGACCGAGAAAAAGACCAAACTTGCATTAAGAACCTCGAGTTACTTTTGGCCCAATTGGCACAACAATCTCAACCTATCCAATCTTTGCCTAGCCAATCCCAACCTAACCCGAAGGGGCAACTTAATGCGATTACTTTGAGGAGTGGCAAGGAGATTGATGGACCTAGAATGGTGAGAGAGGAGGTCTTAGGTGACAAGGAAGGTGACGTGGTGGATATCTCGGAGGAGGAAGATTTGTTGGAGAAGCGGGAAAGTGAGTTAGTATTGGGTGAGGAAGTTGAGAGAGCACCTGAGGATGAATTGGGAGAGTCTAGTAAAGAACAAGAGGAGATGGAGAAGTTAAGGAAAGGGAAAGGAAAAATGGTGGAAGAAGAACCAATCCAGACTATTGAGAAGCCCAAGCTACCACCAGTCCCTTTTCCCGATCGGTTAGCAAAGCCAAAATCCGATGCAAAGTTTTCAAAATTTATTGAGATGCTCAAGAAGCTTCAAGTGAACATTCAATTTCTTGATGCCATTTCTGAAGTTCCGTCCTTCAAGAAGAATTTAAAGGAGCTTCTCATGAGCAAGAGGAGTATTCAAGAGAAATCTACGATTCATTTGACGGCGGACTGTAGTGCAATTATCGATAACCAATCACCGGAGAAATTAGCCGACCCCGGAAGTTTTTCTATTCCATGCACCATTGGTGATATGCGGATTGGTCGTGCCCTTTGCGATCTAGGAGCAAGTGTAAGCGTCATACCTTATTCGATTTGCAAGAAGTTAAATCTCGACGATCTAGCTCCTACAACAATTAACCTCCAATTGGCCGACCGTTCTGTGCGAAGACCTTTGGGAATATTGGAAGACATCCCGGTCCAAGTGGGGCGGTTTTTGATTCCTTGTGTTTTTATGATCTTGGAGATAGAGGAAGACAACAACATCCCCATTATTTTGGGAAGGCCGTTCCTTGCTACGGCGGGAGCGATTATCGATGTGAAGAATGGAAGCTGCATTTGAATGTCGGGAATGAAAGCATAATTTTTCAACTTGAGGGGTCATTGAAAGGTCCTTCGTATGGGGACTCATGCTACGCTAATGATACGATGGAGTTTCTTGTTGATGAGTATATTGAGGACTCCCATTTCCTTGAATCTATTTGCGATGATCTCTTGGGAGTTCGCTTATTGGAGTCTTTCCAATTTGAGACCGACGACACCGATATTGCTTTCTTCACCAACCTTCTTGACTCTTCACCCATGCATGCAGAGATTATTATTGATGAACCTTATATGGACTGCATGGAGATTTAAGATGCGATCTACAAAGGTATGTCTTCCTCTCAAATTCAATCTTCTACTCCTTTAGAGCTTAAAGCTTTACCCCTTCCCTCCAATATGCTTTCTTGGATGATGAGAAATCTTATCCTGTCATTGTGAATGCGAATTTGAATGATTCTGAATTATCCAAGTTGCTTGATTTGCTTAGAAAACATTGGGGTGCATTAGGCTATAAAATAGAAGATCTGAAAGGTTTATCCCCTTCCACATGCATGCATTCGATTGACTTGCTAGAAGATACCAAGCCTACTAGGCAACCCCAACGTCGTTTAAATCCCAACATGCAAGAAGTGGTTAAAAAGGAAGTAGTAAAGTTGCTAGCTGCTGGGATCATCTTCCCCATCGTAAATAGCGAATGGGTAAGCCCGGTTTAGTGTGTACCCAAGAAGGGTGGATTGACCGTAATTGAAAATGACAAGAAAGAACTAGTTAGTACCCGGACCGTCACCGGTTGGCGGATGTGTATCTATTACCACTAATTAAACAAAGTAACAAAGAAGGACCATTTCCCCCTTCCCTTTATTGACCAGATGTTAGAATGGTTGGCGGGTCATTCGCATTTTTGCTTTTTGGATGGGTACTTGGGTTTCTTTCAAATTCCAATCCACCCCTCACACCAAGAAAAAACCACCTTCACTTGCCCATATGGGGCATTTGCTTATCGTCGCATGCAATTTGGTTTATGTAATGCCCCTGGGACTTTTCAACGTTGTATGATGGCTATTTTTAGCGATTTCATTGAAAAATGCATGGAAGTCTTTATGGATGATTTTTCTGTGTACGGTAATTCTTTCGATGACTGTTTGCTAAATTTGGAGAAAGTGTTAACTCGTTGTGAGGAAGTGGATCTAGTTCTGAATTGGGAGAAATGCCACTTCATGGTGGAACAAGGTATCGTTCTGGGTCACTTAATCTCTTCTAAGGGCATCGAAGTAGATAAGGCCAAAGTTGAGGTTATAGAGCGCCTACCACCCCCAGTTTCCGTTAAGGGGGTGCATAGTTTCCTTGGCCATGCCGGCTTTTATCGCCGGTTCGTCAAGGATTTTTCAAAAATTGCTCGACCTCTAACTGACCTCTTGTGCAAAGATGCCCCTTTCATTTTCACTGATGAGTGCCTTGAGTCGTTTTATAGGTTGAAGCAGGCTTTGATTTCCGCTCCGGTAGTTCATCCTCCGGATTATAGCCGACGCGAGCGACTTCGCCGTGGGAGCATGTTTGACCCAAACAGTAGACAAGAAGCCAAGGGTCATCTATTACGCAAGCCATGCGCTTGATAGCGCCCAAAGGAACTACACTACCACGGAAAAGGAGCTTTTGGCGATCGTTTTTGCGCTCAACAAATTCTGGCAACACCTCATGTTCTCTAAGGTGGTAGTCTACACGGATCATGTCGCTATCAAATACTTGATGGGAAAGAAGGAGACAAAATCGAGACTTATACGGTGGGTCTTGCTTATGCAAGAATTTGATTTGGAAATCCGCGACAAGGCGGGCACGAAGAATGTCGTAGCCGATCACCTTTCGAGGATTCTTGTCGACTTCGAAGACACCCAACCGATTGTAGACGCTTTCCCGGACGAGCGACTCTTGGCTATCAACTCGCATCCTTGGTATGCGGATATTATGAATTATATGGTATGCGGATATTATGAATTCGCTCAAAGAAGAACAAGGCAGTGCCAGCTGCTGAACGTTGGACTATTGAGGGCATACATGATAAGAAGTACAAGTCGGAGGCTCTCGACTTTATTCGCGGCATTTTGGATAACTTGCAACCGGTATCTCCTTACTCCTGATGCCTTTTCTATCTTCTTTAGCATGCCATGTTTGAATGTATCCTTCTTACAGGACCAAATAAATTGGCGTCCTTGGGCAGACTTTGACATCAGAGGGTTGCCACAACCTCTGGATCGGGTGGAATACGACACCCGTCTTCGCCTCTTGATTGAAGGGCCTTACGGCTATGTGTGGTATTTAGGGGAGAGGGCCTCGAGGCAAATTTTGGAAGGTTACCCTGGCCTCATTCCCCTTGATCCTCCAGTACAGAGGTTTGAGCCATGGCGGATTGACCCGGTCATTTTGAGGGATCTAGTCCTGGGTCAATCGTTTGACGATTTCGTGCACAACATTCCCCAGGATCAGTTCGATGAAGAGTTTCAACGTTATCTTAGCCGTTTGGCTCCTCGAGTGGTATGTATCTTCCTTCTTCGTCCTTGTCATGTTTTGGCCGTTTTCTAACTGGAAAGTCTACAGCTTGGACCCTACGCTAAAGCTGCCAAAGTGAGGGCCCCTCAAGAGAGACGAAAGATCGGTGGTTTCTTGGAAGTGGAGCACAGTAGTGAGTGCTCTGCACTTAAAGAATTCGACCGTAAACCTGTAAGACTCGGTTTTATGTTGTCTCCTTTTACCCTGTATACCACTTGTGAATGACCCCTTATTTTTGCTATTTTCCAGCCGCGGTGGGGAATTCTCCGGCAGGTGACTAAGGAGTGGAGCACCATGAGGAAATTCATTGATCGGGGCTTCACTGGTTCGGGGAGATACCAAGGTGGCCGAGAGGCCGATGTAGAGTCTGTTCCTAGAGAACCACCTCGTCGTTCCACTGGCGCTCCTGCCGAAACCCCACGTCGCTCTTCGGTTGGGGAATATTCCACTCGAGGTCGATCTCGGGAGGAAGTTGGGGGGTCTTCTCGTCCTCCTCTAGCAGCTGTACCAGAGGGTCAGGGTAAAGGTATTCTGATCGAAGGTCAGCACTCCACTGGATCCCATCGTAGCAGTGCAGTAGCGGCCGTCGCCCTCCAAGCATGGAAGAGGACATGGCTCAGATGTCCTTGGAGGAACCATTGGGTCATGGAGGGTCATATCACAGCACTGGATATGGTGAAGCTCACCTCGTCCTTCTTGGGTGGAGGATGCTTGAATCAGCGCCACCTACTGGCCTCCTCCTTCGCGATGCGTCATACGCTCGCCGTGGTCATGAAATGGTAGTGAGGGACCGCGATTCAGGTGCATCCGTAGGGTATCCTGGCGGCCAGGCCCTAGCGGATGACACTACTTCGCGTCCTGGACCTTATGATGCTTTATCTTTTGGTTCTGGTTCTGCGGGATGGCCTATCCCTGCTCCTTGAGATGGGTCCGTCATGGCCCACGGGTTCCCAAGAGTGGTCTGTGCCTCAGCACTCTTGGCTGGGTGGATTTGCTTCTTCAGGTTGGCTTGTCCCCGGCTATGGAACTGGTCCGGTATGGCCTATTCCTTCCTGGCGAATGGAGTTCACGATCATTCTGGCTTTGCCGCAAGAGCACTCTGTGTCTTCACCGTCGAGTGTGCGTCCTTCGGAAATTCCCTTGACCGGGCCATCACCTCCTGTGCAGACTGCTCCTGGACCTGACTATTACTCCTGGGATACCTACTTTGGCACAGCCGGTACTTCCAACGCAGGAATTTCACATGCAGGGGGCAACTTGGCGGAGGACAGCGGCGATTCCGGTTCCCTGTGGTGATCACTTTCATGCGATGCAAGACTCTTTTTTTTATTATTTTATGCGAGACTCTTTGTAACGTATTTTTATTTTATGCAAGACTCGAACTTGGTGTATGCGCAACTTGACCCCTTTATTTAATGCAATTTCGAATGATTTTCTACATGATGGGATTAATTCAAATTAATCGCGCTTCCCCAAAAAGAAAATAAAATAAAAAAGAACAAAAACTTAACTGTCGGAGATAGCTCAAGCAAAAATTTCAGAACCAGACATCATCGGGTCGATAAGAGAGACCGTAACATAAAAAATACACGAATGGGTCAGTTTAAAAAACCAAACAGAGAGGCCCACAAGAGGTCCTTTCGCAGATGGGCCGCGGGAGCTGAAAATTGGCCTTGGACCGCCCAAACCCTAGGCGGGTTTTGAGCGCTGGAGGCCTGGGCTTGGGCGGACGCGCGCGCGCGTGCTGGTCTGCCGAGGTTATAACCTAGGCGGGTTATAATCATTTTTTTTTCTTTTTTTTTTTTGCTAGCCGTTGAAGAAAGGCTTGAATCATGGGATATGATGGCAACGGCTATGTGACTGCTTGCTAGCCGATTTGCTCCATTTTTTATCATGGATGAAAGTGTATAAATACCCCCTCCTTTTCCATGGAGATCACCCATCATCTTCCATTGCATTTTCCATCTGAAAAGGCCTCCTAAAATCACAAAAAAGAAATCCTCTTTTCATGGCCTTCTAGAAGAAGCTCGCTACTTGGATGAGCACACATTATCCAGAGACGAGAAGAGAGAGCTCGGGAGATATAGTCTGACGAAAATGCTAAGTCTTCGATAGGCGAGAGTCAACCATGACTTTATTCGAGCGGCAAGCTCCTTTTGGGATCTGAAGATGCATGTTTTCCGCTTTTCCTTGAAAGAGCTATGCCCACTACCCGAAGAGTGGTCATCCATTCTCGGGACAAATCATTTTGCGCAACCGACATCACCTCCAACTGTCGCCGACAATACTAAACAACACAAGGAATTGCTATGCCTTCCGAACCGAGTCATAGGAAGCGCATTATTTGGCGATAAGGTACATTTCCAAACCATTATCGAATATTTTCAATCGCCTAACACTTTGGAATATGGTCCCGTGATACGAGTGCGAGCACTCGTATTATGTCTTCTTGGAGAATTTTGCTTTTATCATGGCGGACGAAGAACCGGGCCAGCGGGCCTAATTCAAATTGTTGAAGACATGGCTCGAGGTTTTAATCCAGTGTCGTTGATGCTGGCGGAAACTATAATGGGTTTGGACAATCCGGATCCGGAATATGAGCTTCGTGGGAGCCCCCTACTTCTTCAGGTACATTTCCTCCTTCCTCCCTCATTTTTTTTTTCAAATCTGCCTACTGCCTTTAAAACCCAGGCGGGTTTTAAGGTTTTTTCTTCTTTTTTTTCGTTAGTTGGGAGAATAATTGGTATGCAATCATAACCCGTTCTAACTTTATGGGCAGATATGGCTCATGGAGCATTTGGGCCTTATTGAAGATCCTCATAACCCCTCGGCGCTTGCAAATTATTGTCAAAGGAGGCGCAAATATACCGAGCTCCGATCGGTAACTGAATGGGTCGCCTTTCTGAAGGAACCTCGTGACATCGCGTGGTGGATCGAGTGGTGGCATGTTCCCGAATATGTGACCAGTGATTATCACAATGCCTATGTGTGTATCGTCGGCTTAACATACATGACTTTCTATTTTCCGGAGCGGGTATTGCGACAGATAAGTCGCAAACAGACCATCCCCGAGCGATTATGTGAAGCCCCCGATCAATTGAAGCTTCGCGGCTCGGTGATAGAGTCTTGGCTAAAGTATTGGGCAAGAAGGCCGACCCTTAAGGTTCCGTCAAAGGCACATGTATCAGAGATTACGGACTCTGAATATCACGGGTGGCTGATCGTGGTTGTCGAGTCTCGCCGTGCTGGAGAGGCGCTAAGAAGTCGAACATCCATGAGGGAGAGGTTGGGTCGTCATTCTATGATAAAGGATCGTCTCAGCGCGAGGGTAACGGCAAAGGACCGGCTTGGTCCGAAGGTGGAGACGCGGAAATCTCATAAGCGAGCCTATAAACCTAAAAACAAAGAGACGGACCCAAACGAGCCTAAAGACATGGAGATTGATCATGAGACCACTGGCGACGTAGAGAAGGTGAAACAAGACTAGGAGATGGATGGGAGTGAAGGAACTGAACTGCTTTGCTAGAAAAAACTTTTATTTAATTATGCCTTTTTGAATTTTCTTATTTACAAGTAGTGTACTTGCATTTTGATTATTAATAAAAGAAGAAGTGTTATTTACAATCATTGTGTTCTTGCAAATTTTGTCTTTCTTCCTTTCATGAGCATAAATCGAATATTAACCAAGTGTCTGAAAATTGGTTTTCCAGTTGCTTGGCTATATTAAGTATAATATCTCTTGAGCTGATCCAAATTTGTGGGTTGAATCACATCTTCTCCATCCATAGTGGCAAACCGAGCTGCTCCTCCCGGTAAAATTTCCTTAATCATATAAGGCCCTTTCCAATTAGGTGCAAACTTTCCCCTTGGGTCTTGTATTGGAGCCCTCATTTCCTTAAGCACTAGATCACCTTCTTGAAGAGAACGACCTTTCACCTTCTTATTAAAGGCGCGAGTGATTCTATTCTGATATACCTGAACATTATGCAACGCCCTTAATCGCCTTTCATCCATCAACATTAACTCCTCGAACCTTGCTCTAGCCCATTCTGCCTCGGCAATTGGCTTTCTGCAACTACTCGTAATGACGGGATTGCTAACTCTATCGGCAGGACTGCTTCCATTCCATACACTAAGGAATATGATGTTGTTCCTATGGTAGTTCGAATTGAGGTTCGGTATCCCCATAAGGCAAATGCTAACTTGTCAGGCCAATCCTTGTAAGTGATGACCATCTTCTTAATGATTCTTGTCACCGTTTTTTTGGCCGCTTCTACAGCTCCATTGGTTTGAGGTCGGTAAGGTGAAGACCGATGATGCTGAATTTTGTAATTGGTGAGCAAAACTTCTACTTCCTTTCGAAAATGACTCCCATTATCGATGATGATCTCATGAGGTACCCCATATCGGCATATAATGTTCTGAAGGATGAATTTGGCCACGTGCTTAGATGTGAGCTTGGCAAAAGAGGCTGCCTCTACCCACTTAGTGAAGTAATCAATAGCGACCAAGATGTATTCATGTCCTCCTGTTCCGGTTGGGTGTATTTTGCCAATGATATCAATACCCCAGACCGAGAATGGCCATGGAGAAGTGAGTGTTGTCAGATATGAAGGAGGTTGATGCTGCAGGTTGGCATACTCCTGACATTTGTGACATTTCCGAACAAAATTCAAGCAATCTGCTTCCATAGTGGTCCAGTAGTAACCAGCTCTTTGAATCTTCTTCGCTACCATGCGCCCATTCATGTGAGGCCCACACTCTCCTCCATGCACAGTAGTCATGACTTCCTTTGCACTTTTGGCACTGATGCACAACAAATTGATGTCTGTAGGTGACTTCTTGTATAAACGATCTTGGATCAAGCAGTATTGTGCTGCTAAAGCCCTGATCGCTCGTTGTCCTCGAGCATCTAACTTAGCTGGATATTCTCCCTTCCGAAGGAAATTGGACATGTCGAGAAACCATTCCTAAGTCTCTTCTTCTTGTGCTTCCATGACGCAGACATACGCGGGTTCAGAATGTCGCTCTACAATTACTGGTAGCTGGAGCGTGCCTGATGGGATGGATATCATTGAGGATAATTTAGCCAGAGCATCGGCCAGTTCGTTGTGATCCCTAGAAAGGTATTGGAAATTGATCTTCTCGAATTGGTCAGCCAATCCCAAAAGCTTCTTCTGATAAGCTAAAAGACACTCACTTCGAACTTTCCATGCATTCTTAGCCTGGTTAATGATGAGGCTAGAGTCTCCAAAGACATTTATGTGGCGTATTCCTAAAGTCAAAGCGGCTTGTAGACCTTTGATGCATACTTCATATTCCGCCGCATTATTGGTAGCATCAAAATCCAATTTTACAGATACAGGGATATGTACACCTTCTGGGGATATTAACAGTACTCCTATTCCACAACCCATTTGATTAGAAGCTCCATCAAAATACATTTCCCATGTAACTTCATCAGTCAAGAACACATCTTTGTCTGGGAATTCCAAGTGAGTGCTTGGAGGTTCCTGTGACGGTGAAGCAGCCAGAAAATCTAAAACAACCCGCCCTTTAAAAGATTTCTGAGGTAAGTATTGAAGGTTGAACTCGGAAAGCATGACTACCCATCGAGCGATGCGATTGTTGATGGTAGGTTGCTCCATGATGAATTTGATGGGATTGTTCTCAGCTATTACATATACTGTGTGTGAGAGCATGTAGTTTCTCAGCTTCTTGGTGGCCCAAACTAACGCAAGAGCCATTTTTTCTATGTCTGCATATCGACTTTCGTAGTCTAGGAACTTCTTGCTCAAGTAGTAGATGGCGCTCTCTTGACCTTTAACCTTTTGAGCTAGCATAGCCCCCATTGCTGAGCTAGTCACGGTAAGGTAAAGGAGTAGAGGCTCATCTGGTACTGGTGGCATGAGAATTGGGGGATGTTGCAGATACTCCTTGATTTTCTCAAAAGCAGCTTGACATTGATCGTCCCATTCTACTTTGCTTCCTTTCTTTAGCTTCTTGAACAAAGGTTCACAAGTCATGGTGAGCTTTGAAATGAACCTGCTGATGTACTGGATTCGGCCCAAGAAACCTCTTATCTCCTTTTCTGTCTTAGGTGGTTGTAACTGTTGGATAGCCTTGATCTTTGAAGGATCAACTTCAATGCCCCGTTGGCTGACCACATAACCTAGTAGCTTCTCAGAGGTAACACCGAAGGTGCACTTTGCTGGGTTGAGCCGCATCTTGTATTTGCGAAGTCGCAGAAAGAACTCCCGGAGGTTAGGAATATGACCCTCCCTTGTCTTGGACTTAACAATCATGTCATCAACATAAACTTCTACTTCAACGTGCATCATGTCATGTAGTAGGGTATTGGCAGTCCGCTGGTATGTTGCTCCGACATTTTTGAGACCAAGGCATGACGACATAACAGTACGTACCCCATGGTGTGGTAAAGGAAGTCTTCTCCATATCTTCTTCTGCCATTTTTATTTGGTTGTAACCAGCATATCCATCCATAAAGGATAAGAGCTCATGTTGATGTCCGCAAGTGTTATCCACCAATACATCAATGTGGGATAAAGGGAAACTATCTTTGAGACTAGCCTTGTTAAGGTCTCGGAAGTCCACACACATGCGCACTTTCCCATATTTCTTGGGTACTGGGACAATGTTAGCAATCCATTGAGGGTATTGGACTGCTTCGATGAACTTAGCGTTAAGCTGCTTGATCACCTCTTCTTCAATTTTCTAGCCCATTCAGGTTTGATTCTCCTAGCCTTTTGTCGCATCGGTTTTGCATCGGGGAGCAAAGGTATGGCGTGCTCCGCAATTTCCGTGTCAATCCCTGGCATGTCCTCGTAAGACCATGCGAACACATCCACAAACTCCTGGAGAAGCTCTATAAATGTCACCCGTTCTTCTGCTGTGAGTGAACTACCTAATTTCAACTCCCGAGGTTGTTCTTCCGTGCCCACATTTATGGTGATGGTGTCTTCCAACACCGCCATCTTATGCTCATGTTTATTAGAAAATTCTTTTAAGGGTTCATTAAATTCCAGATTATTATTAGCGCAACAGTTCAGGGAAGAGGGGAAAGAAGAATCAGAGTAAGCAGAAAGGTTCATTTCATTGAATGCAGAAATGAGTACATCGCCAGCAGACTCAAGACCAGACTCACTTGACTCTAGACTCTTAGGATCAGACTCTATGTCCATAGGAACAGACTCTCCTACAGATAAAACAAAGCTATTATTCTCAACATCAACCCATGAGACCGCCTTGACTTCTTCTTCTTTAGTGATCATGAGACTTGGATCAAAGCTTGGGTTGGATAATGCAGCAATAACAGCATCAGCTTCAGACTCTCCCTTAACAGCTTCTTGTCCGAACAGCATGCCAAATATGTTGCTTCCAGCAAGGTGAGTTCATTCCAATGGTGGTTGTTTGTCCCAAGCGGGGATGAAAACAGTAGCCATATTAATGGTGCAGTCATTGAAAACTTCTAACCCAGCGACCTGAACTCCCTTGTTCTTCAGGTAGTATGGTTCAGGGAATCCATAGTAAGGGAAGTCATCACCTTCCCTAACGAATTGTCCATTCAAGGTGAGTGGATAGGGCTTCATTTGGAACAAGGTAGGTGGGTTGTCCATCCTCTTCTACTCAGCTATGGCTATCTTGGCGAGCCTAACTTCCTTCTCGGTTGGCCTGTACCCTAAGCCAATTTGTCCCTCTGTTTAAATGTCTTGAACACAGGAGGAATCTTGCTTTTCGGATTCTTTCCTAGCGGCATCCCAGGGAAGTGTCCTTGTTTCCTGAGTATTGCATGCACTTTGGGATTTGAGTAGGGATCGAAGTCAAAAGAAGCTTCATCCTGGCTCAAAGTCACCACAAGTTCAAAGTTGTGAAGTTCTTCGTCCATAGAACTATGTTCTACCTCAAGGGTTGCTTGCTTGGGAGTGAAGACAACATTGATGGATTCTCCCGAGATGGTGATGACTTGTCCTTGGACCAGCATCTTTACCTTCTGGTGTAAGTTAGATGCTATAGCATTACATTCAGGAAGCTACGACCTCCCTAGCAACAGATTGAAGGAAGCTGGGATGTCTAGTACTACAAACTCCACATTTCGAGTGATATTGCCTGTAGTGATGGGCAATATTATGGACCCAACCGACTTTCGAGGAGAATTGTCATAAGCCCTTAGTTGTACACCATTTTGAGCCAAGTGTTGTTGTTGGACTCCCAATTTCTGTGCCGTCCTCTAAGGGCACACATTCATAGCTGAGCCATTATCAACCAAAACTAGAGGAATAGTTTTGTTGGAACAATGCACTGTAAGGTATAATGCTTTGTTGTGGGATGCCCCTCCCTGAGGTAGATCTTCAATCCCGAAGGTGATAGACTCTTGTTGGGTAGTCACATGAGCAACTAGAGATTTAGGAGTTGTTGTGGGAGATACTGTTAATGTAGTAAGAGCATCCATCATCTTCTGTCTGTGTGCCTGTGAGGTACAAATCAATTGCCAGATGATAACTTCAGCCTTGGTCTTCTTGAGTTGTGTAAGGAGAGGATCTTCAGGTGCGACACGGTTGTCGTTGCTAACCATTGGTGTGGGACTAGAAACAGCCACTGGGGTGGTGGTGTTCCTGTTGTTATGGCGACCTAATCGAGTGAGAAATGCTACATCATCAGATGTTGGCTCATCTGGCTCCATCTTGGAGTATTCATGTTGCTCTTCATCGTCGGTATCCCAAATACCATGAAGGGATAGGTCTTCATGAAAACCGAGCACTTCAGGGATAAGTTGGCCTGTTTCAACAATCAAAGTGGAAGGATCAAAGCTACAAACTCCATGAAAGATACCGTTGGTATGCTCAGGCATAAGGTTGCTTTCATTGTTAAGCTTTTGAGCAGCTTTCGGCATGGGTAGTGTCCCATCCCTTATCATATCTTCTATTTTTTTCTTGACAGACCAGCATTTCTCAGTATCATGTCCTCGGCAACGATGGTAGCGGCAGAATTGATCCAAATTCTTTCCTCTTGTTGTTGATTCTTCCCTTGGCAAAGGTAGGACCAAAAAACCCTTCTTGACCAATCAATCAAGAGCTTGTGAGTAAGAGATGTCCAATGGCGTGTAAGTCTCATACTTTGGTATGAAAGGCCCCTTGCGCAGGATAGAGTTAGTTTCCATGATCTTAGGAGGGTGGCTAGACGCATTAGTGGCCCTCCTGTTAGAACTAGGCCCCTTCCATCCAGGCGAAGTGGTCTTATCATTATGCATCGCCTCTAGTTGGACACAGATGTCCTTCAAGTAGTCAAAGTCTTTGATGACGTGATATCCCAAGTGTTTGGATAAACTGCCTTTTAGCCCTTGCTTGAAAGTGGACAGCTGTAGGCGAAGAGGGATTGTCTCATTGACGTGAGACAGCTTGGTATGCCATCGCTCAAAGTAATCCAGGAAGGATTCGTCATTTCGTTGCTTCATGGTGGTCAAGTCATCCACCGTAGCCTGCTTCCTCTGGGTGCGGCTGTAGTGATTAATGAAAGCTTTGAACAGTTCGTTCCAATCGGCCTTTGTTTGAAGTGGTATGGCGTGATACCATACCTTGGCTTCGCCATCTAGAGTGGATGGGAAAACGGTAGAGTATAAACCGACATCAATTCGGTTTAATGGTGCTAGCCTCATGAACTCTTCGATGTGATGAATTGGGTTTTCAGAGGGTTTGAACCTAATGTTTGGTACCTCAACTTTATCAGCTATCTTCATAATCGGCTGAACAGGTAATGGCACTTCGAGATATTTGTCAGCAAAGGTCGGCACAGTGCTCATTGCTTTGGTAAGGCTTTCTAATTTCTGTTCAAGGGCCTTAACGGCTGGATCCTTCACAGGTTTAGATGCTTCAGGGGTATCGGCTTTTGTCTTGGATATCCCACTCCCTCTAACATTTCGGGATATCTTGATGATTTCAGGTTCGGACTCATATCCCTGCATTTCTTCATCTTCTTCCTCAACATTCAATTCCAGTTTGGTATTGATTTTAGTAATGGCTTGCAGTATACCATCTATCACTTGCTGTTGCTCATTCAGCCTTTTCCCCACCTTCTGCTCTTGTTCTAAGGTATTGGCAAATACCAGACCTTGCATTTTGGTATAGAGGTCATCCAAATGTTTCGTGATGTTAGCTTCGGTGCTTTGGACTGGGATCTCTTGGAATTGTTCTCTAGACATGATGCTGTCACTGGTTGCCAATGGATAGTAGCGGGGATTCGGAATCAAACGGCCTATTCGTGGATCTCGAATGCGTGCTTGGAGTCGATCACCAATGATGCCTGTATGGAAATTCAAAGTTAAGACACTTAATGACATTCTCCGACACATTCTACCCGATGCATGCATGTTCTAGATGACCTATATGATCTTCGACACATGTATGCTGACATAACAGACTCACCCACTTTTTGGGAGTCCATGGCCTAACTCTACATGGACCTAAAAAACAGAACATTATAAAGGGCCAAATAAAGTTAACATAGTGAGCGAGTCATAAGTTGGCAGACCATGGTCAGTGTTTCTCAATTCGGATGGGCCCACTCCACTGGCCGACCGTTTTAAGGAGAATCCGTAACCTGGCCCAACAACTCATACAGCTCAAATCATATTGGCTCTTATGCGGACTAGAATAATGTTTAACAAGACCGGCAACCCACTTTTTTTTTTGTTTTTTTTTTGCAATTTTTTTTTAACTCGGGGAAAATGGGTATTGTAAAGGACTGGATAAAGTCAACAATAAGCGGGTCATAATCAATGTATGGGCTTAATTGACAAATCCTATATGATTGGGCCTAACAACGGGTCGGCCATAAGTGTGATGGGTTTATTAATTAAATCGATAAATTCATTTACTTAAGCATAGTGACTATTATGCAGTCTAAGACATTATCCATTAACTTTGTTGGACTTCTAATTCATTTTTGGACCTTTGTTAAGAGAATTTCATAAAGGGCCATATAATATCATCAAATGTGAGTCAATTTTGATTTATTAACCAAGATAATCAACTTTCGAGCATAAATGGGCCCTTCCACTTGGGCTAACCAGAATGCCTTTGAGTTAATTATATTAATTAATAAATAATCATTTTCTCAACCCAATGAATTTTATATGGACTAGAACAAAAAACCTCCAAACTAGGATCGACTTTTTACAAAAGACAAGAAAAGGGGAGGGATACACATAGCACATATCATACACATGGAAGGGTACCCTAAACCAAGGCTCTAAATTCATGGACTTTTATGGTTGGGTATATAGCCTATCGCATACCTTCGCCTCAGTTCTTCAAACCATAAGGTAAGCAGTTAGGGTATTTCTCAAAGAACTTCAAGGAAGCTCTCGGAGTGTGACATTAGGAGAGGAGCGACCAAATGCTTAGAGATGTAGAGTTCATCCCCATAGTAGTGGCCTCCTGCTCTCAAGGGAAATCTTAGGTAACTTAAACCGTCGGCTTTGTGCTAACGTGTCAAAAGACCCGATTAGTGGCCCGGTATGCAAGGGATGCCTAAAAGAATAATAAAGCCGCGAAATAAATTAACTCCTCCATTTTACACTTTCAAATCAATTTGATTTTTTCAAATTTTACCCTCTTTTTAAAGTTTAAGTCCCCAATGGAGTCGCCAATCTGTAGGAACGCCCCGGAACCCTCCTGTTCGGGGAAATTTTTTCGGGTGCCACTACTTAAACGATTGGGAGCCGACTAAGGTTTCTTAATCCTTAAATAAGGATATTTTTTATTTTCGAAATTCATTTTCGTGGTGATGAAACTTTATTTATTTACAAACCCGTTTTTTATTAATTAAATTATCCGTAATTACATAAATTAATTTAACAATAATTTAATCCCGGCCCACTTAGTAAATCCAGGCCCAGAAGAAAACCAGTGGGCCACTAGAATCAGCCAAAACCCGCCTGGGTTTTAGCGAATTCTGGGCTGGGCCATCGATCTCTTCGGCCCAAAGGGAAATTGGGTTGAAAATGATACAACCCGCCTAGGTTTTATCATTTTCTGGCCAATTTCTCTCGGGACCCTCCTTAGATAAATGTTGGACATGAATTAAATTATTTTCTTAAATTAATTTTGTGTAAGAAATCGAATATTTTAAATAATTAAACGAGTTTATAATGTTGTAAAAGAGTCGCCAGCTGATTTAAGGAAATCGACAAACCATAAAATAAGAAAAAGAAAGACTCCGGTCTACGAACCCGATTTCTAGATTCGAGGGTAAGGTTACGAATTCAAGAGTTATAAGAACTCTCCAATCCGCCTGTTATAAAACAGACTCTACTAAAATCAACATTGAAAAGAAAGAGAGCGAGGAGAAGTTTGATTAATTTCGCGGAATTATTATTCGAATCATGCAATATAAAACAATGCGGTTTTATTTTACAAAATATGTACAAGCACGGAATTAAAGAAGGAATTACATGATTAATTACAATAATGAAAATAAAGAAATCGAACCTTGCTTAAGATGTAGCGATGACGACCTTGATCCCTTGAGTTGCCCTTTGACTTGAAACCCGGATGATAAAATGTGGATGGTTTAGGAAAAGTGGTGTATGGATGATTGTATGGTTGTGAAGAATATGATTTGAGAAATGGATTATGGGAGAAAAAGTAGTATAATATGGATGTGGTGTGGGAAGGTGATTTTGTGATGGAGGATGATGGAGATATAATATGGAGATAGTGGGAGGATAGAATAATGATAGGGGATGAGGAGAATTTGAGAGAAGTATAATATGGTGGGAGAGTAGAGTAAGTGTATTAGATGATCATTGTTGGTGAAATGAATGTGAAATGGAGGGGGTCTTTATAGGTGAAAGGGTGAAGGATTTGGAGGGAAAAGGTGCGGGGCATACCCCAAAAATCATGTCATCTCGGATCAAAACCTAGGCGGGTTTCATGGGGTCAATGGCAAAGTCAAGGCACGTTGCTTTTATCAAGGGATTGCATGGAATCAAAAGAAATTGGCGCTAAAAAGCTTAAAAACCCAGGCGGGTTTTGATAATATTATCACGCGGATCAGTGACGTGGATTGAAACGACGTCGCCTGTTACTCCGCTCAAAACCCAGGCGGGTTTTGA
Source organism: Portulaca oleracea (assembly GCA_029582165.1). NCBI lineage: Eukaryota > Viridiplantae > Streptophyta > Magnoliopsida > Caryophyllales > Portulacaceae > Portulaca > Portulaca oleracea. The sequence goes on along the minus strand of CM055886.1, from coordinate 17,835,150 downwards.
GAATTTTTGGGCCAAGGCGCGCAACTGGGCCTGTTTCTGCATGGGCCTGTTCAATAAAAGGTAAAACCCCAGTAGTTTTTAACAATTACTTGCAACTTATTTATTTTCCTTGGGCTCGGCTTATTGATTCTTTGGGCCCAATGACCCGTTTATTACTTGGCCCGTCTGACTTGCATATTTTGTTGGGTCGGAATTATACCGGTATAAATTCCGGTGTCTACACCCTTTAATTTGAATTAATCCAATTCAAAGCAAGATAACTTATGCCATTTAAAAACAAACAAATGTCATCTTAATTAAAATAAATAACTTATCTTGATATGAAGGCAATCTCATCATACTCCATGAACCTCTTGGATATAACCATCGATCACATTGCGACAACCGATCGATAATTTAACTACAATAATCAAATGAATCACAATTGATTAATAATCTTGATAATTAAAAATAATAAACTTAAATAAACAAGAACTTGTATAAAGCAACATAAACTTATCTTTTTCACTACACAGCATCTTGATCTTGAAATTCCACCTCTCATACTCGATCATCCGTGGTGACATTAAGTCTTAAGATTGTTAGAAAAAACAATGAATGGAGAAAACAAGGTCACATGGAAGATTGGCGATCACTTGGGTGGCTAGGAGTCGAGGGGAAGCTCGTCTCTCCTTAAGACTTATTCACTAGGCCGTGAAAAGACTCTAGGGCAAACCTAACTTCTTGTAAGCAAAGTTCAAGATTTCCCATGAACTCTTAAGAATGTTGCTGCAGTTCAACACCGTGTGTTGAAACTCTCTAGAATAGAATAGAAGAAGATTGAGGGTGTGGATGAATGTGCAATTCATCCACCTGATATAGAGAACTTATGGAGCCAAAAGAGAGTCAAACTTGCCAATTGAATTAAGCATAATCCAAGGGATTAGGTTGACTAATATTGATGGGAAATCATGACTGATTCTCAGTCAATATTATCCATAAACATGCATAATACCGATTGACCACGAGGCATAAATCAAGGGATTTCAAAAAACAATCCCATCAGTGCTCAACACGACTCGTGTTAGATCAACACGGTCTGTGTTGATCCTGTGCACACTTTCTAAACTCTCTGGACGTCAACACGGGTCGTATCACACTGAGCACGATCCGTGTTGAGTCCCTTTTCTTTGTTAAGCTTATGTTCGACCTCTCCGGTCGATCCTATGCTTATAACTTATATTTTATGCCTCTTAACTCTTTGAAATACTCCAACTTGGTAAACACCAAAATTATCGAATAAATTTGTAAATTTTAATGTTAAACACAAAATAGACAGAACCTCGCAGGAGCACATTGCCCGAACTAGCAGTGCAGGGCACAAATTGAAAATTCAGGCCTAATTTTAGGTGTTATGCAGGCTTGTTAGCTGACAAGTTAGGACGGGCATTGTCTGGCGCTGGGCGAACAATGTCTAGCGCTAGGAAAGGAATGATTGGCGCTTGAACTACCACTAGGAAGAGGGGCAGTGAGCCCACTGACGCTTGGTGTGGTCTCTGGTGCTGAGAGTTAGATGGGGTTGTTGCTTGTTGGGCGAGAGAAAACTCATGCATAACATACAAGCTCATAATAAAAACATCAAAATACCACAAATCAACCCATGGACACCTCACAAACTCATTCTCATCAACTCAAATCGATTTTTACCTCAAAACATTTTATTTCACTCAGGTGTTAGGCGCGCTTGTTGGCTGAGATCCAGAAAAAATGAAGACGCCCACGAAGACAAATTCAGAAGCTTAACGAAATATAAGTCTGCAAGGAGTGACTTAAACAAGAGGAATTGAAGAAGAACCTATGGATACCAAGGGGAAAAGATCTGAACATCAGACAAGAATATATCAGAATCTGTAAGAACCAACAAATACATCAAGTTATAACCCTAAGCAATTCCAAATAAGAACAAAACCCACACATACCATCAAAAATAATCAAAATATAGCCCAAAATAGATGATGAAACCTCGATAGTAGTCAATATACAAGATAAAAAGACAATTAGAACATGTTGAATCAAAAAAAAGAAAGCTTGAAATTCGTAAAAAATAGGAGCATCGTTTAGAAGATCTAGGTGATCTGAACGGCAAACTGTAAGGTTTGAAGATTGATCAAGAAATGCTGGATGAGCTTTCAAAAAAGGGTTTGAAAATGACAAGTATATCATTACTGTTCGCCACATGCTCACCCTTTACTGCTGAACAAGCATTTGAAATTAAAGGGGGTGTTCTATTATAATATATCTCAGTATGTCTCACCTTTGTCACAATCAAGAGCACATGGGTCAGTTACCATTATACTCAAGTTTATGAATTAGTAGCTTATCATTGCTAGCCTTTGGCTTCTATTCATATCTCAACATATCTATTTTGTTTGGTCAGAATGCATGCATTAATTACCTAGTTAAGAACAAATGTTCATACTTACAAGTTGTCTAGAACGAGAATTTGATCAAGCCTCTAGCTAGCAAATGGAGGTCTGATTAGGATTCCTTCACATGGAGCTGATGATGACGTTGGTTATTACACCGCGACAGGGAGTTGGGGGCAAATCCTTGACATTCAATTGTCTACAGTATTTGAGGTGAATCAGACCAGAGCCAAGAGACAAACTATACAATCCTACTGCAACCAATATTTGTAAAGTAAGGTTATGCTAGCAACCAAGGCATATGATGGCAGACTGCAACTGTCTTTTGTGTATATATAACCATGAGTTTTCCTTTAGACCATTTCTACTGTAGCCTTTATTATGTTTGCTTGTTCTGGGTTAATTAGTTTATGCTTAGTCAATGGGTGTTTTCATACATCTCAAGGCAACAAACTTGGTTAATAGACGCAACTCATGTCAAGTTTTCATGTCAATTGGCTTTATTTCTGTACTAACTGCTGGAGACAGTGCAGCCTGTGCCGCGTAAGTCCCTCCCGATCAAGAGCATATGGGCAGAAAATACACCTCAAATCCAAAACCTACACTTTCAAGACAACAACTTTTGTCCTTCCCAATCAAGAACCCCACTTTCAACAAAACACAAAGTGAAAAGAAGCCATCAAGAGATATAAACGTTGTTGATTAGAATGAATAGGGCTCCATATAAACCAAAATCGAACTAACACGACCAGGGCTCCGTAGACATCTAATTAGAAATCGAACGAGAAATGAGAAATTGATATAAAAGAACAAGAATTTATCTTATTCAAGTTGGGATTCGAATTGAACCATGAGAAATTGATGTTCGTCTGAGAAATTGATCAATTTCTTGTTCGATTCAGATTTAGGTAAATTCTTAGACGAACAAGAATTCCGAAATATTATTTGACATCGAATCGAACCAAAATCGAACCATGAGTTTTCCTTTAGACCATTTCTACTTCGGAATTTCGGCAGTGAAGAACTCTGAGATGAACAACATGGCAAATCAGAGATGCTGAACGCAACTAGGGCTTCAATAGCAATTGTATTTTGCCCCCTATTTGAACGAAGAACTTGAACAAAGAAATCGAACGATGAAGATGACAGAGTGCTTCCTAAACTGAAATTAGGAACCGAATGAAACTAGGGATTTCAATGGAGGGAGTTTTTAATTTTTCTCCAATTTGATGGCGCGCCAGACCGCCAGCCAATTGATTCTGCGGAGAAAATTCTCAGGTCTCAAAGCAAAATAATATTTTGTAAAGGAAATACTACTTTGCTTAAATTTTTTGCTTTTTTTGTTACACTAAACTTTAAGTATAAACTATATAATTATAATTGTTATTATTATTATTATTATTATTATTATTATTATTATTATTATTATTATTAGCAGTAGTAGTATATTACAATACAATTTTAAAAAATATGTGCATAGACTTAAAAATTATTAATAACAACAAGATCTAAAACACACTAACTATTTTGAATATATATATCTAATCAAATTGGTGTATAACATAGTCCTTGGTAGGATGTTAAAAAAAAACACTCGCCCCAAAATGCCCAATTCAAAAACTCGTTACCCGGTCAAAAACTTCAGGTACTTGAACAAAAAAAAGTTGATTTTAATTGGGTCGGGTACCCAAACTGAAAAAATCGGGTAGTCGATTTGGATAAAGGTCGCCTTGGCCAAAATATGGTACCCAAATTACCCAAAATTAAAATAATAATAATAATAATAATAATAATAATAATAGTAAAAGTGAAATTAGTAGCTTTAATTATAAAAGCTAATAACCCGAATTACCCAAAATTAAAATGTATTTAGTATAGTGTTACTAACTTTCTTTCAAATAATAATAAAATAAGTGGCTTTAATTATAAATTTACAAATTAAAATTTAAAATAATAAAAGCAAAAATTCATAAACTTAGAATTTATCGGGTCTTTTGGTTAACTGGTATCCGATCCGAAATTTTCGGTTACGGCTACGGTTCGAGGGTATGCCCGACCCTAAGTTTCGGGTACCCGAAAAAATTATCCAAATGGTTCGGGTAGCCGATCCGTGAACACCCCTAGACTCCTTGGAGCATGTGTTCATGTTAGTGTCCGTGCGTATGTGTGTATTTTGGGTTGGACAATTTAGTTAATCTCTAAAGAAGACATGACATACAGGTTATTTAAATGGAGTATGGATACAGTCTATGTTTGGTTTGAGGTCATTTCGAGTCAAATAAATTTGGGTCTGACACAGGCTTAGGGTAATTTCTTTTTGGCTTGTGTGTGATTTGATTTAGCTATTGAGTGGATGCATGTTAAGTCGTGTGTGAATTAATATTGTTAGTGCCTACAAATGGTCAGCTGGATTGGTCGACAGTCACATATGATGGTCAACAAAGCCTAGAATTGAGGCCTTCTCCTCTGTTGTCAGGAACTCTTGGCGATCAACTATTTTTAGGTACCGCAGGAAAAAATTCGGGTTTGGGTAAATTCGAGTTGGTTAATTCAGTTAATGTAAAGTTTGGATCGTAAATAGATGTTTGGACCTAGTTTCGTCGGACCGTATCAGACAACTCTTATAGCGCGTCATAAGATAGGACTACAATATGTCACGGAATTTTCTGGAATAATCTGGAATGTCCCAAAATGTTTTAGAAACATCCGGAATATTCCGTATTTTTCTTGAGGTCTCTAGAATTCTCTAGACTATTCTAGAATTCCCTAGAGTTCTCTAGACTATTCATGAATGTCCTAGAATATTCTAGAGTACCCTACATTTATATAGATTATTAGATACTTGTATAGAAGGTTCTAGAGGCACAATATGGACCGTTAGATCAAATCAATCTCCATCATCCATTGAGGAGGTGGAAGTATATAAATACTCCTTGGGGTCTTATTTGTAACCATCCAACAATTGGAAGCAATACTCAAAAACATTCTCCCAAACACACTTTTGTCTCTCTTCTTTGTCTTCAAAGTTTTCTTAGTCTTTCATAGTCTAAGTTAAGCTTGTGAAATGCTTACTAGCAAACTTCTAATATAAAATCCGGTTAAAGTTTGCTAGAACCGCACGGGTGTTGTACAAATTAAAGTCACCCCGTTACAAATAGAGGAATTTTCGCCCAAAATAAAATATTGGACAACAACAAAATACTTTGTCGTCTTTGATAGAAACATGGGAGACAATGGATAAAATTGTAGTCATATGTCCAACATACTGTGACAACTTTTCGTGGTAACTTTTAAGTATGGCAAGCGGAAATTTTTATTTTTTCGCTATTGAAATACCTAATTGTCGCCCTAAATTGATTTTTTGTAGTGTTAACTAAAATTAAAAGTATATTTTAAAGTATTTTGACTTTTTGTAGTATTAAAAAAAAATAGACGACGACTCCTAGATGTGTTGCCTCTGTCATTTGTTTTTTGTTGCAACGTTTTCGAGTCCATTTTTTGTAAATAACATTATTATAACTATTGTCGTACCATAATAATGGGCAACAGTTTTTGAACATGTTGCCTTTGTCATTTGCTCTTGATTGCAACATTCATGAATTTGTTACCTTTTACAATTATATGACTGTTGCCGTATCATACTAATAGGCAACATGATGTATAATGATACCAAAGATGATCAAATTATACAAAAGCTAAGGATCTTTAATAACCAAGATAAGAATCTTGCTTCTCAAAGTTCTTAATGTTCGAAAATGGGATCGAAATGAATGGAAAAGATGGAAAAGAACTATGGGAAATGGTTACCAAAAGGTTGATGATGGACGAATGGATGAACGAACGTTTGCTTGGATGATCAACAATGGCGACTTGAAGCTTCTTGGAAGGATAAAGGCACACCACCTTCAAGAGATCTTCAATTCCTTCCTATCAACACCAAGGATGCCAACCTTGGATAGAAGAAGGGAGATAGTTTCGTTCTCCCTCAAGAGAAACGAGATGACTAGCACAAAACTAGAGAGAAAAACATCATGTGTTTACTTGTATTTGATTTATGAATGAATGAATTACAAGGCACCCTAAGGGGTCTATTTATACTACTAGAGTCCCCCCTTAGGCGTGTACAAAACAAGAAATGAGTCACTGCCACTTAGGGCTTACATCATCTACTCTAATGATTACATCATAAAGAAAACAATGAACTAAGCTAGATTACAAATGATGATAACTTGCTCTATACTTAACCAAATTTAAAGATTCTTGAACCATTAGAAAGCTCTTGGAATGTAGAACATTTCACTCTAGGACACTTTCCTTGGTAGCTTCATGGTTCTTGAGTTAGAGAGCTAATCATCACTCCTTCATGGTTAAGACCATTCGAATGTAGACTAAATGTGATAGTTTCAAGCTCTTTGTCAATGTAGCTAAGTATTTGACTTCCATGATGTAGGTTTGGAACCAAATCTACATCATTCCCTCCTAGTTGAAAAGAGTTTGTCCTCAAACTAGGAAGTTCTCCAATATCTCCATAAAAGGGCTTGAGATCACTCACATTAAAAGTGCAACTCCCTTCATAGTCTTCTCCAAGTTGCAATTTATAAGCGTTATCACCAATCTTCTCCAAAACTTTATAAGGACCATCTCCTCTTGGTGCAAGCTTACCTTTCCTTTTAGAAGGAAATCCTTCTTTCTTCAAGTGAATCCAAACAAGGTCTCCCGGCTCAAATACAACCTTCTTTCTTGATTTATTCACTCTACTTGATACACTTGAGGTATACTTCTCAATTTTAGCTCGAACCTCCTCATGTAGCTTCTTAATCTCTTCCACCCTTTTGTTAGCTTCAAAGCTAAACTTTGTTGAGTAGAGATGGGCATGAGATCCATAGGTTGGAGAGGGTTCCTTCCATAAATAACTTGAAAAGGTGATAACCCTGTGGCTTTACTTGGACTTCGATTGAAGGCAAATTCAGCATGACATAGAAGAGTATCCCAACCCTTCTTGTCTTTACTCACCAATATCCGAAGAAGAGCTCCCAAAGTTCGATTAGTCACTTCGGTTTGTCCATCCGTTTGTGGATGACATGCGTTGCTAAACTTCAAGGTTGTACCAAGCTTCTTCCATAAAGTAAGCCAATAATGACTAAGGAACTTGGAATCTCGATCACTTACCATGGTCTTTGGAATGCCATGTAGCTTCACTATTTCTTCAAAATAAAGATTTGCAACCTTAGTAGCATCATAAGTAGTATGGCATGGAATAAAATGAGCCATCTTGGAAAATCTATCAACGACCACCATAATAGAATCCTTTCCTCTTTGTGTTCGTGGTAGACCAACAACGAAGTCTAAACTCACATCTTCCCATGGATGATGTGGAATGGGCAAAGGAGTATACAACCCTTGTGGCAAAGCATGTGCCTTGGCGATATTGCAAGTATTACATCTCTTTACCATATGCTCAACATCTTTAATCATGCTTGGCCAAAAATAATGCTCCTTCATCATAAGGTAGGTCTTTTCAATTCCAAAGTGACCCGCCAAGGATCCTCCATGGACCTCCATGATCAACAACTCTCGAATGCTACTTTTAGGAATACAAAGTTGATTCCCTTTGAAGAGAAACCCATTTTCCATATGGAAAAGTTGATGAGGGTGCTTCTTACAAAGCTCATAAACCTCCTTGAAATCCTCATCATTTTCATACAACTCTTTAATATGCTCAAAACCAAGGACTCTTGAATCTAAAACATGAGTAAGTAAGTACCTTCTTGACAAAGCATCCGCTCCTTTGTTAAGATGTCCTGCTTTATGTTTGATCACAAAGTGGAATGCTTGCATATACTCCACCCATTTAGCATGCCTTGGGTTTAACTTGTGTTGCCCTTGGATGAACTTAAGAGCCTCATGATCACTATGTAAGATGAATTCACCACTTAGAAGATAATGTCTCCAATGTTCAAGAGCTCTTATAATGGCATAGAACTCTTTATCATAGGTGCTATACTTCCTCTTAGCTTCATTCAACTTCTCACTAAAGTAAGAAATGGGGCGGCCTTCTTGGGTTAGGATGGCTCCAATTCCTACTCCACTTGCATCCACTTCAACTTCAAACACTTTGTCAAAACATGGTAAAGCAAGAATAGGTGCATGACACAATTTCTCCTTAATCACTTCAAACGCTTCATTAGCACCTCTAGTCCATGTAAACTCCTTTCCTTTCAACAATTCGGTCATAGGTGCAAGAATGGAGCTAAAGTTCTTTATAAAACTTCTATAGAAAGATGTTAAACCATGAAAGCTTCGTACCTCATGAATGGACTTTGGTGAATGCCACTCTTGAATAGCTTTCACCTTCTCCTTATCGACTTGTATTCCTTCTTGTGAAAGAACATATCCAAGGAACACAGTCTTGGATGAGAAGAAATGGCATTTCTCCAAATTGGCATATAGCTTCTCCTTCTCCAAGATGTACATGACCAACTCTAGATGCTTCACATGTTCTCTTTCACTTCTACTATATACAAGAATATCATCAAAGTAAACTACAACACATTTACCAATAAGAGGCTTCAATACATGATTCATTAAGCACATAAAGGTAGATGGTGCATTTGTAAGACCAAATGGCATCACAAGCCACTCATATAAACCCTCCTTGGTCTTGAATGTCGTTTTCCACTCATCTCCTTCATGAATCCTTATTTGATGATATCCACTCCTCAAATCAACTTTAGAGAACACAACACTTCCATGTAGCTCATCAAGTAGATCCTCAAGGCGTGGGATTGGGAATCTATACTTGATTGTGATTTTGTTTATGGCTCGACAATCCATACACATTCTTTGAGAGCCATCTTTCTTGGGCACAAGTAAGACCGGAACGGCACATGGACTCATGCTTTCATGCACCAAGCCTTTGGATAAAAGCTCATCTACTTGCCTTTGTACTTCTTGAGCTTCTTTTGGATTCATTCGGTAGGCCGGTTTGTTGGGGAGCATAGAACCCGGAACTAGATCAATCTTGTGCTCAATTTCTCTTCTTGGAGGCAATCCCTTGGGCATCTCTTTTGGGAATAAGTGTTTGAAACATTCCAAAAGAGGGTGAAGACGTGCATGCTCAATAGTTGGGGACGCTTCTTCCTCCTCCAAGTTTGCTAGAATAAGATCTTTATGCTCTTGAAATTCATGATGTTCGGCCTTCATGAATGTCACAATGTTAGTCTCCTCCTTTTGTGGTTGTTGTTGGGGACGTATGATCGATGATGGTGAGAGAAGAGCCAAAGTGATCTTCTTTTTGTTGAGAATAAACGAGTATGTGTTCATTCTCCCATCATGCGTGACACTCCTATCAAAAAGCCAAGGTCTCCCAAGCAAAATATGACAATCATCCATTGGAATTACATCACACCAAATAGAGTCTTTGTAGTTTCTTCCAATAGAAAGACTTACAAGAACACGATGAACTACTCGAATTCCCTTCCCATGACTTAGCCATTGAATGGTGTAAGGGGATGGGTGTGGACTAACCTCCAATTGTAGTTTGTTCACCATGGTTGTAGAAGCGGCATTAGTGCAACTTCCTCCATCAATGATTAGAGAACACACCTTGCCTTGAATAGTACACCTTGTGTGAAAGATGTTCTCCCTTTGTTCTAGCTCGTTTGGAACACTAGCAACACTTAAGGCCCTTCTTACTACTACCATTTCTCCTTCATCGGCCTCTTCTACCTCCTCTTCCTCATTTACGTCATTTTCTTCTTCTTTCTCATGTTCATCCTCATGATACTCCGGTTCTACATACAAAGCACTTTGATATTCCACCAAAGATACTACCCTTTTGTTAGGATACTCCGAAGCATAATGTCCTAAGCCTTGACAACGAAAACACCTTCTTGGGGCTAGGGGTTTTGGTTCTTGGACGTGGGGTTTGGGAATGGATGGGGGTTGATTTTGTGGTGCTCTTGTGTTTGGTTGTTTTGTGGGGAATGTGGGTTTTGGTGATGGATTGTATGGGCGTGTGTTTTGTGGGGGTTTGTATGAGGTTTGGTATTTGGTCACATTTTCTTTTCCTCTTTCCTTTCTTTGCCTTTCTACCTTTAAGGCCAAAGAACTCAATTCTTCCAAAGATTGGTAAGGATGTAATTCAACAATGTTACGAATCCAATCATTCAGACCATATAGAAAACGTACCAAAGTTTGAGGTTCATCCTCTTGGAGATCACAACGCCAAAGAATATGCTCGAATTCCTTTGTGTACTCCTCAACACTTTGCTCCTCGACCAAACGTTGTAACTTGTAGTAGTTATCTTGGAGATAACTTGGTGGTAGAAACTTCTCTTGGAGCTTCTTTCTCATCTTATCCCACGTTCTTATCTTGTCCTTGCCTTTAGCTTGCCTCTTCTTTTGCAAATTGGTCCACCAAATGGACGCATGTTTTCGCAATTTAAGAGCCACATATTTGACCTTCTTTTCATCTTGGACCTCCTTAAGATCAAAAACATGTTCTACGGTTTGCATCCAATCTAAAAAGTTTTCAGGATCAAGATTACCGTCAAATTCGGGGATCTCCACTTTGAAGTCGAAACGTTCCTCCCTTGGGGGACGTCTTTGAGGCACTTCTTCATCACTTTCATTGATTTCACTATCTCCACGGTTCACCCTATGTTGTAGATGCATGTATCTCTTAAGTTGATCGTTGAGATTGGTGATTTTTCTCTTCAAAGCTTCAACATCTTCTTGGGGTTCCATTGGAGTAGGTGCGGATGTGCTAGAATCGTTCATCTTGATCAATCTTTCGTGAAAAAGATTCAAAAGGTTCACGGTTTAGGGGATTTGGATGGGTAAAGGACGAGAGAGGTTTGTGTTTGGGCGGATTGTGTTTGGGCTATGGGGTTTTTTTGTGGAGTTGATGGTTCTTTATGAGTTCTTGATGGGTTCTTGTTGAGTTCTTGATGAGTTCTTGGAAGAACTTGGGTGGCGTGATGATGGTGGGATGGTGGGGATGGATTTTTGATGGAAAGATGGTGAAAAGATGGATCAAGAACTAAGAGAATCAATCTCCTAAGCTCTGATACCAATTTTGATGTATAATGAGACCAAAGATGATCAAATTATACAAAAGCTAAGGATCTTTAATAACCAAGATAAGAATCTTGCTTCTCAAAGTTCTTAAGGTTCGAAAATGGGATCGAAATGAATGGAAAAGATGGAAAAGAACTATGGGAAATGGTTACCAAAAGGTTGATGATGGACGAATGGATGAACGAACGTTTGCTTGGATGATCAACAATGGCGACTTGAAGCTTCTTGGAAGGATAAAGGCACACCACCTTCAAGAGATCTTCAATTCCTTCCTATCACCACCAAGGATGCCAACCTTGGATAGAAGAAGGGAGATAGTTTCGTTCTCCCTCAAGAGAAACGAGATGACTAGCACAAAACTAGAGAGAAAAACATCATGTGTTTACTTGTATTTGATTTATGAATGAATGAATTACAAGGCACCCTAAGGGGTCTATTTATACTACTAGAGTCCCCCCTTAGGCGTGTACAAAACAAGAAATGAGCCACTGCCATCATCTACTCTAATGATTACATCATAAAGAAAACAATGAACTAAGCTAGATTACAAATGATGATAACTTGCTCTATACTTAACCAAATTTAAAGATTCTTGAACCATTAGAAAGCTCTTGGAATGTAGAACATTTCACTCTAGGACATTTTCCTTGGTAGCTTCATGGTTCTTGAGTTAGAGAGCTAATCATCACTCCTTCATGGTTAAGACCATTCGAATGTAGACTAAATGTGATAGTTTCAAGCTCTTTGTCAATGTAGCTAAGTATTTGACTTCCATGATGTAGGTTTGGAACCAAATCTACATCACAACAGTTCCTAGACATGTCGCCTTTGTCATCTACGACAAAAGTTTCCTAAATGTTACTATGAAATCCTACATAATTAATCTTATTTTCTAAGCAACTCATAAAAACTGTTGCCTTAGGATATATAAGGTGACAGTACATATACTGTTACAATTTTATATTTTGTTTTTACCCCTTTATGTTGTAGTGAAACTTCCAATTAAAAAGATTGATGGTCAAACATGAAGACAGAAAAATCAGTGTGAGAAAGGATCGACCTGAAGACGACCAACGAATTCAATTTCACCCAAAAAGAATGGGGAGGGGGCACTTCAAACCCAAACAACAAAATCCCCAAATTATAAAGAATTGGAGCAAAATGACTAATTGAAGCAATTCAATGACAAAAAATACATAACAAGTGGAGATTAAAGGAATAATTAACACATTGGACAATCATAAAAAAAGTAGAATCAGACTTAAAACAACAAAATTGAGAAACTAATAAACAAAAACCCTACATAAAGCACAAAATTGCTACAACTACAAGCAACTGAATCCAGAACTAAACAAGAATTAACGCAAACGAACCAATTAAAAAAATCAAAACTAGAGAATTGAGATGACAAAACAGTGCCAATGGCTGAAGAAGAAGAAGAAGAAGAAGAAGAAGAAGAAGAAGAAGAAGAAGAAGAAGAAGAAGAAGAAGAATACATGCTTAATGTCAATGGCGGGAGAACATATTCACTGTGCAAAAATTTCATGATTAAAAAGAAGAGGAAGACAAGCGGGAGTGGAGGAAGTCATGGATGTTTCATATTTGCAAGTAACCTGTTTTCCCTAATAAAATTTTACCATTCACTTTAATTTCCTAACTCTATTTCTTTTCTATTTCCTTTTCAATATCGTGTTTACCATATTTCTTTTTTAAAATATTATTTTCCAAATTCTAACCAATTGATTATTTTGTTTTTGCAGTATGATCTTTTATTTTTCATATATCGTATTAGTATTAGTAAGTATATATATATATATATATATATATATATATATATATATATATATATATATATATATATATAATAATGAATTATATTATGTTTATTTTAATTTGTTTTAAATATTGCTTTCATAGTATATTTTATTTCTCATAATGGTAAATATATATGTTGAGTGTTGACTATGTCATGTTCATCCCAGTTTTGTTTTAATATTATTATATGACATTTTTTAAACTATTCATATCCTATAATAAGGTTTGTGAATAGATAATTTACCAAAATAGTTTTATTAACAACATGTAAGATTCTATCAAAAAATTTATGTTATTTTGTTTGTTAACTACTCATATCTCATAATAAATGATATGGTATAAGCTTTATTATGTATTAAATGTCTATTTATAAATAGTTTTATTTATAAGTAGACTAAAAAATAACAAAAATGTATTAAATGTCTATTTATAAATAGTTTTATTTATAAGTATACTAAAAATAACAAAAATGTCAAATTGTTTTATTTATAAGTAGTTAACAAAAAGATCAAATAGTTTTACTTATAAGTAGACTAAAAATAGTCTTATTAACGGTATGTATTAAATGTCTATTTGACATTTTTGTTAACTACTCATTTCTCATAATAAAGCTTATAAATAGAAAATTTACCAAAATAATTTTTAATCTACTTATAAATAGACATTTTTGTTAACTATCAGCTAGTCAAATTAGGATTTTTAGTCTATTTGGATAAACAAACTTCTATTAGTATGATAATTAAAACGCCGGAAAAAAAAGAAAAGCACGCGTGGATGAATAGCGGGAGTAGACACAAGTAGTATACTCCCACGGGAGTATATTATAATTTTCGCTCCAACAAATAAGGAGTAACCTATAACAATAACATTAGAATATTCTCTCTTTTATATTTTTTTCGAAATATTGACCTCCTGAAAAGAATTATATCATCTACAATAATTCTATTGCCTAAGTAACTTAAAATTTCATAATATTCATCTGCTAAAATATGGTATCATGTATTGCAACATAATAAGGCTTATAAATAGACTACTCATATCTCATAATAATGTAGACTAAAAATAGTTTTATTTATAAGTAGACTAAAAATAACAAAAATTATAAATAACAAAAATATGGTTAACAAAAATAAATGATATGGTATAACTATTTTTGTTAACTACTTATAATAAATGATATGGTTAACAAAAATATGGTATCACGTAAAACGGTATGTATTAAATGTCTATTTGACATTTTTGTTAACTACTCATATCTCATAATAAAGCTTATAAATAGACAATTTACCAAAATAATTTTTAGTCTACTTATAAATAGACATTTTTGTTAACTATCAGCTAGTCAAATTATGATTTTCAATTTTTTTGTATATTTATTATTTTAATCAGACTTCATCGGAATTAACCAGTGGTCATTACCTCCATAACCGCTCCTATCAAGTACTTATAATCGAAGACAAACCTATTTAATCGGATTCGGATACAAATTAAATTTCTTTTTATCTAATTCGGATTGGATTTTTCTGATTCAAATCGGAGCGGATCTGTTTCAAAGTCGGATTTGACTACCATCTCTATTTTTTCTGATTCGCATAAATACTTTTTTGCCACATTAGTTATAGTTCATCCGTTCACAGCATACCATTGCCATGGGTGATATTTTCCCATGACATGTTATTGCCACGGGTGATATTTTCCCATGACAAAAGTATGCTTTTGCCATGGAAATTCTAGTATGTGGCATGTTATAGCCACGGGTGACATTTTCCCGTGGCATAAGTATTTTTTTGCCAAGGAGTTTTAGTCTGTGGCATGTTATAGCCACGAGTGACATTTTCCCGTGGCACAAGTATATTTTTGCCACGGGAGTTGTAGTCTGTGGCATATTTTTAACCATCAAATGCACTATAAAATTTTCCTGTGGCAAGACTAAGAAATTGCCACAATTTTAGATTTCCCGTGGCATAATTTGTGGCACAAGTGATGATTTTTTGTAGTGAATTTGAATGTGCTAATCTAGCATGCCACAAAGAACAAGAATCCACAATATAAAGAGAAACAACATTTATTGCATCCATTCCATCAATGTTCAACTTGAACATGTCGTCACAATAATATCCCTTGCCAACGAATATTCCAGACTTAGAAATTACTACTTGATCATATTCAGTTACTATTCTAAAAGCACTCTTGTTCAAGAGACCTTCAGAAACCAAGTTATTCCTCATATCCGGCACATGAAGAATATTCTTCAAAGTCAATTTCTTGTCAGATGTGAACTGTAGTTCCACTATGCCTTGTCCAAGGACCTTTGCAATTGCATGGTTTCCCATCAACACTTCCTTCTCAGCAATTTCCTCATAGCTTTTGAATTGTGCCATATCATAACACACATGTGCAGATGCACCAGAATCTATCTACCAAGCACCAGATCTTGCACTTGCCATATTCACTTCAGTTACCATATCAATATGTAGATTATTCTAAAACCACCCTTGTTCTAGAGACCTTCAGAAACCAAGTTCTTCCTCATATCCGGCACATGAAGAATATTCTTCAAAGTCAATTTCTTGTTAGACGTGAACTGTAGTTCCACTGTGCCTTGTCCAAGGACCTTTGCAACTGCATGGTTTCCCATCAACACTTCCTTCACAGCAATTTCCTCATAGCTTTTGAATTGTGTCATGTCATACCACACATGTACAAATGCACAAGAATCTATATATCCACCAAGCACTGGATCTTGCACTTGCCATATTCACTTTAGTTACCATATCAATATGCAGATTATTTTAAAACCACCCTTGTTCTAGAGGCCTTCAGAAACCAAGTTCTTCCTCATATCCGGCACATGAAGAATATTCTTCAAAGTTAATTTCTTGTCAGATGTGAACTGTAGTTCTACTGTGCCTTGTCCAAGGACCTTTGCAACTGCATGGTTTCTCATCAACACTTCTGTCTTAGCAATTTCCTCACAGCTTTTGAATTGTGCCCTGTCATAACACACATGTACAGATGCACCAGAATCTATCCACCAAGCACCAGATCTTGCACTTGCCATATTCACTTCATTTACCATATCAATATGCAGATTATTGAAAGAAGTAGTAATCATGGCAACAAAATCATCAATATGTTTCTCTATTAGATTAGTTTTCGGTGGTGTTCCTTGCATTTGGGTATCCTTTCTAAGTTTCTTAACCAATTTGCAGTCTTTAATGGAATGACCTTTCCCATTACAACCATAACGTTTCTTATTTTTCTTCTTGTCAATTTTAACAGAATCGGGTGCTTTCTTTTTATGGTTCTTTTTCGATTATCCTCAACATTGTTCACCTTAGAACTGTTGGGAAGATCTGGGACATCTCTTTTCCGAGTCTCCTCTTCAATTCGGAGATGTCTCATTATCTTCTCAAGGGTGAAATCTTCTTCCATATGAAGAAGTTTCTTCCTATAATTATTCCACGTAGGGGGTAACTTCGAAATAGTTGCCCCCACTTGGAATGCCTCGAGTAAAATCACCTTAAGGTCATGAAGCCTATTAACCAAGACAAGCAACTCATGCACTTGGTCAAGAATTGGTATAGAATCAGTCATCTTAAACTCCAGAAATTTTATAATAAGAAACTTGTTAGTACCTTGCCTCTCGGTGGTGTACTTGTCCTCCTATTTCTTCCAAATCTCTCTTGGAGAAGAATACATGATGTAGAGGTCGTACAGATTGTTTGCGAGGGGCAGCCAAAATATGTCATCGACACACAAACTCATCATCCTTCCTTTTCTTCTGTAATTTTGCAACCTTCTGCTTATGCTCCGGTGGATCCGACTCCTTGGCTTCATCGATCTTAGGCAAGTTTCGATCAAATAAGATAGACAGCGTTCAAGGCAGTGAGTAAAAACATCATCTTGTCCTTCCAGCGATTATAATTTGTGTCATTCCACCATATGTTCTGTGTTCTTGCACAAGCGTGCAAAGTGCTAAGTGTCGCATAATAAGCCGACAACCGACACACGCGCGCGTGTGCGTGTGCGGTTTAATGTGAAGCATTGAACCTTGTACCACTACTAGCCCAATAGTAGTCCATTAACTAAGTATTAGCGCAGGTTGTACTCCCTATTATAAACTAGTGAAATGTTTCTTCCACCACCGATGTGGGAATTTTTACCTTCCACTCTCTCTACTTTCAAATACCGAAACTATCAACATTTTGCACACCCCACATTTGTGAAATAAGTTTTACCTTACTTTACATAAGCTTTAAGTGTTTTTTATCCTACCTGAAAAGTTTGCCGTAATAATTATTACACACACAACCTTCGTGAAATGATTTTTACCTTACCTCACAAGTTGTAAGTGATTTTTACTTAACTTGTTAAAGCAATAAATGTTTCTGAAAATCTAGATTCTCGATTTCTACCTTTACTACTAAAGATCTAGAATCTAAGATGACATTTGAATGCCATGAAATGTCATTATAGGAATAAAATAGGATGCAATCTACAATGAAATATCAGTCTTCATCATCTATGCCCCATTAAACTTTTCTAAACCTCCCATTCTTCCCTTCCCTTACTACCCTCTACACTACCGATCACGTAGATTAATCCTAAACCCTTTCCCGATCATCGATTTCTACCAAAATGTGTATCTACCCATACATAGCGAGTTATTGATTCATACACTTCATAATTTAAGTTATTCACTATCTATAAAAAAATAATAATAATAATAAGTGATAAATAAAGAATACCCCTACTCCAAGCTAAACGCTTCATTATATAAGTTATCGGTCGCGCTAAAATATTCTGCGACCAATGCGATATCGATCGCTCTGTTAAGCCGTCGTATCCTTGTTATGTTGTAGTGTTACAGTAACACTTACAACAAACCTCATGTAGTATAAAAATTACTTACAGTTTACGTGAGGCAAAGTAAAAATTATTTCATAAAGGTACAGTGCGTAACAATTATTACGCGAAACTTCAGGTAGGATAAAAAACACTTAGGCCCCATTCTTTTATACGACTGTCTGCGATGTGGCACGGTGTTGTGTAGTAGAATTGTGGTGGGTTTGGTAAAGTTGTGGTGGATTGTGGTGGGTTGTGGAAAGTTGTGGTGGGTTTTGGTTTTAATAATTGTAAATGTGTTGAAAAATGTGAAATTGTAATTGGAAAAATTGAGATAAAGTAATTAGAAAAAGTAGATTGTCGTGGGTTGTGGTAGATTGTGATGGATTGTGGTGGGTTGTGGTGGAATGTGGCAAGTTAGGCCTTAGAGCTATTGTGAGATAATGTAAAAACTATTTCACAAATGTGAGGTGTGTAAAAATTATTAGAGCAAATCTCAGGTAGGGTAAATGTAATTTATAGTCTGTTTGGTTATTAGAGGGGGAGGGGAGGGGGGAAGGGAAGGGGGAATCTATTTTTATCTTGTTTGGATTATAGGTGGAGGGGAATGAGGGGTAAGAAAAGTTAATTGTTGTGTTTAGATTAGAAAATGGAGGGAAGGAGGGGGAGGAGAGGAAAATTAGGCAGTTATTATATTAATAAAGTTATTTTCCTTTTTTTTTAATACATAGTAAGTTTCTCTCCCTTCCATTAACCTTCATATTGGGGTTTAATGAAAAGGGGGTTAATGGAGGGGAATGGAGGTAAATGATTACCCTCCCCTCCCTTCCTATTTATTTTTCCAAATAAGGGTATAAGAGGTTATTTAATATTCATCCCCTTCTTTCCCCTCATTTCCCCTCTTATAACCTCAATACAATTTTTTATTCTTTAATTAATAAAGCACATTGTGGATTAAGATCAGGCACATAAAACATATATAATATACTCCAATGTTAACAGAACATATACAAATTCTACTAAACAGAGGACAATTTTAAAGAAGGTGCATGTATAGCAACATAACAGACGCTACATATATGAAGCATTAAATAGGGATAAAGAAGACAAAATTATAGACTCACGGATCACTATTGTTACTCCGTTAGTTTTGTCTGCCATTATCCGTTAGTGTGGTCCGCATTCAATCTAACACCCAAATGCAAACTCTACAAGGTAATGCAAGGGGTGAGTTATATAGGGAAGTAAGTTTGGGAAAGTGTTGATTAGTAAGGTAAATTATATGAGTTAAAACACTTAATTATATAAATTTTTTAAATATATTTTTATGGATTTTAATGATTGAGAAATGGTCAATTTTTTTACAAAAGTCTGTCATGTTATTTATTAAATATATAAATATTTAAATATATATTATATATGGTATTTTAGGGATTATAAGGTAAATAAAAATAGATAAGTTAAGTAAAAAAAAAAAAAAGTAAGGTGAACAAATTATTTACATCTAACAAAACAAGATTTTAAGGAAAAGTTACAAACTTAGGGATCATAACTCATAATCAGTGTTTCCTCCCTTTCTTTATAAGTGTCACTTAGACTTTCGTGTTAAAAACTGTAACTGTTAATAAATTAATTAATTCAACATATCAAATTAATGTTGTTACAATCATAATAAAATAAAAATTATAATATTATATTCTTTTATAATAATTTTCTGTGAGAAATCAATAATTAACAATAGACCTAAAAAAGCATGAAAGTCAATTATAAAAAAGCGGAGGGTAACTCGTAAAAGGCTAGTATTGGACAGTGTTCCAGTTCCATTTAGATTACATTTTGGAAATAAATAAATTTCCTTTATGTGATTGATACTTCGTCTCCAACTAGTTAATTTTGGCTAGATGACAATTCTAGGGCTATTTGAGTTTGCTATAAATACAAAGATATTTAGGCCCTGTTCTTTCTGCGGTATTTTGCGGTATGGCGCGGTATGGTGTGGTGAAATTATGGTGGGTTGTGGTGTAATTGTGACGGGTTATTGGTATATGGGGTAGGTGAGGAGAGAGAATGCAAAAAGTAGAGGAAAAAAGTGAGGAGAGAGAAAAATAATGATTTGTGGTAAAATGTGGTCGGTTGTGGCAAATTGCGGTATGCTGTGCCACCGCATTCACTACTAAAAAGACGTTTATTTACGACCACTTATCTACGACGGTGCATAAAAACCGTTGTGATTGATATACCGTCTACGACGGGATTTTTCTCCTGTTGTTAAAAATATATTATTAACGACAGGCAAAATTACCGTCGTAATTGGTTACAAGGCCCCGTCGTAATTGAAATAACAGTGACTGACTGACTGTGGGCGACTTTTCTTCCAAAATTTTCACGAAATATTGAAAAGGCTATGGGCGCCTTTTCTTCCAAATTTTTTCACGAAATATTGAAAAGGCCGCCCAAAATTCACGAAATATTGATTCCCTCTCAGCCTCTTTCTCATTCTCTAACCCTAACCCTTTTCTCAGTCTCCAACCTATTCCTCTCTCTGTATTAGTTCACCAGGAAATCCATTAGTTATACTCTACATCTCTACCCTTTTCATCTCTAAATCTCGACAATGGCATCGAAAGAGTTGTTTCCTCTTGAAGCCTTTTGATGGAATGTAGAGATTGAAGGAGTGAGCCAAATTCAAACACTGATATGTTATATGGCTTCAATCTCCAACACTATCTTCACAAAGAACAAATGCAACCCAAGTCGCATCCGCCGGCGCGAACCCCACCCTTCCGCCGTGGAGGTAGGTTTAGGGGTTGCCCAAATGGAAGCTCCGCTAGCTTTGGTTCACTATGGACGGGCTCGTCACGACTCACGAACTGGCAACGGCTAAGCAAGTCAAACAAGAGGAGGTCAGTATTTGAACGGAGTGGTCTGACATGATGGATTCGAATTGGGTTTGAGGTAATTTCACATCTGCTTTCTTAATTCCTTCTTTCTTCCTCTTGCTATTTCTGATTCATGTTTCCAGTTATTAAACTATATTCAAACATGAGGGTTTCAATTTTAGAGATGGGATTATCAATTGCTTTCTTCAATTGGTTTGTAACTTTTATTTTAGAATGCTGACATTGATTTAAGGAAGCTACTGGCCTCTTTTGAATATGTTCACTTTAGATGACAAAAAAATTGCTTTTTTAGACGGACAATTGATTTGTAGCTTAAATAATGCTTCCTTCTTTTGTTTCTCATCAGAACTTAGCTTGTTTGTTGGGTTTAGAGGGTTGAAGTCTTTGAGAAATCTCCTATTTGCTGCCGAGCCTTGTGAAATTATAGCTTTCAAGGTAAACCCAAAGTGTATCCAAGCTGCAACTATTTTCTTAAGTATAATATATGGTTCCCATTTGTCAATATGCTTGTGTCTCAGGTTCCTAGAATTGAGATGGACACGTTTATCTCCAAAGTTTCTTAAGATTTCTTACTTTTTGAAAAATACTAGCTATGTGTAGCTTGTCTGGTACATGATCCTACTTTAAGCTTATTTTTGTGTCATTTTAATTTGAAATTTGAGATGATTTACACAGCTTGAAGGTGAATGATTTTGGTGTTAGCTGAGTCAATAGAATAGTTGAAGGGAATCTGTTGGATTTTGGCATATTATTAATAGAGCAACCTGAGACATCAATGACAATGTGGTCAAAGAAAAGATAAAAAACAAGTCTTCAACATTAATTAAAGACATTGTGGATACATCTCGGATAATAAATGTAACCATATACTAATGGAAGTTGAAGTAATTTATAAGATTCGACACCGAATAATAGTCTAATACCAATCAAGCTTATTATTCTTGATAGTTCTACTAATTCTATGAATAGAATTCATTATTAGTATGGATGATGAGTGTGAGTAGTTTTAAAACACATTTTATCTTGATGGCGTGTAACTGAAACAATCATTCCTGGGAATAACTTGTATAAAGGGCTGGCAAGTGAAAAAATTATAGTAGTAGTTATTACTAATATTGTTGGTTTGATGTGATCAAAGTTTAGCTTAAACCTCCTATGTGTGGTCAATAAGGCATAGTTTTAAATTTTCCCCTTTCAATTAGCAGGGGTGACCTAGAGATGTGTTGTAAAACCTCGAGTTTTAGGAAGAATGAAACCGTTAGATTCCTTACCGGACCGTTAGGGTTAAGTTTAAGTTTAAGTTTAAGTTTCGAGGACGAAACTTATTTTAAGAAGGTAATGATGTAAAACCCCGAAAAATCCAAAGTTGTTGACCGTGACGTCGTTAGTATATTATGTTTGACTTCGTGTTTTAGTATTATTCGTTTGTGTTTATTTATGCTAACGCTTGAGCTCGTAGGACCGTTGAGGGACTAACAAGGGTAGAATAGTATTCTCGTAGGTTAATATTTATGTGTTATTATAATTACGTGAATATTATTTGCTATGTGATTATATGATTATTAGTATTAATATTATTATTACTATTATTAGTAATTCTTTAAATCTGATTTTTTAGCTTAATGGGTTGGGTTAGGAATAGGATTAGTTAATTGGGCCTAATTAAATGGGTAGTATATATACACCTCTCCTTCCCCTCTCAAACCCTAAACCCTAATTCCCTCTCTCAAACCCTAACCCACAACCCCTCTCTCCCTCCCTCTCTCGCCCAGCAGCCGCAGCCACCTGCACCACCACAACCGCCGCAGCCTCGCCGGAAACAACCGAGCATCGCCACCGCAGCCTGCAACCACCATTCCCGACCTTCCTTTTCTCTCCTTGTTTCCCTCACGTTTCTCTCTCTCGCGCCCAGACGACCCACCGTCGCCGGCCACCCACAACCACCGTCGCCTGTCGCTGCCCAGTCACCACCATACGCGACCACCGCCGCCGCCTCGCACGTCCAGTAACCACCAGTCGCTGCCCATACACGAAAAGAAGATCGAAGGGTTTCATTGTGTCGGCGCCTCGACCGTCGCACCACCCCCCCTCGTCGCCGCCTCGACCGTCGCACCACCCCCTCGTCGCCGCCTCCGCCGACGCAACTGCCGACCGCCACCCAGCCGCCAAGAAACACCCCCTCTGCCCTGAACCCTACGTAAAAACCCTAACCCTAAAAACCCTAACTGTTCTATCTCTATATTATCTTGTTTTTCCTTTTCTTTTTCTTTCTTTTCTTGTTTTATCTGATTTATATAATTGTAATATTATTGTTATTAAATTCTGTAATTTTTGTAATTAGGGGAAATTATTTGTAATCTTGTTCTTGGTTGTAATTATGTGTAAAATTATTATTTGTTATGTGTAATTTGTTTCGTTGTAATATTATTGTTATTAAATTCTGTAAAATTATTATAAATTAAATAAGAACCGTTATCGGGACAGTTTCGTTAGCGACTAAAGATCGGGTTGCCACGGTTAGTGTAGTTGTCTTTTGATCAAACCCTTTGGACTGGAGGTTCCCTTAGATGTTAGGAACCATAGGAATTTTACGGATCGAATGTTTGATTTGCAAAGCCCGAGTTTTAACCGTTTTACCAGAACCTGTCAGAACTGGACCAATGGGAAAGACGGGTGTTTTTGGAGTCTTTCGGAACTGTTTTGGGCTTAATCACCAACATAGAGGTTTTAGTAGACATCCCGAGGTTTCCGAAAAGTCCAGAACCAGCCCCGTAGGATGTCGGGAAGTCGAGTTGTGACCCGTTTTATGTGAACGTTATAATCTGTCCTCTGCTTGCTTCTTTTTATAATAATTGTTGAGTGAAAATAATATGTGATCTTGTTATGTGTTTCTTGGAGGTGTTAAGTGTAAATTCATAAATGATAGGAACCTAAGTGTTCCTAGGGGATGGGTTAGGTAGTTAATAGTTAATACTAACTTCGTTAGAACGCGTTTTGATTAGATAATTACTTTTATTCTAGGCCCGAGTTAGTGCGAGACGATTAGTGAGCTCAAGTGTGTTCTTCTTTTGCTGTGCTGTGAAGTATATCAGGTAATTGTCTATGCTCTAATCCCCACCGGGATGCTCTTTAAATGTGTTTTGATGTTTTATAATCTATTTTTGAGAATTGCATCCCGAAAGGGGACTTTTGTGGAAATACGACCATCTGTTTTGATAATCTTTTGATTCGATTGTGATCTTGGTTTATTTGAGTTGAGAAATTAGATGGTCTTTTATTCGAAGTTTTGTTAATGGTTTTGATAACTTGGGATGGTTTGACTTGAGAGTTGTGAGCTGAGTTTGAATAATATACTAAATAATTCAAGTGGAAACGTTAAGCGGGTTTCGGGGGATAACTTGTTGTGCAGGTGTAACAACCTGCAGGGTTATGGACCAGGAGATCAGGGCTTCCTTCCCTGATATAGGATAGTATTTTGATGCCTTTGGTAGGCGATTTTATTTATGCCTTTGGTGGGCGATGTTCTTGATGCCTTTGGTAGGCGATGTTTTGATGCCTTTGGTGGGCGATATTATTTATGCCTTTGGTAGGCGATGTTCTTGATGCCTTTCGTAGGCGATGTTACTTTAAGGGATTTGGTATCCCGCCCGCAAATTAAAATATGGATTGGATGGGTTGAGGAAACAGATGGGATTAAAGGTTTGTAAACGCGTTTGATTTGATCCTCTCCTAAAATGAATTGAAATGAACTTAAACTGTTTTAAACGTTAGGGTAGACATTATTGAGATTTCCCCTCATTTTTGAAATGTTTTGTTTTCAGTGAAGATCTAAATGCCGGGACGGAATTAGAAGTGAGGACGACGAGTCTAGAAGTCCTTGAATCTTTTATTTTGTTTTCGTTATGATGTCTTAAAGTTACATTTTGAGTTGTTAGTAGTTACCGTTAGCGACGCTTGTGTTTTCCTTTCTCGCCTTGTGTTCCTTCGGGGATACGGCAGTGACGCCCAAACTGAATTTGAAGTCTTCCGCTAAGTTTTGTCTGTTAACGTTAGTTTGACTTTGACTTTCTATAATTGAATTTCCGGGGCGTTACAGAATGGTATCAGAGCCGACCCGCGACCGTGAGCTGCGCCAGTGGACGGGAGATCCATGGGCAGTCATCTAGCGGGGCAAAGATTCTAGAGTGGATTGTTGCACAACGGGGACGTTGTGTGCTTAAGTGGGGGTGATTGTAACACCCCGGATATATGGATAAAGTGTGGCTTAAGAGGATTGAAATGACTACTCATATCACCAAGGTGCACCTTCTTTTATGGTAGCTCATCCGTTGGGAACTCCTCAGTTAAGCGTGCTTGGTTGGGAGTAGTCAAAGGATGGGTGACCTCTTGGGAAGTTTTCCCAGGCAGCGTGTGAGCGAGGACGAAACACGCTGGAAAGACTCGTGGTGATTTGTGGGGCCAGTCAACGATCCTTGAAGCAGTTTATCAGTAATATCCGCGGTCCGGGAGGGGTCGGGGCGTTACAGAATGGTATCAGAGCTCTGGGTTGCGACCTGGTAGCTCCTAAGTGTCCCTTAGGTTTAGTTAGACCTTAGGATGCTACGTTCGGAGTGATGAGTGTAGGATGGGGGTATGGAATGTTTGTCTGTTTCTTGGATTTCTTACATATTGCAAGTGCGTGCTTGATTATTTTATTTTTCATATGTTGGGTTGTATATCGTCGTCGTCGCTATGAGTACCTGACCCAAGCTTCTGTTAAAGACTTGAAAACCCGAGGTGGGTACGGACTACAGCCCCGAGGAGGGCCTAAAACCAGAAGACCTTCGATGAAAATTCGGAGGCTAAGTGGACCAGACCTACAGGGAACAACCGCAGGATATTCTAGATTGCTGAGAGAAGTTGATTCACAGACGTCCTTCCAGTGAAATGGTATATGCCACAACTGAAGACATCTCGGAAGCCATGGAGGATATAGGATCGAGGCATCCACACATATTCGACACATAAGGTGCGTCGAGTTTCGAGGACGAAACTCTTTTAAAGAGGGTAATAGTGTAAAACCCCAAATTTTTTTGGTTAGCGCCACCGTTAGTTCCGTTTGGCAGACCTACAAGAAGCAGCTACAGGAGCTTCTAGATTGCGGAGAGAAGCCGCTAGAAATATTGGACCGTAGAGAAAAACAGCTTAGGAGGAAAGTAGTTCCCTTGGTAAAAGTACGATGGGCGAATCATACCACAACGGAAGCAACCTGGGAAACAGAAGAGGAAATGAGGAAGAAGTACCCTCACTTGTTCCAAGACTAAGGCGCGTCAAGTTTCGGGGACGAAACTTCTTTTAAGAAGGTAATGTTGTAAAACCTCGAGTTTTAGGAGGAATGAAACCGTTAGATTCCTTACCGGACCGTTAGGGTTAAGTTTAAGTTTAAGTTTCGAGGACGAAACTTCTTTTAAGAAGGTAATGATGTAAAACCCCGAAAAATCCAAAGATGTTGACCGTGATGTCGTTAGTATATTATGTTTGACTTCGTGTTTTAGTATTATTCGTTTGTGTTTATTTATGCTAACGCTTGAGCTCGTAGGACCGTTGAGGGACTAACAAGGGTAGAATAGTATTCTCGTAGGTTAATATTTATGTGTTATTATAATTACGTGAATATTATTTGCTATGTGATTATATGATTATTAGTATTAATATTATTATTACTATTATTTGTAATTCTTTAAATCTGATTTTTTAGCTTAATGGGTTGGGTTAGGAATAGGATTAGTTAATTGGGCCTAATTAAATGGGTAGTATATATACACCTCTCCTTCCCCTCTCAAACCCTAAACCCTAATTCCCTCTCTCAAACCCTAACCCACAACCCTCTCTCCTCTCCTCTCTCGTAAAGGCCATGACCACTGCGCCACCACAACCGCCGCAGCCTCGCCGGAAACAACCGAGCATCGCCACCGCAGCCTGCAACCACCATTCCCGACCTTCCTTTTCTCTCCTTGTTTCACGCGTTTCTCTCGCGCCAGACGACCCACCGTCGCGGCCACCCACAACCACCGCCGCTCATTGGGCCACCACCATACGCGACCACCGCCGCCGCCTCGCACGTCCAGAAACCACCAGTCGCTGCCCATACACGAGAAGAAGATCGAAGGGTTTCATTGTGTCGCCGCCTTGACCGTCGCACCACCCCCCTCGTCGCCGCCTCGACCGTCGCACCACCCCCTCGTCGCCGCCTCCGTCGACGCAACTGCCGACCGCCACCCAGCCGCCAAGAAACACCCCCTCTGCCCTGAACCCTACGTAAAAACCCTAACCCTAAAAACCCTAACTGTTCTATCTCTATATTATCTTGTTTTTTCCTTTTCTTTTTCTTTCTTTTCTTGTTTTATCTGATTTATATAATTGTAATATTATTGTTATTAAATTCTGTAATTTTTGTAATTAGGGGAAATTATTTGTAATCTTGTTCTTGGTTGTAATTATGTGTAAAATTATTATTTGTTATGTGTAATTTGTTTACTTGATATGTGTAATTTTATGTTATAAATTGTAATTAGATTTAGGTTGTAATAGTTGATTATTAGGTTTGAAAGTGATTCTTTAATATTCTTTATATTCTTTACATGAATCGTTTAGACCACAATATTATTGTATGTATGAATTTGGAAACTCATTTATTTTAAATTCTTGAATGTTTAGTTGTTTAATCGTTAAGTCCTTTATTGTTTCTTAAGAATAAATCTTGTTAAGTTTGTTAAATGAATTAGGTTGGTTTCTTGTTATTAAAATCTTAGATTCTTGATTGGTAGTTTTAATGTTTCTAAGTTCTTTATGTTTCTTTTACATGTAAACCTAAGCCTTTCTTGATTCTTGAAAATTAGTTAGGTTTCTTGTTTCATTAAGTTAAATATTATATGTTCTTTTATTTTTTTTCTTAGGGTTCATTCTTGTTTAATTCATGTTTAATCTTGACTAAATAAGTTAGGTTGAGTTTATTATTTATTAGTTCTTGGTCCTTGATTTAATCTTGTTTAAAAGAAATTAGTTTTGTTTAGGATTCTTGATTAGAAGTTTAAATGTTTATATGTTCTTTATAGTTTATTCACATGTTCTTAAGGTTTCTTCTTGTTTATTGGTTAAGAAATTCATGTTTAGGATAGTGTTAATATTTCATGCATGATTATTATAAGGTTAGTATTAGAATATATGCACATAAGGTATGTCATGTTAGTGTATGATATTTTTATGCATGTTTTAGGACTAGATTAAATTATTAAGGTTGTTTTCATGTGTTGCAATTTGGTTTTGATGATGGGAAGTTTGATGTTTGAACCCTAAGTTAAGTTGGGCTTTATACCTTAGACCCTAGTTACTGTTTTGAGCCCAAATTAGGACCCCGGGATCGAATGGTGGAAGTTAGAACTGAAATTATAAATTAAATAAGAACCGTTATCGGGACAGTTTCGTTAGCGCCTAAAGATCGGGTTGCCACGGTTAGTGTAGTTGTCTTTTGATCAAACCCTTTGGACTGGAGGTTCCCTTAGATGTTAGGAACCATAGGAATTTTACGGATCGAACGTTTGATTTGCAAAGCCCGAGTTTTAACCGTTTTACCAGAACCTGTCAGAACTGGACCAATGGGAAAGACGGGTGTTTTTGGAGTCTTTCGGGACTGTTTTGGCTTAATCACCAACATAGAAGTTTTAGTAGACATCCCGAGGTTTCCGAAAAGTCCAGAACCAGCCCCGTAGGATGTCGGGAAGTCGAGTTGTGACCCGTTTTATGTGAACGTTATAATCTGTCCTCTGCTTGCTTCTTTTTATAATAATTGTTGAGTGAAAATAATATGTGATCTTGTTATGTGTTTCTTGGAGGTGTTAAGTGTAAATTCATAAATGATAGGAACCTAAGTGTTCCTAGGGGATGGGTTAGGTAGTTAATAGTTAATACTAACTTCGTTAGAACGCGTTTTGATTAGATAATTACTTTTATTCTAGGCCCGAGTTAGTGCGAGACGATTAGTGAGCTCAAGTGTGTTCTTCTTTTGCTGTGCTGTGAAGTATATCAGGTAATTGTCTATGCTCTAATCCCCACCGGGATGCTCTTTAAATGTGTTTTGATGTTTTATAATCTATTTTTGAGAATTGCATCCCGAAAGGGGACTTTTGTGGAAATACGACCATCTGTTTTGATAATCTTTTGATTCGATTGTGATCTTGGTTTATTTGAGTTGAGAAATTAGATGGTCTTTTATTCGAAGTTTTGTTAATGGTTTTGATAACTTGGGATGGTTTGACTTGAGAGTTGTGAGCTGAGTTTGAATAATATACTAAATAATTCAAGTGGAAACGTTAAGCAGGTTTCGGGGGATAACCTGTTGTGCAGGTGTAACAACCTGCAGGGTTATGGACCAGGAGATCAAGGCTTCCTTCCCTGATATAGGATAGTATTTTGATGCCTTTGGTAGGCGATTTTATTTATGCCTTTGGTGGGCGATGTTCTTGATGCCTTTGGTAGGCGATGTTTTGATGCCTTTGGTGGGCGATATTATTTATGCCTTTGGTAGGCGATGTTCTTGATGCCTTTGGTAGGCGATGTTACTTTAAGGGATTTGGTATCCCGCCCAGAAATTAAAATATGGATTGGATTGGTTGAGGAAACAGTATGGGATTAAAGGTTTGTAAAACGTTTGTTTCGATCCCTCTCCCCAAAATGAATTGAAATGAACTTAAACTGTTTTAAACATTAGGGGTAGACATTATTGAGATTTCCCCCTCATTTTTGAAATGTTTTGTTTTCAGGTGAAGATCTAAATGCTGGGGACGGGAATTAGAAGTGAGGACGACGAGTCTAGAAGTCCTTGAATCTTTTTATTTTGTTTTCGTTATGATGTCTTAAAGTTCTGTTTTGAGTTGTTAGTAGTTACCGTTAGCAGACAGTTGTGTTTTCCTTTCTCGCCTTGTGTTCCTTCGGGGATACGGCAGTGACGCCCAAACTGAATTTGAAGTCTTCCGCTAAGTTTTGTCTGTTAACGTTAGTTTGACTTTGACTTTCTATAATTGAATTTTCGGGGCGTTACATCTGTAGTTGCTTTAAATTGTTCTTAGTTTTAAGTTTTCCCTTTTGATTAGCAGGGCTGACATAGATATTCTATAATTGCTTTGATTGATTGATTCTGTATCAAGTGTGGAATGGTGCAAGATTGCCAAGTTTCAAAAGTGATAACTAGTGGTTCATTTTAGTAGTGATTATTGTTCTATTGGGATGTGACATTTCTATTTTGGCAAGTACTTGTCTGCAGGTTTTGCTTTGCTTGGGTGTGGCAGGTAGCATACTGGTGGGTCTTTTGGTTTGCCTTCTTCCCTAACTTTCTCGGTGAGTTGCTCGTCTATGCTTAAGTTTGGGATTGATGTGATTGAGTTTACAACCCTAACAAATATCCTTATAAGTTACTCCTTCCATCCCCAACCATTTAATTAGTATTTGACCTTAATATCATGGTCACTCTTTGAATCTTGATTGGCTTATTAACCTCCCTCTCAACCCTCAAATTATGATTAACCCCTAACTTTTTTGTCAAATAATGGGGTCCAAGAGTTGGTGGCACTTGAAGCTTACATACCCAGATGAAAGAGGCGCTATCTATAATGATGTTTTCTGAGGCGAGACAATGGTTTCCTTTTTACGCAATTGATTCCTTCCTTTACGGTGTGTTGTGCTTTTTAAAAGCGTAATTTGGGTTTATTTTGGTGGATTTTGCGGTTGGTTCTGATACATTGTTCCTCAAACTATGATGGTACGGTAAGGTTGTCCAAAATGCATTAAGAAGGAAAATTGGTATCTAAATTCTTATTGAAATATTGTTTGTTTTCTTGTTTCTTCTTCGTCCGATTATGCTTGTGAAAAGATGATTAGGTTCTCAATTTTATCTGCTTCATGAGTACTTTAGAATAGTTACGCCAAAGTTGTTATGTTTTATATGCTTTTACGCGACTTTGAGTGTGTTAGGTTGCGATTCGTTAGGATCCCGTATGAATGTACATGTGGATGAAAAGTAGATAATAATGGCTTTGGACATAACTCTTTTGGACAGAATGACTCAAATCATGGGGTTATTTTGAGGGATATTAGGGGAAACACTCATGAGATTTAAGCAAAAGCTAAATGTTCACTAGAAAAGAATGTATCTTAAGTAAGTTGTTTAATTTGGCACAGTTAGGGATATAATTTATCCAAGCCTTGGTCCACTACTAGAAATCCTTTTATTTATGAAAGCGTGATATTTTGCAATCTATTATACTCTGATCATTACATGTTCTTATACGCTAATCAATAAGTCAATAAAATGCAGAGAAATTAATAAATGCAACAATTGTGAGATGAAAATGTGATTTGTCAAACTCTATATAGATTTTTGTTTTGCAATTCAAAGGTGGTTAGTAATGATCTAATCATGTTAGTAGTAACACCAAAAACATTGGGTATTCTGATTGAACAAATGTGCATGGCCATTGCAAAAATACAACCATCTTGTAGTAAAATAAGAAAAACTGGATAAGAAAGCTTAATAAAATGAACCATAGAATATTTAATCTTCTCCCATCTCTGTAAATTTAGAACTAATTAATGTGGAAGGAACTCAAAGTTGGGCATTTGTTTTTCTCCTTTTGGAGAGTTGGGGGAGAAAAATAAGTGTGTACTCTTAGAAACAAAATTGCCTACTGATATTCAAATGCGGGAAATAGCAAATTTAAGAAGCACACTACTAGTTTATGGTGATTGTTGAGCTCTTTATTTTTATTGAAATGTTTGGATTTGGCCATCAAACATGTGGATTTGGGCATGACTTTTAAGTGAATGTATAGGAATATATTCATACACCTTGACTTCTCTGCTATTTGAGTGGTTGTGTAATGTGTTTGTATATGTCTCTTGTGCGGAAACTGCATTTTTGGATCAAGGTTTCTTTGGCTCTAGTGGTCGCCCCTTTTGATGCCATGCTTGCTTCTAGCAGATGATAAATTATTCATATAATTTTTCATTTATGTATATGTAGTTGCAACCTTGTTTAAATGTGATGATCAGTGGTCATTCTCCTCTGGAAGCTAGTGTATAGTAAGCTTTGCTGTAGAATGCCTGTAGGCTGGCTCTTTGTGCACAAGGTTTGTTTTGTGCCTGTTTTAAGAGTACAACATGAGCCCATGGAATGAGACAAAACTTTGGAAAGTCTGATGTGCTTTTAAATGAACAATTAGATCAGGCAAAACCTTGTTTAAATGTGGTGAGTAATGACCATTATATGAATATTGGGACATATGTTGGGATCATGGCATATAGAAATGAGAAAATTTAACACCTTCCAAGTTAACTAGGATTGAAAATGCTATGAGTAGTTATCATGGTTAGGAAATTAATTGCTAAATATAATTGTAATTGATTATGCATGGTGCTATTTGTTTAAATAGGAAATTAACTAATAAATATATTCTTTATAATGATGGAAAAGTTAAGTACTGCCTAGTTAATGATCATTCATAATCAGAAGGAATGTTGTGACAGGGCAATTAGGTCTTATATTGGAATGTGTTGTGTAGTTGAGACAGTTATTTGTGGATTGTACTGTCTTGCATTTATGCATTGGGTCTCAACTGAGAGGATAGGCAAAAAAGACCTATCTTTGGAAGTAATTTCTAAGGTCTGAATCGTGGAGAGTAAGAATGTTTATGCGAATATGCAACTTGGTTTAAGGGTATCTAGGATCTTGGCAACTATGGTGCATAATTTTTATACTATTTATAGCTTGTTAACTACCATGTTTTTTTAATCTAATCCTTTTAGCTTGATCCTTATTTATTTATAGGGAGGCAAAGATGGTAAGGAACCAAGCATTTCTTAAATTTTTATGGCATCAGACAGGGGAAGGCTGATGATTTGAATAAGCAAAACTAAGAAGCATGACTCATCTTCATATCCTAGGTCATTTTATTTTTTTTTTGTTTTATGACATTTATAGTATTCATTGTATCAGAAAATAGTACTATCTTATGAGAATGTCATTCATACTTGGTAACTTGGGCATCTATATTTGTATACATTATCATCATTTGGGTATATACTTGTCAGTTATTTGTTGTAATTATATTATTATTATTATTATTATTATTATTATTATTATTATTATTATTATATTTACAAAGTACTATAAAATAACAGGGAGATGATAACAATGGCATAACAAACTTGTATGGAACTAATATACTGTGCATTTACGACAGGGTAAAGAACCTATTTAGTTGCTTGAGTGCATTTACGACAGGGAAAGAAAGCTGTCGTAGCTGCTTGAGTGCATCTACGACGGGAAAAAAAAACCCGTCTTATTTGTTTGAGTACATCTACGACGGGATAAATAGCACGTCTTAGTTGCTAGAAAACACATCTACGACGGGATAAATAGCCCGTCTTAGTTGATAGAAAACACATCTACGACGGGATGGTCGTAGAAGATCATTTACGGCGAGACCTTCTACGACGGGCCACGACGGGCCAAGGTCCCGTCGTAGATGCTCTTTTACGATGGGATTCAGTATCTTTTACGACGGGTTCTCCCTTCGTTATTGAACAGTTTTCTTGTAGTGATTTTGACAACCGTAGAAAAGAACAAGACCTTAACCTAGTTTGGTGTGATTAAATTATGTGCCTTTAAGGCATGTTTTTAAGATCTCCTTTTCATATTTCACTTTTCTAGTATAGGTTGAGAGTTTTTATTAAGAGATTGTAATCTTCGTTATATCTCATTGTCCTTTAAGATATGTCTCTTCTTGTTGTGCTATAACCGTTCGATGTTTTTCTTCTTGATATTTTTTGTATTACAAGGTTGTTATAGTGAATTTTATTTTGCTTCCTGTAATTTTTCCCAATTTCAGTTTTCATATAAAATTTTGTCTTATCACCTCTTTATTGTTGTTGTTTATTTTATCAATATATGCATCCCTAAATTAGTTATCTTATTAGCTTCTATTATCAAAAAAACCCTGTTTAGTGTATTAAACCAAATTACTACCTCGATCCCAATATTTTTGACATTTTAGAGAAAATCACAAAAACCAATGTTAGTTAAGAAGTAGAAGGTGGCAAGTTGGAAATGAAGCATAAAAGGCAATATTATTAATGGAAAGTGAAAGCAAATGTCAAATCATCCCTTTCCTCCTGTTTCTATCCTTTTTTTTTCTCTATTATTAGGCCCCACTCAGCAGCCTTTTAGCTGTGCGATTCGTTGCGGTGCGGTGGAATTTGGAAAATTGTGGTAAAATATGAAAAGTTGTGGTGAGAATAATGGAATGTGGATTGGTATATTTTAATTTGAAAATAATAGTAGGTGGAAATAAAGTAAAAGTTTTGATTTTTTATTTGAAAAGATTTCACTTTTAATAAAAAGGAAAATGAAAACTTATGATGAGTTGTGGTGGAAAATGAAAATTTGCGGTGTGGTGTAGAACCGCAAATAAACCCACTGTGTTAAAGAACGGGGCCAAATTAGTTAGTTGAAAATGTAGTATTGGGATCATAAATCAACAAATATTATAAGGCAGAAAAAATTAGTTAAAGTGACAAGTACTATAATACAGATGTAGTACATTACTAAACCTTTGTGAAAAGCTCCAAAAGAGCAAGTAAAAAAAATTGTAAAATGATCACACAAATCCTCCACAAGCACATGCAAAAGCCCAAACACAATCCTTCCACAACAAGCATTATTTTAGATGAACACCTCTTTAACACCTTCAAGTCCTTCTCATTACTTTATTATTCGAGAAATTACGGGAAAACAACCCAAAACCAAGACACATCAAGCCAAAACCAGCCTGGAGCAAGCTGTGGTCCAGCAAGCACATGGTCCAACAAAATAAATGAAACACTACCCATTTTTTATGCATTAATCCACCCAAACGCAACACAACTTACCGCATCTCTACCGCAACATAATGCAAATTACCATTACTTTTTAACTATTTACACCGCAACTTAACGCAACGCAAACACAAACAGAACGCAACGTAACGCAAACACAACGCACAAAAGAACGTGGTCATCCCTACACGTGCTTATCTGATACAAATATAAATCTTCTCATTACTTACAAGTTACAACACTAAAAATAATCAAATGCTACCCATGGACAGCAATCTCATATCCACAGTTTCACACTCATGCTTCAAAATCTAACTCATACATCTCCAAAAATCAAACCACGCAACATCCCAAAGTAATATCAACAATTGATATATAACCAAAATAATCAAAGACGATCAACAACAAAAATTTGTATTTAAACTGGAAAATCAGATTTTAAAAAATGAAATTTGAGATTACCTTCAAGTGGGCTAGAATTTTGAACCAAGGGGACAAAACAAGAGCAAAGGATGAGGAAGGGTGGCGGTGGTGGTCATCTCTGGTTGCCGGCGGCGACTTTGTGGCAGGCGATTACAGCTAATCGACAATGTATGGAATCATCTCAACCAAAAGTTTAAGCTGATGGTTGAAACTCCATAAATGGTTTTGTCTAACACGCCTCACGCGAACGCCCTTTGCGCCAGCGACGCAGCGCCTTTACCTTGGCGCAAGTGAATATGAGGTCTTGAGACTTCGCTCGACTGAGCTACGTCTGTGAAACCATCTCAATCAAAAGTTTAAGTTGATGGTTAAAACCCTACGAATGATTTATACTCCAACACAGTGAATAGAAGGAAGACGATGGACCATGGTGGTGAGGCCTTTGAGTTTTCTCTTTAGTGTAGTTAGAGAATGTAATGAACTCCTTTAATTTTAAAAAGCTTAAGTAACCACTACACCCCTTACTCCTTTGCCTCACTCAAATTAAGGGTATGTAAGATTAGTTGGTAAACTGAGGTAAGGTAAAAAGTTTTGATAATTTTTAAAATAATACTAGTCTTAAGTCCGTGCAATGCACGAGTATATTAAAAAAATGTGTAATAATTAAAAGCAACTATAATATAAATTTATGTACACATAAATTTACATTCTAATTATAAGGGAAAAAATACATAAATAATAATTTAATTAAGAAATATGCATGTGCAAACCAATTTAAAAGGAAACGTATCATAAAATGACATTATCAATTCAATATACATGTACGTACTAATATTAATACAAACATTTACATATCAATATTAAACCAAACAATAAATAACACTATATCTCATAGTCTAACCTACGAAAAATAAAAATATTACAACTTATATGATAATATTAAATGAAAGAGAGTAATATTGTGTTCCATAATAGTAAGCTATTCGAATGAAACTACATAAAATACATAATAAATTATTCGAATGAAAATAATTACTGATATTTGTACCAAAATAATTTAATTAAGTATTTATCTATTTTCTGTTTGGTTGGAGTCCGTACAATTAATCTCCTTTCTCCATTTTGTGGGACCCAAAAATGATACTTTCTGGTTTTTTTTTTAAATTTTAAACTAAAATCCGGATTGAAAATTAAAAATAAAAATAGAAAAAAAAATGATTTTCTACGTTGTGATTGGCCAATTCCACTACAGTTGTTCCCGTGGCTCTATTTCGTGGGACCCACAATGATTTCTATATATAGATTATTATTATTATTATTATTATTATTATTATTATTATTATTATTATTATAGGAAACACCAAAATAATTATTGTTATTTGCACCAAAATAATTTAATTCAGAGTCCAAAGCAGCCAAGGATTAGTGATACTTTCTGATTTTTTTAATTTTAAAATAAAATCCGAATTGAAAATTTAAAAAAATTGAAACTAGAAAAAAAATATAATTTTCTACGTTGTGATTGGCCAATTCCCTTAAAGTCACTCCCGTGACTGGACCCACAATGATTTCTATTATAATATATAGATTAAAATTCTTGTAAAACTTAAAATAATAAAGAAAGAGTGTTAAATGAATGTGGTGAATTAAATAAAATTTGAAAATCTAAATTGAATAAGGAGGAATAAAAATAATATTAATGACTCGATTGAATTATTAAAATTAACATGAAGTAATAAGAACGAAAATTAGGAATAAATATAGATAATTAGTTATGACATGGCTAAATTATTAAATAAATAAATAAAATGTTAGGACGGTCATTACACTGCTCGAGTCCTATAATATACATAAATGATTAATAAAATTGAAATGCGCGCTTTAGATTATTAACTTCGTCAATAACCATAATTAAATTGATTACAATAGGGCAATTACAATTCTATGAGTATTTATGACCATTTTTATATAACCATACTTTTATTAGTTTATTATTATCGTCATTGTTAGTATGTTTTGTCTTTATGATGTTTATGAACATTGTATTACATGCATGTTTCTGAACATTTTTCATGAGATTTATAAATATTACAAAAGGATTTAAGTACATTGTATGATCTATTTATGAATATTGTTTTAGTGGGCATGCATGAGAAGGGAAAAAAAAACTCATGCTGGACTTCAAACATGTTGCTTGGAAGAATACATATATATAGGAAGCCATGGGCTCACCGAGGATGGTAATTTGGGAGCACCATCTTGGCACTGGCAAAATATATAACATTAACCACATCAAGATGGTATATATAAATCTTCAAAATACTTTAATCTGTTTTTTTATCTGTTTTCACGTTTTTGGCGGCTATTTTTAATTAATAGCTTCTCACATAATATTTTCATATAAAAATAAATATGATACTTATTTAATAGTATATTTGCTATGAATCTAATGACATATTAATATCAATTTTATATGATAAATCATCATATACAAATTAAGATATTAACATTCAATATATGTTTTCACATGAAAATCTAGGTTACCCTTAAAAAAATGGAAGCAGTACAACATTCAAAAAAATAAATGTTAGCAAATTTATGGTACGTGAATATAAAAAAAATTGAGCTCAAGTGACTCCAATTTATTTACATTTAGGCCTTGTTTTTTTATATGGCTGGCTGCGGTATGGTGTGGTGTGGTGTGGTGAAATTGTGGCGGGCGTGGTGGAATTGTGGTGGATCGTGGTGGGTTATTGGTAAGTTGTGGTAGGTTTTGTTTTTTATAAATGTAAATGATATTGTAAATGTGAAAAAGTTGATTGCGGTGGATGTGGTAAATTGTGGTGAATTGATATGTTGTGGTGGGTTCTGGCAAAGTACAGTGTATTGTGACACCGCAGCCAGCCAGTCATATAAAAGAATAGGGCTTTAACTATTTTTCTGGTACTTTTCAACAATTCAAGCCAACTCAATATAGAAATAAGAGTCACCAACTTTTGATATCTTAAACATATATTGCGGTATTGCCTGCCCATATATGTTGTTTGGAAAGTAATTTTTATGTTACCTTGCTTTCGGTGCTAATTTCAAACTTGCAACTTTCTCATGAAATTAAGCTATTACTTTTGAACCTGACTTGACCATAATACCCTCTATCAACTTATATGAAGTGATTTGTAATTAATTACATGCACCCAAGTGGCCCAACCTCAAACACCATTACACCCACACAAAAACTCCAATTAAAAGAAACAGAAGATGGAAGTAAAGGTACCGAAGGGTGATCAACATGGCGGAAAATGGTCACGACAGGGTATGACCGCTCTAGTTACAGGTAGTACCAAGGGAATCGGGTAATGATAACAATATTGCAAACCCTCAAGTTGTTTCGATCATAATACTATAATGAAGAAAGGTAAAATCATACCTAATAAGCAATTTACAAACTCCATCTAGTTTATTGGTGAAGAAAGATAAAATCATACCTAATAAGCAATTTACAAACTCTATCTAGTTTATTGGTGCACAATTGCACATATAGTACGGATTAGCAAAAAAGGCCCTTTAATTAAGAAATTAATTATTACCTGATATCCATACAATTAAGTCTTTTCCCAAATTATAATTGGCAGGCATGCCATAGTAGATGAGCTAGCGACCCTGGGTGCAACGGTCCATACTTGCGCTCGTAATGAAGCAGGCCTTAACAATTGCCTAATGGATTGGAAAGCAAGAGGTTTACGCGTAACTAGGTCGATTTGTGATGTTTCTTCCCGACCTGAAAGGGAAAATCTCATGGAGACTATCAATGCTATCTTTCATGGAAAATTGACCATATCTGTAAGGCCTCCAATTAAAATCTTTTGTTTTACATTTAATTTTAATTATTATTTTCCCGAAAGCTTAAAACTAGGTAAATAACTATAATTTGTAAAATTGGAACAAGTTTTGGTGAAGACTAATAAATTAAACCACGCCAATTATAGTCACTTAAGGCTCATTGTATTGATTTGATACATTAGTTTTCCTAGAATTACAACCTTGTAAGACTCATATATTAGGTTTTCTCTACATAGGTATTTCATTGATATAGAGAAAGTCTTAGTTTATATATAATTTCTAAGCAGAGTAAAATGTATATGTAGGATTTGACTTCATGACTGCATGCAGAACGTAACTCACTACTAATTAAATGAACTCTCGTTATTTCTACCTAAACTTTGGTTGTTTAAGATTCATGAATAGCATATTATGTGCAAAATCCAATTTAACTAAAATTTTACGAGGATGCATTATTGAAAATCCAAGAATCCTTTTATTTTTTTAACAAGGCCCTTCACATAAATGACCTTTGAACGTAAAACGTAAAATTGCAAAGGCTCCCTTTACCTTGGTGCAAAACTAAAAGTCGATCAGAGTTGTCAAAGATTTGACCTTGAGTTAAGCTATTATTTTGTTGCATCATATATAAACCAGACCATTTTCTCTAAAATACAACTACCTAACAAGATTGATGGGTTGATCAAATTAAGCTATACTTGATTAGTTTTTGTTCACTTGACATTTAAATTAAAGAAACTAGTGCTTGAGTTGTAGGTGAATAGTGCAGGAGGGCATGGGCCTCTAAGCAAGGACACAGTGAATTACACAGCACAAGATTTCACAAGTGTAATGACACTCAACTTCGAGTCTGACTTATCATCTCTCGCAACTTGCTTATCCTATGATGAAGGCCTCCGGTGCAGCCACCATCGTTTTCATTTCATCTATTATTAGTCTCTTTGCATTTGATCTTGGATCTGCTTATGCAGCTGCAAAAGGTATGCATGTATTTAAAAGACAAAGCTAGCTTTAATTTGAAACCAAGGTTTCAGATTAGATTCTACTAGGTCTAAATTCTTATTTGCGACGAAAAATTAAATGCTTTCATATCAGTACAATGACAAATATGTTACGTGTCCGATAATGTTTTGAATTCCTTAAATTTCTATTAGTGTAATTAATTATATGATAAGAAAGAAATACTAATTATAAATAAGAACAATAAACTTAGAAGTTTA
The DNA here is from genome assembly GCA_029582165.1 of Portulaca oleracea. Taxonomy (NCBI): domain Eukaryota; kingdom Viridiplantae; phylum Streptophyta; class Magnoliopsida; order Caryophyllales; family Portulacaceae; genus Portulaca; species Portulaca oleracea. Next base: position 17,794,713 of record CM055886.1, on the reverse strand, counting down.
AAAGGTCAATGAAAGTGAAAGAAACCCAAAAACAAATCAATGGGCATAAGGGGTTTTGAATCTAAGACCTCTAGAAATAATTTTAACAATACTATTATCACATCAACTTCAAATTCATGACACTTTTAGCATAAATGTATATATAAGATTGTTAGAGCCCCTCCTCTAGTTATAACGGAGCTTCGCTCCTGTATATGTATATATCTTCTCATATATGTTGTTTTGATTTTAGAATTCAACTAGGATTTGAGTTAATTTTTCATTACTATTACTTTTGGTTTTTGTAGGAGCAACGAACCAACTTGCAAGGAATTTAGCTTGTGAATGGGCTAAGGACAACATAAGGGCTAACTCTGTTGCTCCTGGATATATTAGAACTCCTATGTCTCAAGGGGTAAATGTTTTACTATCAATCCTTGTATCTATTTTTTTTTTTATGGAGAAATAAATAAGTTGGGTTCATTAATTGGAGGCATATGTCCAATAAACTTTCACATTTGAAATGTCGTAACAAAAAATATTTCATATGTCCCATTTAGGTTGTATAAAGAAGACTTCATTCCTGTCAAATTTTTAGAGGGTAATATTTTTTTTCTTTTTCTTAATCATTGATAAAACACATTGTGAATGGAGTTCACACACATGAAATACATATAATTAGACCTGACAATTTCTGATCGTACTCAAAACCCGCACGAAAATTGTGTTTTGAACACGATTTTTTCAACTAAACCCGAAATACACCGAACCCAAATATTAGCGGGTCAAACCCGGCCCATCTGTTTGACCCAAAAAATTAACTTTTTAAGTTCAACTTTGTTAAAATATGTAACTTTTCATTAAAATTTTTAACTAGTAAATTATACGCGCAATTCATTTATTTGTTATTTCTCTAGTTTAAGTTAAAATAGTTACAATTATATATCGTTACTAGAAGATAATCATATTTTATTATGTATATTGTACAAAAAGTATTATTTAGAGACCATTTTCTTAAAAGAAAAAACGGAAAAATGTCGTAATCATAATCCGTTGGGTTGACATGAAACAGAAAAACACCGCCCGTATTTACACGAACTCTGATATATCCGACCCGTATTGATGTAGATTTGGTTCCCAACCTACATCATGGAAGCCAAATACTTAGCTACATTGAAAAGGAGCTTGAAATTATCACATTTGGTTTACATTTGAATGGTCTTAACCATGGAGGAGTGATGATTTGCTCTCTAGCTCAAGAACCATAAGGCTATCATGGAAGACGTCCTAGAGTGGATTAATCTACATTCAAAGAGCTTTCATATGGTTCAAGAATCTTTAAATTTGGATAAGAATTGATAGATTTATTATCAAATGTAATCTAGCTTAGTTTATTTGTTTCTTTATGATGTCATTCTTGTATTAGATGATGTAAGCTAGTTTACTCCTTTTTCTTGATTTGTACACGCCTAAGGGGGCTACCATTTAGTATAAATAGACCCCTTGGGTGCCTTGTAATCTCATTCAATTCAAATTCAATCAAATACAAACAAACACATGATGTTGTTGTTTTCCACTCTAGCTTTGTGCTAGTTCTATTCGTTTCTCTTGAGGGAGAACGAGATATCCCCCTTCTTCTATCCAAGGTTGGCATCCTTGGTGGTGAAAGGAAGGAATTGAAGAGTCTTGAAGGTGGTGTGCCTTTATCCTTCCAAGGAGCTTCAATCGCCATTATCAACCATTCATCCAAGCATTCAATCGTCCATCATTCGTCCATTATCAAACCTTCATTTGGTAATCATCTTTCATAGTTCTTTCCATCTTTTCTATCCATTTCCATTCCATTTTCGAACCTTAAAGAACTTTGAGAAGGGAGATTTTCATCTTCGCTCTTAAAGATCCTTAATCCTTTTGTGTAATGTGATCTTGTGATCCCATTATACATCAAAATTGGTATCAGAGCTTAGGAGATTGATTCTCTTAGTTCTTGATCCATCTTTTCACCATTTTTCCATCAAAAACCCATCCCCACCATCCCACCATCATCACGCCACCATCGTTCTTCCAAGAACTCATCAAGAACTCAACAAGAACCCATCAAGAACTCATAAAGAATCATCAACTCCACAAAAAACCCCATAGCCCAAACACAATCCGTCCACACACAAACCTCTCTCGTCCTTTACCCAACCAAATCCCCTAAACCGTGAACCTTGCAATCTTTTTCACCAAAGATTGATCAAGATGAACGATTCTAGCACATCCGCACCTACTCCAATGGAACCCCAAGAAGATGTTGAAGCCTTGAAGAGAAAAATCACCAATCTCAACGATCAACTTAAGAGATACATGCATCTACAACATAGGGTGAACCGTGGAGATAGTGAAATCAATGAAAGTGATGAAGAAGTGCCTCAAAGACGTCCCCCAAGGGAGGAACGTTTCGACTTCAAAGTGGAGATCCCCGAATTTGACGGTAATCTTGATCCTGAAAAACTTTTTAGATTGGATGAAAACCGTTGAACGTGTATTTGATCTTAAGGAGGTCCAAGATGAAAAGAAGGTCAAATATGTGGCTCTTAAATTGCGGAAACATGCGTCCATTTGGTGGACCAATTTGCAAAAGAAGAGGCAAGCTAAAGGCAAGGACAAGATAAGAACGTGGGATAAGATGAAGAAGAAGCTCCAAGAGAAGTTTCTACCACCAAGTTATCTCCAAGATAACTACTACAAGTTACAACGATTGATTCAAGGAAGCAAAAGTGTGGAGGAGTACACGAAGGAATTTGAGCATATTCTTTGGCGTTGTGATCTCCAAGAGGATGAACCTCAAACTTTGGTACGTTTTCTATATGGTCTAAATGATTGGATTCGTAACATTGTTGAATTACATCCTTACCAATCTTTGGACGAATTGAGTTCTTTGGCTTAAAGGTAGAAAGGCAAAGAAAGGAAAGAGGAAAAGAAAATGTGACCAAATACCAAACCTCAAAACCCCACAAAACACACGCCCATACAATCCATCACAAAAACCCACATTTCCCACAAAACAACCAAACACAAGAGCACCACAAAATCAACCCCCATCCATTTCCAAACCCCACGTCCAAGAACCAAAACCCCTAGCCCCAAGAAGGTGTTTTCGTTGCCAAGGCTTAGGACATTATGCCTCGGAGTGTCCTAACAAAAGAGTAGTATCTTTGGTGGAATATCAAAGTGCTTTGTATGTAGAGCCGGAGTATCATGAGGATGAACATGAAAGAAGAAGAAAATGACGTGAATGAGGAAGAGGAGGTAGAAGAGTAGATGAAGGAGAAATGCTAGTAGTAAGAAGGGCCTTAAGTGTTGCTAGTGTCCCAAACGAGCTAGAACAAAGGGAGAACATCTTTCACACAAGATGTACTATTCAAGGCAAGGTGTGTTCTCTAATCATTGATGGAGGAAGTTGCACTAATGCCGCCTCTACAACCATGGTGAACAAACTACAATTGGAAGTTAGTCCACACCCATCCCCTTACACCATTCAATGGCTAAGTCATGGGAAGGGAATTCGAGTGGTTCATCGTGTTCTTGTAAGTCTTTCTATTGGTAGAAGCTACAAAGATTCTATTTGGTGTGATATAATTCCTATGGATGCTTGTCATATTTTGCTTGGGAGACCTTGGCTTTTTGATAGGCATGTCACGCATGATGGGAGAATGAACACATACTCGTTTATTCTCAACAAAAAGAAGATCATTTTGGCTCCTCTCTCACCATCATCGATCATACGTCCCCAACAACAACCACAAAAGGAGGAGACTAACATTGTGACATTCATGAAGGCCGAATATCATGAATTCCAAGAGCATAAAGATCTTATTCTAGCAAACTTGGAGGAGGAAGAAGCAACCCCAACTATTGAGCATGCACGCCTTCACCCTCTTTTGGAACGTTTCAAACACTTGTTCCCAAAAGAGATGCCCAAGGGATTACCTCCAAGAAGAGAAATTGAACACAAGATTGATCTAGTTCCGGGTTCTACGCTCCCCAACAAACCGGCCAATCGAATGAATCCAAAAGAAGCTCAAGAAGTACAAAGGCAAGTAGATGAGCTCTTATCCAAAGACTTGGTGCGTGAAAGCATGAGTCCATGTGCCGTTCCGGTCTTACTTGTTCCCAAGAAAGATGGCTCTCAAAGAATGTGTATGGATTGTCGAGCCATAAACAAAATCACAATCAAGTATAGATTCCCAATCCCACGCCTTGAGGATCTACTTGATGAGCTACATGGAAGTGTTGTGTTCTCTAAAGTTGATTTGAGGAGTGGATATCATCAAATAAGGATTCATGAAGGAGATGAATGGAAAACGGCATTCAAGATCAAGGAGGGTTTATAAGCATCTTTCTATAGAAGGTTTATAAAGAACTTTAGCTCCATTCTTGCACCTATGACCGAATTGTTGAAAGGAAAGGAGTTTACATGGACTAGAGGTGCTAATGAAGCGTTTGAAGTGATTAAGGAGAAATTGTGTCATGCACCTATTCTTGCTTTACATGTTTTGACAAAGTATTTGAAGTTGAAGTGGATGCAAGTGGAGTAGGAATTGGAGTCGTCCTAACCCAAGAAGGTCGCCCCATTTCTTACTTTAGTGAGAAGTTGAATGAAGCTAAGAGGAAGTATAGCACCTATGATAAAGAGTTCTATGCCATCATAAGAGCTCTTGAACATTGGAGACATTATCTTCTAAGTGGAGAACTCATCTTACATAGTGATCATGAGGCTCTTAAGTTCATCCAAGGGCAACACAAGTTAAACCCAAGGCATGCTAAATGGGTAGAAAATATGCAAGCATTCCACTTTGTGATCAAACATAAGGCGGGACATCTCAACAAAGGAGCGGATGCTTTATCAAGAAGGTACTTACTTACCCATGTTTTAGATTCAAGAGTCCTTGGTTTTGAGCATATCAAAGAGTTGTATGAAAATGATGAGGATTTCAAGGAGGTTTATGAGCTTTGTAAGAAGCACCCTCATCAACTATTCCACATTGAAAATGGATTCCTTTTCAAAGGGAATCAACTTTGTATTCCTAAAAGTAGCATTCGAGAGTTGTTAATCATGGAGGTCCATGGAGGATCCTTGGCGGGTCACTTTGGAATTGAAAACACCTACCTTATGATGAAGGAGCATTATTTTTGGCCAAGCATGATTAAAGATGTTGAGCATATGGTAAAGAGGTGTAATATTTGCAATATTTCAAAGGCTCACGCTTTACCACAAGGATTGTATACTCCTTTGCCCATTCCACATCATCCATGGGAAGATGTGAGTTTAGACTTCGTTGTTGGTCTACCAAGAACACAAAGAGGCAAAGATTCTATCATGGTGGTCGTTGATAGATTTTCCAAGATGGCTCATTTTATTCCATGCCATACTACTTATGATGCTACTAAGGTTGCAAACCTTTATTTTGAGGAAATAGTGAAGCTACATGGCATTCCAAAAACCATGGTAAGTGATCGAGATTCCAAGTTCCTTAGTCATTTTTGGCTTACTTTATGGAAGAAGCTTGGTACAACCTTGAAGTTTAGCACCGCATGTCATCCACAAACGAATGGACAAACCGAAGTGACTAATCGAACTTTGGGAGCTCTTCTTCGGATATTGGTGAGTAAAGACAAGAAGGGTTGGGATACTCTTCTATGTCATGCTGAATTTGCCTTCAATCGAAGTCCAAGTAAAGCCACAGGGTTATCACCTTTTCAAGTTGTTTATGGAAGGAACCCTCTCCAACCTATGGATCTCACGCCCATCTCGACATCAACAAAGTTTAGCTTTGAAGCTAACAAAAGGGTGGAAGAGATTAAGAAGCTACATGAGGAGGTTCGAGCTAAAATTGAGAAGTATACCTCAAGTGTATCAAGTAGAGTGAATAAATCAAGGAAGAAGGTTGTATTTGAACCGGGAGACCTTGTTTGGATTCACTTGAAGAAAGAAAGATTTCCTTCTAATAGGAAAGGTAAGCTTGCACCAAGGGGAGATGGTCCTTACAAAGTTTTGGAGAAGATTGGTGATAACGCTTATAAATTGCAACTTGGAGAAGACTATGAAGGGAGTTGCACTTTTAATGTGAGTGATCTCAAGCCCTTCTATGGAGAGATTGGAGAACTTCCTAGTTTGAGGACAAACTCTTTTCAACTAGGGGGGAATGATGTAGAATTGGTTCCAAACCTACATCATGGAAGCCAAATACTTAGCTACATTGAAAAGGAGCTTGAAATTATGACATTTGGTTTACATTCGAATGGTCTTAACCATGGAGGAGTGATGATTTGCTCTCTAACTCAAGAACCATAAGGCTATCATGGAAGACGTCCTAGAGTGGATTAATCTACATTCAAAGAGCTTTCATATGGTTCAAGAATCTTTAAATTTGGATAAGAATTGAGAGAGTTATCATCAAATGTAATCTAGCTTAGTTCATTTGTTTCTTTATGATGTCATTCTTGTATTAGATGATGTAAGCTAGTTTACTCCTTTTTCTTGATTTGTACACGCCTAAGGGGGCTACCATTTAGTATAAATAGACCCCTTGGGTGCCTTGTAATCTCATTCAATTCAAATTCAATCAAATACAAACAAACACATGATGTTGTTGTTTTCCTCTCTAGCTTTGTGCTAGTTCTATTCGTTTCTCTTGAGGGAGAACGAGATATCCCCCTTCTTCTATCCAAGGTTGGCATCCTTGGTGGTGAAAGGAAGGAATTGAAGAGTCTTGAAGGTGGTGTGCCTTTATCCTTCCAAGGAGCTTCAATCGCCATTATCAACCATTCATCCAAGCATTCAATCGTCCATCATTCGTCCATTATCAAACCTTCATTTGGTAATCATCTTTCATAGTTCTTTCCATCTTTTCTATCCATTTCCATTCCATTTTCGAACCTTAAAGAACTTTGAGAAGGGAGATTTTCATCTTCGCTCTTAAAGATCCTTAATCCTTTTGTGTAATGTGATCTTGTGATCCCATTATACATCACGTATTTACCTGAACTTGATATACTATCGACCCGAAATTCGCCCGCCTGACCGAATTAACCGGTATCAATAACTGACTTTCATGTTTTTCAAGTTTTATCTTTCTTTAATAATTTTTCATGTAATATTTTATCAAAAAAATTTAATTTTATACTTTTCTAAAAGTATTATTTAGTATGAATCTAATGGTATTAATTTTATATGATGAATTATTATATATATCGAAAAATTAATGGTCAAAGTTGATGACACGGAAAACGGGACGACAATTAAAAAATAACAGAGGGAGTACATGTATAACAACATAACATAGGTGCATGTATATATAGCAACATAACACAGGCTATATCTATGAAGCATTAAAGAAGGAGAACGAAGACAAAATTATAGAGTCACGGATCACAACTATAGGAGCCACTCAGCCAAAATGTCAAATTTGACGTTAGGAACCTTTTGTCAAACTGTTAGTACTCCGTTAGTTTTGTCTGCCATTACCCATTAGTGTTGTCCCCATTCAATCAAACACCCAAAACGGTATAAGGTAAGGTCATTTCTATTTGGCTATGGTAGTTAGCAAAGTAAACAAGATATATAGGGTGAGTAGAGTAGAGAACTCAAATAAGATTAAGTGATTATTAGCGACGTGAATTATATCAATCAAATCACCCAAGGGTGTGTAAGATTCATATGTAAAAAATAATTGGGTAAAAGTTAAATTTTTGATAATTTTTGATAATTTTTGGTAATTTTTGACAAATTTACATTAATATATCAAAATCAAAAAATTTTATTTTTTTAACTTTGGTAATTTTTGGTAAATTTTGGTACATTTAGGCAAAGCCTGGTAAATTTTGATAAATTGAATCTACCCATGAATTTGACCGGATATTAACTTTAAATAGATATTTTATGGGTTTCAATAATTGAGAAATGGCCCACCCTTTTACAAAAATTGGTTATATCATTTATTAAATTAGTACTCGTTTTTCTCAAGGACGCAAGAATCATGATACACATTAGCTTCATAGCCGCACAACCCACCACAAAATATCATTCTACCACAATTTACCACAACCCACCACAAATTACTTTTTCAAATTTATTATATATCTTTAATATAAATTTTCAATCAATACTTTTTCAACTAACTTTTTCCAATACAATACTACTTTAACCATTTTTTAATCATTAAAAAATAATACAATATTTCAACTCACTTTTTCTAATTACTTTTTCACAATTACCAATACAATATTTATATATATATATACAAAAAACTCACCATAGCATGCCAATAACCCGCCACAATTACACCACAACCTGCCACAATTTCACCACACCATACCGCGCCATACCGCAGAATATCGCATAAAAGAACAGGGCCTTAATGTGTTTATAGTGGTTATCAATCATGACAACCATCATAAATATAATAAATTTTACTTGTGTATATATGTGTCAAGTTTTATATTGACCGTTAGCTTTTTTATTTAACATAAAATTATAAAATGTATGTTTTAAATTTAATTTTATTTAAAAACGTTTAAAATAAATGTTTTTCAATATATGCTTGTTTATTAGGCTAAAGCTTATAATTAAGATATTTAATTTTTAAAATAATTTCTAAATTTTTTCCAATTAAGAGAATATATTTTGTAATGTTGTACTAAATAAGAAAATGAGTGGTGAAGATAAAAGTTGGCACATATATGGATAAATCTTATTTTCATTGTGGTGGTTGTCATGGTTGACAACTACTATAAGATTTTCCTTTATTAAATAGGTAAATTTTTAAATATATATTATGTATGATATTTTTGCTAGATATGGTAAAGTAAGTAAAAATAGATAAATTAGATAAAAATATATAGGTAAGTAAGATATTATTTGTTGAGAAAAAATGAGAAGAAAAGTCTTGAACGTCATTGGAATTCACTGTCTTTAAGGAATTATTTGCCCTCACTTCACTCATAATGCTTAGAGATTAGCAAATATCCTTCCAGGATTAATCAAGCCTTGTGAAACTTTCTGATGAGCAAATCAATCAGTTTCCCTGGATTCTCTATGAATATAACGTAAAACAGAAAGATAGGATAGAGAAAGGAAGTTGCAGACAGGCAGTTTTGGCTTTGCAGTTAATAGGATTAATCAATTAATTAAATTAATTAATTAATATAACTGCCCTATAATATCCAGGAAGATCTTGACTTTTATTTATTTAAACAAATTAAATAAATAATAAAATGAAAATTATAATGTAATTAATACATTATAAGTCTCCGGCTTCGGCACAAGCGTGCAAAGTGCTAAGTGTTGTCTAATAAGCCGCCAACCGACACACGTGCGCGCGTGTGCGTGTGTGGTGCAATGCGGAGCATTGAACCTTAGTACCACCACTAGCTCCATAGTAGCCCATTTGCTAATTATAAGCCCAAGTAGTACTAATCCTTATAAAGTAGTGAAAAGTCCCTTCCACTACCAATGTGGGACTTTTCACCTTCCACTCTCCCTTTTATCAAACACCAAAACTATCAACAATCCCCCACTAGTTCTGTATTTGATAAGCATCTTCCTAAAAATTTGGATTATGAATACAAAAAAGTATCTTTCAATTTAAACCTTTAATTAGTGTAAGTATTTCAAATTAAATTTCAACAAAGTGCTAGATGACTATTTGTTTAAACCAGCACTCTCACATGAAATTGGAAATACCACACACATAACCTCAATCTCTATTCATATGAGAATTAGATTGCTTTAGCACTATTAAGGCCATGTGCTCATCCTGGATTCATGAATAATTACAAGAATGAACCCTCAACATTCTTGCTAGAGGCAACACCACCTCTTTATTCATATAGGTGAAATCTTTTAACCATGTCCTTGTTACTTGGAATAAGATTTCATTAAGAGCTATGCTCATCCTCCTTAGTTGTAGCAGTTGTGCACTAAATCCTTCCCTTAGTGCCCATAAGTTATATAGTAACTTGTTATTACCCATTAAACTTAATATTTAGTTTTCACTAAAATAAAGTTGGGTTCCTATCACTACTTAACTTCAAAGAAGGGTTTCAAGCCCATTCTATTTGTGGTACCTTTCACCACATCCCTTGACAAACCCTTTGTTAAAGGATCTGCCAAATTGTTGCAAGACTTAACATATATAATGGAAATAATTCCATCCATAATGAGTTGTCTTACATATTCATGCCTTTAGCTAATATGTCTAGATTTACCATTATACACCTTATTGTATGCTCTAGACATTGTAGCTTCACTATCACAGTACAAGAAAATAGATGGCATCGGTTGTGGCCACAACTCTATTTCCAATAGGAAATTCCTAAGCCATTCTGTTTCCTTTCCTGCTGCAACTAAGGCTATAAACTCAACCTCCATAGTTGAATGAGAGATGCAAGTTTGTTTCTTTGACGCCCAACTAATAGCGCCCCCACCAAGGGTGAATATCCAACATGTTGTGGATTTGTTGTCACTTGCACAAGTGTCAAAAGGTGTAGTTGCCTCTTTTATCCCAAGATGTTGGAATTTATCCAGTATCTTGGATACATAGTGGGATTGATTTAAAGCATAGCCCCCACTATGCTTCCTCACCTTAACACCTAAGATGGTGTCAACCTCATTCAAGTCTTTCATCTTGAACTTTGAAGACAGACACTTCTTGGTCTCTTTAATTCCTATCATGTTTGTGCCAAAAATTAATAAGTCATCAACATAAAGACAAATGATAACTCCATAGTTTTGAGTAAACTTGGAGTAAATACACTTTTCAGCGTTGTTATGTATGAAACTACTAGCAAGAATCGCGTCATCAAATTTCTCATGCCATTGTTTAGGCGCTTGCTTTAATCCATACAATGACTTTATTAATTTGCACACTTTCCTCTCATTTCCCGGAAGAACAAATCCTTCGGGTTGTTCCATGTAGATCTCTTCATTGAGATCACCATTTAGAAAGGTTGTTTTAACATCCATTTGATGTGTATACAGTCCATGTATTGATGCTAAAGCCATCAATGTCCTAATGGAGGAAATCCTTGCCACAGGGGCATAGGTATCAAAATAATCTATTCCCCTTTTTTGAGTAAAACCTTTGGCTACAAGTCTAGCCTTAAAGGTGTGTACCGACCCATCTGTATTCCTTTTCCTTTTAAAAACCCATTTGTATTTAATGGGTTTAGACCCAGGAGGCAAATCAGTGAGAACCCAAGTATTATTGGATAATATTGAGTTCATCTCATCATCTATTGCCTCTTTCCAAAAACTTGAATCTCTAGAAGCCATTGCCTCACTATAAGTTTTTGGATCCTCTTCTTCTTCAATATGAAGAATCATGGGAATTTTATTAGTGACCTTATTCCTATCTCCTTCCACTAAGAACAATGTCACTTGGAAAGAGATGAAATTTGGCCCTAAGTTTTTCTCCTTCCTAACTCTTTGACTCCTCCTAGGCTCGATAGGGGAATCACAAGATTTGTTTTTAGTTCCCGATGTTTCAGGAACGTCCTCTTGTGGCAATGATTGTGCCACATCAGTGCTTGTAGTATGCTCAACAGGATCAACACAAAGTCTATCCTCTAAAAACTCAGCATCCCTTCTCTCTACAATGACATTAGATTGTAAATCCAACAGTTTGTATGCCTTTGAGTTTTGAGCATATCCTACAAATACACTCCTTATACCTCGAGCTCCTAATTTTGTCCTTTTGATATCAGGAACTCTGTAAAAGGCTAGATACCCCCACCCTTTAAAATAATTTAAATTAGGTTGTCTACCTTTCCATATCTCATATGGAGATATTTTCCTTTTCCTAGATGGAATTCTATTGTGGATATGACATGCTGTAAGTAGAGCCTCTCCCCACAAATTTAATGGCAATTTAGAATTTAGAAGCATGGAGTTAACCATTTCTCCTAAGCTACGATTCTTCCTTTCTGCCAACCATTTTGTTGGGGAGTATAAGGGGCTGATTTTTGATGTATAAGTCCATGTTGTTCACAATAATCATCAAATTCAGTAGGAAAATATTCCCCCCTCCCCCTCTGTCACTTCGAAGAACCTTAATCTTCTTTCCTATTTGATTTTCTACTTCAGCCTTATAGCATTTGAACAAATCAAACGCCTCATCCTTATGTTTCATTAAATACACATAAGTGTATCTTGAACAATCATCAATAAAAGTTATAAAATAACGTTTACCACCTCTAGTTAGCATGCCATTAAATTCACATATATCAGAATGAACTAAATCAAGAATTTCAGTTTTCCTTTCTACCTTAGGAAAGGGTTTCCTAGTGATCTTTACTTGAATACAAACTTCACACTTATCTTTCTTGATTTTATCATTCACAGAGATATAGCCATGTTTTTGCATATATTCTAAGGATGTGAAATTTAAATGTGCTAATCTAGCATGCCACAAAGAACAAGAATCCACAATATAAGCAGAAACAACATGTATTCCATCCATTCCATCAATGTTTAACTTAAACATGCCATCACAATAATATCCCTTGCCAACAAAAATGTCAGACTTAGAAATTACAACTTGATCAGATTCAGTGACTATTCTAAAACCAACCCTGTTCAAAAGACCTTCAGAAACCAAGTTCTTCCTCATATCCGGCACATGAAGAACATTCTTCAAAGTCAATTTCTTGCCAGATGTGAACTGTAGTTCCACTGTGCCTTGTCCAAAGACCTTTGCAACTGCATGGTTTCCCATCAACACTTCTTTCTCAGCAATTTCCTCATAGCTTTTGAATTGTGCCCTGTCATAACACACATATACAGATGCACCAGAATCTATCCAACAAGCACCAGATCTTGCACTTGCCATATTCACTTCAGTTACCATGTCAATATGCAGATTATTGACAGAAGTAGTAATCATGGCAACAAAATAATCTGTTTCTCTACCAGATTAGCTTTAGGTGATGTTCCTTATGTTTGGGTCTCCTTTCTGAGTTTCTTAACCAATTTGCAGTCTTTAATGTAGTGACCTTTCCCATTACAACCATAACATTTCTTATTTTACTTCTTGTCAATTTTATCAGAATCGGGTGCCTTCCTTTTATTGTTCTTTTTTTACTTACCCTCAACATTGTTCACCTTAGAACTGTTGGGAAGATCTGGGACATCTGTTTTCTGAGTCTCCTCTTCAATTCGGAGATGTCTCATGATCTTCTCAAGAGTGAAATCTTCTTGCATATGAAGAAGTTTCTTCCTATAATCATTCCACGTAGGGGGTAACTTCGAAATAATTTCCCCCACTTGGAATGCCTCGGGTAAAATCACCTTAAGGTCACGAAGCTATTAACCAAGACAAGCAACTCATGCACTTGGTCAAGAATTGGTATAGAATCAGTCATCTTAAACTCCAGAAATTTCATAATAAGAAACTTGTCAGTACCTTGCCTCTCGGTAGAATACTTGTCCTCCAATTTCTTCCAAATCTCACTTGGAGAATAATACATCATGTAGAGGTCGTACAGATTGTTTGCGAGGACAGCCAAAATATGTCCTCGACACACAAACTCATCATCCTTCCTTTTCTTCTGTAGTTCTGCAACCTTTTTCTTACGCTCCGGTGGATCCGACTCCTTGGCATCTTCGATCTCAGGCAGGTTTGGATCCAGAAGATAGACAACGTTCAAGGCAGTGAGTAAAAACATCATCTTATCCTACCAGCGATTGTAATTCGTGCCATCAAATTTGTCTGCCTTCATGAAATTGGGATTCATGAATTTCAAAGCAGAAGAACTTGCAGAATCAGCCATAATAATTCCTTAAAATTGTTGAGCAAAAAAATGAGAAGAAAAGGCTTGAACGTGATTGGAATTCACTGTCTTTAAGGAATTAGTTGCCATCACTTCACTCAGAATGCTCAGAGATTAGCAAATATCCCTCCAGGATTAATCAAGCTTTGTGAAACTTTCTAATGAGCAAATCAATCAGTTTCCCTGGATTCTCTATGAATATAACGTAAAACAGAAAGATAGGATAGAGAGAGGAAGTTGCAGGCATGCAGTTTTGGCTTTGCAGTTAATAGGATTTATCTATTAATTAAATTAATTAATTAATATAACTGCCCTATAATATTCAGGAAGATCTGGATATAACTGACTTTTATTTATTTAAACAAATTAAATAAATAATAAAATGAAAATTATAACGTAATTAATACATTATAAGTCTCCGGCTCCGGCACAAGCGTGCAAAGTACTAAGTGCTAAGTGCCGTCTAATAAGCCGCCAACCGACACGCGCGCGCGTGTGTGCGTGTGTGGTTCAATGCGGAGCATTGAACCTTAGTACCACCACTAGCTCCATAGTAACTCATTTGCTAATTATAAGCCCAAGTAGTACTAATCCTTATAAAGTAGTGAAAAGTCCCTTCCACTACCAATGTAGGACTTTTCACCTTCCACTCTCCCTTTTATCAACATTATTCACATCTCAAAAGAACAAGACGTTTAAGGAAAAAGCTGCAAATTCATGAATCACAACTCAAAAGTTCGTAACTCATAAGTAAGATAACTCATAAGTAAGATATTTATTAACATCTCAAAAGTACAATACGTTTAAGGAAAAGAGTTGTAAATTAAAATTATGACAATTAATTAATATGGAATAATGGGAGTATATACATAGAAACAGGAATATAATGCAATGAGCATGAATTGATGAATAGGCGTTGAGCAAAAAGCATTCGGAAGCTCTGAATGGTCGAATAGCATTAGGACGTCCAGGAGAAGCGAAGGAGGTAGCGAGCTTGGTTCCATTCCTATGCATGCCTGCATCCTCTTACATCACCGGCCAGACTATTTTTGTTGATGGAGGCCTCAGTGTCAATTATTTCCTCCCTACTACCTAATTCAGTTCATTCTGTCACTTCAATTTTTATCATTTTTATAATAAACCCTTAATCAATTAGTGGCTACCGTTGTTTCTTTAATTATGTTCCTTTAGTATTGTGTTTGCTTTTCAACTATTGTATTTTTCAAAGAAATAAAGTCGAGTATATGTTAGTCAGAAATTACCATTATATAATAATTTCTTATTATATTTTAATGTATTTAACTTTTGTTTACTTCGACAATTATTTTATTGATACTAGTGAACATGCCCGTGCTTTGCACGGGCTGCTTTTGTTACAGGCTTGTGATGCCCATAATATACTGAGATTTTCTACTAATATATATATACTCTACCCTTTGTAGACAGTCCCTCCCTTCCAAAAATTCCAAAAGCTCTTTGGACATTTGTATTCATGAAATGCCTGCCTTGTCAACAGTACTGTTTCACACTCCACTCCTTCAATTGAAGGTCCTCAACAGAACTAATCAAAATTTATTGTGTTCATGAAGAGGTACCTTAAACTCAAAAAAGTGCAAAAAAATGCCAAAAGAAAAAAGAAGCTCTAGATTGTCATGCTTCTTTTGAGAGGATTTTAAAATGTTGCTATGCTAATATCTGCCTCCAATCTACATTCTAAACAATCAATCATAGATATTATCTTCTGACAAACAAGATACAAATAAGTTGTTAAAAACATACAAGTAATACTAACGAATTTAAGATATGAGAAACTGCTTGTTCAAGTGAACCACCTTATTCTCCAAATGATTATGCAAAAAGAGAAAATCTAACTATTATATTATATCAACAATATAATTATGAATCTTTGTTTGGGAATGTGAAATATGTATCACAGAATTCCTCAATAGTAGGGTGTAAGGGTTGAAATAAACTAACAAATAATGAGTGTATAATGAAACTTACAAGCTCGATATGCCCAATTACCCCAATCTACGTGCCCTCTCCTACTTAAGTCCCTAATACATTAAAGAGAAACCCAACAAGTCATATTCACTAATTTCCAACTCAAGTAGCTAGATAGTGTGCAGTCTTTCATTTCCTAAGAATTTATTTGCACATGAACACGCATTGAACATAAAGCATGCAACAGAGAGCATAGTTATTAAGAACATAAAGACTATAGAACATAAGACTATAGAAAAGTATTGCTATTAAGAACAAAACTTAAACCCTCTTAAATTGGAGTCATGATTCGTATTCTCTACATCAAAAACTTAAACCCACTTAAATTGGAGTCACTTTCCTAAATATAACTGGAATTTCATTGGACTCATAAATCTAATTTAGATAAGTGGAAATAAGATCACATCTAATAAAAAGTTAACTTCAGATGGAATTATGAACTAATTCACAAATGAAACAGAAAATTCATGACAGTCTCAAATGTTGCTAAAAGGAATTATGCAAATAAAGCTGAAAATGGGAAATTTTTGTGGGAAAAGTTTGATGGCTAGTGATAATTAACTACCTCTTTTTAGACGACTTTTTTCTTCTTCTTCTTCTTCCTATTAACTGAATTCTCTACATTGACCAAAATCCAAATCTCAGTTTCTAACTAACCATATTCTAACCAAAACCCATGAAGGGAGAATATAGGTTTAGCAAATAAAGCTGAAAATGGGAAATTTTTGTTGGAAAAAATTGATGGCAAATGATAATTAACTACCTCTTTTTAGATGACCTCTTTTCTTCTTCTTCTTCTTCTTCTTATTATGCTTTTGCTTTTGCTTTTGCTTCTTCTTCCTGTTAGTTGAATTCTCTGCATTGACCAAAATCGAAATCTCATTTTTTAACTGACCATATTCTACCCAGAACCCATGAAGGGAGAATATAGGAAGAAACAAAGATATTGAGTTGGGAAAAAATCTATGAAGAAGGGGCACCAGTTATAAAAGGTGCTCCACAAACAACAGACAAGAAGAGAGGCTGAAATCCATAGAACAAGGACAAAGCAAGTTATTCCAAATTGACTAAGACATACATGTTCAATTACCATAGTGTGCACGATCAATGGAGGCATCAAGAGAGTGAAATTTACTATCATAGATGCCACTGGTGTTGGTGTCAGGTGGGGTTTAATTGGGCCTTTTTGTAGCAATTTGAGAGTGAAATTTATTGTCAGGTGACGTTTCTCTTTGGTGACAAGCACAGTAATTGGTTTGATTTGATGAAAAATAATTGCAGAAACCCAGAGGAAATCCCATGGAGTGGGAAGTTTTAAGTTTTGAATTTAAATTAGATTTATGAGCTCTCTTTTGTGCCGAAATGACACAATACATCTCAAAGTGACATGAAATGAACGGTAATCCAACCCATAATCAGAAAAACATAACCTTTATCACAAACCCAACAGATTCCAAAACAGTATACTACCACTACCAATTCTTCAATTGATATATCAACATCACTCAATCCAAAAACAAAACAAAAGTAGAAGCTAGAGTAACATCCAAAAAATAAAAAAAGAACAGTGGTGTGATATACTCATCAGTCAGACTGTCACTCATGAAGAAACTGGGGATAAAAATAACAAATAAAGGCAGCATACAAAAGTCACATAAATATTGGAAATCTGCAATTGGAAGTTTAATCAGACAAGAACTACTGCGTGCGTGATTGTATAATTTAATACAGCGGCAAAATATTAGAGTTCAATTAGTCAGAAGAAAGACTTGACCAATACCTTACTAAAGCAATAACAAACCTCTACACTTAACTTCACAACATCAACATGAGAAAAAACCCAAATCCACGTTGACAAGGCATAAAAATATCAACAAATCACGACATCTATTCATTAGATAATCCTCAGCAGCCTAAATCATATAACTTGTAATGAAGAATGACACCCAGAAAACCTAGAACATAATATAAAGTATAAAGTCCCTCCAGATAATACACCATCTTACTTCTTCCATGAACCACTCAGCCATAAGGCATCCAACATTGCCATAAAGAGATCAAATTCTTTAAGAACACAAGAAAAACTTCTACAAAGAAATTCCACATAAATTCCAGTTTCTCAAGAGAGTAGCAGAAATGAATGATTATGACAATATAATAAATGGAAAATGAGACCAAACTTGTTGGATTATTCTCAAGTACAAATCCAAGCCACAAAAAATGGGTAATGATGGTTACACTTAGCTATTCTACAGGTTGAGGAGACAAAGGAAGAGGTGATAGATGGAGAGGAACATAACAGGGTACAAAATACAATGAAGCTAAATTCAAAAAAGGATATAATTTTTCTACTGCTTAAAGTTGTTCTTTAATGAAAAAAACAATTAACTTTACCTAAGTTTTAAAGAAGTCAGTAACTAAACAAATTTCTTTTGCTTAATCAATGTTGCAGGGTGCTAAAATGATCTGAGTATTCTTTTATATTTGGTACTATTTTGCTAACGAGTGTAGACTGAGTATGGCATTGCATCCACTTAATAAAAGTGCAGGCGCTGATATTATCAGAGATAAAGGTCCTAATTCCTAATGATCCAAATAATATTGTGAAAGATTAATAGTGTGTATAGTTGCACTATTTTCATTGTATAACTATCATATGATTCTCCACTCTATAGGAACTGAGCACCAATTAAAATCAATACAACAGACGGTGGGAAAGAAAAAATGGAGACGGGGAAGTTGGTGAAGAAAATAAAAGGTCAGATAGCTCGATTTCAAAGTCCAGGCACTAATCATACCAACAATCAGGTTAATAAAAGAGTCAATACTCTTTCTGAAATTTCATCAAACAAATAGTGTGCATCATCCAAGTATCAAATATTAGAGCCAATATTCTTTCTGGAATTTCATCGAACACCTAGTGTGCATCATCCAAGTATCAAATATTTTGGGAATAAAGAGTAAAAATTTTACAGGGAAACGAATGAAGTTGGACGATGAAAAGAATACAACTCCAAAATTAGAAAGGAGAAGGAGAAATACCTGAAGATTACGTAAAAAAAGATGAGCCCAACTGCAAAAGGATTGCAATCAAACCTATATCAACAGATTTATTGAAAATAGAGTTGTAGAATGATAGAATTGACAAGAATCCAAAGCACAACCATAATGTAATAGTACCTAAGATGACAGGATTAAAGCAGCGGGACAATGAGCAAGGTCAGCGTTGGAGGCGGTTGCGTGTAGCAGGCGACGAAGAAGAGGATCCAGTGAATGAAAATGGAAGATGGAGATGTGAATAGAGGATACTGGGGTCTGGGGAGAAGAAAAAAGAATGAAAATGAGAGCAGATGAGGAAGAGTGAAAAAAAGACAGCTGTTACACTTATTGACTCATCACCAAGCAAGTAGCGAAGCTTCACAATGACAACAAATTGTTGACAGCAAACTCTCCTTTTTTATTGTTGACAGCAAACTCTCCTTTTTTATTTAGGAAAGGAAAGGAAAGGAAAGGAAAGAATGACAATGAGATGACACTGATAATAGCAATAGTAGTATTAGTTTCAGATAATGTTGAATGTTTGATAAGTTTAAATAAGGCTCGCAAGTTACAATATCGTTTTCTTATCAAGGTTAAAATATTATAGATTGATATATATAGAAATTTTTGTATTTATGTCAAAAGTTTTGTATTTAGGATGGAAGTGTTTCTTTTAAGGAAGAATTAATGTAGTTTTCTTAAATTCTTTTTGAGATAAGGATTAACAAACTCTTGGCTACTTCATTTTTTTTCACTTTTTTCCATGGTTAGTTTTTGAACCCTTTAATTTAGTTGGAGTTTAGCAGGTATATATTTAGCGTATATATGTTTCTACACAATGTAACATGACAGTTAAGAATCAAGATAATTTAAGATGAATAGTTTGAATTTATTCATACTACTAGGCCTCAACCCGTGCGATGCATGGAGTGAACTAAATTAGTTATTTTTGAAATTATTATTGTTGTTGTTGTTGTTGTTGTTGTGGTTGTTGTTGTTGTTGTTGTTGTTGTTGTTGTGGTTGTTGTTGTTGTTGTTGTTGTGGTTGTTGTTGTTGTTGTTGTTTGTTGTTGTTGTTGTTGTTGTTGTTGTTGTTGTGGTTGTTGTTGTTGTTGTTGTTGTTGTTGTTGTTGTTGTTGTTGTTGTTGTTGTTGTTGTGGTTGTTGTTGTTGTTGTTGTTGTTGTTGTAATATTCTGGTTTGAACCGGGTGACCCAAAAAGACTGGACGAAAAACTTGGACGAAATGGTAACCATTCCGGTCTTCGTTCCAAGTCTTTTCATTTTTCTGGTTCCGGGCCAGTTCGGTCTAAACCCGGAAAACTCAAACCTCGATTGAAAATTTAATTATTATAAAATTTAAACTTTATTGAAGAAAGATATTCAGGATATTATGGGCGACAATCGCAATATTATCACCTAAAACAATATGCTGTGATAAGCTAATAATTCATTCCCTTAAATTAGAAAGATAAATATCCAGACATATATTCATCCTAGTCCAACTTTGTATAAATTGATTTAAAAGATAATTTAATTTTAGCGAACTGTGTATATATTTATTTGTGACAGTGTGCGTACAAATTGTATCATATCGTTATGTATTCTATCAAATTTTAATTTTAATTAAAAATGATATTCATGATATTATGGGCAACAATCACAATATTATCACCTAAAAAAATATTTACCATAATCTAATGAATCCTCCCCTTAAAATTACAAAGATAAATATTTTGGCATATATTCATCCTAGTCCAACTTTATATGAATTAATATAAATGATAATTAAATTTTAGCAAACTTTATATTTATTATATTTATGTGTGACTATAAATTGTGTCATATTGTTAGATATTCTATCATAATATCATGAATATCTGAATTTTATTTGCCAAAAAAAATTATGTGCATTCTAATTGGTCGATATACCTATAATCACTCTCCTTTCAAAGGCCCACAACTTTGTCATTATATATTATATATTATATAGATTATTCCGAAATAATTATAATTACTAATAGTTGCGCCAAAATAATTTAATTCAGCATTTATCAACTTTTTGATTAATCGAAATCCAGACAATTAATCTCTTTTCTCCATTCGGCGGGTCCAACAAACTTTACTATTAATATTATATAGATTATATAGATTATTATTCGAAAATAATTATAATTTCAGATAGTTGCACCAAAATAATTTAATTCAACATTTATCTACTTTTTGATTGGTCGAAATCCCTACAATTAATCCCCTTTCTCCGTTTAGCGCAACCTACAAACTTTACTATTAATATTACATAGATTATTATTATTATTGTTATTATTATTATAATTATTATTTTTATTTTTATTATAATAATAATTATTATTATTATTATTATTATTATTATTATTATTATTATTATTATTATTATTATTATAGGGAACAACAAAATAATTACTGTTATTTGCACCAAAATAATTTAATTCAGAGTCTAAAGAAGTCAAGGATTAGTTATACTTTCTGGTTTTTTTAATTTTAAAATGAAATCCAGATTGAAAAAAAAAAATTTAAAATTGAAAAAAATAAATTTTCTACGTTGTGATTAGCCAATTCCCCTACAGTCACTCCCGTGGCTCTATCTCGTGGGACCCACAATGATTTCTATTATAACATAATTGTAAAACCCCGAAAAATCCAAAGGCATTGACCGTGACGTCGTTGGTAAATTAGGTTTGACTTCGTTAATTGTTATTATTCGTTTATGTTTTTTCCTGCTAACACTTGAGCTCGTAGGATCGTTGAGAGACTAATAAGGGTATATCGGTAAATTCGTGGGTTTAGTATTATTAGTTTTACTCTAATTATTATTAGTATTATTATTACTATTATTATGTTTATTAAAATTTGTTAATTATGTGAATATTATTTGTTATGTGTTTAGTATTAATATTATTATTATTATTAGTATTGTTTTATTATAATTACTATTATGGTTATTGTTATTTTCCAAAAGAAAATCTGATTTCTTATTGGGTTGGATTAGGAGTAGGATTAGTATTTAGTTGGGCTTTTTAATTGTTAATATAAAAACCCCCTTCTCTCTCTCAAAACCCTAATAACAACTCTAACCCTAGCCTCCCTCTCTCTCCCTCTCTCCCTCTGCAACCGGCGCCCACCACCAGCCAACGGACCGCCGCCGCCGTCGCCACCGGGAGACACCGGAGGACCACCACACCACCACCGTCTTTTTCTCTCCTCTCTTTCGTTCACTTTCCCTCTGTCTCTCTCTCCGGTCCGCTGCCGCCCAGACCCGAAGTGCCTCCTGCATCGACCACCGCACCACAACCCCGCCACTGACGACCGCCGCCGCCTTGACCGGCAGTCACCCAGTCGCCGGAAACCGCCCAGAACCACCCTAACGTAAAACCCTAATCCAGTTTTAAAAACTCTCTTCTTTTATTTCTTGTTTCTGTTTTGGTTATTGCTATTAATTCTTGTTAAATCTTGTAATTTGGCTAATTAAGGGTGTAAATTATTTTGTTGTTATTTGTAATTAAATTTTTCTTGTGTTGTAGTACTTATTTGTAAATTTGTATAAATTATTATGTGTAATTTTATGTTCTAATTTGGTGAATTAGGGTTTTAATAATTGTAGTGAAATTATTAATGTTCAATTGTTTGTTGTACTTTGTTTTCTTGTGAATCATGTTTAGGGTTTTAGATAATACTATTATTGTATGCACGAATTAAAGGTTTAATTATCTAGATTAATTCTTGAATCGTTAGTTAAGTATTCGGATGTTTCTTTAATTCTCTTAGGGTTCAATCATGTTTAATTTTATGTTTAATCTTGTTAATTAAGTTAGGTTGAGTGAATTACTAAAGTTCGATTCTTGTTTATTAATTCATGGTTTTTGATTGAATCTTGTAAAAAGAAATTAGTTGTTGGGATTCTTGATCGGTAGTTTAAATGTTTATATGCTCTTTATATTTCATTCACATGTTCTTTAGTTCTTTCTTGATTCTTAATAAAGAAAGTTCATATCTTTTATAATTATCCATATTGTAATTATAGGATCTTGAAGTAGCATGTTATAGAATTCATGTTAGGGTAAGGTTATTATTAATTATTTCATGCATGCTTTTCGGGTTAGTGAAAATATTAAAGTTGATTTCATGTTTTACAATTTGGTTTTGGTGGTAGGAAATTTGATGTTTGGACCTTAGTTGGATTAGACTAATTACCTCGGACCTTAGTTACTGTTTTAAGCCCAAATTAGGACCTCGGGATCGAATGGTGAAAGTTGGAACCGAAATTGCAAATTAAATGGGAACCGTATGCGGGACAATTTTGTTAGGGTCTAAAGAACGGATAACCAAGAGAGTTATAGTCGTCCCTTGATCGAACCCTTTGAACTGGAGGTTCCCTTTGATGTTAGATTTCATAGGAATTTTGCGGATCGGATTTTGGAGTTGTATAAGTCGAGTTATACCCCGATTACCAGACCTAGGTCAGATCTAGACCGTTTGGACTAATGACCATTTTTGAGGACCATAAGAGGTGTTTTTGGTCTCGAGTTCAACATGAAAGTCTTAGTAGACATCCCGAGGTTTCCGATAAGTCTAAAACCAGACCCATAGGATGTCAGGAAGTCAAGTTTTGACCCTTTTTAAGTGGATGCTGTAATCTGTTTTGTCGATGTTACTTATTAATGAAAGTGTTGTTGAATGAAAACGTTGTTTTGATCTTGTTATGTGATTGCTTGGAATGTGCTAGGTGATTTAAAGTGTAAATTCATGATTAATAGGAACCTATAGTGTTCCTAGGGGAGGGTTAGGTAGAAGGTAGTTAATTCTAACCTCGAAGGGCGCGTTTTGATTAGAATAATTACTTTTATTTTAGGCCCGAGCTAATTCGTGTCGTTAGTGAGCTCAAGTATGTTCGTCTTAGCTGTGAAGTGAAGTTAACCAAGTAATGTCTATGCTCTAATCCTCACCGGGATGCTCTTTAAATGTGTTTTAATGTTTTCTAATCTATATTGAGAATTGCATCCCGAAAGGGGACTTTATGAGGAAAATGTGACCATTTGCTTTGGATAACTGATTGTATTTGTTTGTGCTTTGATTTTATTGAGTTGAGAAATTGGATGGTCTTTTATTAGTGGTTTTATTATTGGTTTTGATAAACCTGGGTTGGGTTTGACTTGAGAGTTGTGAGCTGAGTTTGAATAATATACTAATAACTCAAGTGAAACATTAAGCGGGTTTATTCTATTGATGCCTTTGGTAGGCGAATACTTTGATGTCTTTGGTAGGCGATTGTTGATGCCTTTGGTAGGCGATTAGTTTGATGCCTTTGGTAGGCGATTATTTTGATGCCTTTGGTAGGCGACTATTATTTATGCCTTTGGTAGGCGATTATTGATGCCTTTGGTAGGCGATTATTATTTATGCCTTTGGTAGGCGATTATTTTGATGCCTTTGGTAGGCGACTATTATTTATGCCTTTGGTAGGCGATTGTTGATGCCTTTGGTAGGCGATTATTATTTATACCTTTGGTAGGCGATTATTGATGTCTTTGGTAGGCGATTATTATTTATGCCTTTGGTAGGCGATTATTATCTTTAATGCCTTTGGTAGGCGAATGTTCTTGATGCCTTTGGTAGGCGAATGTTCTTGATGCCTTTGGTAGGCGATGTTACCTTCTGGGATTTGATATCCCGCCTGTATAATAAAATGAATTGGTTGGGTTAAGGAACACAGTTAGAAGGGTTAAAGGTTTGTGAAATGTTTTGACTTGTTCCCTCTCCCTCAAATGAATTGAAATGAACTTAACTTGTTTTTAACGTTAGGGGTAGACATTATTGAGATTTCCCCCTCATTTTTGAAATGTTTTGTTTTCAGGTGAAGATCTATATGCTGGGGACGGGAATTAGAAGTGAGGACGACATGTTTAGAAGTCGTTAATTATGTTGCTTTTCTTTTATGAGAAACTTGAAGTTAGTTTTGAGGTTTATTTTCTAAGTATGAGTTTGTTAGTTTGGTTTACCGTTATCAGACAGTTGTAGTTCCCTTCTCGCCTTGTATTCCTTCGGGGATACGGCAGTGACGCCGAATAAGAGTTTGAGTCTTCCGCTATATTTTGTCTGTTAACGTTAGTTTGACTTTGACTTTTCTATAATTGAATTTCCGGGGCATTACAGAATGGTATCAGAGCTCTGGGTTGCGACCTAGTAGCTCCTAAGTGTCTCTTAGGTTTAGTTAGACCTTAGGAAGCTAAAATCGGAGTGTGAGTGTAGGTGTGGGTTGGGTTGCATCGGTTTAATTATTTCTTCATGTTTCTATTAATGTGTTTTATTTTCAACTTTTGTTTTGATTTATTATTCCTCGTACCAAGAGGTGTTATGCATGAAGCTAATATTATTGTTGGAGTATGATGTTGAGTATTTGGGAATATTATGTTCGATTGAATCTCTCGAGTACCTCTATTAAACACTTTGGGTTTAGTTAACGCTTCAAATTGTATTTAGGGAGTTTTGGTGTATGCACTATGATGATTGGGGATGAACTTTGATTTATGGACCTGAGGAAAACTTGAAAATTCCTTTGCAAAGTTGGCCTTTGATTTAAATTTTTGTTTGGGGGTTACATGACTGTTTGTGATTAAATGCGATTCATTCTAAGTCAAGGTCTTGGGTTGAAGGAATCTTTGTGAGGAAAGTGTTGGTTAAAGCCGAATTGAGGGGAATAGTTGAAGTGAAGGTTTTGTGCTTAATCTTGTTGTAATTTTGAATTTTTGGTGTTACGCTAAGTTGGAGACTTTCTGTAAGTTTGAATGAACATCGTTCTCTTTGATGTAATGGAAGTAGATGAAAGGCTTTAGAGTAATATTGAGATTATGCTTGGTTTTGGTCGAGGTATCGGGATTCACGGATCACTTTTAAAGGAAAAGAAATTTGTTTTTGGGATAAGGAGTTGAGACAAAGATTTTGTGGACAAACGATTGGTTAAACTTGACTTTACAACATTGGATTATGAGACTTCGAGCTAAGGATTAAATCTAATTTTGATTCCTAGAGTATTGGAGTAAGCGAATATTTTAAGGTAATGTTGAGCTAAGCAAGATCTTTCAAGGTTATTGTGATTTTAGGGATCTTAAGTTGTATTACAAAGGTCTATGAATTAAGGAACATTAGGAACTGTGTGGTAAAAAAAAAAAAAAAATCTCCAGTTATGTGATGGTTGAGGGCGCTGTTATTGAGACGGAATAGTGCAATTATTACTATATTATCTACAAGTTGAGAAGGTTGAGAGGGTAATGATAGGCAAGTGCTAGTTCCTATTAGGCATATGCAAGATAAGTGAAAAGTCTCTTTTGGTGAGGTTAAGTGTTTTGGAGTTAAATGGTGTTTTGGCAAATTAATCATAGTGTTAATCATGTCTTGGGAGTCAATCTTAGCTTTTGGTCTTTCTATTAGATGAAAACATAAGGTTCATGAGGCACCAGATTAGTGAATTGACGTCTGAGAATAGTAATGGGAATTTCTCATTCTCATACAGATAATAAGGTTGTCTTGAGGAAGTTTTGTCGTATGGTTACATATTCTTAAATAGTCTCATGGTTGTTGACATAAAGGGGATCTCATCTTTGGAAGGGAGGAAAATTTTTACAGTTGCATTAGAGGAAAATTAGACATTTTGGTCTTACTTGGGTTACCAAAGGAAACTATTGAAAATTATCGTTATTTTATGTTGCCCTGGCATAGAAGCAAAAGACTTGTACTGAGAGGTGATTATTGAAATCTTATAACATTTTGGGTATTGGTATTTATCAGTTCGGTATGTTCTAATGATTTTATTTCATGATCTTATAAGATCGATAATGGGAAGATTAGGGTAAAGTTGGATTTAGAGTTGGTTCTAAGTGGTTAAGTCTACTGGGGACGTCCATGGTGAGAACGACTATAAGCAATACCTATGGGGAATGGGGTGTGTGTCTTTTTCCTTGTTTCATTTTGTGTTGAAATTGCTTTCTTATTTGTTATTGACATATGTTGGATGGTATACTGCGGCGTCTACTATGAGCATGAGGCTCTAGCTTCTCTTAAAGACCTAAATCCCGAGGAGGATGTGAAATACAGCCCTGAGGAGGGCCTGAAGCCAGAAGAAGACCTTCGATGAGAATTCGGAGGCTGAAAGAAGACTTGACATACGAGGAACAGCCGTAAGAGATTATAGATTGCTGAGAGAAGTCGCTTCACAGAAAGATAGTCCTTCTAATACCATGGATGCGCCACAACTGAAGCAATTTAGGAAGCCACGGAAGATATGGGATCTAGGCAATCCACACATATTCAAACATAAGATGCATCGAGTTTCGAGGACGAAACTCTTTTGAACAGGGTAATGATGTAAAACCCCGAAATTTTGGTGAGCGCCATCGTAAGTTCCTTCTGGCAGACCGTTGGTTTCGAGTTTAAGTTTCGAGGACGAAACTTCTTTTGAGGAGGTAATGATGTAAAACCCCGAAAAATCCAAAGGCGTTGACCATGACGTCGTTAGTAAATTAGGTTTGACTTCGTTAATTGTTATTATTCGTTTATGTTTTTTCCTGCTAACACTTGAGCTCGTAGGATCGTTGAGGGACTAACAAGGGTATATCGGTAAATTCGTGGGTTTAGTATTATTAGTTTTACTCTAATTATTATTAGTATTATTATTACTATTATTATGTTTATTAAAATTTGTTAATTATGTGAATATTATTTGTTATGTGTTTAGTATTAATAATAATATTATTATTATTAGTATTGTTTTATTATTATTACTATTATGGTTATTGTTATTTTCCAAAAGAAAATCTGATTTCTTATTGGGTTGGATTAGGAGTAGGATTAGTATTTAGTTGGGTTTTTTAATTGTTAATATAAAACCCCCCTTCTCTCTCTCAAAACCCTAATAACAACCCTAACCCTAGCCTCCTCCAGGACCCGGAAAAAGGTGACCCTTTTCCGCGATGCGCTACTTAAACGATCGGGAGCCGACTAAGGTTTCTTAATCCTTAAATAAGGATATTTTTTATTTTCGAAATTCATTTTCGGGGTGATGAAAGTTTATTTATTTACAAACCTGTTTTTATTATTTAAATTATCCGTAATTACACAAATTAATTTAACAATAATTTAATTCCGGCCCAATCACTAAATTCAAGCCCAAAGAGGAGCAGACGGGCCACTAGAAAATGCTAAAACCCGCCTAGGTTTTAGCAGATCCTGGGCCGGGTCGTCTGCATCCCTGGGTCAGAAGAAAATGGATCTAAATTAATAAAACCCGCCTAGGTTTTATTAATTTCTGGTCTATTTTCCTCGGGTCCAATCTTAGATTAGTGAGGGGAAATGAATTAAATTATTTACTTCAATTATTTCATGTATAAACGAACATTTTAAATAGTTAAACGGATTTATAAAATGTAAAAGAGTCGCCAGCCGATTTAAGGAAATCGACAAACCGTAAAATAAGAAAAGACTCCGGTCTACGAACCCGATTTCTAGATTCGGGGGTAAGGTTACGAATTCGAGAGTTATAAGAACTCTCGAATCCGCCTGTTATAAAACAGACTCTACTAAAATCAACATTGAAAAGAAAGAGAGCGGGGAGAAGTTTGATTAATTTCGTGGAATTATTATTCGAAT
The DNA here is from genome assembly GCA_029582165.1 of Portulaca oleracea. Classification (NCBI taxonomy): domain Eukaryota; kingdom Viridiplantae; phylum Streptophyta; class Magnoliopsida; order Caryophyllales; family Portulacaceae; genus Portulaca; species Portulaca oleracea. The sequence goes on along the minus strand of CM055886.1, from coordinate 17,766,200 downwards.
CATGTAATATAAAGACAATGCGATTTTCATTTTACAAAATGTGTACATGTAAGGGAATTAAAGAAGGAATTACATGAATAATAATAACAAAATGAGCCAAAGAAATCGAACCTTGTTTAAGGTGACGGATGTGATGACTTTAATCCCCTTTTAGTTGCCCTTGACTTGAAACCCGGATGAGATGATGTGAATGGCTAGAAAATAGTAGTATATGGATGGTTGTATGGAGGTGATGAATGTGATTATGAGAGGATTAGAGGTGGATGTGGATAATAAGATTTTGAGAGAATGGAGGTATAATATGATGGAAATGAAAGTAAAAGAATGTGAGTATAATGATGGTGATTTTTGTGAGAGTTGTTGATGATGAAAGTTGATGAAATGGGAGGAGAGTAAGAGTATTAGATGGTAGTTGTTGATGATCTGAAAGTGAAATGGAGGGGGTATTTATAGGTGAGGGATGAAGATTTTGGAGGGAGGTCATGGGGGACATACCCCACAAATCATGTCCTCCAAATACCAAAACCTAGGCAGGTTTTGGGAGGTCAAGGGCAAAAGTCAACCACGTGGGGCTATGATCAGGGGATTACGCATGCATGCAGATTTTGGCGCTAAAATGCTTAAAACCCAGGCGGGTTATATGAATTATTGGCTCACGGATCGATGACATGGAGCAAAACGGCGTCGTCTGCTACTCCCATCAAAACCTAGGCGGGTTTTGAGCTTCCTGCGCAGGCGCGCGCTTGCTGGGCCTGGGAAATGTAAAACCCGCCTGGGTTATAAAATTGGCTGAGTGCAACTTCGAACGACCATAACTCCTTCATCCGGACTCCGATTGAGGCGATTCAAAAGGCGTTAGAAAGCTTATGATGTGTACTTTACTCGCATCAAAAGAAATGGGGCGAACGAGACTTGTGGAAAAAATGATATTCAAAATGGTGGGCATATGCATGTGGAAAGGGTAAAAAATGAAGGCTTTTTGTGGTGGGTTGGCCTGGTAGCTTTTTGATTGAGGAAGGCCCTTTTGATTTTCTTTCATGCTAGCCTTTTTTCTTGTTATGCTTGATTTGTACACTTGTCCCGGTATAAAATCCGGTGTCTACAGAGAGACCCCACTTTGATCGATTCCGAATAGGACGAAGGTCAAAGTAGCCTGAGGATATGACTTTGGGTTACAAAGCCTGGTTTGATGCTTGGAAGCCGAGTCCTGCATCGCAGTTGCGGGTGGCATGCGCCTCTTTGGGGATGATCTCGAGCGAGAATGATGCTCTATTTGACTATTGATGAGTCGATGTTGATCTCAGGCGAGAATGACGCCTTACTTGTTATCGGTCACGATGCCGATGTTTGACGGAGTTTTCTAGTCTTTCCCAGTGTCGGTTCCAGTCTTTCCCAGTGTCGGTTCCAGTCTTTCCCGGTGTCAGTTCCGGTCTTTCCCGCTGTCGATTCCAGTCTTTCCGGTGTCCATTCCGATCTTTCACCTGGTTTCGATTCATATCGTTCCGATCTTTCCTGTCGATTCGATCTTTCCCGGTGTTTCGATCTTTTCCCGCACGTTCAGCTTTTCTGTCGCCAGTCATTCCTGTCGATTCGATCTTTCCTGGTGTCGCTTCCAGTCTTTCCCGGTGTCGGTTCCAATCTTTCCCATTGTCGATTCCAATCTTTCCCGGTGTCGGTTCCAATCTTTCCCGGTGTCGATTTCAGTTTTCCTGGTGTCGATTCCAGTCTTTCCCGGTGTCGGTTCCAGTCTTTCCCAATGTCGTTGATGATTGTTGGTATTTTCGATGCCGAAGGACTTCATCAGACGCGCTGCTGATGGCCTTGGTGGTCGAGACTTCATCGGGCACGATGCCGATGGCTCGGGGATTGAGACCTCACCTGGCGCGCTGCCGGTGGCTCAGGATTGGGACTACATCGAAACTCTGCCGATGGCCCTGAATGATGATGATGATAGCGACCTTTTCTGTAGTAGCTGAATGGTGGTGGTCCCTTTGTCGGCGACCTGTGACCTGACGACTTTTTATGCGGCAGCTTGATAGCGGTGCCTTTTAGCGGTGACCTGGTGTCTGTGATGACTCCCTGCACAGACACCAAAGCAGAATGTCAGATCATTTTGAACAATGGTTGGAGATACAGAGAATTACCTGTCTGGCAGATTGACGAAGATGCCCAACGAATTTTCCCGAGGCAGATGATGGTGCCCAACGGATTTTCCCGATGTTGATGACTCTTATTGCTGCGATTGTGCCGAGCTCAGCCGGTGGCCCTGAATAATGGCAATTTGTTGCTAAGGAACTTCACCGAAACTCTGCCGATGACCCTTATTTCCTTAAATTTTGCTTCAGGCGCATAGGTTTCAAAATTTCACTGTGGGGAATGGATTCTTGAATTTTCCCGGTCGTTGATTCGTGTTAGTCAAGTGTAGATTATGTCCTTCGTGTCGGACATGCGCCATTCGTGTCTGGTTGATGATAGGTGACTTGACTGAATGTTAACTTATCCAACAAGAGTTGGATTAGAGATTTACTCTAATCTTGCTCTCAGTGGTTGGTAACCATGTCGACTGGTCTAATAGCATATGGCCTTAAACAGCCCCCAGTGTTGCGTTCTGGAGCAACAATGTGGCACTTCCCTGCTTCTTCTTTTTTTTTATTTTCAGATATGCGGGTATGCATGCATCTAGTCTACCAAGCTTTTGCACAAAAAAAGCAATTTTTTTTTTTTGACACAAGCATTCATGCACTCATGCATCTATGCACGACCATCGACTTTATGTATGACAAACTGACTCGATACATGAGAAACCGACTTGATGCATGACAAACTGACTCGATACATGACATCGACTCAACGCAATGCATCGACTCAATGCGCAACAAACTGACTCAATGATAGACTGACTTGATGCATGATTAACTGACTCAAAGCACAATAGATTGACTCAATTGACAGACTGACTCGATACATGACAGACTGACTTGACGCATGACAAACAGACTCAATGCACAACAGACTAACTTGATGCATGATAGACTAACTTGATGCATGACAGACTAACTTGAATAGACTGACTCAATGGACAACCACTGACTCTATGAGGCCCTGACACGACTTATTGACGCAAAGCAAACCCATTATGCTTAGACAGGATACACACATGATGCTTTAATGCAGACAACCCCCCGACTTTATATTAAGACAAAGATTTTCTTGGACAAAGATTTTCTAAGACAAGGCTTTCCTAAGACTAAGACTTCCTAAGGGTCAAGGCCACCTGTTAGGAATTTCATGAAAATTCAGGATGACTAATGTTTCGATCCACGGTACAGGGAACAATGATGGATGCAACAGGCCTGAAGGATGCGTTTCTTGAATGATCATGTAGATGACCTTGATTGCTTGCAAATGTGTGCTGGTATATGATAAGCCCCCGATTTTGTGTAGACTCTTGATGACATTGTCAGGCTTTGGAGGGCACCTTGGAGATTTGCAAGCCCCTAGCTTCGATATGATGCACGGAGACCATGGAATAGGAGGAGGTATAGTCCTTAGTCGTGAGTCTCAATCTCTCCTTTTGCCTAACTTGCCCAAAGGGTTTTCAAGTTAGCCCCTCTTTTCTTTCTTTTTTTTTCTTTTTTTTTCTTTTTTTTCTTTTTCTTTTTTTTTCTTTTTCTTTTTTTTTTTTTGATGAGACCACTATTAGAACGTCTATGAGAATGAAGATGCAGAACCTTGTAAGATAGGGAGTAAGTGTCCCTCTTTGAAGTTATGTCCGATAAATGTCCTGAATGATGTCACAAAGGTAGCGCGAGCCCCCCCAGTTTAGAGTAGCTTGTTTATGAGTCTGTTCATGATCATGTGGTTGCCAATTAGCCGCTGATCTGATGTGAACGACTTTCGCTCTTGCTGACATGTAAGCCACACAAAGCCTCATACTTGTATTAATAATTGAGCTTAAAAGTCCTCGGAGGGTGAGATGGGATGAAAGGATTGGTTAGGAAGTGTTTGGGGAAGGAGACAATGGACGATGGTGAATGGGATGTGGAGACACTTAAGAATGATCGTGTCTTGAAGGGGAGAAGAGATGGTCAAAGGGATAGACATCATCTCTTGAGAAAGGGTTGAAAGGGATGGTAGATGAGGCTTTATTGATGAATGATATAGGGACACAATCAATAATGATCATGTCTTGAAGAGATGGTCAAATGGGATAGACATCATCTCTTGGGAAAAGGTTGGAACATGGTTATGGAGTGATGTCCAAGTCTGACGGAAGGAATATGGAGGGTTGATGATGATGAAAGATAGAATCCAGGGTTTCCTCTCCTTTTGCCTAGCCTACCCGAGTGGGTTTTCAAGCTAGCCTCTCTTATTCTCTTACTCTCCTTTGCCTAACCTGCCCTGACAGGTTTTCAGGCTAGCCTCTCTTATTTTTTTTCTTCTCTCAAACACCAACATTTTGAGGATAAAGGATGCTTCATGTAGCGACCGGGCCTCAAAGAGGTTTTCCTGCGTATCCGAGGTGGAATCAGGCCAGTCGTAGTTCTTTTAGCGCAACTTTGATGGATAGTGCCTCGAGGAAGGCTTAATGGTTCGAAAAGATGGTTATGAAGGTTTGAGGGTTCAAATGCAGGTTATGGATGGATGAAAGGTTTGTGAAGGTTATAGAAGGCTGAGGTATATGGATGATGAGGTCAAGGTTTGAGACGAGATTTTCTGAGGTGTGCATGACTCTTGTTTTCGCGTTCTCACTTCTTATTCTTCTCTAACCCCTTTTTTTTCTTCCTTTTTCTTGTTTCATTTCCCTCTCAACTTCTTTTTTTTTTTTGAACTCCATTTTTCTGGCTTTTTTTTTTTTTTTGGTTTCACTTTTTTCCTTTGCTTCCTTCTCTTTTTTCGACTTTCTTCTCCATGGGATTGACTCCTGTTCACCTTTCTGATGACATTAGTCACAACACACCTTTTGCCATTGGGGTAGATATGGATTGGTCATGAGGAGAATGACCAGGTTTGTCAAGGCTAAGGTTTTTTTTCCCCTTCAAACTCCTTCTTCATGGGTTGACTCCTATTCTCCTTTGGTCATTGCACACCTTTTGGATTTGGTTAAGGGTTGAGGTTTGATGGAGAGGTCAAAGATGTGAGTGGTAGGTGGTAAGTCGGGATTGGATGAAAAGATGAGGGTAATATGGGTGGTGAAATGAATTAGGGTTCAAGCCCCCTGTCCTCGGCACATTTGGTTAAGCTGCGACATTTCCAATGATGAGCGCTCACTTTCGAGAGACTATTGGACTTGGTCTTTCCTGATGACATTCTCTCCTTTTTCCCGGTTTGCCTCAATGAGGTTTTCAAACCGGCCATTCTATAGTTTTTCACTCTTTTTTTTTTTTGAACTTCTCTTTTTTTTTCAAATTTCTCTCTTCATCTCTCTAACCCTGGATTCAAGAAAACTGAAGGATGAAAGTGAGGTATATGACAAAGATGGAGGGATAAGAGAAGGTGAAATTTGTCAGACTTGGTTTGTACGGATGATGGATAGATGAGAGAACTTCTCAACTCAAGTAAAAAAACAAGCACGAAATTCTGTTTGATCACATAGCAACAAGAGCAAAGAAATGAATGAAGAACTAACTATAACAGACTCTGAGCATGAAATGCTTGACAACCAAGACTATAGCTACTTCTAAAGCTCCTTTGATGATGTACCCTCCTTGTCATCGTATGGGAAATCCATGTTATGTCTGGTCCTCTGTGCTGCTTTCGGTGGGGGCAGTTTCCCTGAATGGATCATGTGCTCCAAAGTCTAACAATTTTCCATGTTGTTCCCTCGGGATTTATGGTAGTTGCAGAAATTCTCGTCATCCAAACATTCCCTTTATGGTTAACTCAGGCCTTGATCCTGACATTGGACAAATGAAGAAAAACCCATCCCAATGCATGCATGACCTAAACGACCTATATGGACTTCCTCAGAAAAACGCCTACATGCTGACTTCTTAATAAAAAGACATATATTTACATGATGACTCCAGACACAGACTTGCCCATGACATGGGTTTTCATGACCTATGAACCTATATGAGACTTTTTAAAGAATGCAAGACACTTACATGGTAACTCAAGAAAGAGACTTAACGACTCACCCATGACTTGGGTTTGCATGATGTAGACCCTATAGGAGACTTTTATAATGCATGACATTCATATGTTGACTCTGGAAAAGGACTCACCCATGACATGGGTTTACATTCCCTACGAACCTGTACGAGACCTCCTAAAGAATGCAAGACACTTACATGTAGACACTAATACAAAGACCCATCCTAGACCTCATATGATGCTTTCTAATGAATGCAAGACACTTACATGCAAACACTAACACAAAGATTTATCCTGGACCTTATATGTGCTTTCTAAAGAAAAAGACACTCATATCCTGACTTTAAAACAAAGACTCACCCATGACTTGGGTTTACATTAGAAATGCTAAAAGAGACAAACACACATTAACCTAGGAAAAGACTCACTTATGACCTAACCCAAAGACTCACCCATGACCTGGGTTTAGACTTCCCAAAAACAAAACATACATATTGACTTAAGAAAAGACTTACATACGACCTTTATGAGACTTTCTAAAGACCGAAAGACATTTAAATGTAGACTCTAAAACAAAGACTCATCGAGGGCTATTGTAAGACACCTATATACTGACTCAGGAAACAACAAGTTTGCGTAACAACAACAATTTTTACAACAAAAGCATTATAAAGGGCTGGATAAGTCAAATATAGTGAGTCGACATAAGTTGGAAAGATACAAGTCAATGTTTCTCAATTCGGATGGGCCTAATCCACAGGCCGACCGTTTTAAGGAGAATCCGTAACTCCCAACAACTCAGACAACTCAAGCTATGTTGGCTATAATTATGCGGACTAGAATAATGTTGAACACACTGACAACTTGACTTCTATTTACACACTTTTTTTTTTGTTGCGACCCAAAACATTTATTTATTTAACTCAAGGAGAGTTGATGTTGTAAAGGACCGAATAAAGCCATCAAAAGGCGCGTTAAAACAGACTTATAAACTCAATTATTAATTCTACTGTGGATAGGCTTAACAATGGACCGACCATGGATTTGTTAGACTTAATAATCAAATTTATAATTTTATTTTCTCAAACCTTGAGACTATTACGCGGGCTAGAACAACACACACTGACTTTGTTTGATTATTAATCAATTTTCTTTGGACCATGAGTAAGAGAATATTGAGAAGGGCCGAATAAAATCATCAAAGGTGAGTTAAAATAAATCGATAAACAAGGAGAATTAACCTTTAATATGGATGGGCCCCACCACCGGGCCGACCGTAAAATTTAAGGTTAATTAATTGTGTTTATAAATTTATTTCTTCTTAACCCAATGATTATTACGCGGACTAAAACAATATCTCAAAATTAGATCCGACTTTAATGAAGACCCAACATACAAACACGTATTTACACATAGAATACCACAAACTTTATTTATTTACTCAAGAACAACAGACATTGTAAAGGACTGGATAAAGCCAACAATAAGCGAGTTATAATTAATTTATGGGTTTAATTGAATATGGTTGGGCCTAACAACGGGCCGGCCATAAATATGATGGATTTATTAATTAAATCGATAAATTAATTTACTCGTGCTTAGTGACTATTATGCAGTCTAAAACGTTATCCATTAACTTTGTTGGACTTTTTAATTAATTTTTTTGGACCTTTGTTAAGAGAATTTCGTAAAGGGCCATATCAATTTTTATTTATTGATTAAGATGATCAACTTTCAAACATAAATGGGCCCTTCCACTTGGGCTAACCATAATGCTTTTGAGTTAATTACATTAATTAATAAATAATCATTTCCTCAACCCAATGAATTTTATATGGACTAGAACAAAATCTCAAAACTAGGGTCGACTCTTTACAAAAAGAAAAGAAAAGGGGAGAGATACACATAGCACGTAGCATACACATGAAAGGGTATCCTAAACCAAGGCTCTAAATTCATGGACTTTTAGGGTTGGGTATATAGCCTACCGCATTGATGTATGCAAGCTCATGATGATCAGAGTATTGACCTCACAGTACACCACATTAACACACAAACACACAATTCTGGCCTCACAACAGAGATTCAAGCACAAACACACCAAAACAGAACCTCACGACAAGAAACCAATTACAACTTCCTCAAAACAGAGCACAAACACCAATGAACGATTGGGTGAAATGGATGATGATAAAATGATTATCGGATGAACAACTTACAATCAAACGGTAACCGAAGATAGTCTTGAGGCTCGAGCTGATACAGGCCCACCACAGCTAGAACTTCAAGGGCAATGGACTGGATGACCTCAATGGATACAGGCACACCACCATCGAGATTATCAAGCTCTACACCCACCACAAGGATTGCTAAATCCTTGATACTGTAGTAGAATTAACCAAGGTTGAGAGTTTAATGTCACTCACAAACAAGAGGCTCAATTAAGGCACTCAAAATGCTATTAAATTCAATGATAGATGATCCTCACAAGCTGCCGATTACAAAGTATATAAAGCTAGGGTTGAGCTAGATGATTAAGGGTTTCCCCTTGTTCAAGAAACTTTCCTAATCCGACATTAAGCTACTTAACTAACTTACTAAGCTAATTAAGGCTCATTACAAACTGGATAATATCAAAATAAAATGAAATAAACTCCAACAAACGCGTTTTCTTTATTACAAACGGTTATATCACCTCACAAGCTGGAAATGGCCTCAACGGCTCGGAAGTGAGTCTTCATGGAGGACCTCAATGCAGGATCACCTCATAGAACTGGAATATCCTCAACAGTCCCGAAGTGATGTCTTCAAAGAGGACCTTAAAGCTGGCAGATATCTCCACTGAGCTGGAATGTCCTCAACAACTCTAAAGTGAAGTTTTCAAACATGGGTGAGGACCTCAATCCAAAGATATGGAGTTGAGAAATAACCTCATTGGTTGGCTGCTGCTGTTGATACAGATATTGTTGTTGCTAGATGACCTCATGACCTGCTGGACCATCATGAAACACTCCTGGATATCAGTGTTTGATGCTGTTAGTGATGGCCTTGGAGTTGGTATTGGTGAGGTCATTGCTGCTGTTGGTTCTGGACTCTGTTCTTCAAATGGAGGACCTCCATCACCCTCCCCAGGTTGAGGAAAGTTTGTCCTCAAACTTGGAAGGTCTTCATGTTCTGGAAATTAAGGCCTCAAATCTGCAACGTTGAATGTAGCACTGCCTCCATAGTCTTCAGAAAGGTCTAACTTGTAAGCATTATCTCCAATCCTCTCTAGCACTTCAAAAGGTCCATCTGTTCTTGGTGTCAACTTTCCCTTCCTCTTGCTTGGAAATCTATCCTTCCTTAGATGAATCCACACTAAATCTCCTGGTTTGAAAACCGTCTTCCTCCTATGCTTGTTTGCTGATGTAGAAACTTGCTCAGAATACTTGATGATCTTCTCCCTGACATGCTGATGGAGCTTCTTGATGTCCTCTGCATGTTTACCTGCTTCATAACTAAACCTCACAGAATTTGTTAGTGGTGATAAATCCAATGGAGTTATAGGATTTCTACCATAGACAACCTGGAATGGGGAAAGGCCAGTTGCCTTTGATGGTGCTCTATTGAAAGCAAATTCAGCATGAGACAAGAGGGTGTCCCATCCTGTTTTGTTTTTGGATATCAATGACCTTGATAGTGTTCTGAGTGTCCTGTTTGTGACTTCTGTTTTCCCATCAATTTGGGGGTGACAAGCTGTGCTATACTTCAATTGTGTGCCCAACTTCTTCCAAAGAGTAACCCAAAAATGACTTAGGAACTTGACATCCCTATCTGAAACCATGCTCCTAGGAACTCCATGTAACCTCACTACCTCCTGGAAATACAATTCAGCTACCCTCACAGCATCATAGGTAGTATGACATGCAATAAAGTGAGCCATTTTGCTGAATCTGTCCACAACTACCATGATTGAATCTTTCCCTCTTTGAGTTCTTGGTAGACCAACAATGAAGTCTAGGCTGATGTCCTCCCAAGGACTGTTTGGAACTGGCAAAGGTGTATATAGCCCTTGAGGTAAGCTATGAATCTTTGCAATCTGACATGTAGCACACCTCCTGACCCAATGCTCAACATCCTTCCTCATTTTAGGCCAACAGTAATGTTCCTTCATCATAAGAAGGGTCTTCTCAATACCAAAATGTCCTACCAAGCAACCTTCATGAACTCCAGAGATCAACAACTCTCTAAAACTGCTCCTTGGAATACATAACCTTGCTCCTTTGAAAAGAAATCCCTGGTCTATATGGTATAGACTTTGAGGATGTCCCTGACATTTCTGGTACAACTCTCCAAAATTTTCATCATTCTCATACAAAGCTTTCAACTATTCGAAACCGAGCACTCTTGCATCCAAAACTTGCAACAACAAATACCTCCTAGATAATGCATCAGCTCCTTTGTTAAGCTTTCCACATTTATGATGGATCACAAAATGAAATTGCTGCATGAACTCCACCCAAGTAGCATGTCTAGTGTTGAGTTTATGCTGCCCCTGAATGAATTTGAGGGCCTCATGATCACTGTGCAGAATAAATTCAGCTCCAATAAGATAATGCCTCCAATGTTGCAAAGCTCTAATGATGGCATAGAACTCCTTATCATATGTACTGTACTTCCTCTTGGCCTCATTGAGTTTCTCACTGAAATAAGCCACTGGTTTGCCTTCTTGAGTCAACACTGCTCCAATGCCCACATCTGAGGCATCACACTCCACTTCAAAGACTTTGGCAAAACAAGGTAATGCCAAAACTGGTGTTGAGGTTAACTGTCTCTTGACCTCCTCAAAAGCTTTCTGTGTAGCTGGTGTCCAAGTAAAGCTTTTCCCTTTCACTAATTCAGTCATAGGAGCTAAAATAGTGCTGAAGTTCCTCACAAACCTCCTGTAAAAAGATGCTAAACCATGAAAACTTCTGATTTGCTGGATTGATGTGGGAACTGGCCACTCTTTGATGGCTTTAACCTTCTCTTCATCTACTTGAATACCTTCTGATGTCACAATATAACCAAGGAATATAACATGGCTGGTGAAGAATTGACACTTCTTGAGGTTCCCATACAACTGCTCTCTACTCAAGATCTCCATAACACTCCTCAAATGTTTCACATGATCCACTTCAGACTTGCTATAAATGAGTATGTCATCAAAATAAACAACAACACACTTCCCAATCAAAGGTTTCAGAACTTTGTTCATAAGCCTCATAAATGTTGAAGGTGCATTTGTAACACCAAAAGGCATGACTAACCACTCATACAGACTTCCCTTAGTCTTAAAGGCTGTTTCCACTCATCTCCCTCATAAATTCTAATCTGGTAGTAACCACTCCTCAAATCAATCTTTGAAAACACAGTTGAGCCATGGAGCTCATCAAGCATATCCTCAAGTCTTGGGATAGGGTATCTATACTTGATAGTAATCTTGTTGATGGCTCTACAATCAATACACAATCCTCTGACTTCCATCTTTCTTAGGAACCAACAAAGTTGGCACTGCTAAGTATCCAGCCAAAACCTATCCTCAAACAAAATCAGACCATTACCACAAATCCTATAACCCACCTCAAAGAACCTATCCATCCCCACAACCACAAACCAGATATCCAGCCCCTAAACCACCTCAAACACAATCCCAAAATCCCCCACAAAGAACCCCAATACCTACCAATCGACCATTCCCTGAGAGAAGGTGCTTTAGATGTCAAGGTCTTGGACATCTTGCCTCAGAATGTCCAAACAGAAGAGCAGTGACCTTAGCAGAATATCAAGCAGCACTGTTTGTTGAACCTGAGTTAGTTGTTGAGGAGGAACAGTTCGATGAACCTGAAGGAGATCCTGTGTATGATGAAGAGGAAGTTGAGGCCAAACCTGATGAAGGTGAAATGTTGGTGATCAGGAGGGTCCTTAGCAGTTCAACAGTTGATGAGGAAGTTGAGTAGAGGGAGAATATTTTTCACACTCGATGCACTGTTCATGGGAAGATCTGTTCCTTGATTATTGATGGAGGCAGCTGTACCGATGCAGCCTCACAGACTATGGTGCAAAAACTGAATTTGCAAACCTATCCTCATCCAGCACCTTACACCATCCAGTGGTTGAGTCAAAGCAAAGGTATCAAAATTTCATCTAGATGCCTTGTGAATTTTTCAATTGGTTCTGTTTATAAAGATGAAGTGTGGTGCGATGTTATACCTATGGATGCATGTCATTTATTGTTGGGAAGACCTTGGATGTTTGATAGATCTGTTAACCATGATGGAAGAGCCAATACATATTCCCTTAACCTAAACCACAAAAAAATTGTCCTCACCCCACTTAAACCATCCCAGCTCACAAAAAGAACCCAGAACCTCATTGTTGAACCATCCCTTGATGTGATCTTACCAGTTGAACATCATGAGTTCGGAATGAAGGAGTTTCTTTTGCTTAACCTCGATGAAGAACCAGCCTCACAAAATGAACCAGCCCCACAAAATAGCCATCCATTATTCCAACCCATCCTCAACCAGTACATACATGTTTTTCCAGAAGAAATGCCATCAGGTTTACCCCCTAAAAGAGACATCCATCATAAAATCGACCTTGTCCCAGGATCTATCTTACCAAACAAACCAGCCTAAAGAATGACCCCAGCTGAAACCAATGAGATCTAGAGGCAAGTTGATGAGTTGTTGGAGAAAGGAATGATTAGAGAGAGCTTGAATACTCCTTCCTTTGGGCGTTCTTCTGCTGTTCCACCTTATGAGCCAAAGAACTCAGCTCATCAAGTGAATGATACACCTGTAGCTCAACAACATTCTTGATGTTTTCATTCAATCCTGCAAGATACCTCACATAGGTCTGAACTTCATTCTCCTTCATGTTACATTTCCACAGCAGATGTTCAAACTCCTTGGTGTAGTCCTCAACAGATTTGTTGCATTGGACCAAGTGTTGAAGCTTGAAATAATTGTCCTTCATGTAACTTTCAGGTAAGAACTTCTCCTTGAGCTTTTGCCTCATTTCGACCCATGTACTGACCTTAGGCTCATCTATCTCCTCTATCCTCCTTTGCAAGTTATTCCACCATGTAGATGCATATTTCTTCAGCTTCAACGCAACCAACTTCACCTTGTTCTCATCAGACAACTCCCTCAAATCAAACACCCTCTCCACGGTTTGTAACCAATCCAAGAACACGTCATAATCTAACTCCCCTCCAAACTCAGGAATATCTATTTTGAAATCCAATTTCTCAACTCTTCTATCCTCCCTCCTTTCTTCTCTTGTACTCCTACTCCCCGATTCTCCTCCACTACTCCTAGGTGACCTTCTTACATACCTTCTTCTGTGATACCTAGGTCCTCTGCCTCCTCTCTCAGTTTCACTATAAGGGTTCCGCACTTCTTCTTCTTCTTCAAATTCCACATCAGATTCTCCATTAAGCCTATATCTGTGCAACCTCATATAATATTGCAACTGATCACTCACAAATTTCAGTATCCCCTCCAATTCCTCCTTCTCCCTCAAGGCTTGCTCTGCTACTTCATGAGGTGTTTTACTACAACTCGACAATATGAACTACACAAATTACACAAACAGACCTTCCTCCAAGATAAAACTCAACTCTGATACCAATTATGATGTATGCAAGGTCACGATGATCAGAGTATTGACCTCACAGTACACCACATTAACACACAAACACACAATTCTAGCCTCACAACGGAGATTCAAGCACAAACACACCAAAACAGAACCTCACGACAAGAAACCAATTACAACTTCCTCAAAACAGAGCACAAACACCAATGAACGATTGGGTGAAATAGATGATGATAAAATGATGATCGGATGAACAACTTACAATCAAACAGTAACCGAAGATAGTCTTGAGGCTCGAGCTGATACAAGCCCAGCACAGCTAGAACTTCTAGGGCAATGGACTGGATGACCTCAATGGATACAGGCACACCACCATCAAGATTATCAAGCTCTACACCCACCACAAGGATTGTCGAATCCTTGATACTGTAGTAAAATTAACCATGGTTGAGAGTTTAACATCACTCACAAACAAGAGGCTCAACTAAGGCACTGAAAATGCTATTAAATTCACTGATAGATGATCCTCACAAGCTACCGATTACAAAGTATATAAAGCTAGGGTTGAGCTAGATGATTAAGGGTTTCCCCTTGCTCAAGAAACTTTCCTAATCCGGCATTGATGTATATTTGATAGCCATATACAACAAGGTCATCAAGGAAGACATCAAATATACATCATGAGAGCTAAATACTTGATTACATGGAAAAGGAGCTCCATTCATTCATATCACTTTCATAAACGAATGGCTTCAACAAGGGCAGCTTGGTAATTTGCTCCATATCTCAAGAACCATAAAGCTTTTGAGAAAGTCATCCCAGAGACAAAGATAGACCATTCAAAGAGCTTTCCAATGGTTTTTGAATCTTGGAATTTGGATTTGAAACGAGCAACTTATCATTGTTTTAATCTAGCTTAGTTCATTTTGATTCTTTATGATGTCATACTTGTATTTGATGATGTAAGCTAGGAATCCCTTGTGTTCTTGAAATAGGCACGCCTAGGGGTCCTCTTCTACTATAAATAGACCCCTTGGGAGGCCCTTGTAATCATTCAATTAAAAATCAAATACAAACACAAGGTGTTGTTTTCTCTCTAGCTTTTGCTAGTATTTCGTTTCTCTTGAGGGAGATTCGATCCTATCTTCTTCTTCTTCTAGCTTAGGGTGGCGTCCTAGGTGGTGATAGGAAGAAATTGAAGCATTCTTGAGGGTGGTGTGGCTGTATCCTCCAAGAATCTTCAAGAGCCAACTATATCATTCATTCATTCCATTCGTTCATTCAAGCAATCATCCATCTTTGATTGATCTTTCAAGCATCAATCAATACACATTCTCTCAAGTACCATTTGTCCATTTCATATTCATCCAACAAACGTTCAAGGTGTCATCATTCATCAAACGTTCATCACTCGTTTATCCACTCAAGTCGCCATTCATCCATCATTCATCAAAACTTCAATTGTTCTTCAATCTTGGTAAACGAATTCCACCCTCTTTTCGTTCATCTTCATCCTTTTTCATTCATTTTTTGGATCCTTAAGAACTTTGAGAAGCAAGATTCTTATCTTGGTTTTTAAAGATCCTTAGTTTTTGTATAATTTGATAATCCTTGGTATCAGAGCTTAGGAGATTAATTCTCTCAGTTCTTGATCTATCTTTTACCATCTTTTCACCATCTTTCCATCACAAACCCATTCCCCATCATCTCCCATAAACACGTCAACCATTAGCTCCACAAAGAACCCATAGCCCAAACACAATCTAGCTTAAACACATTCCCCATTTCGTCCTTTACATTTTCCCCATTAGACCGTGAGTCTTGTTTGAGTCTTTCTTCATCAAGATTCCTATTCTATGGCTTGCAAAAGATCTAGCATGAATTCACAAAGTGATTTGCAACGTTTGGAGCAAGGGAGCAAGGATGTGGTTAAATACACAATAGAATTCAGGTGGCAACTATGGAAGTATGCCCTTAAGGAGGATGATCCAAGAGTTTTGGTATGTTACTTTCTTGGTCTTAATGATTACATTAGACATGTTGTTGTAAATCAACCTAACACAAACTTGGAAGAATTGAGTTCTTTAGCTCTTGATGTTGAAATACAAGTAAGGAGTAGAGAACTTTGGGAAAAAACCCATATACAACAAAGACCTCCATTCCCCACAAAACAACCAAACACAAAAGCTCCACAAAATCAGCCTATAAACTTCCCCACTCCCATTGTCCCAAGTACATGTCTATGTTGCCAAAGGTTTGATCATGTTGAAAGTGCATGCCCTAACAAGAAAGAAGTATCTTTGGTTGGGTACCAAACGTATGATAATGAATTATTTGAGGAGGAGAATGTAGTAGAAGAGGAGTACGTAGTAGAGTGGCTTGTGACAAGGAGAGCCTTGAAAGAAGTATTTGTGGCGAATGAACATCAACAAAGAGAGTACAAGATCTCTCATTGTACCAACAAAGCAGAAGTATGTTCATTGATCACAGAAGGAGAAAGTTGTGCCTCCTATGGTGACATTGACGCCCCTACAACAATTATCCATACGTCAAACTTGGAGAATTATTCACGCCCTACACAATGGCTAAGCCATGACAAAAACATTCATGAGGATCCAAGAAGCTTAGTAAGTTTTTCCATTTATAAGAATTGTAGAGATTTATTATGGTATGATATTACTTTTATGGATACTTGTCATACTTTGTTGGAAAGACCAAAGTTGCTTGATAGGAATATCATGCATCAAGGGACATCTCTACTTCCATCTTATACCACATGGCCAAAGGAGAATAAGAGCAACATTATGACACTTATGGAGAATGAGTATCATGAATTTGGAGAGCAAAAGAGCCTTATTCTTGTACAGTTGGACGGAAGCAAAACGGCCTCATCAAATGTTCGTTCACTCTTGAAATCTCTTGTGGAATGTTTCTCTCATATGTTCCCTAAAGACATCATCATACAAGAGTGTCATCAAAGGCCGCCACCAAATCAAGAGTTTCAACACCAAGTAGATCTTATTAAAGGATCTATGCTACATCACAATTCGGCCTATGGAATTAATCACTTGGAGTTAGTCATGATCATGATGGAGCATGAGAGGCTATATAGAGGCTTGGAGAAGAATCAATTCCTCACGTTCAAAGTTGTATGCCTTGGGTATGACTTGTCAAGAGAAGGAATCCAAGTGGATAAAGAGAAGGTGAAAGCAAACCGAGAATGGCTCATACGTGCATCTATTCATGAGAGTCACTTCAATGAAGCAATTCATTTGCTTAAAGAAGATGCTTTCATAAGAAGGAATATGCTAGTTAACATGCTTGAATCAAGAGTACTTGGTTTTGAGTATATCCAAGCGTTGTATGAAGAACATGATGATTTTAAAGAAATATATGAGGTATGTAAGAAGCATCATCAACAACTCTTTCATATTAGTCATGGATTTCTTTTCAAGGGAAATCAACTATGTATTCCAAAGGGTAGTACTCGTGAAGTCTTGATCTTGGAAGTACATCGAGGATTTCTATTTGATCATTTGGGTATTAAGAAGACGTATTTCAAGATGAAAGAGTATTATTTTTGGCCTAGTTTGATCAAGGATATTTATGATGAAGGCAAAGTTGTGAAGTTACATGGGATTTCTACATCCATGGTGAATAATCGAGAATCAAAGTCCTATAATGTCAATGGGTTATTTTGGAAGAAGTTGATGAAGTTTAGTAAAGGAGTCTATGATGACTTCAAAGCCTTTAAGAAGAGAGCTTGTAATCTCTTGCGAAAAAGCAAGGTGAACAAGAGAGTTGATGCTTACAACACTTATGCAAATGTCTCTAACAAGAAGAAAGTGAAGCTTAGAAGAGAAGGGCCATATGATCACTTACAAATGATTTGAAGTCATATTCATGGAGAAGAAAAGCTCAAAGTTTGAGGACAAACTTTTTTCAACCAGGGGAGTATGATGTATATTTGATAGCCATATACAACAAGGTCATCAAGGAAGACATCAAATATACATCATGAGAGCTAAATACTTGATTACATGGAAAAGGAGCTCCATTCATTCATATCACTTTCATAAACGAATGGCTTCAACAAGGGCAACTTGGTAATTTGCTCCATATCTCAAGAACCATAAAGCTTTTGAGAAAGTCCCCTAGAGACAAAGATAGACCATTCAAAGAGGTTTCCAATGGTTTTTGAATCTTGGAATTTGGATTTGAAACGAGCAACTTATCATTGTTTTAATCTAGCTTAGTTCATTTTGATTCTTTATGATGTCATACTTGTATTTGATGATGTAAGCTAGGAATCCCTTGTGTTCTTGAAATAGGAACGCCTAGGGGGTCCTCTCCAACTATAAATAGACCCTTTGAGAGGCCCTTGTAATCATTCAATTTAATAAATCAAATACAAACACAAGGTGTTGTTTTCTCTCTAGCTTTTGCTAGTATTTCGTTTCTCTTGAGGGAGATTCGATTCTATCTTCTTCTTGTAGCTTAGGGTGGCTTCCTAGGTGGTGATAGGAAGAAATTGAATCATTCTTGAGGGTTGTGTGGCTGTATCCTCCAAGAATCTTCAAGAGCCAACTATATCATTCATTCATTCCATTCGTTCATTCAAGCATTCATCCATCTTTGATTGATCTTTCAAGCATCAATCAATACACATTCTCTCAAGTACCATTCGTCCATTTCATATTCATCCAACAAACGTTCAAGATGTCATCATTCATCAAACGTTCATCACTCGTTCATCCATTCAAGTCGCCATTCATCCATCATTCATCAAAACTTCAATTGTTCATCCATTCAACTCGTTCACCATTCAAGTCGCCATTCATCACTCGTTTATCTTCATCCTTTTTCATTCATTTTTTGGATCCTTAAAAACTTTGAGAAGCAAGATTCTTATCTTGGTTTTTAAAGATCCTTAGTTTTTGTATAATTTTATCATCCTTGGTCTCATTATACATCAACATTGGTATCAGATCTTAGGAGATTGATTCTCTGAGTTCTTGATCTATCTTTTAAAATCTTTTCACCATCTTTCCATCACAAACCCATTCCCCATCATCTCCCACAAACACGTCCACCATTAGCTCCACAAAGAACCCATAGCCCAAACACAATCTAGCTTAAACACATTCCCCATTTCGTCCTTTACATTTTCCCCATTAGACCGTGAATCTTGTTTGAGTCTCTCTTCATCAAGATTCATATTCTATGGTTGCAAAAGATCTAGCATGAATTCACAAAGTGATTTGCAACGTTTGGAGAAAGGGAGCAAGGATGTGGTTGAATACACAATAGAATTCAGGTGGCAACTATGGAAGTATGCCCTTAAGGAGGATGATCCACGAGTTTTGGTATGTTACTTTCTTGGTCTTAATGATTACATTAGACATGTTGTTGTAAATAAACCTAACACAAACTAGGAAGAATTGAGTTCTTTAGCTCTTGATGTTGAAATACAAGGAGTAGAGAACTTTGGGAAAAAACCCATATACAAGAAAGACCCCCATTCCCCACAAAACAACCAAACACAAACGCTCCACAAAATCAGCCTATAAACCTCCCCCCTCCCATTATCCCAAGTACATGTCTATGTTGCCAAAGTTTTGATCATGTTGAAAGTGCATGCCCTAACAAGAAAGAAGTGTCTTTGGTTGGGTACCAAACGTATGATAATGAATTATTTGAGGAGGAGAATGTAGTAGAAGAGGAGTACGTAGTAGAGTGGCTTGTGACAAGGAGAGCCTTGAAAGAAGTATGTGTGGCGAATGAACATCAACAAAGAGAGTGCAAGATCTCTCATTGTACCAACAAAGGAGAAGTATGTTCATTGATCACAGAAGGAGAAAGTTGTGCCTCCTATGGTGACATTGACGCCCCTACAACAATGATCCATACGTCAAACTTGGAGAATTATTCACGCCTTACACAATGGCTAAGCCATGACAAAGACATTCATGAGGATCCAAGAAGCTTAGTAAGTCTTTCCATTTATAAGAATTGTAGAGATTCATTATGGTATGATATTACTTTTATGGATACTAGTCATACTTTGTTGGAAAGACCAAAGTTGCTTGATAGGAATATCATGCATCAAGGGACATCTCTACTTCCATCTTATACCACACGGCCAAAGGAGAATAAGAGCAACATTATGACCCTTATGGAGAATGAGTATCATGAATTTGGAGAGCAAAAGAGCCTTATTCTTGTACAGTTGGACGGAAGCAAAACGGCCTCATCAAATGTTTTTCACTCTTGAAATCTCTTGTGGAATGTTTCTCTCATATGTTCCCTAAAGACATCATCATACAAGAGTGTCATCAAAGGCCGCCACCAAATCAAGAGTTTCAACACCAAGTAGATCTTATTAAAGGATCAATGCTACGTCACAATTCGGCCTATGGAATGAATCACTTGGAGTTAGTCATGATCATGATGGAGCATGAGAGGCTATATGGAGGCTTGGAGAAGAATCAATTCCTCACGTTCAAAGTTGTATGCCTTGGGTATGACTTGTCAAGAGAAGGTGAAAGCAAACCGAGAATGGCTCATACGTGCATCTATTCATGAGAGTCACTTCAATGAAGCAATTCATTTGCTTAAAGAAGATGCTTTCATAAGAAGGAATATGCTAGTTAACATGCTTGAATCAAGAGTACTTGGTTTTGAGTATATCCAAGCGTTGTATGAAGAAGATGATGATTTTAAAGAAATGTATGAGGTATGTAAGAAGCATAATCAACAACTCTTTCATATTAGTCATGGATTTCTTTTCAAGGGAAATCAACTATGTATTCCAAAGGGTAGTACTCGTGAAGTCTTGATCTTGGAAGTACATCGAGGATTTCTATTTGATCATTTGGGTATTAAGAAGACGTATTTCAAGATGAAAGAGTATTATTTTTTGCCTATTTTGATCAAGGATATTTATGATGAAGGCAAAGCTGTGAAGTTACATGGGATTTCTACATCCATGGTGATTAATCGAGAATTAAAGTCCTATAATGTCAATGGAATATTTTGGAAGAAGTTGATGAAGTTTAGTAAAGGAGTCTATGATGACTTCAAAGCCTTTAAGAAGAGAGCTTGTAATCTCTTGCGAAGAAGCAAGGTGAACAAGAGAGTTGATGCTTACAACACTTATGGAAATGTCTCTAACAAGAAGAAAGTGAAGCTTAGAAGAGAAGGGCCATATGATCACTTACAAATGATTTGAAGTCATATTCATGGAGAAGAAAAGCTCAAAGTTTGAGGACAAACTTTTTTCAACCAGGGGAGTATGATGTATATTTGATAGCCATATAAAACAAGGTCATCAAGGAAGACATGAAATATACATCATGAGAGCTAAATACTTGATTACATGGAAAAGGAGCTCCATTCATTCATATCACTTTCATAAACGAATGGCTTCAACAAGGGCAGCTTGGTAATTTGCTCCATATCTCAAGAACCATAAAGCTTTTGGGAAAGTCATCCTAGAGACAAAGATAGACCATTCAAAGAGGTTTCCAATGGTTTTTGAATCTTGGAATTTGGATTTGAAACGAGCAACTTATCATTGTTTTAATCTAGCTTAGTTCATTTTGATTCTTTATGATGTCATACTTGTATTTGATGATGTAAGCTAGGAATCCCTTGTGTTCTTGAAATAGGCACGCCTAGGGGGTCCTCTCCTACTATAAATAGACCCCTTGGCAGGCCCTTGTAATCATTCAATTTAATAAATCAAATACAAACACAAGGTGTTGTTTTCTCTCTAGCTTTTGCTAGTATTTCGTTTCTGTTGAGGGAGATTCGATTCTATCTTCTTCTTCTCGCTTAGGGTGGCGTCCTAGGTGGTGATAGGAAGAAATTGAAGCATTCTTGAGGGTTGTGTGGCTGTATCCTCCAAGAATCTTCAAGAGCCAACTATATCATTCATTCATTCCATTCGTTCATTCAAGCATTCATCCATCTTTGATTGATCTTTCAAGCATCAATCAATACACATTCTCTCAAGTACCATTCGTCCATTTCATATTCATCCAACAAACGTTCAAGGTGTCATCATTCATCAAACGTTCATCACTCGTTCATCCATTCAAGTCGCCATTCATCCATCATTCATCAAAACTTCAATTGTTCTTCAATCTTGGAAAACGAATTCCACCCTCTTTTCGTTTATCTTCATCCTTTTTCATTCATTTTTTTGATCCTTAAAAACTTTGAGAAGCAAGATTCTTATCTTGGTTTTTAAAGATCCTTAGTTTTTGTATAATTTTATCATCCTTGGTCTCATTATACATCAACATTGGTATCAAATCTTAGGAGATTGATTCTCTCAGTTCTTGATCTATCTTTTACAATCTTTTCACCATCTTTCCATGACAAACTCATTCCCCATCATCTCCCACAAACACGTCCACCTTTAGCTCCACAAAGAACCCATAGCCCAATCACAATCTAGCTTAAACACATTCCCCATTTCGTCCTTTACATTTTCCCCATTAGACCGTGAATCTTGTTTGAGTCTCTCTTCATCAAGATTCATATTCTATGGCTTGCAAAAGATCTAGCATGAATTCACAAAGTGATTTGCAACGTTTAGAGTAAGGGAGCAAGGATGTGGTTGAATACACAATAGAATTCAGGTGGCAACTATGGAAGTATGCCCTTAAGGAGGATGATCCACGAGTTTTGGTATGTTACTTTCTTGGTCTTAATGATTACATTAGACATGTTGTTGTAAATCAACCTAACACAAACTTGGAAGAATTGAGTACTTTAGTTCTTGATGTTGAAATACAAGGAGTAGAGAACTTTGGGAAAAAACCCATATACAACAAAGACCTCCATTCCCCACAAAACAATCAAACACAAACGCTCCACAAAATCAGCCTATAAACCTCCCCACTCCCATTATCCCAAGTACATGTCTATGTTGCCAAAGTTTTGATCATGTTGAAAGTGCATGCCCTAACATGAAAGAAGTATCTTTGGTTGGGTACCAAACGTATGATAATGAATTATTTGAGGAGGAGAATGTAGTAGAAGAGGAGTACGTAGTAGAGTGGCTTGTGACAAGGAGAGCTTTGAAAGAAGTATGTGTGGCGAATGAACATCAACAAAGAGAGTGCAAGATCTCTCATTGTACCAACAAAGGAGAAGTATGTTCATTGATCACAGAAGGAGAAAGTTGTGCCTCCTATGGTGACATTGACGCCCCTACAACAATTATCCATACGTCAAACTTGGAGAATTATTCACGCCCTACATAATGGCTAAGCCATGACAAAGACATTCATGAGGATCCAAGAAGCTTAGTAAGTCATTCCATTTATAAGAATTGTAGAGATTCATTATGGTATGATATTACTTTTATGGATACTTGTCATACTTTGTTGGAAAGACCAAAGTTGCTTGATAGGAATATCATGCATCAAGGGACATCTCTACTTCCATCTTATACCACACGGCCAAAGGAGAATAAGAGCAACATTATGACACTTATGGAGAATGAGTATCATGAATTTGGAGAGCAAAAGAGCCTTATTCTTGTACAGTTGGACGGAAGCAAAACGGCCTCATCAAATGTTCGTTCACTCTTGAAATCTCTTGTGGAACGTTGCTCTCATATGTTCCCCAAAGACATCATCATACAAGAGTGTCATCAAAGGCCGCCACCAAATCAAGAGTTTCAACACCAAGTAGATCTTATTAAAGGATCTATGCTACATCACAATTCGGCCTATGGAATGAATCACTTGGAGTTAGTCATGATCATGATGGAGCATGAGAGGCTATAAGGAGGCTTGGAGAAGAATCAATTCCTCACGTTCAAAGTTGTACGCCTTGGGTATGACTTGTCAATAGAAGGAATCCAAGTGGATAAAGAGAAGGTGAAAGCAAACCGAGAATGGCTCATACGTGCATCTATTCATGAGAGTCACTTCAATGAAGCAATTCATTTGCTTAAAGAAGATGCTTTCATAAGAAGGAATATGCTAGTTAACATGCTTGAATCAAGAGTACTTGGTTTTGAGTATATCCAAGCGTTGTATGAAGAAGATGATGATTTTAAAGAAATATATGAGGTATGTAAGAAGCATCATCAACAACTCTTTCATATTAGTCATGGATTTCTTTTCAAGGGAAATCAACTATATATTCCAAAGGGTAGTACTCGTGAAGTCTTGATCTTGGAAGTACATAGAGGATTTCTATTTGATCATTTGGGTATTAAGAAGACGTATTTCAAGATGAAAGAGTATTATTTTTGGCCTAGTTTGATCAAGGATATTTATGATGAAGGCAAAGCTGTGAAAGTTACATGGGATTTCTACATCCATGGTGAATAATCGAGAATCAAAGACCTATAATGTCAATGGGTTATTTTGGAAGAAGTTGATGAAGTTTAGTAAAGGAGTCTGTGATGACTTCAAAGCCTTTAAGAAGAGAGCTTTTAATCTCTTGCGAAGAAGCAAGGTGAACAAGAGAGTTGATGCTTACAACACTTATGGAAATGTCTCTTACAAGAAGAAAGTGAAGCTTAGAAGAGAAGGGTCATATGATCACTTACAAATGATTTAAAGTCATATTCATGGAGAAGAAAAGCTCAAAGTTTGAGGACAAACTTTTTTCAACCAGGGGAGTATGATGTATATTTGATAGCCATATACAACAAGGTCATCAAGGAAGACATCAAATATACATCATGAGAGCTAAATACTTGATTACATGGAAAACGAGCTCCATTCATTCATATCTCTTTCACATAACACTTATGGAACAAGAGAGTCGATTCTATCTTCTTCTTCTAGCTTAGGGTGGCGTCCTAGGTGGTGATAGGAAGAAATTGAAGCTTTCTTGAGGGTTGTGTGGCTGTATCCTCCAAGAATCTTCAAGAGCCAACTATATCTTTCATTCATTCCTTTCGTTCATTCAAGCATTCATCCATCTTTGATTGATCTTTCAAGCATCAATCAATACACATTCTCTCAAGTACCATTCGTACATTTAATATTAATCCAACAAACGTTCAAGGTGCCATCATTCATCAAACGTTCATCACTCGCTCATCCATTCAAGTCGCCATTCATCCATCATTCATCAAAACTTCAATTGTTCTTCAATCTTGGTAAACGAATTCCACCCTCTTTTCGTTTATCTTCATCCTTTTTCATTCATTTTTTGGATCCTTAAGAACTTTGAGAAGCTAGATTCTTATCTTGGTTTTTAAAGATCCTTAGTTTTTGTATAATTTGATCATCCTTGGTCTCATTATACATCAACATTGGTATCAGAGCTTAGGAGATTGATTCTCTCAGTTCTTGATCTATCTTTTACAATCTTTTCACCATCTTTCCATCACAAACCCATTCCCCATCATCTCTCACAAACACGTCCACCATTAGCTCCAGAAAGAACCCATAGCCCAAACACAATCTAGCTTAAACACATTCCCCATTTCGTCCTTAACATTTTCCCCATTAGACCGTGAGTCTTGTTTGAGTCTCTCTTCATCAAGATTCATATTCTATGGCTTCCAAAAGAACTAGCATGAATTCACAAAGTGATTTGCAACGTTTGGAGCAAGGGAGCAAGGATGTGGTTGAATACACAATAGAATTCAGGTGGCAACTATGGAAGTATGCCCTTAAGGAGGATGATCCACGAGTTTTGGTATGTTACTTTCTTGGTCTTAATGATTACATTAGACATGTTGTTGTAAATCAACCTAACACAAACTTGGAAGAATTGAGTTCTTTAGCTCTTGATGTTGAAATACAAGTAAGGAGTAGAGAACTTTGGGAAAAAACCCATATACAACAAAGACCCCCATTCCCACAAAACAACCAAACACAAAAGCTCCACAAAATAAGCCTATAAACCTCCCCACTCCCATTATCCCAAGTACATGTCTATGTTGCCAAAGTATTGATCATGTTGAAAGTTCATGCCCTAACAAGAAAGAAGTGTCTTTGGTTGGGTACCAAACGTATGATAATGAATTATTTGAGGAGGAGAATGTAGTAGAAGAGGACTACGTAGTAGAGTGGCTTGTGACAAGGAGAGCCTTGAAAGAAGTATGTGTGGCGAATGAACATCAACAAAGAGAGTGCAAGATCTCTCATTGTACCAACAAAGTAGAAGTATGTCCATTGATCATAGAAGGAGAAAGTTGTGCCTCCTATGGTGACATTGACGCCCCTACAACAATGATCCATACGTCAAACTTGGAGAATTATTCACGCCCTACACAATGGCTATGCCATGACAAAGACATTCATGAGGATCCAAGAAGCTTAGTAAGTCTTTCCATTTATAAGAATTGTAGAGATTGAATATGGTATGATATTACTTTTATGGATACTAGTCATACTTTGGTTGAAAGACCAAAGTTGCTTGATAGGAATATCATGCATCAAGGGACATCTCTACTTCCATCTTATACCACACGGCCAAAGGATAATAAGAGCAACATTTTTACACATATGGAGAATGAGTATCATGAACTTGGAGAGCAAAAGAGCCTTATTCTTGTACAGTTGGACGGAAGCAAAACGGCCTCATCAAATGTTCGTTCACTCTTGAAATCTCTTGTGGAACGTTTCTCTCATATGTTCCCTAAAGACATCATCATACAAGAGTGTCATCAAAGCCCGCCACCAAATCAAGAGTTTCAACACCAAGTAGATCTTATTAAAGGATCTATGCTACATCACAATTTGGCCTATGGAATGAATCACTTGGAGTTAGTCATGATCATGATGGAGCATGAGAGGCTATATGGAGGCTTCGAGAAGAATCAATTCCTCACGTTCAAAGTTGTATGCCTTGGGTATGACTTCTCAAGAGAAGGAATCCAAGTGGATAAAGAGAAGGTGAAAGCAAACCGAGAATGGCTCATACGTGCATCTATTCATGAGAGTCACTTTAATGAAGCAATTCATTTGCTTAAAGAAAATGCTTTCATAAGAAGGAATATGCTAGTTAACATGCTTGAATCAAGAGTACTTGGTTTTGAGTATATCCAAGCGTTGTATGAAGAAGATGATGATTTTAAAGAAATATATGAGGTATGTAAGAAGCATCATCAACAACTGTTTCATATTAGTCATGGATTTCTTTTCAAGGGAAATCAACTATATATTCCAAAGGGTAGTACTTGTGAAGTCTTGATCTTGGAAGTACATAGAGGATTTCTATTTGATCATTTGGGTATTAAGAAGACGTATTTCAAGATGAAAGAGTATTATTTTTGGCCTAGTTTGATCAAGGATATTTATGATGAAAGCAAAGCTGTGAAAGTTACATGGGATTTCTACATCCATGGTGAATAATCGAGAATCAAAGACCTTTAATGTCAATGGGTTATTTTGGAAGAAGTTGATGAAGTTTAGTAAAGGAGTCTATGATGACTTCAAAGCCTTTAAGAAGAGAGCTTGTAATCTCTTGCGAAGAAGCAAGGTGAACAAGAGAGTTGATGCTTACAACACTTATGGAAATGTCTCTTACAAGAAGAAAGTGAAGCTTAGAAGAGAAGGGTCATATGATCACTTACAAATGATTTAAAGTCATATTCATGGAGAAGAAAAGCTCATAGTTTGAGGACAAACTTTTTTCAACCAGGGGAGTATGATGTATATTTGATAGCCATATACAACAAGGTCATCAAGCATTCATCCATCTTTGATTGATCTTTCAAGCATCAATCAATACACATTCTCTCAAGTACCATTCGTACATTTAATATTAATCCAACAAACGTTCAAGGTGCCATCATTCATCAAACGTTCATCACTCGCTCATCCATTCAAGTCGCCATTCATCCATCATTCATCAAAACTTCAATTGTTCTTCAATCTTGGTAAACGAATTCCACCCTCTTTTCGTTTATCTTCATCCTTTTTCATTCATTTTTTGGATCCTTAAGAACTTTGAGAAGCTAGATTCTTATCTTGGTTTTTAAAGATCCTTAGTTTTTGTATAATTTGATCATCCTTGGTCTCATTATACATCAACATTGGTATCAGAGCTTAGGAGATTGATTCTCTCAGTTCTTGATCTATCTTTTACAATCTTTTCACCATCTTTCCATCACAAACCCATTCCCCATCATCTCCCACAAACACGTCCACCATTAGCTCCACAAAGAACCCATAGCCCAAACACAATCTAGCTTAAACACATTCCCCATTTCGTCCTTTACATTTTCCCCATTAGACCGTGAGTCTTGTTTGAGTCTTTCTTCATCAAGATTCATATTCTATGGCTTGCAAAAGATCTAGCATGAATTCACAAAGTGATTTGCAACGTTTGGAACAAGGGAGCAAGGATGTGGTTGAATACACAATAGAATTCAGGTGGCAACTATGGAAGTATGCCCTTAAGGAGGATGATCCACGAGTTTTGGTATGTTACTTTCTTGGTCTTAATGATTACATTAGACATGTTGTTGTAAATCAACCTAACACAAACTTGGAAGAATTGAGTTCTTTAGCTCTTGATGTTGAAATACAAGTAAGGAGTAGAGAACTTTGGGAAAAAACCCATATACAACAAAGACCCCCATTCCCACAAAACAACCAAACACAAAAGCTCCACAAAATAAGCCTATAAACCTCCCCACTCCCATTATCCCAAGTACATGTCTATGTTGCCAAAGTTTTGATCATGTTGAAAGTTCATGCCCTAACAAGAAAGAAGTGTCTTTGGTTGGGTACCAAACGTATGATAATGAATTATTTGAGGAGGAGTATGTAGTAGAAGAGGACTACGTAGTAGAGTGGCTTGTGACAAGGAGAGCCTTGAAAGAAGTATGTGTGGCGAATGAACATCAACAAAGAGAGTGCAAGATCTCTCATTGTACCAACAAAGGAGAAGTATGTTCATTGATCATAGAAGGAGAAAGTTGTGCCTCCTATGGTGACATTGACGCCCCTACAACAATGATCCATACGTGAAACTTGGAGAATTATTCACACCCTACACAATGGCTATGCCATGACAAAGACATTCATGAGGATCCAAGAAGCCTAGTAAGTCTTTCCATTTATAAGAATTATAGAGATTCATTATTGTATGATATTACTTTTATGGATACTAGTCATACTTTGTTGGAAAGACCAAAGTTGCTTGATAGGAATATCATGCATCAAGGGACATCTCTACTTCCATCTTATACCACACGGCCAAAGGAGAATAAGAGCAACATTTTTACACTTATGGAGAATGAGTATCATGAACTTGGAGAGCAAAAGAGCCTTATTCTTGTACAGTTGGACGGAAGCAAAACGGCCTCATCAAAAGTTCGTTCACTCTTGAAATCTCTTGTGGAACGTTTCTCTCATATGTTCCCTAAAGACATCATCATACAAGAGTGTCATCAAAGCCCGCCACCAAATCAAGAGTTTCAACACCAAGTAGATCTTATTAAAGGATCTATGCTACATCACAATTCGGCCTATGGAATGAATCACTCTGAGTTAGTCATGATCATGATGGAGCATGAGAGGCTATATGGAGGCTTGGAGAAGAATCAATTCCTCACGTTCAAAGTTGTATGCCTTGGGTATGACTTGTCAAGAGAAGGAATCCAAGTGGATAAAGAGAAGGTGAAAGCAAACCGAGAATGGCTCATACGTGCATCTATTCATGAGAGTCACTTCAATGAAGCAATTCATTTGCTTAAAGAAGATGCTTTCATAAGAAGGAATATGCTAGTTAACATGCTTGAATCAAGAGTACTTGGTTTTGAGTATATCCAAGCGTTGTATGAAGAAGATGATGGTTTTAAAGAAATATATGAGGTATGTAAGAAGCATCATCAACAACTCTTTCATATTAGTCATGGATTTCTTTTCAAGGGAAATCAACTATATATTCCAAAGGGTAGTACTTGTGAAGTCTTGATCTTGGAAGTACATAGAGGATTTCTATTTGATCATTTGGGTATTAAGAAGACGTATTTCAAGATGAAAGAGTATTATTTTTGGCCTAGTTTGATCAAGGATATTTATGATGAAGGCAAAGCTGTGAAAGTTACATGGGATTTCTACATCCATGGTGAATAATCGAGAATCAAAGACCTATAATGTCAATGGGTTATTTTGGAAGAAGATGATGAAGTTTAGTAAAGGAGTCTATGATGACTTCAAAGCCTTTAAGAAGAGAGCTTGTAATCTCTTGCGAAGAAGCAAGGTGAACAAGAGAGTTGATGCTTACAACACTTATGGAAATGTCTCTTACAAGAAGAAAGTGAAGCTTAGAAGAGAAGGGTCATATGATCACTTACAAATGATTTAAAGTCATATTCATGGAGAAGAAAAGCTCAAAGTTTGAGGACAAACTTTTTTCAACCAGGGGAGTTTGATGTATATTTGATAGCCATATACAACAAGGTCATCAAGGAAGACATCAAATATACATCATGAGAGCTAAATACTTGATTACATGGAAAACGAGCTCCATTCATTCATATCTCTTTCACATAAACGAATGGCTTCAACAAGGGCAGCTTGGTAATTTGCTCCATATCTCAAGAACCATAAAGCTTTTGAGAAAGTCATCCTAGAGACAAAGATAGACCATTTAAAGAGCTTTCCAATGGTTTTTGAATCTTGGAATTTAGATTTGAAACGAGCAAGTTATCATTGTTTTAATCTAGCTTAGTTCATTTTGATTCTTTATGATGTCATACTTGTATTTGATGATGTAAGTTAGGAATCCCTTGTATTATTGAAATAGGCACGCCTAGGGGGTCCTCTTCTACTATAAATAGACCCCTTGGGAGGCCCTTTTAATCAATCAATTCAATAAATCAAATACAAACACAAGGTGTTGTTTTCTCTCTAGCTTTTGCTAGTATTTCGTTTATCTTGAGGGAGATTCGATCCTATCTTCTTCTTCTAGCTTAGGGTGGCGTCCTAGGTGGTGATAGGAAGAAATTGAAGCATTCTTGAGGGTGGTGTGGCTGTATCCTCCAAGAATCTTCAAGAGCCAACTATATCATTCATTCATTCCATTCGTTCATTCAAGCATTCATCCATCTTTGATTGATCTTTCAAGCATCAATCAATACACATTCTCTCAAGTACCATTCGTACATATAATATTCATCCAACAAACGTTCAAGGTGCCATCATTCATCAAACGTTCATCACTCGCTCATCCATTCAAGTCGTCATTCATCCATCATTCATCAAAACTTCAATTGTTCTTCAATCTTGGTAAACGAATTCCACCCTCTTTTCGTTTATCTTCATCCTTTTTCATTCATTTTTTGGATCCTTAAGAACTTTGAGAAGCTAGAGTCTTATCTTGGTTTTTAAAGATCCTTAGTTTTTGTATAATTTGATCATCCTTGGTCTCATTATACATCAACATTGGTATCAGAGCTTAGGAGATTGATTCTCTCAGTTCTTGATCTATCTTTTACAATCTTTTCACCATCTTTCCATCACAAACCCATTCCCCATCATCTCCCACAAACACGTCCACCATTAGCTCCACAAAGAACCCATAGCCCAAACACAATCTAGCTTAAACACATTCCCCATTTCGTCCTTTACATTTTCCCCATTAGACCGTGAGTCTTGTTTGAGTCTTTCTTCATCAAGATTCATATTCTATGGCTTGCAAAAGATCTAGCATGAATTCACAAAGTGATTTGCAACGTTTGGAACAAGGGAGCAAGGATGTGGTTGAATACACAATAGAATTCAGGTGGCAACTATGGAAGTATGCCCTTAAGGAGGATGATCCACGAGTTTTGGTATGTTACTTTCTTGGTCTTAATGATTACATTAGACATGTTGTTGTAAATCAACCTAACACAAACTTGGAAGAATTGAGTTCTTTAGCTATTGATGTTGAAATACAAGTAAGGAGTAGAGAACTTTGGGAAAAAACCCATATACAACAAAGACCCCCATTCCCACAAAACAACCAAACACAAAATCTCCACAATATAAGCCTATAAACCTCCCCACTCCCATTATCCCAAGTACATGTCTATGTTGCCAAAGTTTTGATCATGTTGAAAGTTCATGCCCTAACAAGAAAGAAGTGTCTTTGGTTGGGTACCAAACGTATGATAATGAATTATTTGAGGAGGAGTATGTAGTAGAAGAGGACTACGTAGTAGAGTGGCTTGTGACAAGGAGAGCCTTGAAAGAAGTATGTGTGGCGAATGAACATCAACAAAGAGAGTGCAAGATCTCTCATTGTACCAACAAAGGAGAAGTATGTTCATTGATCATAGAAGGAGAAAGTTGTGCCCCCTATGGTGACATTGACGCCCCTACAACAATGATCCATACGTCAAACTTGGAGAATTATTCACACCCTACACAATGGCTATGCCATGACAAAGACATTCATGAGGATCCAAGAAGCTTAGTAAGTCTTTCCATTTATAAGAATTGTAGAGATTCATTATTGTATGATATTACTTTTATGGATACTAGTCATACTTTGTTGGAAAGACCAAAGTTGCTTGATAGGAATATCATGCATCAAGGGACATCTCTACTTCCATCTTATACCACACGGCCAAAGGAGAATAAGAGCAACATTTTTACACTTATGGAGAATGAGTATCATGAACTTGGAGAGCAAAAGAGCCTTATTCTTGTACAGTTGGACGGAAGCAAAACGGCCTTATCAAATGTTCGGTCACTCTTGAAATCTCTTGTGGAACGTTTCTCTCATATGTTCCCTAAACACATCATCATACAAGAGTGTCATCCAAGGCCGCCACCAAATCAAGAGTTTCAACACCAAGTAGATCTTATTAAAGGATCTATGCTACATCACAATTCGGCCTATGGAATGAATCACTTGGAGTTAGTCATGATCATGATGGAGCATGAGAGGCTATATGGAGGCTTGGAGAAGAATCAATTCCTCACGTTCAAAGTTGTATACCTTGGGTATGACTTGTCAAGAGAAGGAATCCAAGTGGATAAAGAGAAGGTGAAAGCAAACCAAGAATGGCTCATACGTGCATCTATTCATGAGAGTCACTTCAATGAAGCAATTCATTTGCTTAAAGAAGATGCTTTCATAAGAAGGAATATGCTAGTTAACATGCTTGAATCAAGAGTACTTGGTTTTGAGTATATCCAAGCGTTGTATGAAGAAGATGATGGTTTTAAAGAAATATATGAGGTATGTAAGAAGCATCATCAACAACTCTTTCATATTAGTCATGGATTTCTTTTCAAGGGAAATCAGCTATATATTCCAAAGGGTAGTTCTTGTGAAGTCTTGATCTTGGAAGTACATAGAGGATTTCTATTTGATCATTTGGGTATTAAGAAGACGTATTTCAAGATGAAAGAGTATTATTTTTGGCCTAGTTTGATCAAGGATATTTATGATGAAGGCAAAGCTGTGAAAGTTACATGGGATTTCTACATCCATGGTGAATAATCGAGAATCAAAGACCTATAATGTCAATGGGTTATTTTGGAAGAAGTTGATGAAGTTTAGTAAAGGAGTCTATGATGACATCAAAGCCTTTAAGAAGAGAGCTTGTAATCTCTTGCGAAGAAGCAAGGTGAACAAGAGAGTTGATGCTTACAACACTTATGGAAATGTCTCTTACAAGAAGAAAGTGAAGCTTAGAAGAGAAGGGTCATATGATCACTTACAAATGATTTAAAGTCATATTCATGGAGAAGAAAAGCTCAAAGTTTGAGGACAAACTTTTTTCAACCAGGGGAGTATGATGTATATTTGATAGCCATATACAACAAGGTCTTCAAGGAAGACATCAAATATACATCATGAGAGCTAAATACTTGATTACATGGAAAACGAGCTCCATTCATTCATATCCCTTTCACATAAACAAATGGCTTCAACAAGGGCAGCTTGGTAATTTGCTCCATATCTCAAGAACCATAAAGCTTTTGAGAAAGTCATCCTAAAGACAAAGATAGACCATTCAAAGAGCTTTCCAATGGTTTTTGAATCTTGGAATTTGGATTTGAAACGAGCAAGTTATCATTGTTTTAATCTAGCTTAGTTCATTTTGATTCTTTATGATGTCATACTTGTATTTGATGATGTAAGCTAGGAATCCCTTGTATTCTTGAAATAGGCACGCCTAGGGGGTCCTCTTCTACTATAAATAGACCCCTTGGGAGGCCCTTGTAATCAATCAATTCAATAAATCAAATACAAACACAAGGTGTTGTTTTCTCTCTAGCTTTTGCTAGTATTTCGTTTCTCTTGAGGGAGATTCGATCCTATCTTCTTCTTCTAGCTTAGGGTGGCGTCCTAGGTGGTGATAGGAAGAAATTGAAGCATTCTTGAGGGTGGTGTGGCTGTATCCTCCAAGAATCTTCAAGAGCCAACTATATCATTCATTCATTCCATTCGTTCATTCAAGCATTCATCCATCTTTGATTGATCTTTCAAGCATCAATCAATACACATTCTCTCAAGTACCATTCGTACATTTAACATTCATCCAACAAACGTTCAAGGTGTCATCATTCATCAAACGTTCATCACTCGCTCATCCATTCAAGTCGCCATTCATCCATCATTCAACAAAACTTCAATTGTTCTTCAATCTTGGTAAACGAATTCCACCCTCTTTTCGTTTATCTTCATCCTTTTTCATTCATTTTTTGGATCCTTAAGAACCTTGAGAAGCTAGATTCTTATCTTGGTTTTTAAAGATCCTTAGTTTTTGTATAATTTGATCATCCTTGGTCTCATTATACATCAACATTGGTATCAGAGCTTAGGAGATTGATTCTCTCAGTTCTTGATCTATCTTTTACAATCTTTTCACAATCTTTCCATCACAAACCCATTCCCCATCATCTCCCACAAACACGTCCACCATTAGCTCCACAAAGAACCCATAGCCCAAACACAATCTAGCTTAAACACATTCCCCATTTCGTCCTTTACATTTTCCCCATTAGACCGTGAGTCTTGTTTGAGTCTTTCTTCATCAAGATTCATATTCTATGGCTTGCAAAAGATCTAGCATGAATTCACAAAGTGATTTGCAACGTTTGGAGCAAGGGAGCAAGGATGTGGTTGAATACACAATAGAATTCAGGTGGCAACTATGGAAGTATGCCCTTAAGGAGGATGATCCACAAGTTTTTGTATGTTACTTTCTTGGTCTTAATGATTACATTAGACATGATTTTGTAAATCAACCTAACACAAACTTGGAAGAATTGAGTTCTTTAGCTCTTGATGTTGAAATACAAGTAAGGAGTAGAGAACTTTGGGAAAAAACCCATATACAACAAAGACCCCCATTCCCACAAAACAACCAAACACAAAAGCTCCACAAATTAAGCCTATAAACCTCCCCACTCCCATTATCCCAAGTACATGTCTATGTTGCCAAAGTTTTGATCATGTTGAAAGTTCATGCCCTAACAAGAAAGAAGTGTCTTTGGTTGGGTACCAAACGTATGATAATGACTTATTTGAGGAGGAGAATGTAGTAGAAGAGGAGTACGTAGTAGAGTGGCTTGTGACAAGGAGAGCCTTGAAAGAAGTATGTGTGGCGAATGAACATCAACAAAGAGAGTGCAAGATCTCTCATTGTACCAACAAAGGAGTAGTATGTTCATTGATCACAGAAGGAGAAAGTTGTGCCTCCTATGGTGACATTGACGCCCCTACAACAATGATCCATACGTCAAACTTGGAGAATTATTCACGCCCTACACAATGGCTATGCCATGACAATGACATTCATGAGGATCCAAGAAGCTTAGTAAGTCTTTCCATTTATAAGAATTGTAAAGATTCATTATGGTATGATATTACTTTTATGGATACTAGTCATACTTTGTTGGAAAGACCAAAGTTGCTTGATAGGAATATCATGCTTCAAGGGACATCTCTACTTCCATCTTATACCACACGGCTAAAGGAGAATAAGAGCAACATTATGACACTTATGGAGAATGAGTATCATGAATTTGGAGAGCAAAAGAGCCTTATTCTTGTACAGTTAGACGGAAGCAAAACGGCCTCATCAAATGTTCGTTCACTCTTGAAATCTCTTGTGGAACGTTTCTCTCATATGTTCCCTAAAGACATCATCATACAAGAGTGTCATCAAAGGCCGCCACCAAATCAAGAGTTTCAACACCAAGTAGATCTTATTAAAGGATCTATGCTACATCACAATTCGGCCTATGGAATGAATCACTTGGAGTTAGTCATGATCATGATGGAGGATGAGAAGCTATATGGAGACTTCGAGAAGAATCAATTCCTCACAATCAAAGTTGTATGCCTTGGGTATGACTTGTCAAGAGAAGGAATCTAAGTGGATAAAGAGAAGGTGAAAGCAAACCGAGAATGGCTCATACGTGCATCTATTTATGAAAGTCACTTCAATGAAGCAACTCATTTGCTTAAAGAAGATGCTTTTATAAGAAGGAATATGCTAGTTAACATGCTTGAATCAAGAGTACTTGGTTTTGAGTATATCCAAGCGTTGTATGAAGAAGATGATGATTTTAAAGAAATATATGAGGTGTGTAAGAAGCATCATCAACAACTCTTTCATATTAGTCATGGATTTCTTTTCAAGGGAAATCAACTATATATTCCAAAGGGTAGTACTTGTGAAGTCTTGATCTTGGAAGTACATGGAGGATCTCTATTTGATCATTTGGGTATTAAGAAGACGTATTTCAAGATGAAAGAGTATTATTTTTGGCCTAGTTTGATCAAGGATATTTATGATGAAGGCAAAGTTGTGAAGTTACATTGGATTTCTACATCCATGGTGAATAATCGAGAATCAAAGTCCTATAATGTCAATGGGTTATTTTGGAAGAAGTTGATGAAGTTTAGTAAAGGAGTCTATGATGACTTCAAAGCCTTTAAGAAGAGAGCTTGTAATCTCTTGCGAAGAAGCAAGGTGAACAAGAGAGTTGATGCTTACAACACTTATGGAAAGGTCTCTTACAAGAAGAAAGTGAAGCTTAGAAGAGAAGGGCCATATGATCACTTACAAATGATTTGAAGTCATATTCATGGAGAAGAAAAGCTCAAAGTTTGAGGACAAACTTTTTTCAACCAGGGGAGTATGATGTATATTTGATAGCCATATACAACAAGGTCATCAAGGAAGACGTCAAATATACATCATGAGAGCTAAATACTTGATTACATGGAAAAGGAGCTCCATTCATTCATATCTCTTTCATAAACGAATGGCTTCAACAAGGGCAGCTTGGTAATTTGCTTATATCTCAAGAACCATAAAGCTTTTGAGAAAGTCATCCTAGAGACAAAGATAGACCATTCAAAGAGCTTTCCAATGGTTTTTGAATCTTGGAATTTGGATTTGAAATGAGCAAGTTATCATTGTTTTAATCTAGCTTAATTCATTTTGATTCTTTATGATGTCATACTGGTATTTGATGATGTAAGCTAGGAATCCCTTGTATTCTTGAAATAGGCACGCCTAGGGGGTCCTCTTCTACAATAAATAGACCCCTTGGGAGGCCCTTGTAATCATTCAATTCAATAAATCAAATACAAACACAAGGTGTTGTTTTCTCTCTAGCTTTTGCTAGTTTTTCGTTTCTCTTGAGGGAGATTCGATCCTATCTTCTTCTTCTAGCTTAGGGTGGCGTCCTAGGTGGTGATAGGAAGAAATTGAAGCATTCTTGAGGGTGGTGTGGCTGTATCCTCCAAGAATCTTCAAGAGCCAACTATATCATTCATTCATTCCATTCGTTCATTCAAGCATTCATCCATCTTTGATTGATCTTTCAAGCATCAATCAATACACATTCTCTCAAGTACCATTCGTCCATTTCATATTCATCCAACAAACGTTCAAGGTGTCATCATTCATCAAACGTTCATCACTCGTTCATCCATTGAAGTCGCCATTCATCCATCATTCATCAAAACTTCAATTGTTCTTCAATCTTGGTAAACGAATTCCACCCTCTTTTCGTTTATCTTCAACCTTTTTCATTCATTTTTTGGATCCTTAAGAACTTTGAGAAGCAAGATTCTTATCTTGGTTTTTAAAGATCCTTAGTTTTTGTATAATTTGATCATCCTTGGTTTCATTTTTTGGATGACCTCATGACCTGCTGGACCATCATGAAACACTCCTGGATGTCAGTGTTTGATGTTGTTGGTGATGGCCTTGGAGTTGGTGTTGGTGAGGTTGTTGCTGCTGCTGGTTCTGGACTCTGTTCTTCAGATGGAGGACCTCCATCACGCATGCCTTTGCCCCGGTTCTTCATACCATAAGGTAATCAGTTAGGGTATTTCTCAAAGAACTTCAAGGAAACTCTCGGAGAGTGACATCGGGAGAGGAGCGACCAAATGCTTAAAGATATAGAGTTCATCTCCATAGTAGTGGCGTCCCGCTCTCAAGGGAAATCCTAGGTAACTTAAACCGTCGCCTTTGTGCTAACGTGTCAAATAACCCGATTAGTGGCCCGGTATGCAAGGGATGCCTAAAAGAATAATAAAATCGCGAAATAAATTAACTTCTCCCTTTTACACTTTCAAAACAATTTGATTTTTTCAAGTTTTACCCTCTTTTTAAAGTTTAAGTCCCCAGTGGAGTCGCCAATCTGTAGGACCCGGAAAAAGGTAACCTTTTTCCGCGATGCGCTACTTAAACGATCGGGAGCCGACTAAGGTTTATTAATCCTTAAATAAGGATATTTTTATTTTCGAAATTCATTTTCGGGGTGATGAAACTTTATTTATTTACAAACCCGTTTTTATAATTTAAATTATCTGTAATTACATAAATTAATTTAACAATAATTTAATTCCGGCCCAATCACTAAATTCAAGTCCAAAGAAGAGCAGACGGGCCATCAGAAAATGCTAAAACCCGCCTAGGTTTTAGCAGATCCTGGGCCAGGCCGTCTGCATCCCTGGGCCAGAAGAAAATGGATCTAAATTAATAAAACCCGCCTAGGTTTTATTAATTTCTGGTCTATTTTCCTCGGGTCCAATCTTAGATTAGTGAGGAGAAATGAATTAAATTATTTACTTAAATTATTTCATGCATAAACGAACATTTTAAATAGTTAAACGGATTTATAAAATGTAAAAGAGTCGCCAGCCGATTTAAGGAAATCGACAAACCGTAAAATAAGAAAAGACTCCGGTCTACGAACCCGATTTCTAGATTCGGGGGTAAGGTTACGAATTCGAGAGTTATAAAAACTCTCGAATCCGCGTGTTATAAAACAGACTCTACTAAAATCAACATTGAAAAGAAAGAGAGCGGGGAGAAGTTTGATTAATTTCGCGGAATTATTATTCGAATCATGCAATATAAAGACAATGCGATTTTCATTTTACAAAATGTGTACAAGTAAGGGAATTAAAGAAGGAATTACATGAATAATAATAACAAAATGAGCCAAAGAAATCGAACCTTACTTAAGGTGACGGATGCGACTTTAATCCCCTTTTAGTTGCCCTTGACTTGAAACCCAGATCGGATGAGATGATGTGAATGGCAAGAAAAGAGTAGTATATGGATGGTTGTATGGAGGTGATGAATGTGATTATGAGAGGATTAGAGGTGGATGTGGATGATAAGATTTTGAGAGAATGGAGGTATAATATGATGGAAATGAAAGTAATAGAATGTGAGTATAATGATGGTGATTTTTGTGAGAGTTGTTGATGATGAAAGTTGATGAAATGGGAGGAGAGTAAGTGTATTACATGGTAGTTGTTGATGATCTGAAGGTGAAATGGAGGGGGTATTTATAGGTGAGGGATGAAGATTTTGGAGGGAAGTCATGGGGGACATACCCCACAAATCATGCCCTCCAAATACCAAAACCTAGGCGGGTTTTGGGAGGTCAAGGGCAAAAGTCAACCACGTGGGGCTATGATCAGGGGATTACGCATGCATGCAGATTTTGGCGCTAAAATGCTTAAAACCCAGGCGGGTTATATGAATTATTGACTCACGGATCGATGACATGGAGCAAAACGGCGCCGTCTGCTACTCCCATCAAAACCTAGGCGGGTTTTGAGCTTCCTGCGCTGGGGCGCGCTTGCTGGGCCAGATTGCTGGGCCTGAAAAATGTTAAAACCCGCCTGGGTTATAAAACTGGCTGAGTGCAACTTCGAACGACCATAACTCCTTCATCCGGACTCCGATTGAGGCGATTCAAAAGGCGTTGGAAAACTTATGATGTGTACTTTACTTTCATCAAAAGAAATGGGGCCAACGAGACTTGTGGAAAAAATGATATTCAAAATGGTGGGCATATGCATGTGGAAAGGGTGGAAAATGAAGGCTTTTGTGGTGGGTTGGCCCGGTAGCTTTTGATTGAGGAAGGCCCTTTTGATTTTCTTTCATGCTAGCCTCTTTTCTTGTTATGCTTGATTTGTACACTTGTCCCGGTACAAAATCCGGCGTCTACACCTCCCTCTCTCTCCCTCTCTCCCTCTGCAACCGGCGCCCACCACCAGCCAACGGACCGCCGCCGCCGTCGCCACCGGGAGACACCGGAGGACCACCACACCACCACCGTATTTTTCTCTCCTCTCTCTTTCGTTCACTTTCCCTCTATCTCTCTCTCCGGTTCGCTGCCGCCCAGACCCGAAGTGCCACCTACATCGACCACCGCACCACAACCCCGCCACTGACGACCGCCGCCACCTCGACCGGCCGCCACCCAATCGCCGGAAATCGCCCAGAACTACCCTAACGTAAACCCTAATCCAGTTTTAAAAACTCTCTTCTTTTATTTCTTGTTTTTCTGTTTTGGTTATTGCTATTAATTCTTGTTAAATCTTGTAATTTGGGTAATTAAGGGTGTAAATTATTTAGTTGTTATTTGTAATTAATTTTTTCTTGTGTTGTAGTACTTACTTGTAAATTTGTATAAATTATTATGTGTAATTTTATGTTCTACTTTGGTGTATTAGGGTTTTAATAATTGTAGTGAAATTATTAATGTTCAATTGTTTGTTGTACTTTGTTTTCTTGTGAATCATGTTTAGGGTTTTAGATAATACTATTATTGTATGCACGAATTAAAGGTTTAATTATCTAGATTAATTCTTGAATTGTTAGTTAAGTATTCGCATGTTTCTTTAATTCTCTTAGGGTTCAATCATGTTTAATTTTATGTTTAATCTTGTTAATTAAGTTAGGTTGAGTGAATTACTAAAGTTCGATTCTTGTTTATTAATTCATGGTTTTTGATTGAATCTTGTAAAAAGAAATTAGTTGTCGGGATTCTTGATTGGTAGTTTAAATGTTTATATGTTCTTTATATTTCATTCACATGTTCTTTAGTTCTTTCTTGATTCTTAATAAAGAAAGTTCATATCTTTTATAATTATCCATATTGTAATTATAGGATCTTGAAATAGCATGTTATAGAATTCATGTTAGGGTAAGGTTATTATTATTTCATGCATGCTTTTCGGGTTAGTGAAAATATTAAAGTTGATTTCATGTTTTACAATTTGGTTTTGGTGGTAGGAAATTTGATGTTTGGACCTTAGTTGGATTAGACTAATTATCTCGGACCTTAGTTATTGTTTTAAGCCCAAATTAGGACTCCGGGATCGAATAGTGAAAGTTAGAACCGAAATTGCAAATTAAATGGGAACCGGATGCGGGACAGTTTTGTTAGGGTCTAAAGAACGGATCACCATGAGAGTTATAGTCATTCTTTGATCGAATCCTTTGAACTGGAGGTTCCCTTAGATATTAGCTTTTATAGGAATTTTGCAGATCGGACTTTAGAATTGTATAGGTCGAGTTATACCCCGATTACCATACCTAGGTCAGATCTGGACAGTTTGGACTAATGACCGTTTTTGAGGACCATAGGAGGTTTTTTTGGTCTCGAATTCAACATGAAGGTTTTAGTAGACATCCCGAGATTTCCGAAAAGTTCAAAACCAGACCCATAGGATATCGGGAAGTCAAGTTTTGACCCTTTTTATGTGGATGTTGTAATCTGTTTTGTCGATGTTATTTATTAATAAAAGTGTTATTGAATGAAAACGTTGTTTTGATCTTGTTATGTGATTGCTTGGAATATGTTAGGTGATTTAAAGTGTAAATACATGATTGATAGGAACCTATAGTATTCTTAGGGGAGGGTTAGATAGAAAGTAGTTAATACTAACTTCGAAGGGCGTGTTTTGATTAGAATAATTACTTTTATTTTAGGCCCGAGCTAATTCGCGTCGTTAGTGAGCTCAAGTGTGTTCGTCTTAGCTGTGAAGTGAAGTTAACCAGGTAATGTCTATGCTCTAATCCCCACCGGGATGCTCTTAAATGTGTTTTAATGTTTTCTAATCTATTTTGAGAATTGCATCCCGAAAGGGGACTTTATGAGGAAAATGTGACCATCTGCTTTGGATAACTGATTGTATTTGTTTGTACTTTGATTTTATTGAGTTGAGAAATTTGATGGTCTTTTAGTAGTGGTTTTATTATTGGTTTTGATAAACCTGGGTTGGGTTTGACTTGAGAGTTGTGAGCTGAGTATAAATAATATACTAATAACTCATGTGA
This sequence comes from Portulaca oleracea, assembly GCA_029582165.1. Classification (NCBI taxonomy): domain Eukaryota; kingdom Viridiplantae; phylum Streptophyta; class Magnoliopsida; order Caryophyllales; family Portulacaceae; genus Portulaca; species Portulaca oleracea. The sequence continues at coordinate 17,723,932 of CM055886.1, read as the reverse complement.
AACATTAAGCGGGTTTATTTTATTGATGCCTTTGGTAGGCGAATACTTTGATGCCTTTGGTAGGCGATTATTGATGCCTTTGGTAGGCGATTATTTTGATGCCTTTGGTAGGTGACTATTATTTATGCCTTTGGTAGGCAATTATTGATGCCTTTGGTAGGCAATTATTATTTATGCCTTTGGTAGGCGATTATTATCTTTAATGCCTTTGGTAGGCGAATGTTCTTGATGCCTTTGGTAGGCGATGTTACCTTCTGGGATTTGATATCTCGCCCGCATAATAAAATGAATTGATTGGGTTAAGGAACACAGTTAGAAGGGTTAAAGGTTTGTGAAATGTTTTGACTTGTTCTCTCTCCCTCAAATGAATTGAAATGAACTTAACTTGTTTTTAACGTTAGGGGTAGACATTATTGAGATTTCCCCCTCATTTTTGAAATGTTTTGTTTTCAGGTGAAGATCTATATGTTGGGGACGGGAATTAGAAGTGAGGACGACATGTTTAGAAGTCGTTAATTATGTTGCTTTTCTTTTATGAGAAACTTGAAGTTAGTTTTGAGGTTTATTTTCTAAGTATGAGTTTGTTAGTTTGGTTTATCGTTATCAGAAAGTTGTAGTTTCCTTCTCGCCTTGTATTCCTTCAGGGATACGACAGTGACGCCCAATAAGAGTTAGAATCTTCCGCTAAATTTTGTCTGTTAACGTTAGTTTGACTTTGACTTTTCTATAATTGAATTTCCGGGACGTTACATATATAGATTGATTATTATTATTATTATTATTATTATTATTATTATTATTATTATTATTATTATTATAGTCAACACTAAAATAATTACTGTTATTTGCACCAAAATAATTTAATACAGAGTACAAAGCAATCAAGGATTAGTGATACTTTATGAATTTTTTAATTTTAAAATAAAATCTGGATTGAAAATAAAAAAAATTGAAAATAGAAAAAAATATAATTTTCTACATTGTGATTGGCCAATTCCCCTACAATCACTCCCGTGGTTCTACTTCGTGAGACCCACAATGATTTCTATTATAATATATAGATTATTGTTATTATTATTATTATTATTATAGTCAATAAAATATTTATTATTATTTACACCAAAATAATTTAATTCAGAGTCCAAAGCAATCAATGATAAGTAATACTTTCTGGGTTTTTTAAATTCAAAATAAAATCCGAATTGAAAAAAAAAATTGAAAATAGAAAAAAAAATATAATTTTCTACGTTGTGATTGGCCAATTCCCTTACAAATCTACAATCACTCTCGTGGCTCAACTTCGTGGGGTCCACAATGATTTCTATTATCATATATAGATTATTATTATTATTATTATTATTATTATTATTATTATTATTATTATTATTATTATTATTATAGTCAACAATAAAAAAATAATTACTGTTATTTGCGCCAAAATAATTTCATTCAGAGCACAAAGCAGTCTAGACTTATTGTTACTTTCTGGGTTTTTTAATTTTAAAATAAAATCTAGATTGAAATAAAAAAAAATGAAAATAAAAACAAAATATAATTTTCTATGTTGTGATTGACCAATTCCCCAACAATTACTCCCGTGGCTCTATTTCGTGGGAGCCACAATGATTTCTATTATAATATGTAGATTATTATTATTATTATTATTATTATTATTATTATTATTATTATTATTATTATTTTTATTATTATTATTATTATTATATTTAACACTAAAATAATTATTGTGATTTGCACCAAAATAATTTAATTCAGAGTCCAAAACAGTCAAGGATTAGTGTTACTTTATGGATTTTTTAATTTTAAAATTAAATCCGGATTGAAAAAAAATTGAAAATAAAAAAAAATATAATTTTCTACATTGTGACTGACCAATTACCCTACAATCACTCACGTGGCTCTATTTCGTGGCACTCACAATGATTTCTATTATAATATATAGATTATTATTATTATTATTATTATTATTATTATTATTATTATTATTATTATTATTGTCAACACTAAAATAATTACTGTTATTTGCATCAAAATAATTTACTTCAGAGACCAAAGCGGTCAAGAATTATTGATACTTTCTGGGTTTTTTAATTTTAAAATGAAATCCAGATTGAAAATAAAAAAAATTGAAAATAGAAAAAAATATAATTTTTGACGTTGTGATTGACCAATTCCCCTACAATTACTCACGTAGCTCTATTTCGTGGGATCCACAATAATTTCTATTATAATATATATATTATTATTATTATTATTATTATTATTATTATTACTATTATTATTATTATTATTATAGTCAACACTAAAATAATTACTGTTATTTGCACCAAAATAATTTTATTCAGAGTCCAAAGCTGTCTAGAATTATTGATACTTTCTGAGTTTTTTAATTTTAAAATAAAATCCGGATTGAAAATATAAAAAAATGAAAATAGAAAAAAAAATTATAATTTTCTATGTTGTGATTAGCCAATTCCCCTAGAATCACTCAAGTGACTCTATTTCGTGGGACAGACAATGATTTTTATTAAAATATATAGATTATTATTATTATTATTATTGTAACGCCCCAGCCCCCTCCCGGGCCGCGGACATTACCGATAACTGCTTCAAGGATTGCTGACTGGCCCCACAAATCACCATGAGTCTTTCCAGCGTGCTTCGTCCTCGCTCACACGCTGCCTGGGAAGCTCAGAAGGTCACCATCCTTTGACTACTCCCAGCCAAGCACGCTTAATTGAGGAATTCCCAACCCTTAGTGATATGAGTAGTCATTTCAATCCTTTTAAGCCACACTTTAATCATATATCTGGGGTGTTACAATTATTATTATTATTATAGTTAACACTAATAATTACTGTTATTTGCACCAAAATAATTTAATTCAGAGTCCAATGCAGTCTAGATATATTGATACTTTCTGGGTTTTTTAATTTTAAAATAAAATTCGGATTGAAAAAAGAAAAAATTTAAAATAAAAAATATATAATTTTTTACGTTGTGATTGGCCAATTCCCCTACAATCATTCCCGTGGCTCTATTTCGTGGGACCCACAATGATTTCTATTAAAATATTATTATTATTATTATTGTTATTATTATTATTATTATTATTATTATTATTATTATTATAGTCAACACTAAAATAATTACTATTATTTGAACCAAAATAATTTAATTCAGAGTCCGTAGTCAAGGATTAGTGATACTTTATGGACTTTTTAATTTTAAAATAAAATCCGGATTGAAAATTAAAAAAATAGAAAATAGAAAAAATATAATTTTCTACGTTGTGATTGGCCAATTCCCCTACAATCGCTCCTGTGGCTCTATTTTGTGGGACCCACAATGATTTCTATTATAATATATAGATTATTATTATTATTATTATTATTATTATTATTATTATTATTATTATTATTATTATTATTATAGTCAACACTAAAATAATTACTGTTATTTGCACTAAAATAATTTAATTCAGAGTCCAAAGCAGTCAAGGATTAGTGATACTTTCTGGGTTTTTTAATTTTAAAATAAAATCCGAAATGAAAATAAAAAAAAGAAAATAGAAAAAAAATATAATTTTCTACGTTGTGATTGGCGAATTCCCCTACAAATCTACAATCACTCCCGTGGCTCTATTTCGTGGGGTCCACAATTATTTCTATTATAATATATAAATTATTGTTGTTATTATTAATATTATTATTATTATTATTATTATTATTATTATTATTATTATTATTATTATTATTATAGTCAACACTAAAATAATTACTGTTATTTTGCACCAAAATAATTTAATTCTGAGTCCAAAGTAGTCAAGGATTAGTGATACTTTCTGAGTTTTTTAATTTTAAAATATAATCCGGATTGAAAATTAAAAAAATTGAAAATAAAAAAATATATATTTTTCTACATTGTGATTGACCAATTCCTCTACAGTCACTTCCATGGCTCTATTTCGTGGGACCCACAATGATTTCTATTATAATATATAGATTTATAAAAATCAATTATATATTAAAGTTGCATGCATTTACAATACTAGACTGACAAAATTACATTGCTAAATATTTTTTCCATAAATGAAAAGTAATAAATTAAATATTTTTTCATAAAGTATATAATTTAAGTGCGCCCCTTCCGAGTACATGTCTAATGACTAGTATATATGTAAAATGGGTAAACTTTACATTGAATATTTAAAATGATAAATAATTAGAGACAAGAAATATTAGAGCATGTTCTTTTGGGTTTGGAACCATTGACTTTCAACTCCTTACCACTCCTAAATTTTACCAACTTCTTCCAACTCCTTATAGCTCCTTTCAACTTCTTCCAACTTTGACTAGATCCTTCCAACTCCTTCTAGCTGTTATTAGTTTCTTCCAACTCTTTCCAACGTGTACAATTTATTGAATTATTATATTATTCAATTATTAATATTCTCTATATTTTTTAAAAGAGTTTTTGGATGCTAATATACTGAACTTTTGGGCTATTGGACAATAATGCACTGAACTTTGACCTTGGACAATAATACACTGTACTTTGAGGGGTGTTGAACAATAATGCACTCAATATGATTTTGGCAATGACTAACTTGGTGGCAATCCTATGTAGCGGGTGGAGGAGATGAATTGGTCCCCAAATATTTGTCTTCTCAGTCTGTCACGTAAGATTGTCACCAAGTTCGCCACCGTCGAAATTGTCTCGAGTGCATTATTGTCCAACACCCCCCAAAGTTCAGTGCATTATTGTTCAAGGTCAAAGTTCAGTGCATTATTGTCCAATACCCCAAAAGTTCAGTATATTATCGTCCAAAATTCCTTTTTAAAATTTATGTGATAATTTGTGTTTGATAAGAAATAAAATTTTGGTTTTAAAAAAAGATTAATTGTAGAATTTAATTCATAATATCAATAGTAGGTATTTTTAAGTTGATAATTTAACTTGCCCTTTTAGCTTTTATTATATATGTGATAAGAAATATGAATATTAAAATTTATTTCACAATGTAAAAAATTAAATATTAGATGAGAAAAGCTAAAATCATAATCATAATCTTACAAATTATGATGAAATAATTTAAATATAATGAACAAAGATGTTATTTGTCCCGACGGATTAATGAAAAGTTTAACTATCATAATTCCTCTTTCAGAACAAGAATGGAACGAACATTTGGAGTTGTAAAGACAACATTGGAGATATTGGATGATAGGGTGTCTCAATTGAAATTAGCACAATTTATTGAAGTTATTATTGCAGCATGTACACTACACAATTTTAGCCTTCTTTATCAAAAATCTATCACTAAGACAACCTACTACCCAATGAAAACTTGAAGTAATGTTACTTAATGGAGAGGTAAGGCCTTGTTGAAATCTAACTGGAGGTTGGTTTTGGAAGCCTCTCACAAGGCTAAGTCGATTGCTTTTGAAGCGCCACGGAAGTTAAAGGATCCAATGAGTATTGATGCGGTGCTTGATTGAAAGAAGGCTTTGGCATTTGGTGAGAGGACATTTTGTAGCATCTTTGATGCTTTTAGCCTTTATAACTTCCAATTATCGAAAAAAATAGTTTAGAGATAAAATATTAGTTTATTACTATTCTTTTTGTTGGCTACTTGGATATGTTTTTATAATTTTAATTTCACATTTAGTTTTAATTGTACATCTTTGGGGAAGGTTACCAACTAATGTCAGAATTGCAGTAGTAAACTATTCGCACAAGCACACAACTACGCAAACACAAAGAGGCAATTGAATTTCCAAAAAAAAATGAAAGAACAAATATTAATTACATGTGAGATGATTACACTACTGAACCTAATTACAGCTCTGAAACTAGAGCATTGCCTGTAGAATCTGAAATAAGAGGTTTCTGGGAGTCAGGGAGATTTTCAACATAAACAGCATGCACTAAATTTACATACTCGCTAATCTTGTCCTCGCTCCAGTTCTCTGTTTTTATGGGAGGAAGATACTTGACCGTTATTGGAGTAGGCCGAACACGTAAGCTGCCCTTCCTCCATGCATTATGAGTTCCTGTCATTACCATTGGAACTATTGGAAGATGCGTTTGCAATGCCAGGTGAACAAACCCCTGCTACCCAACAATACGGCATCAGTTCACAAGAAAAGGCGGCAAATCTGATCCATGATCATGAATCTCTACTCTCTACATGGAGCACTAAGTAACCAATTGACAAATTTTCATATTTGGACTAGTACCGATGAGGGCTGTCGAAAAGCAACTGTCTGATCGGAATACTAGGCCTACTCCGACCCAGAAAACCTGGTACGGTTTTAGATTTTGGTACGAATTTTGACATTGTTGTTGATTGGAGTGGTGGACCGTAGCATAACCAATGATTGTCAATTGGGCATAACCAATGATTGTCAATTGGGAGGTCCAAGGAAAACAATGGAACTACAGTTCAGTTGCAGGGATAGGCTTGTACATAGTTGACATCTCTAAGTTGATTACTTGATTGAAGAAAAGAGTACTATAAATTTGCAAAAATTACGTACCTTTTTAAAGGGAAGTAACTTGCCATTGGTGGATCTTGTGCCCTCGGGAAAAATGATCAAGGATAAGTTGTTTTGCACAACTGCACGGGCCACCTACAGCAGCAAATGATTAGAGAATCATTATGGTGGTGTTGATAGGTGTCACTACTCCCCTGTATTCCAAAATCCAAAGCAACTGATGCATACCTCTTTCATAGACTCAATGGCAGCACTGGGATTGGAGCGATCAATACGGAGATGATTTGCCAGAACATAGAGTTGTCCAAACAGAGGGTACCAGACAATCTGCAAGGTCGAAAACAGGTCCAAAACTTCAATTGTTTTACTTCACCTACATAACAGAGGGAAAAGGTACAAAAATGTTGTGCAACTCTCATAATTTTACACCAGTCAGAGTCATTTACACGGAAATGTAAATGACTGTTTATCATACAGAGAGACCATGGCACCTCCATGAACTATATGTGCAAAATCAAATTGTATAGTGAAAAACTGAAAACCTTACAGATGAACAGAAAACATTCACTAGATAAACGAAAGGATGGACTGAAAATACGAAGTCACCTCTTTCTTTGCAATGCCAACAGTGCCTGTTGGAGTCAGCCACATAATGAGGAATATATCGATAGGTGAGGCATGATTGCTGATGTAAATGGCTGTCTTGTCGGAGTGCTCTGTGCCCTCTATATTTACCGGATTCCCTAGAATCAACATCTGCAGTCAACACTCTAAGTATCACCAAATAAGACTAAGACAGAACTTGGAGTAGCAAAGAACGAGGCATATGACCCCAGAAACCACAAGGCACATGCCTTTATTTCTACATCCATTATGGCATGTGATTAGCAATTAGTGATCAGGACAGTACTTTATTCTAACATGCCCGTGTTTGATACAAAACTGAGACACCACACCATTATAACAGATGAACACATCGAATTAGGCTAAACAGCCACAAAGTTTTACGTAAAGATGACCAAGTGTAACGCAAAGTTAAGCATCTGCATCAGCAGGTTTCAATCAGACAAAATCAACAACATAAATTACGACCCAACCATGCCAGGTTCCTTCACCAGACTGGGTTCATTAAGTAACAAGTGATGACTGATGACTATCCCAGATAAATCACTGACATGTTGCAAACATAAGTACACCTGGAAGACTTCCAATAGCCAACACCTAGTATGTCAAGAAGAAGATTGACTAACTCTATAGCGCAAGGTAAATGACACATGACTGGTGTTAAGTAAGTTTTAGCCAGGTTATGCTGATCATATGATTCAGAATTTCAGGCATTCGTGTAGCCTTTCTACTTAAGTACTTGTGCATTTGATTACAACTTTGAGTTATAAACCACACAACACAATGTTGTGTACAGAAAGAATTTGATTTACCAAATCATCTGATCAACAGAAATATAGTATCAGTGGCAATAACTTTTTGCATGGAAAAATGACATCAAGCTCACCATTAAGTTAGCATCTCTACGCCAAGAATGAAAGGATGATGTGAGCTTAAAGGATGGATGGTGATTCTAGTATATTGTGTTGCCCATACTAAGCAGCTTTCCCATGTAGAAAGCGCCAATCCAAAATGTTTTAGTACAAAACCAGACATGATACTGCAGTAAAGATACAATTTGATCTGATTGAAGCTACTTGTCAAGTGATTCCATCTTTTCAAAAGAACGTTTAGCATATAATTGGAACCTGACACAGATTAGAACATGAACTGAACAACCGCTTTCTAACATGAATTTTATTATAAGACATTAAAGCTTGTCATTTTATGTCCATAACATGGATAGTTGAATAAAGATCATGTTTTTCATAGATTGTAATGGAGTGAAGTAAAATGCCTCATCAAACCTCCTATGCTTCTTTTCCATAGAGTTGTAGGTAGTGAACAATATCTAAATCTTGGTCAATTGGAACCAGTCTCTCCAAATTACAAAATTTAGGGATAAGATTGCTACATCCAACCCCTCCATACCTCGCCAAGGCAAGATTTCAGAGTATTGTTTTTGGTTTAGGTTCTATTAAAGCTTGTCATTTCACCTTTGCACATTTGAACAGCATGCTCAAAAGACTGAAGTGGATCCAATGAACTAATCATCAAACGCAAAAACAAGTGAACACTCACCATTAATCTTCCCGTCAAATGTCCATAAATATTCCCTTGTCGAATCCTTTCGTAGGGCCATGGTAGGAGGGCAAGCATAATGATGGCCCAAACAAATGTAGTAACCATCATTGTCATAAAACAAGCCACAATCCTAATGCAAGATACCAACACAGACAACCATCCATCATCATCCACGCAAACGTCCTCAACGTCAGTTACCACCTCAGGCTTGGTCTCTGGTCCTTCTATTGCCATTGCAGCCACCTCAGAATATGACTGCGGTCTTGTATTAAAGAAACTATCCAATGCCTGACTTCTCAAGAGAGAACTTACCCAACCACCCTCCATCATCTATCTATGGCCTTCCTCGTTCTTGGCCTTCAATCAATCTATCATTCACAAAACCAATCAATCTTATCAATGTACGTCCAAAACCAATCTAATCCAATATTTACCAATGAGAAACTACTCGAGTAAGACATCATATTGCAAATGGACAGACATTTACTGCAAAAGATTGCCTTTTGGCAGTTGGGTGGCCAGCATAAAAAAAAAAGTGAATTATGATAATGACAGATACTCATCAAATCTTGAGATAATCCTCGAAATGGGGACAGCCCAGAAAAATGCAACCACATTTGAACCAAACAGAGGCTCGAACCAAAGATCCAATCATCCAATGAAAACCCAGAAAATTAAAAGGTTAAAGGAATAAACTTTTGGAAGTCAAAAGTCAAAACCAATAGGGGGAAGATGCGGGACGTATAATTCAAAAATCGGTTAGTTTAACAGAATGCAGCAGGGCCACGATAAACAATTGGAATTAATGAAACCACAAGGGTGGAAGGGATGAATATTGAAAAGAACTTACAGAGGGTGTTTGGAGAATGTGGCGCTCCGGAAAATCCCACTAATTGCTGGGCAATGGCGAAATCGTATTTTCTAAGGGGACAGAGAGAGAAAAAGATGTAATGGTGAAGGTAGCAGACAAAAAGACAACGAAGGAAGTCGAGGATGAAGAATGGGAGAGAGAATCTGAGAAGAATTGCGGTTTGTAAGATGTCCTCAAATGGTCGCCTCTGGTCTTAATTTCTTATATTTCATTCATGGACATAAATAAACTTTTTCTTCCTTCGTCTCTCTCCTTTTCTTGCAAAAATACTTTTGCTCCCATTTTTCAAAAAACTAGTAAAAATGCCGGTGCAAGGCACGGGTCAAAAATTGTAATTCTGTAATATGAATTTGATATAATAATAATGTAATTAAATTTATTATATTTAGTAGATACTGTTTTAGATTATAATAAATATGACTATTACAAACAATATTATAATATTATATAATTTATGTATAGTATTATATATATTTTTCAAATATAATGTACAACAATCTTACTTCTATACCAACATAAAATCCTTTAAAGATTATCGTATGTTAACAATTTTAACGTTTTCGTTGTATAAATATTATAATTGTATCAAAATATATTTATATAAATACATCCGATCGTATTTACCTAGAATCGAAGTACACCCGAGTCATATTTTTAGAGTGAAATTCACCTGAAGCCAAAATAAAGTCGATACGTATTTGTCCTAAAAAGAAACTTTTACTATTAAAGAACATATGACCCGTATTTACATGCAGATTTAAAGACACCCGAGTCATGTTTTTAGAGTGAAATTTAGTAATTTACCATCAATCGAAATACACCCGACCCGTGTTTACCCAAACCAGATATAAATCGACATATTATCTAGTCTCGAGGGTAAAAGAGTAAATTTGTGTGTGAACACAAGCTAAAGGCAAGTTGCTGATTAATTATTATATCCGAGGGCGAAATAGTAAATTCGTGTGTAAACACAAGCAAGCAAGCAGGAAAGTGGGCAACAAAACAACAAAAATGATCTTACCATTTTTATTATTATGATATATGAAATTACCCCTTCTGTTTTTGTTGTTGAAATATATATATATATATATATATATATATATATATATATATATATATATATGTATATATATATATATATTATATAGGTTAATTGGGAAAAAAATCCATACTTTGAGGGTATTGGAAAAAATAATCCGAACTTATAATTTTATCATGAATGAGCTGAACTTTCACCTCTATTATTTTTAACATCCACCACCTAGTTAAGCTCATCCAAAAAATGACGTGATAATCGTGATATTACATGCAAAACATACTTTTAACTTGTTTTTGAGCTGCAAAAAGTTCCACATATAATTTCAGCACAAGCAAGTCACTTTGCGGATGATTTTAACTAGGTAGTGGATGTTAAAATAATAGAGGTTAAAGTTCAACTTATCCATAATAAAGTTGTAAGCTCGGATTATTATTTTCCAGTACCTCCAAAGCTTGGATTATTTTTTTCCAATTTTCCTATTATATATCTTTATATCAAGGCTATAATCCAACTCATTTCTTAGGCTCTGTTCTTTTATACGGTGTCGTGCAGTGTGGTAATGGTGCGATGCGGTGGAATTTGAAAAAGTGTGGAGTGTTGTGGTGAGTTGTGGTAGGTGGGATAGGTGAAGAGGGAGAATGTACAAAGTAGAGGAGAAACGTGACGAGAGATAAAAGTAAGAAAATATTTTGGTAATGATTGTGGTAAAGTGTGGTGGAGCGTGGTGAAGTGTGATTGAATATTAAGTAGTGCAGTGTGGTGCGATATCGCACTGCAAGTTACCGCATAAAAGAATGGGGCCTAAGTCTTTTATTCATTATTGATGAGAAGGTATAGTTTACCATGCAAAGCGAATTTTCTACTCCCTTTGTCCCTAAATATGTTTCAATTTAACTAAATTTTAAAGAATACTGGACAATGATAATTGTAGAAGCTGAAATTTTGTCATTTAATTCAACTTTATAAATATTGTAATTTATTTTGAGTTTATTTTATTTTAGGATAATTTAGGATTAAATGCCAAAAAATTTTGAAATGCACACATTCTCCACATGTTGAAATCCCCAAATCAAATCAAACCAAATCAAATCCCTCTTTATCTTATTTCATTCTTCCTCCATTCTCCAAATCAAATAAAATCATCTTTTATTTCATTTTATCCTCTCAATATTCTTTCATCCACCACCATAAATAAACCTACCTCCACCATTATAAATACACCATCATTTTCACTCTTTTTCTACACCTCAAAATCATCATAGCAGTATTGACCCTAGGTGATTTTACCTTTCTTCTCCTCCCTTCTTCTTCTTCTCCTAATCATCATCATCATCATCATCTTGCATTCATAATCTTGGCATTAACTTGAGGTTAGTATTGTTTTTTCTTATTTTATTCTCACTTTGCTATGATGTAAAATTTGACTTAAATAATAATATTGATGCCCTAATTAATCTAATTAAATACAAACTTGTAAATGTTTATGCTTTTGTTCTTTTATTTCATTCTACTATTTGCATTTATTTTATTTTCACATTTAATTATTTCATTTGTATGCGCTAAATAATATTGATTAATCTAATTAATTCTCCTCTTCTACTCCTTACTTTAAATTAACAAATTTAGGCTGTGTTCGGCAATAACGTTTGGGCTAGCGTTTAGCGTTTTCACCAAGTCAAAACTCTAATTGCATAAATATTAGCGTTCGGTAAGCTAACGTTTTGAGGAGCGTTTAGCGTTTTAAGGAGCGTTTTGTGAAACGCTAATAAAGTTAACGTTTAGCGTTTGGAGTAGCGTTTCATATTTTTCTGTCAAAAAATACCCTTTGTAAATTTTATCTTTTGGAAATTATTGATACCCTTTTATGTCAATTCACATTAATCTGCTAATTGAACCGCTAAATTTACCGAACACAATTCTCATTTGAACAGTCTTCCGCTACCCGCTACTTAAAGCGCTATCCGCTGCTTAAACCGCTATACGCTATATAAACCGCTATCCGCTATCTAAAACACTAATTTTTCCGAACAGGGCCTTAGTAGAGTCCGATCTCTTTGAACGGGCGAATTTGAGAGTTTTTACTTTCGAATTCGTAACCTTGCCCCTGGATCTGAATCTCATGGTTTGTGGTTTATGAAGTTTAAATTTAAGTTTATTAATTCTCATTAAAAATTAATTGGCGACTCTTTTGATTTTTATTATTTTGATTCATTTGAACATCATAATAAAATGCATTTAAATCTTTTAAAGATTACACCTCATTCGGCTCGTCATACCCCGCGTGAGACACCATGGAGTTTTTTCTCGGGTCTTACAATAATACAAATTTTCGGGGTACTGGACAACAATAATAATACCAACAATTTTATTGGACACTAGCAGTATCAACTATAAACTTATTTTCCGGCAATAGTACGACACTGAGTTGGTAGGTGTTTGACTTGACGAAAAGACGATGTGTTGCCTAATTGTCTGAGTCAGAGGTCGGAGTAAGTGGGAAAAAGGTTGATTTTCACTTTTGTTTTTTGCCAACTAAGCAGTGTTGAGTGTTGACCAACTTAGCTAAAAAACAATTAAAGTTTTATTTTTATATTATTGTTTAGCTAAGTTGGTTAATATTGCTCAGTTGGCAAAAAAAATATGGTCGTCAATGTTTTTTCAACTTGCTCTAGCCTTAGCTCACACAATTAGGCGACACATTATTTTTCTGCTAAGACATCTACCAACTAGGTGATGTCCTATCGCTGAAAAATAGGTCCATAGTTGGTACTACTAGTGTCGAAAAAAATTGTTGGTATTATTATCGACCAGTACCCCCTAAAGTTCATATTATTCTTGTCCAAGAATCCAGATTTTAACTATTGATTACTCACAAAAATTATAATGAGTTGCAAAATAAAATTAACATAATTGTAATTTTTAGTACAATATCTTTCTAATGGTGGTAATTTCATATCATAACTCATTGTAATTTGTGAGTAATCAGGTCAAAACTCAGTCAAATTGACACTTATTTAGGGACAGAGACAATATATATACTTATTAAGGGTGAGTGATTGGAATCTGATCAAAATCAGTCAACGAATAATGGTAAAGTTCTTAAAATTCTAGAACATGTCCTAACATATAAGGGTAAGGTTCCAAAACTACACTGAAATGAAACTAAAACCATTCAGTCAGGTTTAAGTTTCGAGTACTTGGAACCAAAAATATGAAAGCAACGATATCCAGAACGCGGAACCTAATTTTACTAAACTAAATAAATAAAATTATTAAAGTCATAAAGTGAATACATCATTCAAAAACTTGGGTTGAAATTCTTCAATTTTCATTGTGATGCTAAATTAAGTGAGGTATTGTGACGATAATAACTGCACAATCTGGTGTATTGACGCTTAACTGAAAAATTAATGTTTATTTTTTAAAGAAATTTTGTAATAAAATAAAAGTTTTATAATTGACAGGTATCCTGGAATCAGACTGGAACTGAGGATAAGGGTAAAGTTCCTGACATAAGGGAATGTTTGGATGGGGAAGTTTCATAGAAAAGTTTATCAACTTTCCTAAGTTGATTAGACTTTCCTATGTTTGGTTGCAAAATAAGGATGAGAAAATTTGTAGATGAACCCAATATTTTCCTATGGTTGATGGGAAACATTTTCCCATGGGGGGTGTTGGGAAAGTTTTTTTTTTCCCATGGGAAAGTAAACTATGATGGTATATTTTCCCAAAATGCCATGAAAAATACTTTATAAATTTTATACATATAAGGGTATTTTGGACATTTTAAATGAACTTTCCCACAAACTTTTCCATATTTTCAAATGTAAACCAAACATTGTAATATTTTCCCGGAGAAAATTTTCCGAGGGAAAACTTTCTCAGATAAAATTTTCCCGGGGCCATTTTCCCAGGGAAGAACATTCTTAAGGAATTTGTCCTAACAAATAAGGGTGTAATTTTAGAACATGCATGGTGCCCGAAACCACTCACCCCTAATACTTATGAGATTAGGTAAATTAGAGCATAAGCATCGGTCGGCAAAAACTACGCTAGCTAAGTTTCGACCAAAAGGGGTAGATCCCATATTATCCATCCGCGAGAGGGTGCTATTTTTTGTCTCCCATACAAGCACATTAATCATAGATTCAATGTCTACTAATATCTTTTCTAAAGCACACTAATATATATATATATATATATAAAGAGAGAGATATTAATACTCCCTCTGTTTCTTATTAACTATCGCCCAGATTTTCGTGTTATAAACTTTGATCGCTAATATTTTGATTTAAAATTATTGATAGTTAACTTAAATATACATACTTTTTTTTAAGAATAACATATATACTTTCTCACTTGCATGAATGCTATCAAAAAATTTTATATAAATTCTGTCCAAAATTTTTATATTAAAACATGTATAAACCTACATTATCTAAAATGTATAAACGAATTAATATTCTTTAACATGGATCTTTGATCGATTGAATCGATCTATTTTAAACTTTTTATCTTTTTTTAATGTCAAAAAAAATGAAAATTCTACCATAGTTGAATTTATTTTCAACTATGGTAATTGAAAATTTTATACTATTCATTTATTAAAAATAAATCATATTTTTTAAAAAGATTTATATCCTCCTAAACATGGTTAATTATTGTATCAAGTTACTTTGATCAATCTATGTTGATTTTGAATTTTTATGGTAAAATTAATGGTCTTTTCACTTTTCAATTACGATAGTTGAAAAAAAGTCAACTATGTTAGAATTTCCTTTAAAATATTCAATTTTATAAAATATTATAACTTATTATATAGATTTACTTAATGTAACAAGTCGTACGTTGAATATATATATTAATTTTAATTTTTAATGACAAAATTAAGGGCAATTATACATTTCAACTACCATAGTTGAAAATAAATTCAACTATAGTAGAATCTCCCCAAAAAAAATTAACGGGGTCATTGACTTTATTAAATTCTGTTAAACTTTTACAAGCATTGTAGAAATGTATACTTTAAATATGCCTTCAACAATGGTACAAACAATTTTATTTTAATCTATTTCCCTAGGCATTTAACTGTTCTAATTTAGTATATTCGATATGCTTAGTTTTTCTTAGTGACGAGGATATTAAATAAATTTAACAAATACAATTATGTACAATATTATGGATTAAAATATTAGCAAATTATGTGTGTCTATATATATATATATATATATATATATATATATATATATATATATATATATATATATATTGTAAAATGATTGTAAAATTATACTTATGAAGTTGTGATCACTGCAAACATAGTCTAAAATATTATTAATAATATGTGAGATTTACTTTCATCCCGTGTAACGCACGAGTCTGAAGACTAGTAATATCTAAATTTATGACATGTCAGTAATTTACATAAGCAAAAGTAATGTTTTACAACTACAACAACAATCTCTTGGTAGAAACACGTTCACACAAATGTGATTTTACATTTTTTTACTCTTTTCAAAGTTGATTCTCTTTGCTTATAATGTGTAGATTAGTTGACATGTCATAAATTTAAATATTTTTGGATCAATTCATCTCGTCCACGTGTTACGTAGGATTATCAACAAGCCAGTCAATGCCAAAATCGTTCTGAGTGCCTTATTGTTCAATGTCCCCAAAGTACAGTATATTATTTTCCAAGCTCAAAATTAAGTGCATTATTGTCCAATATCTCAAAAGTTTAGTATATTAACATCAAAAAACCCTTCCTTTTATTAGATAGCATAATAGCATGAATATGTAGGGCAGTTAGACCCTCTTCTTTTCCATGGTACCATCAAATTTACTTAATTTTCCACATTATTGACAAATTACCGCATCTTGTGATACCATATCACAGTTTACTATAACTATCATACCATACCATAATTTACTACAACAACCACAATTTTTTCTTTCTTCTCTTTTCTCTCTCCTCACCTACCTCACTAATTATTTTTAGCATAAATTTTACCACAACCTACCACACCGTACTACAACATACTATATTTTCCACAATTTACCATATCATAGCATTTCTGTACTTTACCCACCACAGAAAAGAACATGACCTTATAATAGTGAAGGTGTACTACGTCCTGAATCAAATGCCAAATTATAGTCAATGATTGCATATACTAAAAAGGTAGTTAGTAACCACGACTTGAGTCTTGGTGAAAATAAAAATTTCATATTAACTGAAATTGTAGGATTAATAAATCATACTAATCAATTTGAGACCCTCCTCTCAAACGTGTAAAGTTGAGTAATAAAAAAATTAGCAATTGCCCATGTATCCCACGACCCCCAAGGCCCCAAGCAATTAATCACGTACTCTTTTGTTTAATTTTACATTTTAACTGAGAAGAAACAACAATATTTCGAAGTTAAGGCCAAAGGAAAGGATTTTGATGAATGTGTCTTTGTGGAGAGGAGATGGAAACACTAGACCATGCCTTGCTCAATTCACATGGCAAATTCGGATGGATCTTGGCAATGCATTTGGATATGTTGTGCAGCAAGCAATGAGTTTTATAGAGGTGTAGGAGTGGTTAGATGATGTTAAGAGTAGGGGGCAAAGATTCTTCTTTTCTGGCTTTGTAATCTTGCCTTTTAAGGCTTTTGATTGAATAATAATAAAAAAATAAAAAACTGCCTTCTCAATCAACTATCAAGTGTATGCCCGTACTTTCCACGTGCTAGAAATAATAGTTTTGCAATATACACATTAAATTTATTATATTAAGTAGATATTACCTTAGATTATAATAAATATTAAAAATTATAAACAATAATACAATATTATATAATTTATATATGGTATTATATTAATTTTTTAAATATAATGTACAATAATTTAGTTTTCCTATTAATATAAAATACTTTAAAGATTGTCATATGTTAATAATTTAATGTTTTCATTGTACAAATATTACTAAAATAAATTTTTATTATCAAAGAACATCTGACTTGTACTTACCTAATTTTGAAATACACGCGATTATATTTATATGAACCCGAAATACACCCGAGTCATGTTTTTAGAGTAAAATTTACCCGAAACCAATATACACCCGACCCATTTTTACCCTAATTTTTTTTAACTATCAAAGAACATCTGACCCGTATTTACTTGAATTTGCAATACACCCTAGTCATTTTTTAGAGTGAAATTTACTTGAAATCAAAACACACATGACCCGTGTTTACCCTAACCAAATATAAAGTCGACCTATATTGCTTAGTTATTGTATTCGAGGAGAAAAAAGTAAATTCATGTGTGAACACAAGCAAATAAGCAGACAGATTAAACACCACCACAACAACAACAACAACAATCAGACTGTCCTTTTTATAATAGTTAAGGATATATATATATATATATATATATATATATATATATATATATATAGAGGATAATTGGATTCTAATAATCCCTACTTTCACCAATTGGACAATGATGGACCGTACTTTCACTTTGTATTCTGGTGGTCCAAAAAAAAAAATGGATTGTAGTGGTACCAAATCCACCTCCACATTCTTCTTATTTTTTTCATTCCTGCACTATATTGTTTTTTTTTTTTTTTCGTTCCAACCCCTAGAAAGTTAATGAATTGTAGTTTCTAAAACATTTTTAAATTATTATTTTGAGACTCCAAATAATTATTATGATTTTTTAAAAATAATAAAAGTGAAAAAATCGTAAAAAATAGTAAAAAAAAAGAAAAAAAATTGGACGAAATGCTGTAAATTCATTAAAAATCATTGTAAAGTGTTATACTAAGTTTTGAATCAAATGCAACACAAAATCTATGATTCCCTCGAAAATATCCCACTACAATCAAATTTTATTTCTTTTTGGACCACTAGAATACAAAGTGAAAGTACGGTCCACCATTGTCCAATTTGTGAAGTAGGGATTATTAGAATCCAATTATCTTATATATATATATGTGTATATATATATATATATATATATATATGTATATATATATATATATATATATACACATATATATATATATATATATATATATATATATATATATATATACACATATATATATATACATATATATATATATTTGAAAGAAAAGTATCCCTTTTTATTTGGGTAAATGGACCATTGTGCTGGGCTCCTGTATGAAATGAATCCAATAGGTTAAAACAACAACAGAGACCAAAAGCAAGGCTCAAGGCCCATATCACAAATCATGGACACAATTCTAAAGAAATTGTGTTGCTGTGCCTGTAAAGGATGCGAACTAGCGAAGTAGGCCATTGCTTTCTGGATCTTGGTGCCAATGGCTGAGCTAGAGGGGGGTGGTGGGGCTACGGCACCCCCCATGCTCTAGAAAATTTATGCATATTGATACTGTAAAACAAAGCTTGAGTACTTTGGTAGCTAAATTATTATAGTTTGAGAATGTTTAATTTTTGGTAATGAGCTCAAATCTTATTAAGAGCAATTTTATTTCAAAGCTTTCCCAGTTTGTTTATTGATTCATTCATCTAACTTGTTATTTTATATCTTTTAGTGTTTATTTTGTTGTTAACTTCATCCTTTATTTCAGCTATTTTATTTATTTGGTCTTTATTTTATTTTTTTAGTAGTCTTTTCAAATAGATTATGTTAATTTTAACAACTATTGTGGAACTATCTCAACCAAAAGTTTAAGCTGATGGTTGATGCCCCAGGAATGGTTTTATACTCTAACACGCCCCCTCACGTGAATGTCCTTTGAGCTTGAAGTGTGGATGCTGCAAAGGCCTCATTCACCTTGCGCAAATTAATATGGGGGGTGTTGAGATTCGAACCTGAGACCTCTTGTTTATTGGTCTGACTCTGATACCATGTGGAATCATCTCAACCAAAAGCTTAAACTGATGGATGAAGCCCCAGGAATGGTTTTTTTTTTGAGAGCCAAAGAAAGCGGACTATATTATTGTATCATTCAGAAAAATACACATGTCCTCAACGGCCAGGTCATTGATTAGGCCTGGAACCATACCCACCCAGATTTTCCTTGAAGCTTCTGAAGGATGTATATGGGAAATCTCATGGGCTACTTTGTTCCCTCCCCGCCTTACATGGCTAAAGCTAAGAAACTCAAAACCATTACAATTAACTAATACCTGATTCAAAAACAAAGACTCAACACTATTATCTAAAGTCCTATTGCGGAGACGTTGAATATTGGACAATGAGTCGCCTTCCACAATCACCCGCTTGTATCCATGCTTCTTAACTTCTTCTACCGCCATCATACGAGCTCTGATTTCTTCCAGTTGTGGATTTTTGTATCCTCTTCCTTGTTCTACTCCCGCTAATTCCACTGACCCAGTGCTATTTCGGGCTACAAAACCCCAACAGTAGCCTTCCGTTCCAACTCGACCCCCGTCAAAGTTCACCTTGATTACGCTCGAATCAGATGGTATCCAACTCGTTCTCAAGCTTGGAGATCTAACAACTTGTTGGTTCTGCTGGGCCTCTCTGTATGCTTCAACCATAGCCACAGCACGCTTCGCTACCTCCGTAAGATTGCACTTCTCCTTGTCATAAATGAACCTGTTCCGTCTGTTCGACACACTCCACATAATTGCCATGAAATTCCCTAGCTGGAGCTTGTGTAGTCTCTCGGCCACATGAGCAAAACACTCCTTCATTGAGTAAAAATTTCTTTCCTACAAGCTTTCGGGAAATTTGCTGTATTCCCAAATCTCGGTCGCAAAAGGGCACTTGAATATTGGATGCAGTACTTCTTCTACCGGTGCCCCGCTGATTTCACAGGACATTGTCGGGATAGGCATCCTTCTAGCCACATTAGGAATGGTTTTATACTCTAACAATTATAATATTAGATTTCTTGTATCTAGTCTCTTATATGTGTATGCATTCTTGTTTCTCACTTTGTATTATATTAAATACTATAGTTTTAAGTAATACAATAAATACCTTTCATAGACTTATATTTCCCCATTTTTCATCTTAATATTTCATTATCAGTCCTTTCAAAAGATTTTTTTTTTTACCGACGAAATCAACTTTTTCATATATTTTTCATGTACTCTCATATATATATATATATATATATATATATATATATATATATATATATATATATATATATATATATATATATATATATATATAAGAAGAAGAAGAAGAAGAAAAAGCATATGTGTGACTATAATGGGATATGTTATTGTTCTTTTACTTGTTGTAGTGTATATATATATATATATATATATATATATATATATATATATATATATATATATATATATATTGACAGTACATGGCCTTGCGGTGTACGTAGTAGCACGTAAAGGTCGATCCCACAGGGACTCAATTAGCAGCTCAATAAACTAATCTCTATCACGATTGCTAAGCTAATCAGGTTTTAGGTTTTGGAAGATTTTAGAAAACTAAATAAACTAATAAAGCAGAGAAAAACAATCAAAGGTTCTAATCAAGAGAGAAATACTTCTAGGGAAATGCTAACCTAACAACGAGTTCGATTACTAAAACCTAGCCTACACAATCATACATTCAAGAATGAATCAAGAATCAACAACCTCTGAATTCTATCGCCCTTTCGATGCTAAATAGAATTATTCTAAAAAACCTAATCAACAACTTTCGTTTGCCTTTTAGATTAATCAGAATAGAAGGCCTTAAAAAGTCAGGTTATCTAATGATTCCCTAGTTTACTACTCCTTTTTTAACTTTCGTAAGCCTAGGTAGACAGGTTGGTAGTCAGATTACCCTAATTCACCTTTTAGTACTTCTTAGGTTAATCTCAAACTCATGAATATTCGAGCGCTCAGAGAACACACATGAACATGGAAAACACAACCTTCTATTGATTCTAATCAAGAATTCATGCACAAACTAATAACAATCAATCAAACTACATTGCTTCGGGTTGCAAAACCCTAGAATTCAAGAAATCTACTCACACATATTCAATGAAAACACAAAACAAGTTCCAAACATCTTAATCGAATCTCAAAACTAAGAAGGAAATCAAAAAGAAAGAATAGAATTGCGAAGAATACAACCCGTCGAGTCTTTCGATCTCGGGGTAGAAACCTTCTCCACGAACGTCGCTCCTTTCCTTTGCGAATCTTGATCTTGGTTTCTCTTGAATCGATTCGGTCTTGAATCTTGATGGTGGGGAAGAGAAGTAGAATGGAAGTATTATGGCTCTCTTTTCTCTTCTTGACGGCCAAAGAATGAAGGAAAACAGATAGAATATGACCCCCCTTGAAAAACCGTCGCTTCCTCGCTTTTCTACTTGCGAAAACAACCGCTCTACATAGGCAGTCCGCCTCGGTCCGTACAGTCCGTACATGGACCGTGGTGATCACCACGGGCTGCCCGAGGTTGCCACAATTTCGTTTCTTTCTTCTTTCCTTCGCAAAAAAAATGTGTTGGGCACAAGGAGCTGAACCACCACGGACCGTGGCCACCACCTCGGGCTGCCCGAGGTTGCCACTGCCCGGCCATTTCTTGCTCATTTCCGTCCCAAATTTGTACATCGGTTTGGGTTTCTCATGTAGAGGCTTGTGGTGTCTTCACTTTTACCAGAAGTTTAGAGAAAATTGGTGTTTTGGCCTCAAAACCTACAAATTCACATAAAAAACAACAACACCAAGTGTAGTAGAGAAATTGGAATAAAAATCAAGGTTCACACATAAAATTATCCCTAATTCACTATTGAAAACCCCCAAAAACATAGTCATGAAACGCAGTTATCATATATATATATATATATATATATATATATATATATATATATATATAGGATAATTGGATTATAATAATCCCTACTTTCACCAATGATTGATGATAGTGGGTAATCTTTCACTTTGTATTAGTGGATAAAAAAATAAAATTTTGAATGGGGCCTTGGCGAGTTGAGTGTTTGTATTCGGTGGTTTCTTGACGTGGCGCGTTAGGCGTAGTTTGACCGGTTTGACTTTTATTTTTTTGCCATGTCACACATAAAACACATTCCAAGTATTTTTCTTTATTTTTTTAGTCCAACTTAGAATAAAATTTACCACCCATTTTTTCCCATTTTCTCTCTCTTTTTTTCTCCCTTTCCAGTTCTCCTCTCTCTCTGTTAAAAAAACACATGATGGATACTCTGTTTTTTAATCGACATCTTCTTCACTAACACCCCACAACCCGTCATTAGTACTTCCTGAAATTCCCCTGCCCGAACGTCCCTGCTGCTGATGAGGAAGAACCAGAAGCTTTAACTTTGAGACTCCTGACTCCCCCATCCGGGTTCGACCCGAACAGCACTTTGCTCCAGTTGACCTGCCTCGAAGGCACCTGGTCACTGTCCTCCCCCCCAGAAGCCTCGTACCTGTCACTGATAGACCTAGACGGTGGCATCCCCGGCACTGCAGCCGTCGCCGGCAGCCCCCCGGTCCGGCGACTGGACTCCTCGGCCCCAGATGACGACAGCCGGAACGGGTACGCGTCTGGTGAGTCAGCCAGGCTGCTGCTCTCTGGAGACGAACCGCCCCCAGCCATCTTTGCCGAGCTCGACATCGCCAGGCTTGTCCTGAATGCGCTCCTCGCCTCCAGCTGCAAAGGTGTCAGGCTGACGCTCGATGACGAGGCGGCGAATGCTTTTTTGTCGGGTATTTTTGTTGTTGTTATGTTGACTAACGGCTCGAGGGGCATCTCTGCTGGAAGCCTAATCCTCTTGCTGGTCCGCCGGCGGCTGTGGTCGAGCCGGGGACCATTCGAGCCAACTGTCCGCTGCTGCCGAAACTGCTGTCCCTTTCCAGGCCGAGCTGGCCCGGCCGCGGTCTCACGACTGGCTGTAAAATCTTGGACTTCTTTCTCGCCTCATCTAATTTCAAACACATGATGGATACTGAGAGAGAGAGAGAGAGAGAGAAAGAGAGAGGAGAACTGGAAATGGAGAAAAGAAGAGAGAGAAAATGGGAAAAAAAGGTGGTAAATTTTATTCTAAGTTGGACTAAAAAAATAAAGAAAAATATTTGGGAATGTGTTTTATGTGTGACATGGCAAAAAAAGTAAAAGTCAAACTACCAAACTTCGCCCAACGCGCCATCAACAAACCACCGAAAGCCACCGCCACTCAACTGGCTGCCCACTCAAATCCAATTTTTTTGTCCACCGTAATACAAAGTGAAAGATGGCCCACTATCATTCAATCAATTAGTGATTATTATTAATCCAATTATCATATATATATATATATATATATATATATATATATATATATATATATATATAAAAGAAGAAAACTGCATATGTGTGACTATAATGGGATATGTTATTGTTCTTTTACTTGTTGTAGTATATTTTAAAGATTAAATAAGTATCTTTGCTACTGGAATAAGTGTAAATGAGCTACAAAAAACTTGGATAAAGCTTAATAAATAAGTAAAAATGATTATATTTTTTGATAATTAAACTTATAATAAACAATTGAAAGAATATTAATAAATCGACACCCCCAATTGGCTCCACCCTCTGGTGCCTCACTCGAATCTTATAACCTTATATTGTAACCTTATATTGTGTTAGAATTTGTTTTAAAGTTTAGGAACATTATCCATTTATTCTTATACGCGATTCTCATTCGTAGTTTATGTTAGGAAAATAAGTGTAAGGTTGCGGCGGAAGCCAAATAAATGAAATGACGGAAATTACGACAACATTTAGGAACAAAAAATAAGCGATAAAAAACGAACACCAAATATACATGGGAAACCAAAGAATTAGGAGGAAAACCCACGGACGGCGACAACCAGAAAAATAATTCACTATGAGAAGGGAGAAGTACAACTCGATCACTATCACAGGGTGTGATATGATCAACAAAGGAGATTGCAATAAAATCTCTCAAACTCTCAACTCACAATCTCTCGGGATAACACTGGCAAAAATTTGGTGAAACTTTATCTCTCTCAATATTTTCTCTCTGATACAATTGATCACCATTGGTTAAAGTGCAGAAGACTGTACCCTGTTTATAGGGAGGTCAGGAGAAATTAGAGTTACATTAAAACTTAAATAAAAACAAGCATTATCTGACTTGAAGAGAGAACCTAGGTTAAACAAAATTAACCACGAGTGGAATTCCACGCCACTCAGGATTCCTCGTAGCACCCATAATGGCGCCTTTTGGGGCACTGCCTGCGCCTCCTTTCTTCTCTCTCTATCTGGGGTGCACCTAGCGCCTCCTTTGACGCGGGTCACGCCTCATTCCTTTGCCGTTTTGGACAGTAACGAATCCAATGAGCCACAAAAAACCCAACAGTTCAGAATATTTGTTTATTTAACTTGAACTCCCCATACTTCATAATTATATTTTTCCTAAACTTTTAAGAATGATTATTCTTATATACTATTTCAGTTCATGATCCAAAATATTTTCTTATTTAATTTAATTCTTTATTTCTTGCCAAAGCTCAAATTACAAAATATAAATCAAACAAAAGACCTACATATTAATCGTTTGACCGGCCTAATTTCTTAAAAATGGTTGTTGCTTCTTAAAAGTAGTTTTTGCAAAATTTATTTTTTTAATAAGTATTTGAGTGTTTAGCCTAACTTTTGACATAAGCACTTTTGCTGAATTGAAGATTGGCTGTTTGACCTAATTTATAATATAAGTGATTTTAGTAAATTTTTAGTTATTGATCTTAACTTATCTAAATTATCATGTAGCTATTTTCTTGTTATTATTTTTAATAGAGTATCCTATTTAATTTAATTTGAATTGTAATTATGATTATATTTATATAATTATAATTACAATTATGACTACTATATATGGTATTAGTAAACTATACAATTTTATAAATCAATGATTCATATATCAAAGGTTTACTAAGTACTATCTTTATAGGAATTAGATAATTAGAAAAAATTTAAAAGTTTCAACATAATATTAAAATGTCCAACATAATATTAAAAGTTAGAACATAATATATATTAAAATATTTAAAAACAATTGTTATATAAATTTGGTTATCTTATTTGAAACTATGAAAACTTATCACTAAAATATCTCACAAATTGAGCATTCATTAGTTTTTAGGAAACAGAATCAACAATTTTTTTTTATATTTGGAGCTATTTTTGACTAAAACTGTTTTTGGAAAACATTTTTTAACTTATAAAAAAAAAAACCTTATTTGACCTAATTTGTGTTTTTTTTTAAATACTCTAAAAACACTCTTAAAGTTGGGCTAATCAAGCACTAACATTGACATAATGCCCACTCCTACTTACTATTTCTTACTATTTCTTGAGCACATGTAGTATTGAGTTTGAGTTTAAGTCATTGAGTGAGGTGAAATTCGTAGGACCCACCAAGAGAGTCAAAGTTTGTTTCTCTATTTAGGTCGTGTTCTATACTGCGGTATTTTGCGGTGAGGTGTGGTGGAATTGTGGTGGGGTGTTGTGAAATTGTGGTAGGTTATTAGTATGTGGGGTAGGTGAGGAGAGAGAATGTAAAAAGTAAAGGAGAAAAGTGAGGAGAGAAAAAAGTAATGATTTGCGGTGAAATGTGGTGGGTTGTGGCAAACTGCGATACCGTGTGGCACCGCAGTTTGCCAACAGCAGTATAGAACACTGCCTTAGCTTACTCTTCAATAATGGAGATGTGTTTGACTTATATTAATTAAAAAAATTAGTAGGTCATATTAATAACATAATTGATTTGGCAATATTGATAAAAAAAAGTGATGACTTAAGTTTGTGAGGATAATACTGCCTACATCTGAGCCCTCATACCATGTTTATACATGCTTAGCCTCGAAGGATATTGTTGTTGTTGTTGATAAAAAGAGGGGTGGAGGAGAAGGAGCGGAAAAAAATATAATTAAAATATTGTGTGAGAAACTCACCAATTAACTCGTCGTATTAGCAACTCAATGTTGGTCTCGCAAATCAAGTCACATTCTCACCACCAGATATTTTTGTACAACTTCACTCAATTCTCTTCCTATATCATGTCAACACTGAACCAATTTTTAACTCACCATTGAAAATGATCTGTCCACAAAATTAAATAATATCTTAAATTAAAACATCATACTGCATCATAAAAATTACTTTTTCGCCGTAAGTTTTTGTCACTTACTGCTTAGTGCACACACGACAATCCCTAGTCTAAAGGAGGGAAAAAAATTCATGCAAGTTTTGGGAGAAACTTAACACAAGATATTCCCATCAAGATTCAAATATTGGGGCAAGCAAAAATTTTTCTTTAAGTAGAAATTGTGGGGGTTAATGGATCATGTTTAATTTGTCATGGGCAGTTCAGCAACTCCCCTTTACAACCTGTAAAGCTTACTAATGGTTACCAATAAGATAGAGCTTCAGTGAGCTGGTCAAATTTACACAGAGGTAAAAAAAAAAAAAACTTCAAAAGAAAAAAATGGGTCAAACTTCAAAATTTTGAAGTACATAATATATTCAAATATTTTTATTTTAAAGTAACATTATAGGTTAATGTGGATTCCTGAAACATAAACTTGTGTATAATGCTTTAGATTTTGGTTTCAATAAAATAATTTAGAAACCTTTCCATACTCATTCCATCGATTCAAATTCTAAAATCTTGTCCATTAGCCCTATTCAGGTAAAAGTCCATGATATCAATCATTCTTACTAGGTGGAATGTGGAACTTGGGGGGTGGGGTGGAGGTGATATAACATTTCTGTGTCTTCCTTACATTACTTTTAATGCAATTTTCTCAAGTTTCTTTTGTCTGCAGAGTCTTAGAATAGGAGGAAGGGAAAGAGAGGGGTAATGAGGTAGAAACGAGAGAGAGAGAGAGAGTTGTTTTTAGGAAAAAGAATGAAATTGTGAAACTTACATTGCACATGACATGTGAGAAGATAAGGAGGATGCTAGACTAAGGATGGCTACAAGTCTTGGACCAAAAGCATACCTAAACCTGATAATTGTGTCTTTCATATTGTCAAGTTCGGGTTGGGTCATTTTTTGTTTTAATTGAATTTTCATCATTTTTATTTTGTGAAAGAATAAATTCAATAAAGTTGGGTATGAACATCTAGTTATATCATTTCATTTTAGTTTCTTCCTCTAAGAAAGAGGTTATGAGCTCAATTCAATTCCGTTCTTTTATAATGTTGAATTGTATGTATCCCTTATTCTCTCAAATATTCAATGTTGTAGTGGGACTTTGAATAATTACATTTTAGTAATTTCTTCCACCACGAAGAGCCAAACCCATCTCCCCGCCCCCCATCTGGCTATGTTTAATTACACCAATTCTACAAGCTTAGTAGTAAAGTAGGTGTAGCATATGTCCCTTGAGAGCAGCCATCATATAATACACTATTAACATAATTCACAATGGACACAATTTTTACCCAAAAAAGAGGTCCACAAAATCGCAAACTGTACAAGCATCGATTTCAAAAACACCCCTACAAAAAAAAGGGTAAAAATCTTTTTTTCAAAAAAAGAAAAAGGAAATAAAACAGAGGGGATCGAGGGAGATCAATTACATTGGGCAATTCAAACTCTAAAACTCAGGAATGGTCTGCAAAGTGGGTCTCCATCCAGACCTCTGATGGGTCTCAAACTGGGCACCAACATTGATCAACTGCACCAAAACCTTCTCCACAGACAACCCATCTTTCTCCTTCTGTTGCTTAACCTCAACTGTCTTCAACAGCTTCTCCAGCTGCTTCTTTGTGATCTTGATCTTAACCTCTGTTGACATCGACCCTTTAACCCCATAACTCTTACCATGGTACTCTTCCTTCTTCTGCATAGTGTTTATGCCGATCTTTTCCTCTATTTTCATCGCTAATTTCTCGTCCTGGGTCGGCATCACTTGGCTCCAATCTTCCCCTCCCCATTGCATCTGAGATTCACGCCTTATGCAGTTCCCCATCTTACTTATTTCCTCTTTCAATTTTTATTTCTGGGGTCAGATTTCAGCTTCAGATGGGGAGCTGAGGTTACTTTAATTTTTTTTTTTTTTGGGGGAAAGAAAAAGAACGAGGTTTTGAGGGCTCAAATATAGGTGTATATATATACTTGGCATCCTTGGATAATGGAGAACAAAGAGGAGTGGGTCAACCTATGGAGATTAATTTTATCTATGACTTATTCCTTTTATATACTTTCATTATTTATTTATTTTGAAGGTACGTCGTAGAAGTTGGAACTTCGAACGTTAGTTAATATAATAGTGTACAACAGGACTTGTCCACCGTGGTACTTCACAGATTGTAGTTCTAGAACCCTTGGTAGCACACTATAATAACTGCTAAATTTGACGGCAGGGTGTTGATTGAAGGTTTCCAACAATTTCCCTCCGTCCCAAATTATGTGTCACTTTGAATATTAATTTAAAAAATCAAGAAAAACTTCCCCTCTACATTAATTTAGTTCATTGAAAATGTAGAAATGTTGAATAAAATGGTAAATAAAAAAGGAAAAAGGTGAATAAAAAAGAAAAATTGGAATTAATAAGGATAATTTAATAAATTAATAATTAAAGTGTTATTGAAATTATAAAGTGACAGATATTATGAGAAAAAAAAAGTTAATTAAAGTGACAAATAATATGAGAATGAGGGAGTAAAAGAAAAATTGTTCCGTCTATTTTCAAGAATAATTGTTACTCCCTTCATTCTTTTTTATCTGTCATTTACAGTTTTCAGTATCAATTTTAAATCAATAATTCCTAATATAAAATTTTTATAAAAAAAATAATATTATACTTTTTTAATAGTATTTTTTACTACAATATAATGACATCAATTTTGTATGATGAATCATTATACAAATTAAGATATTAACGGTTAAAGTTTTTAACACAATTTCCAATGCGACACATAATATAAGAACTAACAGATGGAGTACTTTTTAGTTTGCAAAGATATTAAAATTTTATAGTTAATTAATTATCATATTAATAGAAGTTTTTCCTACTTCGACTATGTAATTTTGTTGGTAATGATATTATATTTATATATATATATAAATATAAATACAAATATATATATATATATATATATATATATATATATATATATATAAAGAAATTAGGAGAAGGTTATATTGATTGTAGCTAAAAAGATCTAGTAAAATATTATATATCTTTAAAAAGGGTAGAAATTTATAAGATTTTATGTGTGTGTAAATGTAAAAAAATATATAATATTTTACTAGATCCTTTTAGCTACAATCAATATAACCTTCTCCTAATTTCTATGCATAAATTAAATATCCAGAAAATTTTGATAATTTATTTTTTCAAACATAAATAATTCCCCTCATCTATATTAACTATCGCTTAATAATTAAATGTTATATGATCTCAATATATCATTCTTTAACTGAGAATTTCTTATAGCATGCATATTTTATCAAAAAGTTACAATTTTATACTTTTATGATAATATTACAATGCATATTTGATAATGCATATTTGATAATGCATATTACAATGGGCTTGTTCTTTTTTACTTATAACTAGTCGCGTATGCGCGTGCTGCGCACGCGCTGACTTGACAATTATAAATATTAGTTTTAGTATTTGAATATTAAATAGAAATTTTTATATAACATGAAAAATTAATGTCAATTCTAATTTAGTTTAAGTAGTCAATTATTTGATTATAAAAAATGATATAAAAACTATTCAACTTAATTAACTCACAAATACAATTTGAATATTTTTGGACTTACCTCTATCAAAATATTGTTATAAGACACGTTAAAACTATAGAGAAAATTGTTATAATACATAGTTATATAGTTTATATTATCTGAATAAAAATTTTAAAAAATAAAAAATATATGAAAACATAATAATAATAATAATAATAATAATAATAATAATAATAATAATAATAATAACTATAACTATATCGATGACGACGACGACAATAATAATAATAATAATAATAATAATAATAATAATAATAATAATAGGTTATAAATCCATCAAAAAAATGTATGATATATATAAATAAATATAATAACTCTTAAATAGAAAGAACTATTGATTCAGTAACTAATGATTTATTAAGCACATTGAAGCTATCTTGCAAATGGTCTAACTAACTACTCAATAATAATAATAATAATAATAATAATAATAATAATAATAATAATAAACAATATAATAATAAATTATATAATGGTAATAGTAATAATAGTGGTAGTAATAGTAATAGTAATAATAACAATAATAAAAAAAATAGTAAAAACACTAATAATTATGATAATAATTTATAAGCTCCTTAAAAGTACACAAAGCCTAAAGTTTATAATGATGATGATGATGATGATGATGATGATGATGATGATGATGATGATGATGATGATGATGATGATGATATGTAAGGATTTTCGTCATTATTCAAAGTTTACAGCAACATATAAACAATGAATAGGGGAAAAAAAAAAGAAAAATGGCATCGTAAAGGGTAGTTTAGCAAATTAAAAGTTGGACAATATATATAAATCACATTGGAAATTCCAATCACCCATCTTATCTTAATGTTTATGTTGACAGTTTCAAAATTCAAAATATATTATGTACTAATAAATGAAACATATTGTCATATTTATCGTCATATTTATATCATGATCCATATTCTAATATTATTCAACTCATCACCAAGCTTATGTTAAACCACACTCACATAGGGAATACCGTTAAGTTTTCAAAGAAATCACACAAATATATATGTACCACTACTACTTATTATTATCATTATTAATGAAATAATAATAATAATATTAAATAACCAAAATAATAGTATTTATAATAATTATAATAATAACAATAACTTTTAAGGCTTATGGTCATTATACAAAAGTTGACAAAATATATTAAACAATGAAAAAGGAATAATACTACTACTAATTAATTAAGAGTAACGATAATAACAATAATAATAATAATAATAATAATAATAATAATAATAATAATAATAATAATCTATAACTTATAAAGTTTATAGTCATCATATAAGGTTGAACAAGAATAGATAAAATAATGAAAATAAAAATAAAAACAATAATAACATCATAAAAATAGTTTAGGAAATTAAAAGTCATTTAAGTAAAAAGATAATATAAACAATGAAAAAGGAATAATACTACTACTAATTAAGAGTAACAATAATAATAATAATAATAATAATAATAATAATAATAATAATAGTAATAATAATCTATAACTTTATAAAGTTTATAGTCATCATATAAGGTTGAACAAGAATAGATAAAATAATGAAAATGAAAATAAAAACAATAATAACACCATAAAAATAGTTTAGGAAATTAAAAGTCATTTAAGTAAAAAGATAATATAATGGAGGGTATATTGATAATTCAATGTTGGGACACTTGAACCTTATGCTCTTTTATAGTAGTTATTATAGATTAACTTATTACTGGTGAATATTGTTGATGAAACCCGATGAGTGCTAATGAATGTCAATCAATACTAATCAATTTGTTATTTATAATTAGCAATAATAATTTATAATATAATTAGTTGTATTATGGTATGATTTAGAAAAGATGGCACAGATCTTTTATTTTCTTTCTTTAGAATAGATTATAAATTTCCTTAAAAACATATTTTTTCTTTAACAATATAATTAGGTATATTATAAACTTTTATTATTTATAATTGAAAATATAATTAGTTTTAACTAGCCATAATAATGAATGATATAATTAGTTATATTCTTTTATTAATAATCCAATCAATTATATTATGAATTCTTTATGATTGAAAATATAATTAGTTATACTAGTAATCAACAATAATAATTAACAATTTAATTAGTTTTAATATTTAATAAAGTTTAAATATAAATTCAACCCTAATAATTAACAATTTAATTAGTTTTGATATTTAATAAAAATTAAATATAAATTCAACCCCAATGCATCAATCTCTAACTACCTTAAATTTTATTGAATGTGTACTTTGTTACCCTTAATGTTTTTTTAATATAAAAAGGCTAATAACTATTACGTTCATATAAATAAGTATATACTTTTGTCAAAAGATAAAAAAAGTAAATACTACTTGAGTGACTCGGGATATCCTACTAAACCAAATATTTATCTCCTTTTAAAGGAAACGATGTACGATATCATATCTAGGGTTTCGAAATGCTAGTCGACCTTGAGGAAGGAGAGAAAATTTCAATTATGAAATTCATTGTTGCGAACAACAATTGAGAGATCACTTAAAGTGTTGAAGGCAAGATGGAAAATATTGGATTAAGGATATCCAAATTGAATAACAATCAAATTTACACCATTGTTGCAACTCTATATACTTCATAACTTTATTCATCTTCAAAAGTAAGGATAAGAATCTCTCCAAGACAACTACATGTTGAGGGAAACTTTGACGCTAGCTTATTCGACTAGTTTAATAAATGTTCAATGAATCGAGTTAGGAATGTGATAACAAATCAAATTATCGATGGAAAAGAAACCAATTTGGAAGTTGATTTTGACATTGTTCCAATAATTGATTATCGTCGAAAAATATTGTATTAATATTAGATTAACGATTGTTTTTAAGGCTCCGTTCTTTTATACGGTGCGGTGCGGTACAGTGGAATTTGAAAAAAATGTGGTGAAGTGTGGTGAGAGTTGTGGTGGGTGAGGGAGGTGATGAGGAGAGGGAATGTAAAAAGTAGAGGAGTAAAGTGAGCAGAGAAAAAAGTAAGAAAATATTTTTGTAATGATTGTGGTAAGGTGTGGTGGAGTGTCGTGAAGTGTGGTAGAATATTGAGTAGTGTGGAGTGGTGCCATACTGCACCGCAAATTACCGCATAAAAAAACAGTCTAATTAAAATTACGGTACAGACTATAGCGTAGACATACATAAAAATATATTGATATGACGATCTTTATATCAATGTGAAATGACTTTACAGTTACCATAATATAAGGGTGTTCAATTTTATTGAGCTGGTAAACCTTTTAGACATAAATTATATGGGAATATTTCAGAATTCACATTGTAGCTAGCGAGGAGGAAGCATCATTGTACGTACGTAGTGTGCGTTTTGGATCATGAAGGGGTTGATATACTTTTGATTCTTGTAGTAGTCCCACCTGGCAGCTGTAATATAATAATAATAATAATAATAATAATAATAATAATAATAATAATAATAATAATAATAATAATAATAATAATAATAATAATAATAAATATTAAAATAAACAAATAATACAATACTCCCTCCTTATCTATTATAAGTGTCCCGTAATAAATGATATGCGGTTTTTGAAGTTTTTTGATGGATAATTTCTAAGGCTGATAAAAAAATTACAACATTATATTTTTATAATAGTATTTTTTACGATATTAATTTTGTATAATAAAATATTATATATTTTGAGTAATTATTGCTAAAAATTTTAAAGTTTGGGTGACATTTAAATCAAAGTGATACATTAAATGGAAATGAGAGAATAGTAAATAATAATGATAATAATAAGAAATAATAGAAATGTAAAGAATAAACATGGAGTTGACCTGGTTGTCACTAAGGACGCACTAGGGATAATGGATTGGGGTCTCAACTCTCAAATCTTCTGGCAAAAGCGTCACTCATCATATCATAATTCATCAACATCAGTATCACCATCACTGCTTTTGCATATACATGTGCTCACTCATTATTATCCATCCATAACCATGAATAATTGTCCCTCATCATTTCCTATATTTCCTTTTCCCCCCACTTTGTCTGGGCAGCAAGGAATGGTACGTGTTAAGCATGCCTATCTACAGCTTAGCCATTCTTCATTAGCTTGGCTAACCTTTCCTGCGTCAGGATTAGCTGTTAACTACTTGATTTATTACGTACATGTAATCTAAGTATCAAATACTAACCTATGGATACTTGCACTGTTGGTGCTAATTGTAATAAATCTCAAGGAAAGAAAGAAAATTTCAATTATGAGTAATGTTAGTACATGTTTACTATAGGATTTTGTGGTCCATTGGATTGTCCTAGCCCCCGGGGTCCAACATAGTTGTTTATTTAACTTAATTATGTTGTATTGTAAATTGTGTCATCAATTATTTCTTTTCTAGAGCGAGAGAAAAAGAAATAGACAATTCTGTTCCTATTGTAATATATCTTATATTATAGGAGAGTGTGACAGAGTGTTGAGATTCATATTAATATCTGTTGAAGGATTGAATTACAAGCTACAATTATGATGGTGTTGTACTCTTTCGAGTCTCATAGTGCATTATTTTCTGAATGCTTTCATTCATGGAGACTTTTCCATCCAATTCTTGGTTTTCAACGTATTTCTGGTGTGTGTTTTTATTGATTTCGTTACTTTCCTGATTTGTCGTAACTTATGTCATCTCTATTGTGCTTCTACTTAATCTATGGTTTGCAAGTTGTATTATGATTTTCCGTTCATGTGGTATCAGAGTCATGTTTGAGCATTATAAGAAAAAAGAGGATTTTACCAATAGATTACTAGTGATAGATGATTTTTCTGCTGGTAAAACTATTCTTTTTCTAACAGCTATATCTTTTTTAATATTGTTATGATATTACCAACAACTAAATCATATGTTGGTAAAGCGCTATAGGCTACCAACAAATCTTATCTGTCGGTGTTACCTAACAAGACCAACAAACTCACATATATGTTGGTATTACCTTTACAAACAAACTTTTTACCAACAGTCTATGGCAGATGAATAATTGTTGGTAAAAGCTATTACTAACAGAAAACATACTTATATCAACAAATGTAGTGTTGTTGGTAAAGCTCATATCTCTTGTAGTGGATATGGCTTCAATAATGAAGTGTGAAAATCCAAAATTTGATGGGGGAGAGGAGTTTCACATTGCGGAAGGTGCAGATGGAAGTGGTTCTCAATCAACACGGGTTGTGGAAGGTGATGCAGTTCTAACATGAAGCCTACCGCGAAGATGAAAGATGAAGACTTTGGTGCTAAGGAACGAAATTATAGTAAATCTATAGCGAGATAAGTGAGCATATTTGGAACTCAAAGCATTGTTGGGGATTTTGTTATGCTTAGCATAACATGTTTTGAGATTAGTCCAGGATGAGCAACAATCAAGGAAGCTTTGGGATAAGCTAGAAGAGTTGTATATAACCAAGAGCGTTGCCCATAAGTATCATTTGAAGGAGAAACTCTATTGGCTAATTATTCCTGAAGGTACTCGTATGTTGTCTCATCATAATGAGTTTGATTCTATTGTTTCTAATTAGATTCTTTAGATGTTAAGATTGATGATGAGGATATGGTTATTCACCTGATTGTATCTCTTCCACTATCAAATAAACAGTTTAAGGTAGGGGTAGGACTAATGATCAAATGGGGAGCGATAGAAGAGTGAAGTCTCAAAATCGTTCTAAGAGTTGGAATCCTCATGGGAATAAAAACTGCAACTACTATGGCGCACGGGGTCAAATTGAGAAATGTTGGGTTAAGGAGAAAGATCAGAAGCAGGGTGCAAAAGATAATCTAAAATCGGTACCTCAAACTATGTTGAGTCTAAGTTGTTTGATAAAGAGGGTTTTATTGCTCTAGATGATGCCTTGGCAACTACCTAGGGAGGAGGAGCGAGGAATTACTGATTCTTGATTCTGGTTGTATCTACCATATATGTTCTCATAGGGACTTGTTTGAGACTTATGAGATTGTTAATTCTGGTGTTGTTATGATGGGTAACGACACTTTCTTCAAGGTTGCAGGGATTGGTAGTATAAAGATTAGAACCTATGATGGTGTTGTCATGAACTTCAAAAATATTTCGTCATATTCCTTGCATGACTCGTAATCTCATCTCTTTAGGTGCTGTTGAGTAGGGGTGGCCATGGATAGGTTAACCGATCCAATCAATTTTTTTTTTTTTTTGAAACATTGAGGCCTTATAGCCAGACTTTATTCATCCAATATTGCAAAGTGCCAAAGAGTGTGATTCCTCATCCAGCCCCTTTGGACTTGGGCCGAGTACAACCAATTCGAATGGAGAAATCCCAAAATAGTACAAAAATACAGAAAAGCCAAATATCTAGAATCCTAGATGGCTCTAAAATATTAGGACAAATAAAATAAGTCTTCTCTTGCCAGCCTGTGTTTTCTTCCAGGGGATACTTGCCAAACTTGTTTCTTGTGTTCGAAACCGCCTCACTGCATAAAAATCACGTCCAGGTTTTCTTTCTGCTTCTTCATGTCTCATGTTTCACCACAAATTCCAAGCCTCCTTCCACCATCATCAGTGGGACACCAAAATCATTCTTACCCCCTTTCCTTATTTCCAATCTCATTGGAGTAGATGTGGTATACTATGAATATTGTTTACGGCCAAGTACTCTAATGGGTAATTAATCTTTTCCTTCCACATTGTAGCCCATAGAAATATTCTCCACTTAATCGATTATATAATTAAACAATTCTATATCTTTCCCTTACTCTTCAAAAATAACAGCGTTCCTATGGTTCCATATGGACCAAATGATGACAAAGCATGGTATTTTCCAAAATTTACTGCGTACCTTGTTGCTGAGATCCACCTGCATTCAGTCTTCAAACATTGCTCTCAGGTTCCCAGCACACATCACAATACATCTCAGATCTTGCATAATACAGCTCCAGACAGGCCATACAAAAGGGCAAAGGAGGAGTAGTTGGTCAGAATCCTCCTTCGAAGTCTCACAGAATGGCAAACATTCCTTTGATCTTCAATAATCCCTTTCGTACCAACATTCCCCTACTGTTTAGCCGATCCTATCATAAATTTGAATAAGTTAACCGTATATTCGAATAATTAAAATCATGATCTGTATCCGATCCGAAAGTTTCGATTAACCAAATTGTCGGATAACAAATTTGTGATCCGTACCTGATCCGAAAGTTTTGGTTAACCAACTTTCAATCGGGTAACCGTATATAAGTGAATTATAAAACACTCATACAATCATAATTATTATCCCTCTTACCTTCATGGGTTTAAGTTGTAAATATGATATGTTGTGTTCCATATCTAAGCTAATTAGTACTAATTCACCTTGAAAAAAATAACATTTCATTGATTCAAAGTTGTAAATTAATAATTTTCAAATTATCGGATAACCAATTGGTTATTCGGGTTCTTCAACACCCAATCTGTATCTGATCTGTGATCTGGAAAAAGATTTCAGGTCAGTAAGCCGATCCGCCAACTTTAAAAATTATCTGCTATTATCCTTTTCTAGGATCGTATATTTAAATTTTTGGAGTAGATCACGGAATAAGAATTTTTCGCCCACCCCTACTATTAAGGCTAAAAGTGTATGTACACTAATGAGTACGGGTGTCATGGCGTTGATAAACGAAATCAGCCCTAGTCGAGAAGGGAATGTTGATCTTACATCAGTATGGATTATTAGAGGGGGATGGGAGGGGAGGGAATGGGAGGGAAGGGGAGGGGAGGGGAGTGGAGAAAAAGGTAAGAAACCTATGTTTATTTTGTTTGAATTATAACTGGGGGAATGAGGGTTAACAAGGGGTATTATGTTTGGAGTAGTTAAAGGAGGGGAGGTAATAAAATTATTTTTATTATTAGTGAATTTTCTTATGCATAATCACTTAACCTCCCCTCCTTTAAGCCTTATATTGGGAGTTAAGGAAAATGAGATTCATGGAGGGGAATAGGGGTGAATGGTCCCCTTCCATTCCCTCCCCTCCGATCCCCTCCAATTTTTGTTTCTAAACAAAAATAAGTATGGCTTTATTTATATTTTCCTCCTCCATTCCCCTCTTATAGCCCTAATCCAAACAGTTTATTAAACAAGAATAGTTGCTTATGGAGCATATCAACTGGGAAGTTGGAGTTCTGTAACCACTATATTTATGGGAAATAGAGAGAGTTAGTTTCTCCAAGGTAAAGCATACAATTCAAGGGATCCCTAATTAACTACATTTACTTAGATTTGTAGGGACCATGCAAGGCACCGTCATTGGATGGCAAGCGCTACATGTTAACATTCGTAGATGACTTCTTGAGAAAGACCTAGGTTTACTTCACATTAACTAACAATGAGACCTTCTCTTACTTCAAGAAGTTCAAGGCTTTGGTTAAGAACAATTCTGGCATGAAGATCAAGAAATTCAAGATAGACAATGGTTTGAAGTTTGTTAATTTTGAGTTTACTGAGTTTTGTGAGATTCATGGTATTGCTAAGCATAAAATTCTAGTCAGTAAATCGTGGCAGAATGGAGTGGCGAAGAGAATTAACAAGACAATGTCAAAGAAAGCTTGTTGCATGTTCTCGAATGCAGGTCTTTGGTAAAGCAAGACACTCTGAACAGAGGCCATCGCTATTGCATGTTATTCTGAACAAATCACTTCACTCCTTTATTGATTTCTAAATTCCAGAGGAAGTATGACCAGGTAATAGATTATTTCGTTTAATGGGAAGTAAGCCCCTACGATTGTTAAACAGTAAATACATGTTTTGAGGCTATAGATCTAGGTATAGAGGATACAAAATGTGGTTTCTTGACTTGGAGAAGGTTTGCAGTCTCTGAATGTAACCTCTAATGAAGCTACATTATTATCTAGAGTGGAATATGTTGTCTCTTCTGATGGTGCATGTACATAGAAGAATGTTGGCAAGAAAGTTGATTTCTAGGTGGAGTAGGTTAGAGCTCAAGGTGGAGCTGTCGAGACCTGTAGGCAGGAGCAGGCTGCTGATACTATTTCTAACAATTCAGGTTGATGAGCCTAGGACTGTAATTGATGTTCCTCAGGTGAAGGAAGAGTATATAGCATAGTCAAAGATCGTCCCTACTGGAGGGAGATTAGGAGACCAGTGCAATACACTAAGAATGATGCATCGATGGCTTATGCGCTGAATGTTGCGGAGAAGAGTCCTAATCAAGGTTGTTAAAATCGGAATTCTAACTCGAAATTATGGGGAAGTTAGGATCGGAATTTAGCCCATATAGGATCGTGGATCGTGTATAAATTGTAGAATCGTTTCGACAATTTTGGACTATAAAATCGTAGGATCGTGAATCAGGATCGGGATTTTAATAACTATGGTCCTAATGGTGCTAAGTCTTCTAGTACCTATTAGGAGACCATTTCTAGTTTTAGTATCTCTAGCTGGATTGCAACTATGTAGGAAGAGATGGAGAGTGTACAAAAGAACCAGACTTGAGAGTTGTGAGTTGACTAAGGGGCGATGGGTTGTTACAGCTAAGTGGATGTACAAGAGGAAATAAGGTATTCTTGGCGTTGAAAGTGCAAGATGGGAAACCAAATTGGTAGTTAGAGATACAACCAAAGAGAATGAATTGACTATAATGAGGTATTTCCTACTATTGGGAGGAAGTCTAGACCTAGCAATCGAGTGAATCGGCTTGGGTTTGAGTCAGTTAAACATAGGTACGAGTTGGCATTGGTTCAACAAATATTGATTTGTGCAGGTTCAGTTATGAGTTGACTTGAGATGAGCTTTCTTCGGGTTGGCTCGAGTGAGGTTCTTTCCAATTGGGTTCTGGTTTGATTTAGGGTCATTTGGGTGTGGATCTTAATCGGGTCACTTTTTGGGTTGCAGTTCGGACTAATTTTGGGTTGAGATTTCTTCGGGTTTGGATCGAGATCAGATCATCCATTAGAGTGTCACTTCGGGTTTGAGTTTTCGGTTCAGGGTCTCGGTTTAATTTTTCCAAGTCTACGAGGCACACATCAATTTGCACCTTGATTACTTTGGTTGTTTTGTTTGACCTAGAGTAAGAGAAATTAGATGTGAAGACTATGTTCCTCCATGGTGAGTTGGAGGAGGAAATCTACATGAGAAAACGTAGAGGGATTTACTATTCCTAGCAATGAGAGACATGAGTACAGTTCGAAGAAGGCCTTATATGGACTTAAGTAGGCCCAAATAGTGGTACACAAGAATTGATACCTTTATGATTGGACATGGGTACACAAGAGGCAAATATAATAATTATGTGCTTTAGGCAGTTTGAAAATGAGTCATTTGTTTACTTATTATTGTATGTTGATGATAAGCTAATAGCATCCAACGACCTATCACTAATTAGTAAGTTGAAGTCTCAACTCAATCAAGAGTTTGAGGTAAAGGACCTTGGTGCTATGAAGTTGAGATACAAAGAGATCGAAAGGTAGTGAAGTTGTTTCTCTCTGGAAAAGAGGTATCTAGAAAAGGTGTTAGGATCGAAAGGTTTAACATGAAAAAGTTGTAGGACAATTTCTTCTCCTTTAGTTGCTCATTTTTAATTGTCTGGAAAGTGTTGTCCTAAATCGATCTAAGTTGGAGTAGAAATATAAATTGTCTAATCTTCCTTATGCTAGTTTTGTTGGTAGTGTACACCGAACATGACTTGTAACATGAAGTTAATGTGGTGAGTAGATATATGCACAATGCAAGGAAGGAGCATTGGGAAGGTGTAAAGTGGGTAGTTTGTTATGTAAAGGGTATTTTGGATAAGAACTTAGTGTATGACAAAGATAGAGTTGAACGTGTGATGTTGCAAGCTACGTTGCTACTGATTATGGTGGAGATCTTGACAGGAAACACTCGTTTTCAGGATTTGTCTTCACCATGTGTGGACTACTGAGGGTGCGAAGGAAGCTACTTGGTTGAGGGGTTTGGTCATGGAGCTTAATGTGCAACAGGGTGTGACTATGGTGTATCTGATAGTTAGAGTGTTATTCACCTAATCTAGAACGATGCTTATCACTTGAAAACCATGTACATTAATGTCAGGTACCACCTTATTAGAGACACTATTGTTGCAGGAAGATTGTTGTCTGGAAGGTTTATACTTTTGCGAATCCTACAGATATGTTGATTAAGTCACTTGCTATCATTAAGCTCAAGCACTGCTTGGACTTAGTGGGTGTTCATTGCATATGAGGGCCCATTAGGGTCATGCCCGCACGTTGGCAGTGGCGGTCGAGCTGTTTATTTGGATCAGTAAATCTCATCATGGTCCAAGGTTGAGATTATTGGGTTTTATGGTGCATTGAATCCTTTCCATGGTCCAACATAGGTGTTTATTTGACCTAATTATGTTGTATTGTCAATTGAGCCATCAATTATTTATTTTCTAAAGACGAAAAGAAAGATAGAATTCTCCCCTATTGAGAGAGTGGAGAGTGTTGAGATTGGTTTTAATCTCTATTAAACGATCAAATTACATAATGTGATTATGATTGGTATTGTACTATTTCCTGTCATCTGATGGATTATTTTCTGGATGTCGTTGTCATGGATTTTTCTCCTAGTTCTTAAGTTACCCCCAGTGTCTATTTTCATTGAATTTGTTACTTCCTTGATTTTGTCATAATTTTGTTATCTCTATTTCACTTCAACTTAATCTACATTCTGCAAATTGTATTCTGATTTTCCTTTCAGTCACTATTAATTGTGCTTCATTGGCTATTCCCACTACAATTAGCTAGTTTGTTATTGTTGATGGAAAAAATTGCAATTTCACTGTGCGGATTGGAGGGCCAAGGGATTAGAACTCAGCACCAAAGGAAAAAATTAATATATAAAATAGCACTTACGAAAAATCTATACATGAAAATAATATTACAAGGCCAGGCTTGTTATGCATGAACCACTATCTCACTTAATAAGTGTGCTAAAACTCTTATAACACATCTTCGCGCTTATATTATATGTGTGCTTACTATGTTACCATGCTTATTATCCTTGGAAACGACTTGGAGTTGGAAAAACACTTGTTTTTTTATTCTTTTTATACCCTCATTTAATTAAGCTTGGATAGACAAGCGTGGAAACGTGACCTTTTTCTTACGGGCAAAGGACCAAAGATAGTGGTATGAGTGCTAAAACCCATGAGCCTTAACCACCAAATCTTGGGGGCATTTTGAGGCAACATAATTTTGCCATAACATGCATGATAATTGATGATGCGTTTGCTTTGACATTTTTCCAACTGGATGATGATACGAATCTTACCCCAAGACACTATCTATGTGTCTTACCTTTCAACAAATTGATATTTCTTATGATTTTTGACACTCTTTTTTTAATAATAAGTATTAATT
This sequence comes from Portulaca oleracea, assembly GCA_029582165.1. Taxonomy (NCBI): domain Eukaryota; kingdom Viridiplantae; phylum Streptophyta; class Magnoliopsida; order Caryophyllales; family Portulacaceae; genus Portulaca; species Portulaca oleracea. The sequence continues at coordinate 17,681,147 of CM055886.1, read as the reverse complement.
TTCAATTATAAGAAGTTTGGGATGCGTAGGCTGTCTCAATGAGTATATAATTGATATCTTAATTGAATTAACTCCTTTCGTTAAAATGATTTTAGCAATTTTTTGAAATATAAAAAATAATGAATAAAAGTATAACTTTATCTATTTATATATGATACTATAGTTATCATTTAATTTAATTTTAATATATAATAATATAATTTTAATAATAGGGTAAGACACTGAAAAGGTTCCTTGCCCTAATAGTCATATAATTTTCGTTCCAATATTATTATTATCCACTCTTACCTGTTTTCCGTTGCTCCCAAATACCGCTGCTCCGTATCAAGTACTCATATTTGTTCCTACTTAACCGATAAATGTTTAAAGAAGATTATGATGACACCCAATCTCTCCTATCTACTCAACAATTGATCATCCGCGTTGGGCAACAATCATTTGGAGATGTCAAAAAGACATGGTATTATCGTAATAACGAGCTAGCTAGCCAAATGACCAAATCCTAAGCCAAGCCAAGAAACCAAAGGCAGGTCAGTGGTCAGATCAGAGGGACCCAGAGCAGAGGTGGTGATATTCCAACCTACTTCATATGTGTGAAAGGAGATTTGGTAAGGGGATCTCTAATATAGAATTGAAAGATGGACACTACTGGAGTGGGTGTGTATGCTAAGTTAGCAAGAATCTTTACCTAATATCCTACTCATCTACGACGTGTATATGCTTAGTTGCTCACTTCAATTCCCTTCCCCCTTTTGTTTTCATCTTCCACCTACTCACTCATTCCTGCCTTCAACTTCTAGGTAATTTCCCTTCTTTTTGAGATCATCGACCTCCACACCATTATATCTCATAACCATTTTAGGCCCAACAATGATTCCTGAATAACTTTCTTGTGTCTGGGTTAGTTACAAGATAACATCAATCATGTTATTACGTAGCTTCTCTCCTCTCTCTCAAATTAGCTGACTTTTATTGAATATAATATTTACGGTTTTTAGTACAACATTTTGAGTATAAATTGTTTTTAATATATCTTTACAAAAGTCATAAGATTGTATTATGAAAATATATTTTAGATATAAATTAAACATAGTTTTATACAATAAATTATATGTATAATTAGGTAAATTAATATCAATCGAATCAACATTACGAAATTAATTAAAATGTCATTATATTAGTCAACTTGATTTGAGATGTGACTAATAATTTATTTGAGATGGTTCTAGTAGAAGTCACCTCTTAATAAAGGGCCTTTTGCATTTTGGACCCCGAATTTTAGAGGTATTTACATTCTAAACCCTTAGTTTTCAACTTTAACTTTTTGGACCCTAAAGTTTGTAGGCTGAAAAAAAGGACCCTAAAGTTTGTGAGGTGAAAAAAAAGCTCGTTTCTTGTTTCTCGTTTTTCTTTTTCTTTTCATGTTTGAATTTTTCTCCCGATTGGCATCAAACTTCAAGACAAAGGTTAAAACCGATATTAAAGTTATAATAAACCTCTTTTATTCATGTTGGAGTTACTTAAAACCATGTACTCAGGGGTCTAAGTAGCCTCGACACAAATAAGAGAGGTGTATTATAGCTTCAATATTAGTTTTAACCATAGACCTAAAGTTTGACGTCAATCGAGAGATAAATTCAAACATGGGAGGAAAACAAAAAATGAGACAGGGACCTTTTTTCTTCAGTCCACAAACTTTAAGGTCATTTTTTATTCAGGCTACAAACTTTAGAGTCTAAAATGTTAAAGTTGAAAACCAAGGGTTCAGAATGTAAATACCCCTAAAATTCGGGGTCCAAAATGCAAAAAACCCCTTAATAAATTATTAGTCATATTCATATTAAAAAAATTATCATAATATCATTTTTTAGTCATAGTAAAATGTTAAAAAGGTCACCCTGTGAGGAGTCTGTCTCACGATAAGTTTACATGAGACGGTCTTATAGGTAAATTTACATGTGTGTGTGTGTATATGTGTATATATATATATATATATATATATATATATATATATGTGAAAATTGGATTATAATAATCCCAACTTTTACAAATTCGACAGCAATAACCCCTACTATCGATTTGTATTCTGTTGGTCCAAAAGAAAATAAAATTCTATTGTAGTGGGACACCGTCGAGTTAGAAGGTTGTGACTCGGTGGTTTGCTGACATGGACAGAGAGAGTGTGTTTGACTAAGAATTCGAACCACCAGAACATAATCAACTATGAAATGGGACCACCAAATACAATAAGTATGTCAATGGGATTACTAGAATACAATAGCAATTTAAAAGGGATCACTAGAATACAACTAAAATAATAATTTCTTGGTTAAACACAATCTCGCCAGTACACGTCAGCAAACCACCGAGTCATTACCCTTTAACTCGGCGGCGTCCCACTACAATACAATTTTATTTTCTTTTGGACCACCAGAATACAAATCCATAGTAGGGGTTATTGTTGTCCAATTTGTAAAAGTTGGGATTATTATAATCCAATTTTCCTCTCTCTCTCTCTCTCTCTCTCTCTCTCTCTCTCTCTCTCTCTCTCTCTCTCTCTCTCTCTCTCTCTCTCTCTCTCTCTCTCTCTATATATATATATATATATATATATATATATATATATATATATATATATATATATATTGTGAAAAATAACACTTCATTGCCAAAAGAACTCTCAAAGAGAGAGGCCGAAAGAGGAACAACCTACGCAACAGAACAATCGAACCTACTCGAGGAGGTTATCTATACAACAATTATATCTCATATTCTTCCTATATAAGATTCTATGAAGTATAGTAAATTGAATTTTCTTAATAACCTCATCCACAGATAAACTCTTATGGTCCTTAGGAAATCTTTGGTAGTTCCTAGCCTCCCAAATCACCGCTATCGCAGTAGTAATGACAGCAACTGCAAGATTTTTGATCAACTTCCCACTATTAACATTCTTCCAGTTAGAGATCCATTGGAGCAAGGACTGGAAATGATGCCTCAACTTCAGCTTATAACCGAAGTGGTGAATAATCTTCCTCGCAAAAGGACATTCAACAAACAAATGATCAATAGATTCAACCCCATTTAAGCACAACACACAAGCAGAATTAATGTTACTGCCATGTGCATTCAACCGATCAGCAGTAGGTAGCTTCAAGTTAGAAGCAATCCAAGCAATAAAAGAGTGACGTGGAGAAGACACACCATTCCAAATAATCTGATGACAAGGCCAAATGACCTTGTTAGCTAACTGCCATTCATAGCAAGAAGCAACCACAAATTCACCATTTTTCACACCACGCCATTCCCAGTTCAGATGACATCCATGTTTGATCTTGTCTTTAATTTTGCAAACATGCTTCCAGCTCCAGGAACTGTTGGCAGATGGGGAGTATTGCCACCAGTTAAGAGATTTGATGTATCTTTCATGAATCCATCGAACCCAAAGGTTATCTTTCTTGCTAGTAACATTCCAAACTAATTTCCCAATTGTCGCAATATTCCAAAGTCTAGGGTTCTTCAAACCAACATCTCCAAATTTCTTCGGAGAACATAAAGTTTCCCAGCCAACCAATGGAATACGATTAGAATTAACATCTCCAGACCATATAAAATTCCTGCAGATTTGAACTATGCGATCTATGACATTAATCGGGAGGACAAAAATATTCGACCAATAACCAACGATGCTGAGAAGGACATAATTTACCAACTGAATGCGAGCCGCATAAGACAAGTGCCTCGAGGACCAAGTCCGAATTCTAGATGTCATCTTCTCCACAAGGATAAGACAATCAAACTTAGAAACTCTTCCCGTTGTGATTGGACCCCCAGATATTTTAGGGGAAAAGAACCAAGAGAGAAGCCTAAAGTGTCCACCAGAGGCTGAGAATTGACATTATCTTTACCAGCAAACACAACTCTAGACTTCTCAAGATTGGCAACCCAACTAGAACAAGCAGCAAACTGGTTAAGAACACCAGAAACACAACTAGTAGAGTCCTTATTAGCCGCACAAAAAATAATCAGGTCATCCGCAAACATAAGATGATTAATCTTCAAAGATTTACAACCCGGATGAAAGGTGAATTTAGGATCATGCTGAAGATTAATCAATAAACGAGATAAATACTCCATAACCAAACAAAGATCAAGGGAGATAGGGGATCACCTTGGCGAAGACCACGACCACCTTTAAAATAGCCATGAGACTGCCCATTTAGATTAATAGAATAAGAGGGAGTTGAAATACACATCATCGCCCAATTAATGAATCTGGGAGGAAATTTAAAGGCAATAAGGGCTTCCTCAACACATTCCCAAAACCCTGAGTCATACGCCTTCTTGAGATCAATCTTCATAATACATCTTGGAGAAAGATTCTGACGATTATAACCACGGGCTATCTCTTGGCAAAGCAAAATGTTGTGAACAATTTCTCTACCCGGAATAAATGCACCTTGGCTCTGATTGACAAGAAAAGGCAGCACATCTCTCAATCTATTGCATAACAATTTTGAAATGCATTTATAGGAGACATTGCAACAGGAAATAGGTCTAAAATTAGAAGGGTATTCCGGGTTCAATTTCTTCGGAATTAAAGAAATTCTAGTATCATTGATACACGAAAGTAGTGCCCCCTTTTCAAAACATTCCAAGATGGCTTCACAGAAACTATCACCAATACAATCCTAATTGAATTGATAGAATGAGTTGCTAAACCCGTCAGGACCTAGAGCTTTAATATCAGGGATTGAAAAAACCACATCATGAATGTCTTTCTTAGAAAAAGGCGTAATCAGACCCAGCTACTGCTCAATACTCAGCAATGAACCCTTCTGTATAATATTCCTATCAACTGGAATTCTGTTGTAAGTCTGCTTTCCTAGCAGCTTTTCAAAATAATTCAACATATGAGAGGCAACATTATCAAAACCATTGATGGAATCATCATTGTCAGATTTCATAGAAAATACATAAGACCCCATCTGTCTCTTCCTCATTTTACTAAAGAAAAAACGAGAAGGGCAGTCACCGAGGTTAAGCTATGTAATCTTGGATTGCTGTTGAATAATAGATTGAGCAGAGCTCAAAACTTTTAAATACTCCCTCCTTTTCTCTTTTTCCTGCTGACAAAGCAAAGTGTTTGACTTATCAGCCATCAGCAGAAGTTGTAAACTTTCCAATTCAGCTCTATTAATATCAACTTGAGATGGATTTCATGAAACTGTCCTCTTTGAAGACTATGTAAAGGTCCACGAACTGCCAGTAAAAATTTATGAAATTGGAACATTTTACACCCCATCCTTCTTTCCGAAGCAGCCTCTTCAATAATATCTTTATAATGTGCAGCATTCGGCCACATCTTGCAGTATTTAAAGGAAGACTTTACCAATGGGGAAGAAGGAAATGAGATCAAAATAGGAGTATGATGAGATAAACCAAAAGGCAAAAATTCAGTATGTACAAACCTTGCCTGTAATAACCACTCCTCATTAGAGAAAACCCTGTCAATACAAGACCAAACATGAGAATTGGTCCAAGAATAATAATCTCCTGTAAAATTCAATTCCTGCAATCCACTATTTTGCAAGCAATCCTGAAAATCAGTAACCTCAAAAAACTCAATACTAGTTCCTCCCACCCTATCCTCTGGATATAACACAACATTAAAATCCCCGAGAACCAGCCAACCCTCCTGAGTTCCTGAAGCAAGAGAAATAAGATTATCCCGCAAGACTCCCTTTCCTGGATATTATTAGAACCATAAACCATAGTAATTACAAAGAAAATTTCACCATCCACCTGTCTTGTAACCTTCATATGAGCCCACTGACTTTGAAAATCAATAACATCCACCTTATAGATATGTGGCTTCCAAGCGACCAGGATCCTACATTTTCCAACCAAATCTGCATTATGAAGAACATTCCAACCACCCAACATATTGCTAACAATCTCTGCCATTTTTTCCTTTTTAGCTTTAACTTCAAGTAAGCCCACCAAACTTACTTGATGTTTATGCAGGAAATTACGAATATCTTCCTGTTTATTGGACCTACCACAACCCCTAATATTCCAACTCATGATATTAACTATATCCACTAGGAATAGACCCTCCTGCCTTTTGGAATGATTTTAGAACCTCACCCGCTTTGACAGTGTGAGGTCTAATGGTACGTGGAGGCAGGCCTTTAGAGGGCACAGACAGAGTACTAGGAGTTTTTTTGGTAACAGTTGGAGCAGGGGATACTACAGGCACAATAGAGCCAGAAGATACTGTTTGCTCTGAATTTGGAATTTGCTCCTTAACAATCACATTTCCACCCTTCTTACTCTTCAGTTTACAATCATTAACCTCATGACCAAAAACTTTGAACATATTACAATCATCTGATCTTAGCGACCTTGCATACATCAACAGGCTTCCAATCATAAACTACCTTCTGTGAAATTTGTATATTGTTCCATATTAATTGTCATGATTTTGACTTTCACGGTCTCCAATATCACTCTTTAATTGATAATTTCTTGCATGATATGTTATTAATAATGCAATATGATACTTTATGATAGTATTTTTCATTACGAATCTAATGGTGGTAATTCCTCTCTTACTATACCAAGCAGGACTTAAATATACATACTAAAGAGATCATTATTGAGGCTCAGTAGTCATCTCTTTGTGTATATTTAAAGTCGGCTAAGTATAACAAAAGACGAATGAAATTGAATGAAACTTAAGGAATAAAATCAAAAGAAAGTTTATGCTAAATATGTTGTTAGTTTGACTCCTTAAGAAAATGGAATCTATATTAATATTAAAATGTTAATTAATTATATAAGTATTACTTTTACTATATATTAGTGTTAATGTTAATATTAATATCAATAATATATTTATCTCACTCCCATAGCATAGAATAACATATAGGCTATAGGTATGAAAAATTATATTGTGTAAATATATGTTAATTGGTGTGACAAAGAATAGGTTGCTTTGATAAATGAACTTTATTTTTACTATTAAGTAATTTTAATTTTGTTATGGAATTCTCTTTACATATTAAGACGAATGTAAAATTACACAAATGTAAATTACTTTTCATCTTATTAATAAGCTCTCTTTCTTATTATATATCAAGATGGAGCATGTGTAGTCAAGCCCCGTAAACCATAACTAGTAATTATTCAATATATAAAATTAATTAAAATATAAGATTGAGACTATTCTATTTATCATCAAAAATAATTTTAATACACAAATATAAATATAAACTATAAAATACTTTATATTAGTGAACAAAGAGAGTATTTTGAATATTCTTATGCATGATAGAACCTTGTACTTCTCCATGTGCCTATCTGACAATCATATTATTTAAATAGTTCAATAAAAATTAAACCAAAGAGGAAAAGTTATATAATGAAATGATTTCTCAATTTCAAAGTTTAAAGTATCTCATGATATTCTATTGCATTGGAAACTTGATACATCCTTGATCCCATGTGACTATGACCTAAACTTGGAGAAGAAGAGAATGACTTGGAATTGAACCATATGCTTGCATGTGTTAGCATGGCTAATAGAGCCAACCGCATCTACTTTACAAATCATAAACTTGCCTTTTTCAAAAATGATAGAAGTTATATAGCAATATTTAATTATATTTATCAAGTGTTATTTTCAAACAAAAATATTAATACATATTAAATTTAAAGGACATAATTGAATTGTTTAAGCTAATTAAGTATAATATCTAGTATAAATTATATTAAATAATAATTTTAATTTTAATTTTTAAATTTATAAAAAGAAAAGTGTGATGGATAGTGTGGATTCGGTTACAATGTCATTAGCATTTGCTGATGTGATAAATAAAATCTAAGCACCTTGTAATTGTCAATTAACCATAATTACACTAAAGCCATAATCATAATAAATATTAGTTCGATTATGAAAATTATATGAAAATATCTAGTTACATAACTCATATCTTGAAATCTAATTTTTTTTTTTGAAATGTATCTGGATTTACATATGGAATGGGTTGAATCGCATTTGATGCACTTCCAAAATCCAGATCGAACACCATACAAAACTTTCTGCTATCATACAGATTGTTGCCTATATTGGACGTTCATTTTGATTACGTTGAATATTCATTTTTGCTTCTAAAGAAAATGTTGCATGCATTTGATGTTCATTTTCATTATGTTGGATGTTCATTTTGATTAGCTGGATGTTCATTTCAATTTACTGCTTGAATATGCATGGTTGTTTGAATGAATTTAATGTGTTTAGGAATTAGTAATAAAATTAATGCAAGGTCTTGGAAATTGAGGATTGAATTAATGGTGGACTATTTATTTTGTTTTCCCTCAAAACCTTACGTGATATAGGGAAAAAATAAAAGAAAAATGTTTTGATTAATCTCAACCATTGATTGAGATATAAATGACTAAGATTATATCTGCTCACCAAAAAATTGTTCGAAGGTGTCACACATTTCTAATAACTGATTGGAAGAGGACCGCTTTTTTATAATGCAATCGAAGGGACCCACATCTTCAAAGAACTGACTTTTGGGTGATTTTTCGACCGTTTTGACTGATTCCGACGATATATATATATGAAAAGACAAAAATATCCTTATATTTTTATCAAAAAATTGCTAGGAGTTGCCATATATTTCTAAAAACTAGCTGAAAGGGAACCACTTTTTTCACACTTTTTCTTTGCACTTTCTCTCTCCTCCCTCCAAATATCAATACAACTCAACCCATCAAAACCATAAACAAACTCATCATCATCATCATCATCTTCTTCTTCTTCATTCGTCCACCACCGACCACCACCACTAATACCTGTCCAACCGCCACCAACACCACCACCACATTGACACTCAGCCACCACCGACACTACTAAAAATATATGTATAACCAATCATTTTTTTCCCCAACAAGTTACCTAGTTGGAAAAACCAACTGTTTTAGCAACCATTTCATATTTTGTAAATTTTCCAACTATTTTATATTTTTTAAGTGACAAAAATTGTTGGAAATTCCAACCACTTTTGCTAAAATAGTGGGAAATTTTTCTTACCATCCTTTTTCCTACTATTTGAAAATGGTTGGAAAAACGGTTGAATTACGTACCAACCATTTCCCAACCATTTTCGAATTGTAGGAAAACTTTCCAACCATTTTAGCAAAAGTGATTGGAATTTCCAACCATTTTTCTCAATTAAAAGTAGGAAAAAAGTTGAAAAATTAGAAAAATATGAAATGATTGCTAATACGTATGTTTTTTTCCAACCATTTTAAATTGGTTGGAAAAAGTAGTCAGTAATACACATATTTTTAGTTGTGCCAGAATTAGCATTACCACTTTAAATCAAACCCCAATCTATGTTTGGCACAACCTAACACAAATCCCTCTCCTCATTCCCTAATCCAAACTCCAACACACCTAGAACCTCCTGAAGTCAGTCGTGAACCACAACTGTTTCTAAAGTCAGTTGTGACCAAATTCAAAAAGCTACTTGAGGTATTTGGTAAGTAGCTTTTCATATTAGTTTTTTTTGGATCCAATCGGCTAATTTTAAAAAACTACTTGAAGAAGCCTTTTAGGGTAGCTTTTCACAAACAAGTATTTTACAAACACTTTTCCTACATTCAACTAGTCCAAACAGCTAAGTCAAACAACTATTAACTGGTTGCCAAGCACGTCCATTATGAACTTTCCAACATAATTGAACTTTGTTCTTCTAAAAATAAATTGAAAAGAACAAATCATAAGTCGTTTAATCAGAAAGAAAAGGAGAAAAAGTGTTGAAATGAGACATAATCGCGCCAGGTAGGGGTCGAACCTACGACTTTCTACTTAGGAAACAGACGCTGTATCCACTGAGCTACAAGCGCCCTTGTTGATCAAGAATTTATGTTCTATATATTTGTTCACGTACACAATGTGATTCAAATTTCAAAAGGCGGGGTTGCAGAAAAAGTGAGGGTGGGAGAGAGAGGGAAGATATAAATTGCAAATTAGCAGTGATAGTGAAGCAGCAGAAGGAAGAAGGTAAGGTAACAAGTAAAAAATGGTGGAACCGATGAGCGGAATCTATGAGTAAAACCCACTTTTTTTTCTAAAGTCATCCATTGACTTTAGAAACATCTATTCGTTACCAGTAACGTTTCCAAATTAGTCAAAAATACCCTTTTAACTTTCGAAAATAGTAAAAAATGCCACTGGCATTAGAAACCTCCACTAGCAGATTGGGAGGTGGGTTTGGGAAAATTAGAGCTTTTTAGTTTTGATTTCGGAAATTTTGTAATTAGTTTGCACCCACCTTCATTCATTGCCTGCTAGAGGAGGTAACTATCAGTTAAAAGGGTAACTTTGACTCAATTGGAAATATTAGCAATAATTAGTACTCTTCTCTTCTTCCTCCGAACTCAAGACATCAAAGGTAGTTTTTAAGGAGGCAGCAAACGAGCACACTTTTAGTCTTCACTTGTAAGGATTTCTTTTGCTTGATAAACCCATACTCATCCCCTCTTGGGTTGTTGGAGGGCCCTTGGTCATGCTTGCCTATTGACTTCTACTTTTGTCTATTATTGTTCAGCTTGGGTTCTCGAGGCTCTTGTGCCTTATTTTCTTCCTCTTTCCTCCTACATACCTAAATCTGATGTCTATACATGTTGCAGAATGTGCAATGTGTTGGCTTCTAATCATAAGAGACTTCCTGCCACCCGAGATTATGATTATCATCAAGATAGTCAATGTGGCTAGGGAAACGCACTGTGAAAGGCATCTCTCTATTTGGACACGAGCGTAGCCTAACATGATACACTCACTTGCTTCTATGGCGATCTGTTTTAACTGAGACTCCTACCATACTCCTAAGGGTCCATTGGATCGTCCTAAGGGTCTAAGACAACTCAAGGCATGCAATTTTTTTGATAATAAAAAATTGAATACTACATGAATACTCCGTTGAATACGAGACCAATTCCAAATTCAATTCCTAATTTTGGGTTCGATTTAGGTTTACCTGGAGCAGTCAGTCGTTCAATGCAATCTTGAGTGCTCCCGCCCTTTAAATTAGTGGAAAAACGCCACAAAGCAGTTGCGGTGTACTTCGATTCACTATACTTGCCGGAATTCGACCGATTGAGACCCCACTGTTCGCCGGAAAAATAGTGTCTTGCTCTGCGTTTGACTGTTGGAATTCCTTCCTCTCATGACACTATCTCCCTCTATTAGGAAACTATACCCAAAAAAAAAAAAATTACCCCCCCCCAAATCATGCTGGAAGATTAGATCTTCCATTTTCTCTCTCATATTAGTTCACACGTGTGGGTGGTTTCTTGGGGCTATTGGTGGTTTTTGTGTCATCCGTCAGATCAAGATCAACGCGTCATATTAGTCCTTTCTACCTTCCTACCCGAAACGCCTTCCTACTGGATCCATTCCCTATATATATATATATATATATATATACATATATACATACATACATACATACATACATACATACATACATACATACATACATACATACATACATACATACATACATACATACATACATACATACATACATACATACATACATACATACATACATACATATATATATATATATATATATATATATATATATATATATATATATATATATAACCAATTAGCTTAACTGTAAATTACTACTCTACGACTAGGGTTTCTCTAGGGATTCCCTCGCCATGGCAAAGTCAAAGAGGCATAATGGAGGATCACGCATGCAAACCAGGAATGGAAACAAGTAACTGAGGTTGATGAGGGCCTGAATAACATCGGCAATACAGGAAGTGCAGATCTGAATGTTGTTCCAGAGAAGGATTTGTCGCAGCCTAAGCCAAGTTCATACGCATCTTTGGTGGATCCTGATGAAGGTAATGCATTAGAATTTGTTCAAGTTGAATAAGTAGATGGTGTACAAGTAGCGAAGTTGGAGAAGGCTGCCATTGATGAGGAGATTGATTACTGGAGAAATTCAGTCCCATGCTGTGTTTTAGGGTCGAACCCGCCTTTTCCCATCATAGAAGGATTCATCAAGCGTATATGGTTGAGATATGATCTGAGCAAAATTTCAGCAATCCGAAAAGGCCTATTTCTAGTAAGGTTTAACAATCCTGAAGAGAAGGAAGAGGTGCTTAGAAAAGGGGTGTTCTTCTTTGATAATAAACCCTTTATAGTCAAACCATGGAATCCATCGCAAAAGATTGATGTAGATGCAATTTGAATAGTCCCAATTTGGGTGAAATTCCCGTACTTAGATATCCAATACTGAACCCTGACAAATCTAAGCAGACTGGCAAGCCTTATTGGCCATCCATTGAAGACGGACAAAGCAACCAAGGAAAGAACTAATCTTTCCTATGCCCGAGTGCTGGTGGAGGTTCCAATTGAGGGGCCATTCCCTAATGAAATTAAATTTATGGATACAAGTGACAATGTAACTACACAACAGGTGAGTTATGATTGGAAACCCATCAAATGCTCTTTTTGCAAGATGCTAGGGCATGGTGAAACAGAGTGTAAGAAAAAGAATGGGGAAAACAAGGAAGAATATGGAAAGGATATGTAACAAGTAAACCGAGTGCCCCAAAGAAATAAGTAGCTAATGCAGCAGAAAGGCACAAAACAGCAGTGGCAGAGGAAGAAGATACCTATACAATCTAGGGAGGTGGATGATGAAGGCTTTATAAAAGGCAAGAATGAAGAAAAGGAAAATAGATAATACTATTTATACCCTCAAAAATAGCAATGGGGAAATAGAGGAAGGGTATGATGCTGTTGGCCAAATTCTTGCTACCTATTATGAAGACCTTATTGGCCCTCAACACACAAGCCATGAGATCATCAATGAAGACATCGTTCAGCTTGGTCCCATACTAAACAATGAGCAGAATGCAGCCCTCTGTGCCCCCTTCTCTGATGAAGACATAAAAAAAGCTATGTTCTCAATTCCAAATCATAAATCTCCTGGCCCTGATGGTTTCAACAATGGTTTTTTCAAGGCTGCCTGGGGTGATGTTGGCCCGTTTGTTACTGCTGCTATCAAGGAGTTCTTCTACAATGGGCAATTACTGAAAGTCATGAACACCACTACTCTGGTTCTCATCCCAAAGGTCCCAAATCCCACTGCTGCTGCTGACTTCAGACCTATTGCTTGTTGCAATACAGTCTACAAGTGTATAACAAAACTTATAGCCAGTACACCCAAGCAAGTCCTCCCTGGAATCATTCACAAAAGCCAAGCCACATTCATTCCTGGTAGGGAACTCCTGCACAATGTCCTTATGTGCCAGGAACTCACCCGTGGCTTCAATAGGAAGAACAACCAGTCTAGATGTCTCTTCAAAATAGACTTGCGCAAAGCCTTTGACACTATTCACTGGGATTTCATCAGAGAACTCCTTCACAGTTATAACTTCCCATCAACCTTCATCCAGTGGATTATGGAGTGCGTCACCACTACTTCGTTCACAATCCAAGTTAATGGGGGTAACTACGGTTTCTTCAAAGGTGGTAGAGGTCTTCGACATGGAGACCCTATCTCTCCTCTTCTCTTCGTCCTCACTATGGACTACCTATCGAGATGCTTCATGGGCGTAGCCCAAAACCCGAGCTTCAAATATTATCCAATATGCAGGCAGTTCCAGCTTACTCATTTGGTGTTCGCCGATGATCTTATGGTCTTCAGTGCTGCAGACCCTGACACCATAGACCTCCTTATGAGCGCCTTAAATCACTTTCAGGAAGCTTCGGGTCTTGCTACAAACCCCACAAAATCTACTATCCTCATTAGCGGGGTCCCTTCCCACGTCAAGGATATCATCCTGCTGAACATCGGTTTCCAGGAAGGGGCGCTCCCTTTCTACTACCTTGGCATGCCTATCACTTCTAGCTAGCTCAGTAAAATGGAGTGTCGCAGACTTGTAGAGAAAATCACTGGTAAGATTCAGCTGTGGAAGAGAAGCAACCTCTCTTATGTTGGGAGAGCCACACTTATCAATACAGTCCTCATGGGTATATATTCTTTCAGGGAATCTATTCTCGTCCTCCCACAAGCAGTAATCCAGGAGGTCACCAAGATCTGCTGGAACTTCCTTTGGGGTGCTGATGAAAACTATAAAAAAGCCCCCCATATCGCTTGGTCCACAGTCTGTAAACCCAAGTCTAAAGGGGGTTTAGGGCTGAAAGATCTCCATCACTGGAACAATTGCCTAATAGCTAAACAGGTCTTCGATATCCAGAATAACAAGCTTTGCCTTTGGATCAAATGGATACATGGAAGATATCTCCATGGGACTCAATGGTGGGAGTACCAACCTGCCGCTGATGTTTGTTGGTACTTCAAGTAGCTATGCAAGGTTCGAGATACCTTCAGGTCGGCTATAAACTTTCGTCACAAATACTCAGTTAGAGATGGCTACGAATGGCTCATGGGACAGCAGGAGAATTGGTCATGGGCAACACTAGTTTGGAACAAGCTCAGCACCCCTCGACATTCTTATATTGCTTGGATTGCATTGCATGGAAGTCTACAAACCAAATCCCGCCTGCTACGATTTTCACCGGGCATAGATCCTACTTGCTCCTTATGTCGTCAAGAAGAAGAAACTATTGATCACCTTCTCTACAATTGCCCCCATGCTACTCAGATTAGAGCTGACATTTCACGCTGGCTAACCGTCCCTACTGGTCACTCCTTTGAACACTGGTGCAAGAGAATCCTCATCTGGAAAACTTCTCGATGGAAGAGAGACCTTGCAATGGCTTGCACCACCAGCTATATATACAACATTTGGGCTGCAAGGAATCTCAATTGTTTCAAGAATAGGGTCAAGCCTCCTCACGTCATACATCACAATATCAAAACAGTACTACGTGATAGAACTCTTTTCCTGGCAAATCGCTCACACAAATACAAACCTTGTATAGATTACTTTTGCAGATAGGGTTGTAACTTCCCTCAGTTTTATTTGGTTTAATGAATGGCTTTTTTACCCGTTAAAAAAAAAGAAATATATATATATATATATATACTATGAAGGGGAGCCTTATGCACGGTTGAGTTGAGGGACGCTTTATGCAGTCTTTGCCCTTTTTATATATATATATATATATATATATATATATATATATATATATATATATATATATATATATGAATTATAGACTAACAGGACCTTATATTTTAGTGTAATAATTATAAGAACCCTACATTTTGAAAAATAACTATCAGGTACCCTATATTAAAAGGTAATAATTTTGGGTGACAATTGAACTTTTAATATTTGCACTTTAGACTCTGCTTGGTTTTTAATTTTGTTTTAGGTCCTTAGTGGTTAGAAACTCTATTTTAGCATATTTAATAATTCTGTTTACAGTAGTTTATATATTCATGTTTTATTTTTGGTCATTTTCCATTTGGTATCAAAGCCAAGTGTCAAACTTCACTGATTATAGTTTATGAATTTAAAAACATATTATTTAGTAATTAATGACCTCACCCAATTGTCCTTATCCTAATTTTGCTCATATCGTCCATAATCCAGATCAGACAAGTAGAGTAGGAGCTCAGTTAAATTCTATCTTTGATTTCATTTTAGACCTTAAAAATAATTTAGAAGTACTTAGAAGTGAATTAAGAGCTTTAAACAAGGTTGCTCATACTTCGCATATAAGTTTGTTAAATAATTGAAGACATCGAGTGATTGAGTATAAAAGTTTAAGTAATCCCAGTACTATTTATAAAATAAATATTCTCTCTAAAATCAATAAAACAAAGTTCATTTTCCTTTACATTCTCTTAAGAAAAAAGCACCAGAACTTGTTGAGGCTGCTAAAAGAGAAGAAGAAGAATCTCCTAATAATCAAGAAGGAGATGATGAAGGATCTTCAAACTCTTAGTTTGAAGGAACTCCATGGGTTATTCGAAACAGAACAAGATAGAGTAGCTCTTAATAATATTATGACTGTTATTGCTGAAAAACAGATAGTTTTAGAAGAGGAGGCTAATAATGATATTAAAGATGTCAATTATGTGCTAATTGAAGAAGAAATCTACCAACAAATGAACTTAATCAAATTAGAATATATGGAGGCTATACCTCTAGATGAGGTTAGAGAAAGATTGAGCAAAGTATCCGAGGAGAATGAAGTTGGGAAGAACTTGAAACAAACCAAGTCCATGTAGTACCATTACCTCAAAATTTTGGTAAATCTAGCCGTAGTAATAATAGATATTTCCAACCAAGAAATAATATGGTTGGACGAACTAAGCCATTTTTCTTTAAATCTTTATATCAACCTCTTCATGAAGAAGTAAGTCTTACTCCAATAAGTCAAATGTGGTACATGTTAAATCTAGGTGGAGTCCGTAACAGGGAAGAAATATTTGAACATTAGAAGAGGGATATGAGTAGTGTTCTCAATCTAAATGCCAACTCGACATCTAAAAATTTTCTAAATTATTTAGAACATAGTTTTTCAAGAACAGTAGCAGATTGGTACGATTCTAGTTTTGAAGAGGCTAAAGCAATATTGAGAGCAGTAGAAAATCCTACTGAAATTTTAAAGTCCTGTGCAAGGAAATTCTATGGAGTTTGTTGGCGTTCATATAGAAATGGAAGAAAAGATAAGAGAATATCAACGAAAACTTGTTAGTATAAAAATTCTAGATATGAGATATCTAGAGCATTATATTAATGAGTTTAGTTACTTTTATTATAAAATTGGTCATAACCCTAAGAATTTGGCTATGTTTTATGATAAACTACCTTATCCTATAAATTCCATTATCCAAGAGAAATTTGAAGAATGGTTGAAAAAGAATCATGAACATATCGATGCTCTTGGTGTGAGATGTGTCTTTATTAGATGATGGGTCACCTATCAATGTCTAAATATCAAAAAACATCAGACCATGAAGAAACAATTCCTATTCTATTGGGATACTCCACATAAATGGGGAGCCTCTGAACAAAAAAGAGGTTATAAGAAAAAGGCTTTCAATAAACAAAGAGGTGAAAAACATAGAAGAAAGCAATATATCAACAAACGAGCCCCAAAGAAAAGAAGATTTTTTAGAAAGAGTACTTATTGCCCCACCGACAAAAGTAATTGTAAATGTTGGGCTTGTGGTGATGTTGGTCACTATGCTAATGAGTGTAAAATCAAGAACAATCATAAGTTGATAGAAACCTTAGGAAGTCTTGAGTTTGACTAAATAACTGAAGAAGAGGCCTTTGAACTTGCCTTTAGCAATAACAAAGGTATTGTTGAAATCGTCATAGATGATGAATTTGATTTCGATTATGAAGATACTAGTCATATGATGGAAGGTAATTCAGTAAGTCTAGGAGACTTACAAGGAGAGGAATTCATGGTAGATGATGAAAATCATGGTGAAGAAGTTAAAGGTGATTGGGTAATTTCAATTATCCATAAGGATATGATCTACAAAAAATCCATCTTTCAGTTAAAATCAAAATATGTTTGTGAAATGATGGAGGGAGAGTGGGGGACTTAGAGATTAAAGATTGCGAGTATGACGTTAGAGAAGTAAACGTAATCAATTGGGATAATGTTCTGAGGCACAACAAGGATAGAAAATATAGATATATCCATGTAGGAATTGTGCAAATACAAATAACTCCATTACATTACGACAAGGATGTAGATCTTTATGCATTGTTGTGTGATATTAGGCACAATAAATTTGACCATCAGATTATCACTAGCATAAAGACTAATTTACGTAATGGATCAGTTGGTATGGATATGAAACAAGGTGGTTATCCACTTAGGATATCCTAGAAAATTATCTACAAGTTAGCTAATACCATGGATCTAAAGACAAAAGTTACTATGATAGAAGCTGAAAAGTTTGAGAGTCCTGAGCCTAAACAAAAAATTCAGATGATAAAATCAAATCCTTAAGATATTAGGATAGAACGTTCTTGGATTGATAACTTTTCTAATCCAACCAAAATTGGCAAGAAAACTATTATTTTGATTAATGAAGATGGTAAAATCACCATCAAACCTCAATTGTTAAGGAATATGAGTACTAGATTTGATTGGGGAGAAAACACATCGGTTATAGATAAACTAGTATCAAAAGATAATGATGCTGTAAGTATGACTTTGGAAATGAGTAGAATGAGTTTCAATTATGCAAGATCTTGTCTAAATAGAACATCCAGTCTAGATAGAAAGATCATTGGCTACAAAACTAGGACTATAAGTGAACCTATTTATGAGGATGAACTAGCTAAAGAAACACCAGAATTGAACATGCATATAGAATATCATTATGAGGTCACTAAAACCAATCCCAATAGTATATATATTCTTATAAAAGTATGCATTGAAGGAATTGACAAATATGAACTATGTACATACATAGACAGTGAATATTCAATATGCTTTGGGAAAAAGACACTATTTCCTGAATATTTATGGAAAACAGCAAAAATCCTTTACAAGTGAGAATTGCGGAAAATAATGTTATGACCCATAGTGAAGCTATTGAAGGTTTTACTATAGAAATGGGACGAGTCAAGTGTGTAATTTCAGTAATTTGGGCAACATACCAACCATCACATGATATGATCATTGGAAATAACTTCCAAAGATTATATTCTCCTTGTACCCAAACCATTCAACAAATTATCTTCACAATATATGGTCATTCAGTACCTATTCAAAACCTACAACAAGCATATACCCACCAAACAATAGATTTTTCGCGCAACCAGCGTGTTGAGAAGGTAGTGTCAGCTCAAAAAGAAGTAGCATTGATTATTTCACTTCTAGAGTTATCTGTTAAATAACAAATTGAAAAACAACAAGACGAGTTATGCAAAGAACTCTATTATGACAACCCTTTAAAATTTTGGGATAAAGATAGAACCTACACTACTATCAGTTTAACAGATCCCAATACTATTATCAGGGTTAAACAGATGGTGTATACACAACAAGATATCCGAGAATTTAAGGAACAGATAAAAGAGCTTTTAGATAAAAAAGCTTATCAGGGATAGCAAGAGTAGATATACAAGTCTTGCGTTCATGGTTGGAAATCATGCTGAAGAGAAAAGAGGAAAAGCTAGAATGGTCATTAACTACAAAAAGCTTAATGATAACACAATCTTCTATGGATACTATCTTCCAAACAAAATAGTTCTCTTCAATAGAATCCAAGGGGGCTTATGGTTCTCTAAAATGGATTGCAAGAGTGGTTATTGGCAGGTAAAAATGGACGATGAAAGCATTCCTTTAACAGCCTTTGGTGCTCCTCAAGGGCATTATGAATGGTTAGTCATGCCATTTGGTCTTAAGAATACACCTCAAATATTCCAGAGGAGAATGAATAAGATCTTTAAAGATCTCAGTCATTGTTGTTCGGTGTATATTGATGATATCCTTATTTTCTCTAAAACAATTGAACAACACAATGATGATCTCTTAGTGGTAACTCAAAAGTTCATCAATCATGGAATTGTTCTTGGAAAAAAACAAGTGTGAATATGCTGAGCAAGTAATAGAATTTCTTGGATTACAAATTAAAACTGGACAAGTCATTCAGCAAAAATACATCCTCGAAAAAATACAAAAGTTTCCTGAAAAAATTGAGAATAGAAAACAGCTAGAAAGATTTTTAAGGTGCCTCACCTATGCATCAGATTTTATCAAGGATCTAGCAAAGTTGAGAAAGGCTTTGCAAAGAAAACTTAAAAAAAGATGTTGAGTGGAATTGGACTTTGGATGATTCATTGCTTGTAAGGAATCTTAAAAATTTATGTCAAAATCTTCCTATCCTTAATTTGCATAATGAAGAAGATGATTTGATTCTTGAGACAGATGTTAGCAATGAGCACTGGAGTGCAGTACTCAAAATCAAAGAAGGAGAGCGTCTCTGCAAATATTGTAGTAGAAATTTTAATAAGGTTGAATGCAATTACACTATCATGGAAAAAGAAGTTCTTGCTATCATAAGAAGAATTGAATTTTTTTAAAAATCTTTTTAGCCCTGAAAGAATTCCTAATCCGAACTGATTGTAAAGGCATACTTAGCTTTGTTAAAAAGAATTTATCAAATATGCAAGAGTAAGGGAGGCTCCTGCGTTGGCAATTATGGCTTAACCGGTCCTCTTTCTCTATTGAACACATACAGGGTTCGAAGAATTCATTAGCAGACAGTTTGACGCGAGAATAAGCCAATGGAATTCAACATGGTGAACGTCTCGCGTCGACAAGTGAATGAAGCAAAACGCCGGTTGAAATAACCCTAAGGGGGGGTGAATAGGGTTGTATAAATAATCTGCACTTAATCAACACAACTTGGTTAATAGAACTTTTATAAAATGAAAAATTCTTCTTTATTGATTGAATGTAAAGTGCTTAAATCAAAGAGAGGTTACAACTCAGCTCAATTGAGGATCGTGAGGTCCTCAATAGGCTTATAGGAGCAGAGGACTTTACAATTGTCTTCTGTACTTGAGGCCTCACAGAAGAGGTGATTACAAAGGGGAAACAATCTTAAAGCGAGAACCCTTTCTCACTTTAATTACACGACCTTGGAGGTTCTCACCAGAACACTAACTGGCTACAAAACTCACCACTCACAAAAAGTGGCTACAACTCAGAATATTATCACTCCAATATTCCTATACTCAGAACTTTTCTAGCCAAAGTTCCTACACAGATTTATTTGTTTAGAAATCCACACTTTTCATTGAGAGAGCCTGACAGAATATATACTTGAAGGCTTGAGGCAACAACGTTCTCTTTCCTTTGGAGGGGATTGTTGCCTTTCTTGGTTTATTCTTCAATCTTCTATGTGATTATAATTTCTATGATTTCCTTCCTTTCATTGGATTCCTGAAATAAGAATATTCACCGTTATTGTATCAATTCAGGAAAGGCATGAGGGAATAATATTTAGGATTTAGAAGATACTTCCCTAAATTAATTTTGTTAATCTTTCCAACAAAATATTGTTGCTGGCGCTGGAGATCCTCGTTGCTGGTTGTGATGAGGTCATCAGAGAAGGCTGGAATTCTTCAATCTCCCCCTTTTTGTTTGAAAGACAAAATTTCCTTTGTTTTCCTTTTGCATATATACATAGTATATAGCAGAGCAACGCAACAAAATTAATTCTCCCCCTTTTTGTCTTTCGGACAGAAAGGAAACAGGAGAGTAAAAGCAAAAATTGTGTGGCCAAAATAAAGAGAGGAAGAGAGAGGGAGAAGGAGGGATAGGAAGAAATGATGAGGACATCTTGACCGGTCCCTGATTAAATTTTGAGGTACCCGAGAGGACATGCTGATGAGGACATCAGAGGTCTAGGCATGTAGTGAGTTGACGAACCTGGGAGGAGGAGAGAGACCACATGTAGGGAGGATGGATGAAAGGACTCCCCCTCAATTTGATAGCTTGTGCATAGGTTGAGGTCCTCATGATAGAAGGCTCTCCCTTGAATGGTGCGGGTGGCGTTGTTTTACGACCTTCCCAATGTCTAGGATCTTGTCTTGGATTTTGTCTCCAAAGGTCACTCTTCCATTCTTGTTGATTTTCAGTTTTTAGAACTTGGTTGGATCTCTGGTAATGTGTTTGAGGCATACCTGCAATAGAGGACACTATACCTTTCTTGGTCTCTGACCAAGGATGAGATCGTTGCAGTGAGGTCTTTAGGACCTAAATTTTAGTAAAGCACGGAGGTCTAGTTCCTTTAGACAGGGGAGTTGGTAAGGTCCTTATTTTATTTGCTGTTGGGGGTCCTCTATGATAGTTTTCTCTAAGAGGTGGAATATTTAGGTAAGAAGTACGTAGAGGTCCTTTGTTGGTATGGATGGGAGGACCTTTGGACCGATAATTTTTGAGAAGTGGTGTATTAGGTGTGGGAAGGATGGGTTCCTTCTGGTAGGGATGAGATTTTGTTACTGCCTCATTTGATAATTGAGTGATGTCATTATAGCAGTCTTTGACCTCTATGGATAGTCTAACATTTTCAGTTGCTAAGAGGTCATTTCTGGTGTTCAAGTTCTCTATGGGTTCGTTCAGATGATTGACATGTTTCGTGAGATGCTTGACTCTTTCTATTAAGGATCTAGAATATTTGAAGATATGAATTAATTTGTGAGCAAGGTGTGAAGAGGGAAGAGTGACGAGCTCATCAATGTTTACCTCGTCATGAGATGAGGTTGGATCTTGATCCTCACTTGTGTTTGCCATCAGACATACATTTATTATTTCTTCTACCTCACTGTGGCCTTCACTAAAATCACTATCACTCCATGTTGCCATCATTACCTTATCGTTTTGCCGTTGAGGCCGATTATTTCTCTTGTCTTTATTTCTTCTAGCGTGAGGGAAGTCCTTCACAAGGTGTTTTGAGCTGCCACATCCAAAACAAATAAATGGGTCAACATCTTTTCTTAATGAGGACTTACCTTTTGAGGTTGCTTTTCTGTTTTGTCCATCCATGATGTATCCTCGAAAGGTCAGATTTTTCTTGTATAATCTTCTAAAACCCTCCAGCTATCATTGCCATTATATCTTCCTCCTCATCATCATTTGACTCACTGTCAGATTTACGTACTACCTTGAGGGTAATTCCCTTGGGTTCTGAGAGGTCATTCAATTGGATCTCATAGGCCAATAGTTTTCCAATGAGTTCCTCCAGTTTAAGAACCTTGAGATCTTGAGCTTCTTCAATGGTTGTGACTTTTGGACCCCATTTTCTTCTAGGCAGGCATTGAAGGACTTTTCTAACTTGTTTCTCATTTGGGAAGGTTTTTCCCAGAGATATGAGGTGGTTGGTGATGATGCTGAATCTTTTGAACATCTCTTCAATAGTCTCATTTTCTTCCATTTTGAATGCCTCATACTTCTGGATGAGAATGTCCAACTTGATGTCCTTAACTTGGCTTGTGCCTTCGTATGAGGTGATCAAATAGTCCCAAACTTGTTTGGCATTTTCACAGTTAGAAACACGTTCGAAGTCATTTGAATTCAAACTGCAATATTGCAAATTTAGAGCACGAATATTTTTTCCCAAAGTTGTGAGCTCTTCAGCTGTCATCTCAGATCTTTCTTTTGGGACATTCTGGTTGAAGTGTTCTTCTTTTTGGGAGTGGGGAAATTTCCTTCAATGACTATGACCCAGAGGTCCTTATTCTGATCTCTGAGGAATATTTCCATTTGCCTCTTCCACATTCTGTAATTTTCACCAGTGAGGAGTGGAGCTCTTGTCCTCGAGCGTCTTCGAGGAGCTTCAGTTGTGTTGAGGCCGACCATGATCTTTACCACGAGTTGTTAAACTCTTTAGATCTATGGACCTGCTTTGATACCAATTGAAATAAACCTAAGGGGTGAATAGGGTTGTATAAATAATCTGTAGTTAATCAACACAACTTGGTTAATAGCACTTTTCTAAAATGAAAAATTCTTCTTTATTGATTGAATGTAAAGTGCTTAAATCAAAGAGAGGTTACAACTCAGCTCAATTGAGGATCGTGAGGTCCTCAATAGGCTTATAGGAGCAGAGGACTTTACAATTGTCTTCTGCACTTGAGGCCTCACAGAAGAGGTGATTACAAAGGGGAAACAATCTTAAAGCGAGAACCCTTTCTCACTTTAATTACACGACCTTGGAGGTCCTCACCAGAACACTCACTAGCTACAAAACTCACCATGCACAAAAAGTGGCTACAACTTTGAATATTATCACTCCAATATTCCTACACTTAGAACTTTTCTAGCCAAAGTTCCTATATAGATTTACTTGCTTGGAAATCCACACTTTTCATTGAAGGCTTAAGGCAACAACGTTCTCTTTCCTTTGGAGGGGATTGTTGCCTTTCTTGGATTATTCTTCAATCTTCTATGTGATTATGATTTCCATGATTTCCTTCCTTTCATTGGATTCCTGAAATAAGAATATTAGCCGTTATTGTATCAATTCAGGAAAGGCATGAGGGAATAATATTTAGGATTTAGAAGATCATTCCTTAAATTAATTTTGTCAATCTTTCCAACAAAATATTGCTACCGGCGCTGGAGGTCCTCGTTGCTGGCTGTGATGAGGTCATCAGAGAAGGCTGGAATTCTTCATCGGTTACCGAATTACTAGGAAGGGTGTCACCTCCTGGTAGATTCGTTCTATGTAATCTTAGAAAAAATAAAAAGAAAAGATGCAGATTTATTTTTAGTTATGTTGAATATCTGATAGCCAAGAAATTTAGTCTCGATGAACTTCGAATAAATTATCTCGAAAGTTGTTATGATATTCAGAGTGTTATTACAAGAAAAGCTAAGAAAAATTGGTTTCATGAGTGGTACGCATCGGTCATGGATCCCTTGAGATATTATAACCGTGAAGTCTAGAGAGCTTGAGGAAAAAATGTTAGTTTCTTAGGTTTTTCTGGAGTAGGAAAAGTACACTTCTACCCTAATACTACCTCTCCAAATGATCCAATCACGAAGGCTTGGGAATATGGTATGGTAAGAGAATTTTGGACTAATTAAGGCCACGTTGTCCCTAATCCAGAAGGAACATTATTTCCAAGATTTACAAATTTTCAGAAATTTGTATTTAGAAGGGTGCGCAAAATTCATTCACCAGAAGTAAGAAAAGCTGCGGGATGGCTGATTACTTTCGGTGAATGTGTTAATATTGAGTACTATGGAGATAAGATGAGTTATGTCCATTATCTAATTAGAGTCGAAGACACATCGGGAGTATATCTTATAAAAGAGGAGTGGTTTCCAAAAAGAATAGAAAAAATAATTCATCCTTCGAAAGCAAGAGCAACTAGATTTTACAAGTTAATGCACCATCTATGGTTGGATATTGATAGAGGATATAGAGTTATCCATTATGGTAACACTACCTTCACTTATCCAAAGAAGTTTGACCAACTTATTGACTTTAATGAAGCTAAATCTGAAGATGTGTATGAATATCTGTTAAAAAATTGGAGCTGGAGAATTCCTATTCGTAGAAGGAAAATCATATATTCAAGAGCTCTTCGATAAATATAATCCATTGGAGCAGGATAAAGGAGAAGATATTAATTTGTACAACTAGAAAGCATAAAGAATCTTTGGCAGCCCCACAAACATTACGACCTGCAAGCTACTGTGGTACCACTAAGAAAAAAGAGTGGTTGTTATTTAAAGTTTGTACTATTGAGTCTGTAAGAATCACGTGTTTGTACTGTAGACATATGTATCTATAATAATGGTACTAAAGTGTGAAACTCCTCTATAAAGGGGAAGTAAGTGTGTGTTGAAGGCACGGTCATTTGAGTAGTCTTGAGCAAAGAGAGAAATTGGGAGTCACCATTTCTCCACAAGCAAGCTTCTCTGATAATCTTAGAAGTCTTGTTCTCATTAGGCATTTCCATTGTAATATTTCCATTTTCAAGCTTTCAATAAAAGAAGTTTCCCCGTAGGGAACGTTATCCAATTGAACCTTTTGCTTTAAATATTATAATTTCTTGATTAAAGTTCCACTATTCTTTAATAACTAAATAAACTGAATTAGTGACTACGGTCTGAAGTAGGAAACGAAACATATCTGTGCTGTGCTTGATCTAAGGTTGGCGAGGTAGAGATTAGCTATCTCTGTAAACTAGAAGCTGAAGAATGCCAGAGATCCAACACAACTAAGTTCAGGTAACGGTCGAAACTCACCAATTAAGTTTAATTAATTTTGCTAAGCATGGTGGGCTTATAATCACAGAAAATATAATATCTAAGGTATAAGTAGTAGATTGTGATAATTAGTACCATTAAAGTCATTATAAAGAGTTAAGAGTGTTTATTTGAACTTGTTTGCATAAAAACCTCAAAAAAAATCAGATAATTGCAAAAATGTCCCTTTTTAAGGCCCTTCTCTATAAATGTAAAAGTTTTTTGCACCTTGTAGTAAGTTTCTGTTGAAAAGGGAGGCCCTAATAATTATTACTACAAAATATAAGGCACCTGGAAGCATTTTGTGAAAATAAGTCCCTTTCAGGTTAATTCGATAATAGATGCCTGTTCCGGGTATTTGCATATAAAAGAAGCATTTTGTAGGACATATCGCAATGAGTTGGGTAAGCTTCTTAAGGGTATGGCTTCCCCGGGGCGACTAAGGACACACCCAACCAAACGATCGGTAAACGGGTCTCCTTTGGTACAATTTCCTCTTCCGGGTCTATCCCGTACGGTTGTTTTCAAAAAGTAGAGTAAAAAAAAGCATTCGTAGAAGGAATTATAATTATAATTACAACATATATATATATATATATATATATATATATATATATATATATATATATATATATATATATATATATATATTACACCGAAAACAGGATATATTAACAAGCGAGGAGAGGGCCTCAACCCTAACAATCACATATCAAGGGCTACTTTCAAACAGTTAGAATACCCCTTTTTGTTTTTAGTGTACATAATAGTTCTATTTCTAACATTATCTTTAATATGCTTCACAATGATATCGGCACTCCTCCACTTGTTCCCGTGGAAGTGATTGTTTCTTTCCATCCAGATATGATAAACTGTCGCCTCCATAAACACCATAAACGAGTTGCTTGATCTTCTTTGGGATGTTCGAATTTTGAATGGTCTCCCACCAAACTCTCGGATCACTACTGTCCACCCCATTACAGTGACGATCCGACTGATTTCATTAGTGATCTCCTTGACCATCGAATAGGCTATAAAGAGATGGGCATGTGTTTCTTCATCGCTATTGCACAAAGGGCAAAGACCAACAACATCTCCTCTCCACCTCTTAGTACCGATTTCTAACTGGCAGCCTTTCCTGTAGTCTGAGCCACAAAATAAACGCGTGCCTGGGAGTAGTCAACTTGTTCCACACGAGGTATACCCACCATGGTTTAGGAGTTTCGGGGAGACTCCAGAGGTAGCCGTCAGTTGTAGAATAAACACCATTGTCTCTCCAATCCCATCGTCTCCCAGGAACTGAACACCATTTATAGATGTCTTTGATATCACAGAGGTGTTTGAAGTACGAACACACATCATATGGTGGAGAATAGCATACATTTAAGGGAAGGAGAGGAGGGTATTTATACTAAGAATTAGAAACAAAAACTAACTAAAACATAAAGAAATCAAGAAAGCTAAAATAAAGATAATCAAGATCTTGAATCTTGAAACTTGCTGACCTTGAGCATGTATATGACAGCAACAACACCAACTGACAATCTGTTAATGTTCACAGCCCCCCTCAAGATGGAATGGGAGGTGTCTCGGGCAATCCCAACCTTGAACAAAGCATGTTGTGTTGGTATTCCCCAAGAGCCTTGGTCATTATGTTAGCTAGTTGATGTGAGCCGAAAACATGTGAGGTTTGAAGGAAGCCTTCTTGGATTTTGTCTCTTATGTAGTAGCAGTCAATACGTATGTGCTTGGTGCGTTCATGAAAGACAGGATTAGCAGCTATGTGTTGAGCTGCTTTGTTATCACAGTACATAATGATAGGAGTTCTGATGGAAATGTGAAAATCTGACAAAACTTGAGCAATCCATTCTAACATAGATGTGGCAGCTGACATTGCTCTGTACTCCGCTTCAGCTGTGTATTTGGATACTGTTTTTTGCTTTTTTGTTTTCCATGAGACTAGAGATGCTCCAAGAAAGATACAATAACCTATCAAAGATCGAGTAGTGAATTGACAACTGCCCCAATCAGAATTAGTATGGGCATGAACTTGAAGAGAACCATTAATAGGATAGAATAATCCTCTATTAATACTTCCGTTAAGATATTTGAGAATGTGAATTGCATCATGCATATGTTTGTCTGTTGGGTTCTGAAGGAACTGTGATAAATGTTGTACTAAGTAGCTAATATCTGGCCTTGTGAGAGATAGGTACAACAATCTCCCTATGATTCTCCTATATGATGAAGGATCTATGAGAGGTGTACCTGTGTTAATAGACAACCTCAAATTAGTAGGCATAGGGAACTTAACAGGTTTGCAAGCTGTTAGGCCAGCATCAAATAAAATGTCAGAAATAAACTTCCTTTGATTTAGGAAGGTCCCCTCTTTTGATCTGGCTATTTCTATGCCCAAGAAATATCTTGCTATTCAAGATCTTTGATTGTGAATGTTTTGTGAAGGAATTCTTTCAGTCTTTTGATAACTTCATTGTCATTACTAGAGATCAACAAATCATCTACATAAACAAGGACATAAACACAGCCAGCATTAGTAATTCTAGAGAAGAGGGAATAGTCATTTTTAGATTGGAAGAACCCTTGCTTACATAAGAACTTAGTTAATTCTAAGTTCCATTGTCTCGAGGTTTGTTTCAAGCCATAGAGAGACCTAATCAATTTGCAAACCTGTCCTGGTTTTGCCTTAATATAGCCTTGAGGTGGTATCATGTAAACATCTTCCTCAATGAACCCATGCAAACAAGCATTATTAATGTCCAATTGGTGTAGATCCCATCTCTTCATGGTCGCTAAAGCAATGAATATTCTCACAGTACCAAGTTTTGCTACAGGAGAAAAAGTGTACTTGTAATCTTGGTCTTTGATTTGAAGAAAACCCCTAGTGACTAGCCTGGCCTTGTACCTTTCAACTGTGCCATCAGGCCTATACTTTACCTTATACACCCATTTTGAAGTGAGAGGTTTCTTGTCTGAAGGTAATTCGGTCAATTTCCATGTACCATTGGCTTCAAGGGCATTTAGTTATTCAGTTATGGATGCCACCCACTCAGAATGTTGATTGGCTTGTTCATATGTTCTTGGTTCAGACACACTCATAACTGCAACCGAAGAAGTCATAAATTCCTTGGACAAATGGTTAAGAAAACAAAGGGTGAACAACTTCAGCTTGAAAGCTTTGAGATTGAGAGAGAGATGAATTATTTTTGGCAAGCTGTTGGGTGTAATCTAGTAGCAAGGAAGGAGGTTTCCTTATCCTTGAAGACCTTTTTACATTAGTTTGCTCCTGATCATTGCTGTCAGGAACTTCAAAACTGTGTTCTGAAGGTATTGGATTGTCAATATTGTGATCATTACTTTGAGAATCCACAACAGTATTATTGCCATTAGCATCATGATATGAAATAATGTAATCATCATCATCATTATTTGTATGATTTTCATTCATAGGAATATGTCTTCCATAATCCTTGCTAGAATCAATATTCACAGTATTCATATTGTCAAGCTGTTGAGTGAGGTTGTTGATATCAATTTCTTTATCATAAATATCTTGATTAAAATGAAAAATTCCTTCATGAAAAACAACATCCCTAGCATGAAAGACTCTTTTGGCTTTAAGATCATAAAGCTTATACCCTTTATACCCAAAAGAATATCCCAATAAGATACATTTGACAGCCCTAGGTTCAAACTTGTCATGACCCTTTAATTTGGCAGCAAAACATAGAGAACCAATAGTTCTTAGCTCCTTTAGATCAGGTTTAGTTCCATGAAGTAATTCATAGGGACTTTTCCAATTCAGATGAGCCATGGGCAGCATGTTGATTATGTGTGTTGAAGAAAGAATGCATTCCCCCCAAAATCTTTTAGAAAGGGTAGCATGGAACCTTAGAGCCCTAGCAGTATCAAGTAGGTATTTGTGTTTCCTTTCTACTATGCCATTTTGTTGAGGTGTGTAGGGAATAGATTTCTGATGGACTATTTCTAAGGTAGAGAAAAGATGATGACAAGTGCTATTAATGAACTATGTTCCATTATCAGTTCTAATAGTTGTAGCATCAACCTTGTATTGAGTTTTAACCATACTTAGAAAATTTTGAATGATGTTACAGACTTTACTTTTCTCAGACAATAGGTGAGTCCAAGTATTCCTTAGGGATGGCAATGGGGTGGGGAATCCCCGAACCCGTCGGGGCCCCGTCTCCCTCTCGGGAAAAATCCCCGCCTCCATTAGGGATGGGGACGGTGAGGGGGACGATTTTCCAAAATCTGCTCAGGGACGGGGCGGGATGGGGCCCCGTCCCCATTTTCCCCGCCGAGGTGAATTCCCCGTCCCCATCCCCGAATCCCCATCCCCGAATCCCCATCCCCGAAAATGTTAAAATTACCAAATAACCTTTGTTCAAATTTAATATATATTAATGGGAAGGACAAAGTAGTAATTTTCCAATTTATTCTCACTTGATGTATTATTGTTTGATTTTGATGTATTATTACTTGAGCAAGTTAAATTCGTTGTATTTTGAGCATGTTAAAAACCGGGTCCGATTAAAAACTGGATCCGATTAAAATTTAGTTAAATTTAGGATAGTGTTAAAAAATCCCCCTTGGATCCCCGTTAGGGATGGGGAATCCGCGGGGATGGGGATGGGGCAAGAATCATTCCCCGAAGCGGGGATGGGGACGGGGATGGGGATGAGTTTTGCGAGCGGGGATGGGGACAAGGGTATACTCCCCCATCCCCGATCCGCCCCATTGCCATCCCTAGTATTCCTTGTATAATCATCGACAAAGGTTAGAAAATAAGTGGAGCCATCAATATTTGGAACTTTGTAAGGGCCCCAAAGATCTATGTGAACCAATTGAAAGGTACAAACAGTATGTATAGAACTTCTTGGAAAGGTTAGTCTGTGTGCTTTAGCTGAGATGCAAGTTTCACAAAAAAATTCTTTATTGGCCAAATTCTTACAGCAGGGATATGAACCATTTTGGAGATAGAAGTATGCCCTAATCTATTGTGCAGAGTGTAAAACAAAGACTTATCAACAGAAGAAAACCAGTGAATCTTGAAGAAGGTGAATCAATGTTCGGTCTCGTTCGGAACCGAACTCTTCTCTTTTATAGGGTGTTTTTATTCGTTCTAACCCTGATATATATGCTAGTTATGTTGTTTTTTTAATTTTGGAGGAGAATAAGGTGTTGAGCCAAAAATCGAACATTAAGGGCAAAAACGGAGCCAAAGTTCACAAAGTATGGAGAGCAGCAGCAGAAGTGTGGGTAGAAGGATGACTCGCCCGAGTCAAGTCCTGACTCGCCCGTGACATGGGTTTGGGACTCTGTAGACTTGCTAAATTCAGCTAAGGAGGAGGAGAACCAGCAGGGTGTCACGCCCGAGTCACCTAATGACTTGGTCGTGACCAACCTCTGCAAGTCACCATGGAAGTTTAGAAAATGGCTAAGGCAAGGAGTCATCAGACGACAGTCACGGCCGAGTCACCCTATGGCTCAGTCGTGACCTTTCCCTGTGTAGCCGAAAAAATCTGCCAAAGAAGACATCCTCCAGTGGCCAGAAGCCTGACTCGCCCGTGTCAGGGAGTGACTTGCCCGAGTCACTCTGTTTTCTGCGGAATTATGACGCGTGCTACGGAGCTTAATTTAGGGTTTAGGGTTTTGTTTTCCTTCTTCTATAAATACCCAAATGTAATTCAAACCTAATACCTTAGTTTTTATCTAGTTTTTATCAAGTAGTTTTAGTAGATTAGGAGTAGGATTAGAGTAGATTTAATTGCTTTCTTTAATCTTTCTTCAAGCTTTCACTTGTTCTTCAAGCTTTCTTTGATTCTAGCATTTGTATTCAAACTTTCTTCAAGCTTTTTCAATTCAAGCAAGTTTCCATTGAAGTTTACAAGCTTTCTCTCTCTCTCTCTCTCTCTCTCTCTCTCTCTCTCTTTCTTCTTTCAAGTGCCATTGTTGACTTGTTTTGCAAGCTTTCTAATGTTAGCCACCACAAATCCTCTTTTAGTGAGGAGGTGGGCTAAGGGTCACAAATTCCACTCTCAAGTGGGGATTTGGGGATTCTTAGTAATCCAATCCAACATTTCTTGTTTGTTCGGGGGAAATTA
Source organism: Portulaca oleracea (assembly GCA_029582165.1). NCBI lineage: Eukaryota > Viridiplantae > Streptophyta > Magnoliopsida > Caryophyllales > Portulacaceae > Portulaca > Portulaca oleracea. The sequence goes on along the minus strand of CM055886.1, from coordinate 17,649,239 downwards.
CAAGTGTAGATTGAAGGTTAGAAGATTTTGGTCATCGAAGGTATAATTTCGTGCTCCTAATTTCGTTGTTCATTCTAGTTTTCATTAATTGCTTTACAATTGCTTTATTTGATTTGATGCTTTTATTGCTTTCTTGAATACATGTCTAGGTTAGTTTTATTGCTTTCCTTTACATAATTTACCGCTTTCCGCAATTGTGAAAAACCCCAAACACAAACCAATTACCTCATCAAGCCTAACACCCATTCTCGTGGACCGAGAACCCTACTAAAAACATCAAAAATTACAACCGAACAATGGCGATGTTGCCGGGGATGGCGTTATTTGGTAGATTAGGCTATTAGTTTATGTGTATATAGTTTATTGCTTTCTTGATTATGCTAGAAAAATGTAGCACAAAAATTTGAATATTGAAAAAAAAAACAGAAAAAATAGAAAATAGAAAAAAAAAAGAGTTATGGATAGTCCCCAATTCCCCCAATTTGAGCATGAAATATTTTGGAGGTATTTTGCTAGATTACATGATTATCGTGCTCAATGTGAGTTATATGGTATCTTCTAAGGTACATGAGATATTTTGGGGATTGTGAATGAGGGTGTGAATTATGAGACCCGAAACCTTTTAAAATATTACGGGTTTTCTGCTTTAGGTGAAGAAAAAGCATGGGAGTTACTTGAATGGTTGTCTAAGGATTCCTATGCGTTTGAGCAACAAAGTGTTAGTCCTAGCTTTCAACCTCCTTATGCACCGCCCTCTGGGACCGAACCTGAACAATCATGTGAATACCCCGTGTATGTTGATGATCAATTTTATGGTGGGGGTTATGTGGAAAACTATTTTGATTTTTCCCAGAGTGATATAGTTGAGTCTCATCCTTTGTGTGTGCATTGTGATTCTCCATACCATGCTTCCGAATCTTGTGTGGATGTTAAACTAGATAAAATTTGTGTTGGAATAGATGGTTTACAAGATGAGGTGCGTGAGACAGTTAATGAATGCATGCAAGAATTTGAAAAAGTGCTTAAAACTAGGGTAGAAACTTATCTTGCACAATTGGTTGATTCGAATGTTGAAGTAGGTCATTCATCGTCTTTGAATTCTGACATGCGTGTTGATTCTTCTTTGTGTGATTACGATGAGGATGATGACTACTATAATAGACCATGCCTTGGACTTAGAGATTCCTTAGCTCTAGCTGCACCTAGTGAGCATGAGGAACATGATGATTTTGTGTGTGATGATGTAGAACTTGTTGAAAACATGCTAGATGATGAACCATTGTCCACATCATTGTCCATGCTTTTGTGTGAAGATAAAGTTGAGTCTATTGAATACCGTGATGCTTGTGATATAATTGAGCATGATCTTGTTGAGAGTGAAATAGAATCTTTTGTGATTGAATGTGTGCTTGATACCGATTTGTTCACTTTCATCGAGGGTCATTGTATTAATGAGGCATTAGCTCCCCTTGCATGTGAATCCATTGAGAAATCTTGTGATGATGGGCTTGAGTCTGTGGGGAATGATCATGAGTGCTTGAACTTGGTTTATGACAATGATGCCTTTGATGATGATATGCTTTATGAGTCATTCACGATGAGTTATGACCCTGAGCCTTCCACTTTCACCTTTGATGTTGATTTGAATGATGCATCTTTGTCTTCTTGTGTTGATAGTTCTTCTGATAAGTCTGATATTGATGAAGATGAAGATGTGCCTGTTTGTGATGTTGGGAGTGTTATGATGTGGTCTAACCCTTTGTTTTCCTTATCACCCATTGATGATGATGATTGTTTATATGAAAGTTGTGATTTGGAATCAGTGTTTGATGAATATTGCATGGATATTGCGTTTGAATCATTGTTGGCATCCAAGTCTTTGAGAGCATGTTCAGGATTGTGTTGTATTGTCCCCTCCTGTTGATTTGTATACCCAATTTCCATTTACGAGTCAATGGGAGGACTCATTTGTCATGTCTCATTTCACCATGCCTAGGAAAGTCTTGTACATTCCTGCATTCCATCATTTCTTTGACTTTTCTAAAGTATTCGATAAACTGTTAAGAGCATTAATGTTTGTTGATGTGTTATTGCGAGTGTGCTCTTACCTACACCATTCTGAGATGCATGAGAGAATGCATGACTTATTACTCCGGGTGTTGACTGGTTCTGACATGGTGCCCGATATCTTGAGATAGGAAGGAGTGAGTCTATTGATAAGAAGCCTCCTAGGTAATATCCTTCCTCACCTTTCTTGTATAATTAGTAAGTATACTTTCTTTTCTTCTTTTATTTTCTTTTTGTGTGTGTTCTTTTCTTTTATTTTGGGGTGCTTGCTTACCTACTTCTGTTTCCTTTGAGGATATGGCAACCTCTCTGTATGGGAGTAGGAGGGTAGTATGCATTCCGGTTTTTGAGTTTAAAAAAAAAAGGTGAGAGTCGTTTTGTAAATATTTTAGTTTGTTTTCTTAGTTCTTTAGTCCCTAGTGTCTTGTATAGTTGTTTTTCTTTTTGATCTTGTATGTGAACCATCACACATAGTATGCTTTTCTTGTTTATTTCTAATCTATGGTGTGATGTTCGTGAATCGCGAATTAGGTAAGCGTTTATTGAAGATCTTCAGGTAACTTCATTTTACCCCTCTTTGATTGTGAATATATCGATGATCCATGTTACATGCTTGGTTTTCTTTTTGGGTGGCGAACCCGGTGAGTGTGAATGTTGGATATATATTGCTGTTGGAGCCGTATGGGCTCGGGTCGCCACCATTTTGCTTGTTTTGTTGCTTGTTTGTTCGAGTGTCTTTTGTTTGTTTTCTACCTTACTTGTGACACCCTTCTCACGATGGAGACATTGTGAAGTTTTGTGTTGGAGTGGGGGTGATATTCTTCATGTTCATGGTAGATCATCTAGTTTTTTTGAGTCTTTTGATTTTATTTTTCGTAGTTTGGGTCTAAAAATTGAAAAGAAAATTCGTGAAAATGATGAAAAAAAGTGAAAAAAGTTGTGAAAAACCTCCAAAAGTTTTATTTTTCTTTTTAAAGATGTTTCCGTTCACGGTTGTGTAGATAGTTCTCTAATTGGCTGATTCAATCAGTTAGAAGCGGCCGATATGAATAATGATAGGTCTTAGGAAGGATTTCTGCCATGATTATCTTTATTAGACCTAGACATGAAATGTGAAAGCGGAATCCTCATTCCTTACACGCCTTCATTGTGATTTCTTACCTAAGTTAGACGGTTTTAGTTGTTCAAATGCTCTAGCTCTTAATTAATGAATTAATTAAATACTATCGGGCCTACCGATTTGGGTTGGTATGGGTGGACGGAGCCCATTACCCCTTAAGTACAATGTTTATGAATGGAGCAACTCGGATCAGGAAGGGTAAACCCTTTGCGAAGGCCGGTCCTAATCCCACAAAACCCGACGCCGACGCTCTAAAATTTACAAAACGGATTGACCGTGAGGTAATAAAGAAAGAAAAGAGCGAAGGAAATGAAATGAAAACAAAGAGGGTTGAATAAAGAAAAAAAGAGGAAAGCAAGAAAAAGAAAAGAAAAGAGCAAAAGAAAGGAAGAAAAAGAAAGAAAAAGAAGAAAAAAGTTGAGAAATTGAAAGTAGAAAAAACAAAAGAAAAGTAAATTTGAAAAAAAAACAAAGAGTGAAGTTAGGATAGATAATCCCGAGCTTGAGCACGAGAACAACTCTGATTGTCTGGTTTAGGATATGGAGGATCGATTAAGGCGCACTTGCACTTATACACGAGGTATTTTGCCCAACAAGAAGTGTTTTGGTTGAAAATCTCAACGATTGGCAGTCTTCCAACCTTCGTGTCCTTGTTTATTTGTATTTTCTTCTTTCATTTGATTGTTGAGGCGGGTTGGGTAACTAGGTGCATGATTGGGGACGGGAATATTTTCTTCGCTTTTGTTTTGATTCGTTTTTTGGTTTTTCACCTCTTTTTCTTTTCCCTTTTTCTTGTCTCGTGGCTTTTGTGGGTTAGCTTCTAGATACCCTAACGAGACCTTCCTCGTCCACCCGGGATACCGGGGGGTTTAAAGGGCTTGATGCATGTGCTAAATGCATCCGCGATTCCTGCGAAAGTGAGTTAGGGTTTTTAGTTTCTTTTTCTTTGTTTTTATCTTTGTTTTTAGTTTGCTCGGGGCGAGCAAACCCTTGTGTGGGAGTGGTGATCGATCTCGTTCCGAACCGAATTCTTCTTTTTTATAGGTTGTTTTTATTCGTTCTATTGGGATTCACTCATAAGTAAATGTCCCACATCAAAAAAGTAAACAGAAAGCACATGGTATATAAGTCAAGTGGGCTACTTCTCTTAACACCAATTGGTTTTAAGATGGAACCTCACTTAACTTGTGTACCATGGGCCTTGGTTGAAGTAGGCTCACCCCTTGGACCATAGCACGAGCTCGGCTGGGTCTCCTGAATGCTCAGAGTGGTGGCATGAGACTCGGGTGGAGTAGGGTGCGGCTCTGTGGAGTAAGGTGCAGCTAGGATTCTTGAGACAGAGTGGTGGCATGAGACTCAGGTAGAGTAGGGTGCGGCTCTGTAGAGTAAGGTGCGGCTATGATGGGCTCTTGATGGTAACTTGAAACCTTGGGCAAAAGAGGCTTCTGATCAAGGGGGAGAGACTCATGTGTGAAGGGGGGAGATTATTGGGATTCACTCATAAGTAAATGTCCCACATCGAAAAAGTAAACAGAAAGCACATGGTATATAAGTCAAGTGGGCTACTCCTCTTAACACCAATTGGTTTAAAGATGGAACCTCACTTAACTTGTGTACCATGGGCCTTGGTTGAAGTGGGCTCACCCCTTGGATCTCCCCAACACGTTCTAACCCTGATATATATATGCTAGTTATGTTGTTTTCTTTGTTTTGTAGGAGAATAAGGTGTTGAGCCAAAAACCGAACATTAAGGGCAAAAACGGAGCCAAAGTTCACAAAGTATGGAGAGCAGCAGCAGAAGTGTGGGCAGAAGGATGACTCGTCCGAGTCAAGTCCTGACTCGCCCATGACATGGGTTTGGGACTCAGTAGACTTGCAAAATTCTGCTAAGGAGGAGGAGAACCAGCAGGGTGTCACGCCCGAGTCACCTAATGACTCGGTCGTGACCAACCTCTGCAAGTCACCATGGAAGTTAAGAAAATGGCTAAGGCAAGGAGTCATCAGATGATTGTCACGCCCGAGTCACCTTATGGCTGGGTCGTGACCTTGTCCTGTGCAGCCGAAAAAATCTGCCAAAGAAGACATCCTCCAGTGGCCAGAAGCGTGACTCGCCCGTGTTAGGGAGTGACTCGCCCGAATCACTTTGGATATGAACCATTTTGGAGACATAAGTATGCCCTAATCTATTGTGCAGAGTGTAAAACAAAGACTTATCAACAGAAGAAAACCAGTGAATCTTGAAGAAGGTGAATCAGTTATTTGTTGATCAGGTACAATCTTGTACATCCCAGCATCAATGGTGGCCTTAGCAACTATTCTTTTACTTGAAAGATCCTGAAAGAAACAATTGTTAGAATAAAGATGCAAAGACATGTGTTGTTCTTTAAGCAACCTAAGCACAGATAGAAGATTATACTTAAACTCAGGTACAAAAAGAACTCTTTTCAGATTTAGTTGCTTGCTTAAACTGATGTCACCTACTTTGGTGACTAATTTCTAGGATCCACCTGGCATGACAATTTGAACAGGCTCAGACAAAGTTTGAACATTATGCAATGTAGTCAATTCAAAGGTCATATGATCACTAGCCCCGGTATCTATAACCTAAGGATTATTAGACTTTCTAAGTTGGATTTTGTTCGAATTATAAAGTATATTACCTGCAAATTGGTCATTACCAGCAAATTGGGCAAAAGTCTTGTCAGTTGGATATTTTTCTTTATTGATCTTGGCAACTTCTTGTGCAAGAGCATGTAGAAAGTTGCTGTCAAATTTTGAGTAAGGACTCAAAATGTTGTCTCCTTCGTTGTGGTCTATAGGAGTTTCTTGATCTTTCATCTTCTGAGTATTTGAAGCCAATCTGACACCATCCTTTTGCTTGCTGCCACGAGGTCCTTTGTACCAATCAGGGTATCCTACAAGTTGGAAACATTGGTCCTCAGTGTGACCTGTCCTCTTATAGTGGTTACAGAATCTCCTTCGTTTATTGCTTTTGGATTCTTTGTTTCTACTTGCATTTTTTTTGGTTCCTTCTCACAGAAGCAGCAAAATCATTTGGATTATTGATACTCGAGGTGATTTGCTTCTGTCTCTCAGTTCTTTCAATGAGGCTATAAGCCTTGTTGACAGTTGACAATGGCTCAGACATCAAGATCTGCCCCCTCATGTTATCATATTGGTCGTTCAAATGCAGTAAAAACTACATTAATCTTTTCCTTTGATCAAGATCATACATGTGTTTGATAGAGGGGCAAGTCTTGGTGCAGGTACAAATAGGGACTTCTGAGATGTCAGCTAGCTCATCCCACAGCTTTTTTAGTTTTGTGAAGTAGACTGTAACTGAACCATCATTTTGATACAGTTCATTTATTTCTTTTTCCAGGTGAAACATCAAGGGGCCACTAGACTGCCCAAATCTTTCAGTTAGATCCTCCCAAAGGTTTTGAGCTGAACATATATAAAAGCATCAGATAACTCAGTAGTCATTGAATTTAAAAGCCAACTTATTATCATAAAGTCACATTTGACCAACAGCTGAAAAGTTAATGAAGTCTCATCTAGTTTTACACATTTTCCAACAATGAATCCGGTTTTCACCTTCACCTTGAGGGCCATTTTAACTGCCTTGCTCCCTTTTTTGAAGTTTATTCCATTAAACTTCAAACTTGTCAAAGGTATTCCAGGGTGATCAGAAGGATGCAGGAACAAGGGGTCGTTATTGTACTCTTGTTAGTTCTGGACAGGAGTCTCTCCTATTGTTGAGGAAGACATCCTTGACACAGCAGAATGGCAAGCCAAAGAGGCAGAAGGGAGAAGGGAATATTAGGATCAAAGAAACAGGTTGATCAACCTGGGTTTTTTTAGGAGATCGAGCTTTGTAGCTCTGTTACCATGTGAACAAACACATGTAGAGGAGACTTTCTGATTGTATTTAGAAGAAATGAAAATACAACATACATCTAAGAGAAGGAGAGGAGAGGAGGGTATTTATACTAAGAATTAGAAACAAAAACTAACTAAAACAGAAAGAAATCAAGAAAGCTAAAATAAAGATGATCAAGATCTTGAATCTTGAAACTTGCTGATCTCGAGCATGTATATGACAACAACACCAGCTGACAATTTGTTAGTGTTCACAATAATTATATTTATAATTATAATATATATATATATATATATATATATATATATATATATATATATATATATATATATATATATATATATATATATATATATATATATATATATATATACCCTGAAATGTCTTATAATCGGTCATGCTCAACTTGTGTTGTCTGTCGATTGTGGTTTGTCTTAGTGATAAGCTCCCCACCATTACATCCCCTTCCTCGAGGGTTTGATTCTTGGGGGTAGCATTCATATTTACCAGGATGCGAGAATGTGTTGCTTAGCAAGTGTATGACCTGTATATGGGTCAGGTGGTTGATCCTTATGAAACAACCTTGGGGCTTGCCTTTTGCAAGTTGAGGGTGTCCTTTAGACATCGTAATTGAGAAATGTAACCATAATCCTTCGTATTTATCAACATTTCTAGTTTCTTGAGATATCATTAATAATATTATATCTTGATGAAATATTTTGTTAAATTTTATTAAGGGGAGCCAAAGGCTCAATGTTCTCCGGAGACCATTAGTAATATTATATGCTGATGAAATATATTGTTAAATTTTTCAAAGGGGAACTAAAACATGGGTATCTATTGGTACTTTCAAATAGATCCTTTACTACAATTTATAGTCGTAGTATAAGTAGCAGTGATGGTAGGTATGTCATTTCAGTTGCAGTTGGAAACGATAGTGATGGATGAGCATTTGCAACAATTATCGACAAGAACCGCAGTAAAGAGGCTTTAAAAGGTCTTTATTATAGTAGTAATATATTTACAAAAAATATTCACAAAATACTATTGGTTTTTGGATGGCATTAATACGATCTTTGGATGTATTTGTGTGAACTATAGGGCTAGCTAGGGGCTTTCTTGTTTCTTTATATTTGGTTCTTTATTCTGTTATAAGTTAGTTTCCCTCCTATCTGTATAAATAGGGATCTAGGTTCAGGTTTGTAACATACTTCCAGATACAATCAATACATTTAGTCCTTTATTTCACATGGTATCAGAACCCATGGAATAAAGTTTTGTGTCTGTTCTTCCTCCCTCTAATCTGATCACAATACCGTAATCTTTCTGGTCTTTGTGATTAGTTTGCAAGAATGGCAGAATCAACAACTGGAAGTGGAACTGGTGGAAAATTATCTACAACTCTGACAGAGCAATACAATAACGATCCTTTGTATTTGTATCCATAAGACCATCCGGGCATTCCATTGACAAATGTAAAATTCAATGGAGCTAACTTTCAGAAATAGAGTGGGGCAATCAAAAATAGCTCTCAAAACCAAGGTGAAGATGAGTTTCATCGATGGAAAGGGCTTAAAACCAGGCGCAAATTCACCCAATCATGAGCAGTGGATCAAGGTAGATAATATGGTTGTAAGTTGGATTCTTAATGCCATGTTACCTGATCTATCTGATGCCTTCATATATGTTAGTTCTGCTCAAAATCTGTGGATTGATCTTACTGAAAGGTTTGGGCAATCGAATGGACCTTTGGTTTATCACCTTGAAAAAGAATTGACAGATCTTTATCAAAACAATGATTCAGTTGCTGTATATTGCACCAAATTAAAGAAAATTTGGGATGAGTTAGCTGATGTTTCTGAGGTAGCTTTTTGCACTTGTGTTGTCACTTGTCCCTCTATTAAACAAGTGATTGGTATTGATCAAAGGAGAAAGTTACTTCAATTTCTTATGCACTTAAATGATGAGTATGACAGTAGTAGGGGTCGGATTTTGCTTCTTCATCCTTTGCCTACTTTGAACAAAGTTTATAACATGGTTCAACAAGTCGAGAAGCAAAAGCATATTACCAATGGCCTTAATCAGGATAAGGAATTTGCTGCTAATGTTACTGATTCTGCTCAAGCTTTTCATGGAAAGAGTTTCAAAGGAAAGAAAGATAACAAGGCTGCCAAATCCAAGAAATTTTGTGATCATTGTCAGAAAACGGGTCACACTATAGACCAATATTTTCAGCTACATGGGTACCCTAATTGGTATCAAGGTCCAAAAGATGTCAAAGCAAGACAGACTAAAGTAGCAACAAGTATCAGCACAAATGACAGTGATACACCTCTGGATTTTGATAAAAGTCTACAGCAACAACAAAGTTCAACTCAGCCTCGATTTGATGCTGGTCTTATACATGCTCTAGCACAAGAATTAGCAAAATATAAAGGAAAAGCTCTTGTGGTTGATCAGGTTTTTGCCCAATTTGTTGGTTCTAATAGTTTCTCAGGTAATGTTCGGTCGTAGTATTTGGGGTAAAAAGTAGGGTTGTCGTACCTCAGGGATGGTATGTCAGATTAATAGGGAATTTGTTTGGAAGGGTTTTCAATATGCAGGAAAAAATAAATAATTATTAAACTAAACTAAACAGCAATTGAAAATAGTAATTACTAAAGCAAACATGAAACGAGAATTAAAATTCAACCTAATTTAACTAGAACGAAAAAAAAACTAAAACTAACGAAGAACTCATAATCAAGAATGCAATAAATAACAATCTAAATAGCAATAAATAATAAACTAAATTAAAAGACTCGATGAAATTAAGGGAATAGAGTATATCGACAGTCTTCTCTTCACTCTACCTCCCCTTGCTAGCATCACGAACTCTTCCGAACAAACAAAAGTTGTCATTCAGATTACTAAGAGTCCCCCAAATCCTCACCTGAAAGGAGAATTTGTGAACCCTTAATCCTCCTCTTTCACTAAAAAGTTGAATTTGGTTGTAAACTAATACTAATAACTCGAAGTAACAAGACTAGAAACAAAAAAAAAAAAAAAGCGAGAAGAACGAGAATTAAAAACTTGAATTGGATTAAAGATTGAAAGAATGAATTACAATAGAAGAATAACGATAGCAAAAGCAAGAAAAACAATGAAATTAAAACCCTAGAACAATAATACTCCTCACCAGAAAACCTAAAACTAACTCTAATATTTCTAAAAAAAAACTAATCTTTGATGCGGCAACTAGGTCTTCTATTTATATGGGACGTTGGGGTAAAACGTTGCCAACGTTTTGTTTTCCACCTTTTTTTATGTTTGTACAGCAAAACGCTGCCAGGGTTTTGTTTACTCGCCAATTTGATTGTCTCTGATCTAGGTGCTGCCAGCGTTTTTGTTGTCTTCCACCCATTTCGACCAGTCGCGGGCGTGACACTTCTGTAACGGGCGGGATTCTGTTCTGCTTCCTTTCTTGGGCTGTTTTTTACTCTTTTGGCTCGATTTTTCTTCTAACTATTGATTTCCTACAAAAAAAAAAACAAAATAATCATAACTAATATATAATAAAGGGGCAAAAACAAGCAAAACACTTTATAAAATGATATAAATTCGGCTTGAAACGAGACCGAACAACACTCCCACATAAGGGTTTGCTCGCCCCGAGCAAACTAAAACAAAGAAAAAAAATAAACTAAACTATCATAACTCACTTTCGTAGGAATCACGGTTGCATTTAGCGTATACAACAAGCCCTTTAAACCCCTTGGCAGCCCAAGTGGACGAGGAAGGTCTCGTGAGGGTTTATAGCAACTATACTCACAAAAATCAAAGAAAAAGAAAAGAAAAGGTAGACTTAGATTAAAAAGGAAAAGAAGAAATAAAGAAAAAGGAAAAAGAAGAAATAAAAGAAATAAAAAGGGTTAGCGTTAGGGTTACAAATACAATTAAACACCCCCTCAAGCTAACCAATCAAACATATCAATCCATCAAGCAAATACCAAGATCAATCTGGAAGAGAACAAAATTAGTGTAAAATAGATAGAATGAAGTTTTCGAAATTAATTAGAGAGAACAAGTACTTCATATGTGAAAAACCGCCAACAGACTTAAGATAAATGCAAATATGCGCGGTTGGTTATGGACGTAGGCCAGTCAAAAGAGCAAACCTCACTTTAGGATATAAATTGAACGCTCAAACTCTCAAATTTGAATGTGTATGTGGGTTTTTCTCATACTCAAACCAAAAGAAATAACCTACCATAGGCTTGGTAAGAATCTCGCTCTCCACTACTAGTATGCAAATACACAAGTGACAATCAAGAGGACTTTTTAGGGTTGTAATGAGGCTTAGGTTAGGAGAAAGGAGTGGTAATATTTGGGTATGAGGAGTTTAAAGAGCCATGCTTGAATTGATATTCAAAAAATATCACTCTCAACCAGGGACGGAGCTCCCTTAGAGCAAGAGGGGGCAACTACCCCCCCCCCCCCCCAAAAAAACTCAGATAAAATTTTGTAGATATTATGAGACAAAATAAACATATATGATTGATGGTAGAATTGACAAGATTGTATTTTAGTAGACTAAAGGTCTTGTGTTCAAATCTTAATGTGTTAATTTTCTTTATGTTTTTTACTTAATACAAATAGAATCATATCCTTTCATATATATTGGATATTCTTTTATTTGTTTTACCTTTAAAATTTTTGCTATCATAGTTTGTTGTTTCATATTGCCAATTTATCATTATTTCATCAAATTTTTATTTTTCCAAATCCTTCATGTCCTTCTATATATTTAGTTAATATTTTCGCCCCCTTTGACATTATGGCCTGGTTTCGTCCCTGCTCTTAACTCACCTTGTTGCTAAATTTGAGCAAGGAACTCAATTCTCCCTCATTAACATCGAACACCTCATCAAATTTCTTCAGATGGGTCAAAGACTTTCAGAACTTTCAATTGAATCTCCCTAATCACCCTTTTCTCTTTTTCTTTTTTTTTTTTGTTCTATTTTTCTACTTCTCTTTTTTTTTGGGTGGGTGATCAAGGGAGAAGAAAAACATAAAATATAGCTTTGACCTTAATATATGTCAAAAGAACATCATAACCAATTGGCTAACTCATAATAATTGGGATATGTAATGTGTCCCAATTTAATTAAAATCAAAACTACACCCCCAAGATCTCAATTTCATTCACAGCAACACCGAACCAATTTTCACTCCCGAAATAATGAATTCTCAGACATCCAAGCAAGGCAAAGGGTAGGAATTAATAAAGGTCATGGCTTGTGTTGTCAGGGTTTCATCACAAAAAGAGAGGTAATCAAAGGCTAGGCGAGGCTAAAGAACGGTAATAATATTGTTAGGGAGGTTGTTTGACTATGTAGTTTAATTAATAAAGAAAATAATGCATCAATCATATTGTCACAATATGTAATGCAAAGATGCAGTGCAACTAGTGGTGGAGTCACTCAGGAAATAAAAGAATTGATAAAAGTGATCACTTCATACTTTTAGGCTTTGTGGACTCACATGATAGGGCTCATTCAATTAAACCAAGCCCAAAGATTTGCGGCACGCATATTTACACTTACTAAGATAGTCAAAGCAGTTAAACACAATATTCATTACTTGACTAAAAATCAGAAGATTTGCAAATTCAGTTTCAAAAACTTTTAAGTTCTCAACCAAACTCTTCAAGGTGAAACAAGACAAACTGAAAGTCTAATTGGTTTACAAATCATCACTGACGGTGTTCCAGACAGGCTAATCCTAATTGATAAAAATTTTAAAAATTTCGCCTAATTTCAATGATAACTGAAGTTGTTTCTCTCCAAAAACTAGTAAGGCATTTGTGCCACCCCACTCCCACACAAAAACTCTACAATGTCCTCATTGTGAATAAGGCGACACCACACAAAAGAAAAATCACTCAAAAGAAAAAGAAAAATACAAGCCAGCATGCATGCCACCCCCACTTCCACACAAAAAGGCCAACAATGTCGTCATTGGAATCAGAAATAGAGATAAGCAACCACACAAAACGAAAGAAAAAGATACACACCAAAAGAAGAAAAAATAAAAGAGGGAAAAGAAGGCCAACTCACTAACTATAAAAGAAAGATAAGGAAGGATATTACCTGGTTGGATATTGAATATACCCAAACAATCAAGTCTCAGAATAATTAAACCATCTATGGAGTCTCAGCCACTCCGTCTCACCTCAAGATGCTAGTAATCATGTTAGAACCATTCAACGCCCGTAGTAACAAGTCAAGCATTCTTGAATGCATCTCAAAGTGGTGAACATAAGAGCACAATCTCAATAATACATCAGGAAACGTTAGTGCTCTCAATTGTTTATCGAATGCCTTGGAATAAACAATAAATAATGAAATGAATGCACAAGATTGATTTTCCTAGGCAAGTCCTCTAGGTAGGTGCTATAGGGATTAGTGAGGAAATTATACCCTCCTAAAAGACCTAGAGACTTTATGAACTCAGGTTCATGGGAAAGGAGTGTAGGAAAACAAATCACATGAAGGGAAGATGGGGAAACAAATTCAATTTCATTAGAACACACAATAGAATCCTCACACTCAACGTCCATGCAATTTTCATCAAATTCAGACTCCAATTCACAACTTTCATCCAATTCATCATATTCATCAGTGGGTGATAAGGAAAAAGTAGGGTTATACCACATGACGACACTTTCAACATTACAAGAAGGTACATCATCATCTTCATCAATTCAGACTCATCAGAAGAACTATCAGTATCAGAAGACAAATGTGCATCTTTCAAAGCATCATCGAAAGTGAAAATAGAATGTTCAGGGTCATAACCCATTGTGAAAGACTCATACTCACACACAGATGTATCATGGAAATCAAGATCCTGAGTTAGAAGAGAAGGGGGAGGAGTAACTATAAATGAATCCTCAGATTGATCAACACATGGAGATTGAGCGTGTAAATCAATAGGAGGTGGCAATGAACAAGCACTAGACTCCTCAGCTACAGAAGATGTGTCAGAATTAACATCAGAACATTCAATCCTCTCCTCACATAAGTGTTTGGACACAGGTGTGACCAGTGATTCATTAATCATATTTTTATCCTCACACACTAATTCACTAATTGTGGAATCCTTCTCCATCAATGATGTCTCATCCTCAAGTATAGTCTCTACAGGTATAGTCTCACTAATGGGCTCACTAACCTGATCAGACTCGGTATCACATGATTTTTCCATACTCTCAACAGGTGAAGGGGAAGGGGGTTTAATAAATATGAACATTGGGCCTTCATCCTCATCATCTATTTCACACACATGAGTATTATTCAATTTAGGTTTAGTAGAATCAAATCCATCCATAAAAGCTTTAAAAGCAGGATATTCAGGACAAGCATCAAATGAATGACCCTAAGCTTGACATACAAAACACTGAGGAAGAAACTCGCTATTAGGACCTTGAGAAGATTCACAAAAATTTTCCACATACTCCCCACAACTAGATTGTCCATTCAGATATTGGGGATACTCATGATATGGTATGGCTAAAGTCTCAGAGGGTGGTGTAAAATTTGAAATATGGGGGTCAAAGGGAGAATTTTGTTGTTCAGATTCATAAGTATCCCTAGACAACCATTCAAGAAATTCCTATGCCTCATCTTCACCTAAATTAGAAAACCCATAATATTCTAAAAGATTACGAGTTTCATAATTTACACCCTCATACACAATACCCAAGATATATGGTGTATCATGTGAGATACCATATGATTAACATTGAGCCACATAATCCTGTAATCTAGCAAAATATCTCCAAAATATTTCTTGCTCAAATTGTTGAACCCTAACATCGGTCATAACTCTTTTTTTTATTTTTTAATTTAATTTTTTTTTGTTTTTTCAATTTTTGTAACTACATTTTTTCTGAATTAATATTACAACTAAGAAAGCAATAAACTATTTACAAAACCAATAACCTAATCTACCAATAACATCATCCCCGGCAACAATGCCATTGTTCGGTCGTAGTATTTGAGGTAAAAAGGTAGGGTTGTCGTACCTCAGGGATGGTGTGTCAGGTTAATAGGGAATTGGTTTGGAAGGGTTTTCAATATGCAGGAAGCAGTAAATAATTATTAAACTAAACTAAACAGGAATTGGAAACAGTAATTACTAAAGCAAACATGAAGCGAGAATTAAAATTCAACCTAATTTAACAAGAACGAAAAAAACTAACTAACGAAGAACTCATAATCAAGAAAGCAATAAATAACAATCTAAATTGCAAATATGAACTAAATTAAAAGACTCGATGAAATTAAGGGAGTAGAGTATACCGACAATCTTCTCTTCACTCTACCTCCCCTTGCTAGCATCACGATCTCTTCCGAACAAACAAAAGTTGTGATTCGGATTACTAAGAATCCCCGAAATCCTCACCTGAAGGAAGAATTTGTGAACCCTTAATCCTCATCTTTCACTAAAAAGTGGAATTTGATTGTAAACTAATACTAATAACTCGAAGTAACAAGACTAGAAAAAAAAGCGAGAAGAACGAGAATTCAAACCTTGAATTGGATTAAAGATTGAAAGAGTGAATTACAATAACAGCCCATTTGGTAAGAGGGAATCGGGGGTTGGGAATAGGAATAGAGGGATGGGGAATAAAATTACCATGTTTGTTTCATAGTAATTAAAAAAAAGAAGGGAATGGGAGTGGGAGTGGGAGTGGGAGTGGGAATAGAAGGGGTCTATTCCCAACAATCTATTACCATGGGGGGGGTAATAGACATTGGGAATTCGTTAGTCACTATTAAATACCAAAAGTACTCTTATTTAAAACTAATAATAACTCACATTTGTTCATTTTTTTGCTTATATTAAATAAAAATTCATTTTTTTGTTAATCTTGCCTGCTACCGTCACCTAAACATGGTATTTTACGTCCTTTCCTTCTATTAATTGAATATTGATTATAATTAATATATTAGTAAACTCAGTTGAGTTATTGAATCTTATGGAAGCCGTCAACAATTGGTCTATCATGTTGATTTATTGAATCATTCATACTTTGAATGTTTATATACTTGTTTTTAATTTTTAATTCATATTTGATGCTTAATTAATTTTTATTAAAATCTTTATGAACTTAAATTTTTTATATTTTTTTCATATGGTAATTGATTTTCTAGAAGTAAATGTGTGTCATTTATGACCTTCCATACATTTCAATTTATTAAAACATTCATAAATCAATAAAAGGGTATTTTGGTCAATGTGTGTTTATTCTCAATCCTATTCCCAATTTGAATTACAACAAAATAAACAATAAGGTTGGTAATTTTTTTTTTGATGAAAAAAGAAGGTTGGTAATTTGTAAAGACATGTTAAATCTCATTCGCATTATGAATTCTCATTTCCAGTGTCATTATGAATTCTCATTCCTATTCTCACTGCATGCCAAATGACCCTAGAAGAATAACAGTAGCAAAAGCAAGAAACACAATGAAATTAAAACCCTAGAACAATAATACTCCTCACGAGAAAACCTAAAACTAACTCTAATATTTCTAAAAAAAACTAATCTTTGATGCGGCAACTAGGTCTTCTATTTATATGGGACACTGGGGTAAAACGCTGCCAGCGTTTTGTTTTCCGCCTTTTTTTTGGTTTGTGAAGCAAAACGCTGGTAGCGTTTATAAACGCTGCCAACGTTTTGTTTACTCGCCAATTTGATTATCTCTGATTTAGGTGTTGCCAGCATTTTAAAAACGCTGCCAGCATTTTTGTTGTCTTCCGCCCATTTCGACCAGTCGCGGGCGCGACTCTGTTCTGCTTCCTTTCTTGGGTTGTTTTTTACTCTTTTGGCCCGGTTTTCCTTCTAACTATTGATTTCCTACAAAAACACAAAATCATCATAACTAATATATAGTAAAGGGTCAAAAACAAGCAAAACACCTTATAAAATGATATAAATTCGGCTCGAAACGAGGCCGAACAGGTAACACACATAATTTTGCTTTTTGTTGCAATGATAAAGAAAGTAAGTCTTGGGTTATAGACACTGGGGCTAGTGATCATATGTGTTTTGATAAATCTTTATTTGAACATATTGATGCCCTACAAAAACCAATACAGGTAATTTTACCTGATGGAACATTAAAACAAGTTGCTATTTCTAGAACTATAAGTCTGACTGATAAAATTAAACTAAAAGGAGTTTTGTATGTCCCAGTATTCAAATTTAATTTACTTTCAGTTTTAAGACTCATCAAAGATCAATCTTTATCTCTTCATATATATCCTAATGCCTATCATCTCCAAGACCTTACAACTAAGGAGACACTAGCATATATCACACCAACCAATGATCTGCTGCATTTCAATTCCTCTTCAAATAATCAAGCATCAGGATTTACCTCTTTAGTTTCAGATAGAAGCAATAAAATCAGTGATTATTTACATCTTTTACATACTAGATTAGGACATACTTCCTTGTCTAAACTATAGCACATCACTATAAAGGTGTTAATCATTTTATTTTGTGAAACTTGTATTCAAGCTAAAGCTCATAGAATTCCTTTTGACAGAAGTATTACAAGATCTTCAAGAAATCTTTAGCTACTGCATATAGATCTTTGGGGTCCTTACAAAGTATCCAATATTGATGGTTCAAATTACTTTGTTACTATTGTTGATGATCATTCAAGAAATACATGGACTCAACTTATTAATAATAAATCTGTGGTTCCCACTGTTATCTCACAATTTCTCAAAATGATTGATACTCAGTTTAACTCCAAAATAGCTTTTATCAGAACTGACAATGGGACATAATTTATTAACAAATCTTGTACTAATCTTTTTTCTGATTATGACATTATTCATCAAAAAACTATGTCATATACTCCTTAGCAGAATGGCATTGTGGAGAGAAAACACTGGCATTTACTGGATACTACTAGAGCACTAAGATTTCATGTTGGTTTACCAAAAAGGTTCTGAGGAGAATGTGTTCTAGCTACAACACATATCATTAACAAACTTCCTATGGCTATTTTGGATTGGAAATCTCCTTATGAAATTTTATTTGGTCAAAGTCCCGATTTGTCTAATCTTAAAACTATTGGTTATTTGTGTTTTTCTGTCAATACCAACATTAAAGACAAATTTGATTCTAGAGCAACTACATGTATATTGCTTGGATACACTTTTGGCTTGAAAGGATATAAACTGTATGATTTGGTTAATCACAAGATATTTCACAGTAGAGATGTTCCATTTTATGAAGATAAATTTCCTTTCAAAGATCAAAGTACTAAACATCCTGATTCTGCGGATGTTTATTGATCTTATAGTCCTATGCAATATGCAAACCATAATGAAACACAAACTAAGACTCTAGATGATTCAGAGTCTACTGTACCTATCAGTGATAATCTACATTCTTTTGATTACATGACACCTGATCTGCATATTTCTGACTACTCTACTGATGACCTTTTAGATCCTAATACTGACATAGCTGCTGATTCTTATGATGATCAAAATAACATTTCAGGATATGAGATAGCTCCTGTCAGCACTGATGATCCCAGTAATGTTCAAGACAACACAACTTTTGTTAGAAGATCCACTCGTGTTAGGAATCCACCAGCTTGGCTACAAGATTATACAAATCCTGTTCAGAGATAGAAATCTTATTCCCAGTCTCATAGTTTCAATACTAAAATACAACATCCTTTATTTGAACCTCATGATTTTGATCACTTATCACATGATTTTGTTACTTCTTTGGTTACAATCTTACATGTTCCTGAGCCATGTAGTTTCTCTCATACACAAAAACATCCAGAGTGGATTGAAGCTATGAATAAAGAACTCACAGCTTTGGAAACCAATGGAACATGAGAGTTCACCACTTTACCTCCAGGAAAGAAAGCCCCTAACTAACCCTATAGTTCACATGGCACACCTTTTCTCCTATTGCTAAACTTGGCACTGTCAAATTATTCATTGCTATTGCCACTGCCAAAGCATGGGATCTTCATCATCTAGACATTAACAATGCCTTCCTACATGGCTTCATTGATGAGGAAGTGTATACGTTGCCTCCTCAATATTATAACAAAGCTTCTTCAGGACAAGTTTGCAAGTTAATAAGGTCTTTATATGGCTTAAAGCAAGCCTCCAGACAATGGAATCTAGAATTAACAAAGTTTCTCTGCAATAAAGGATTTATTCAATCAAAGAATGATTACTCTTTGTCCTCCAAGTCCACTGCAGCAGGTAACATCTATATTCTTGTTTATGTTGATGATTTGTTAATAACTGGAGATGATTTGTCTGGTGTTTCTGACCTAAAAGCCTGTTTGCACTCCACTTTTACCATTAAAGATCTAGGTCTAGCAAGGTATTTCTTAGGAATACAGATTTCTAGATCAAGTAATGGTACGTTCCTTAATCAAAGAAAGTTTATTACTGATATGTTGACGGATACAGGGTTGACAGCAGCTAAACCTGCAAGATTTCCCTTGCCTAGAGAATTAAAACTATCAAATGATTCTGGAAAGACTTTAGAAGACCCTTCTTCCTACAGAAGGATTATTGGAAGAGTCCTTTATTTAACCCTTACTAGACCTGATGTTTGTTATGCTATTCAGCATTTATCACAGTTTATTCAATCACCAACTGATTCACATTTTAATGCAGCAAATCATGTACTCAGATATCTCAAAGGGACGATCAACAAGAGCTTATTTTATCCAGCAGATTACAATTTACAAGTAACAGCATACATAGATGCTAGTTGGGGAAGTTGCCAATACACAACTCGATCTTTAACTAGGTATTGTGTTCTTCTTGGGTCTGCTCTAATATCGTGGAAAAGAAAGAAACAGAAGACAGTTTCAAAGTCTTTTGCAGAAGCTGAATATAGGGCAATGTCTGCAGCCACTTCTGAAATTGAATGGATTCATCAAATTTTACAAGACTCCAGCCTTAGTTCTTCAACTCCTATCACTTTATTTTGTGATAATAAAGCAGCACAATATATTGCTGCCAACCCGCTTTCCATGAAAGAACCAAGCACATCGGTATTGATTGCCATTACATTCGAGATAAAAAATCAGGAAGGCCTCATACAAACTAATCATGTTTCAACATCATAACAGTTAGTTGATATCTTCACAAAAGCTTTGGGAGAATATCATCATAATAAGTTCTCATCAATGTTGGGATTAGTTGATGTACCCCCTAATCCACCTTGAGGGGGGGATGTGAACTATAGGGTTAGTTAGGGGCTTTCTTGTTTCTTTATATTTGGTTCTTTATTTTGTTATAAGTTAATTTCCCTCCTATCTGTATAAATAGGGATCTAGGTTCAGGTTTGTAACATACTTCCAGATACAATCAATACATTTAGTCCTTTATTTCATAATTTGTCAAAAATAATACTAACAATTTTGTTGGACAATAACAATAGTAACTAAGACACTATTGTTTAGCATATGAAGATATACAATTGTGAATTTTTATTATTAAGGTGTATGTTTGCAATTTGCTCACATGGTTGTTCATCTCAAGTACATTGTAATTATTAACAGAGTAGTTAAGTTAGAGCTTCAAGTTTATTTATTGTTTACCTTAGTTGGCCATAATAAAGGCAGTTGTTGAGTTGAGTTAGAACAACTTTAATTTTTGGTGGTCAATATTGATTCTACTACTTTCTCCAGTTGAATCAATTGTGTATTGCTAAGGTTTCGCATAGTGTTGTAAAGCCCGCGCACGTGTTAGCCATTCAGGCTAGGCGTCATAATTAAGGGTTCTAGGATGCTTTCTTAGTTCAATTTCCTGCTTATTGTTCCTTTGTCCAAAAAAACCAATGTTGATTCTACTTGCTCCGCCATCTATCTTCTCACCATTAAGTAATACATTAGCTTTATGTTGGATTAATCCACTTAAAACTCAATGATATATTGTTGCGGAAAGATAATGTCTTAGTTGATGTTGTTATTGTCGAATTCAATTGTTAATATTATATATTATTTATTGCACCCAAAGATGATATCATTACCATACAAAAATACAATTTACAATAATTTTTACAACGACCATAGTAATGTATAGGTTGTTGTAGGTCATTATTATAGTAGAGTAATCGTTTATAGGCCCGTTTCTAGAAAACCGAATGTGTCAAAGACTCAAATAGTTATCTTCATTTTCTATCTTTGCCTTGTAATTTCATCTTATTATAGCCAACATGCAGTAATGTAGTTTTACGTAGCAATCGAGCATACTACAATTGACCTCGTTTGATCTTTCGAGTACCATTCAAGACCATCACACTTTATTAGGTAGTGACTTGCATATAGTCTGACCCTTTGCTTTTATCTTTATAGTTAAAGTTAATTTTGATCAATCAAAATGCTTTAATTAATGAGCAAATAGTAATAAAAAAAAAATCTTAACTTGCACTCAAGTCTTACAATAATGCCTAAATAATTTAGGCCTCCGTTAAATCTAATCCAATTTATGCGCCCGGCTACCCTCCCAATCTCCAATTAATAAGTAATAAACCTTTAACTAGGTTCGCACTACGCAAGAGATCTAGCGAATTGCCACTTTTGCTACGAAAAATTCTAAATAAATGAAGTCCGAATTTTGTTTTTCCATGTTGGATGATGCAAACAATACTTCCCCTTTGTTGCAAGAGCTGTGCATGTTTGACAAAGAATACGTGATCAAACTACCATTTCAAGTTACCAACAGCACGCATCACGTGGTTTTTATGGTGAATTTTTAATTAGGGGGCGTTTGGTGCCTGGCTTTTTGGTTAGCTTTTTGGAGAAAATGGCTTTTTGGAGGAATTTTGGTTGTTTGACTAGTCAATATGCCAATTTGGGGTGTTTGGTAAATTGGCGGATTATACTAGCTTTTTGCCCCAAAAAAGCCAAATTGTAAAAAGCTACTATGAGTAGCTTTTTGTAAATAGCTTTTGGCTTATAATATTTTAAATTACCATATTGACCAATTAATTCACAAAAATTACAAAAAATTGTCATCAAATAAAATAATTTAGGTTTAGTTCTTTTAATTGTTCTCTCATCCCTCACTTCAATTCACCACAACACAAAAGAACGTCTGCTTCGTCGTCTGCCTTCTCCAAGCACGCTACATTTCTCCAAGTTAATTATCAGGAATTTCACATAGTTAATTTATGTATGATGATACTTGAGTTCAAAATCTCCTAGTTAATTTGCTTTTCCTATTAATTGATTATACATATACCTATTGTTTACAATAATGTAATTTCTACAGATAAATTATAAAATATCTACATTAAATTGTAAAAGTACATTGGGATTTTAAAAAAACCAAAAATGAATATAAATCATAATGTTAAACCTAAAAATGAATTATAATATGGACGGTAAAACCTAAAAATAAATTTTAAAAAATCATAATGTTAAAAAACACTAAAATAAAGCCAAGGGTAGAATTGGAAATTAGGAGAAAAAGCCGTCCTACAAACATCTAACTCTACCAAACACTTTTTTATACAAACGGCTAATACAGCTAACAAAACAGCCAAAAGTCAAACAGCTAACTAAACAGCTAACAGCTAGGTTTTTAGAATAGGTATTAAATTTATTGAAGAAAGTGGCAATTTTAAATTTATTCAAGAAAGTGGCAATTTTGAATTTTTATCACTTTATGTACATTGATTTGTAAAATCAAATCAGTCAAATATGCTTCCAAAATATAAGGAATATATTAGGGCCCTGTTCGACAAAATTAGCGTTTTAGATAACGGATAGATATTTCATAGCAGATAGCGGTTTAAACAGCGGATAGCGGTCTAGGTAGCGAGTAGCGGATGACTAGTCAAATGAGAATTGTGTTCGGTAAATTTAGCGGTTGAATTAAGAGATTAATGTGAGTTGACATAAAATTATATCAATAATTTCCAAATATAAAATTTTCAAAGGGTATTTTTTGACCAAAAAATATGAAACGTTACTCCAAACGCTAAATATTAACTTTATTAACGTTTCACAAAACGCTCCTCAATACGCTATCTTACCGAAACGCTCCTCAATACGCTTCTTAACTTGGTCAAGATGTTAAATGTTACCATATATATTACTGCCTAACACAACCTAAATATAAAGATTTATATTTCATTCCTCAGTTGGCCGATAGCTCTGATAAATTTTTTCCCCCTTTTTGAGGACGCTCTCTGAATGCTTCAAATTAGTACAAAACATCATTCAAAAATTACAAGCATAAATAAATTGAATCATTTATCCAATGTAAGTGGCATGTTTTACCCGAGAAAGTATTGACCAAGTCTCAGAAATTGCATGAAAGTTATAAGAAGTTTCGTTAATTTAAAAATAACCAAAATCGACATATATATTGACTAGGTTGAAAAGAGAAGTTAGCCTTTAGCTTTTGTACAATGTTCACTCACCTAAAACGGTCGTCATTCGTCAAGGCATGCATGCTTTCTTTCAATATGTTTACTTGAAAATTAATTAAGTTGGAGCAGTTAATTTTGTTTTATTTGAAGTCTTGTTCATGGTCCATTGATTAACCTAATGTCACTAATGTATTTTGTTGTCCAATATTCTTGGTATAGGTGCGACTTGGTATGTCTGTTCATATATACCAATTTCAACATGCATGTTAGTGCCCTAAAAGTGTTTAATTAAAATAAAACATAATTATCTCCTGTCTTTTTAGAGTTTGGATATAATAAGCTAAACGTATGGTATATATTACGAAGCAAAATGATAAACATCATGGTGCAAGATGGTTGATAATCATCTTACATTTTACCTAAATCACTCATAAAGTTAAATGTAAGTATATTTAAATTACTATAAAAGTATGTTCTATTACTTTGAGGGTTATTACAACCTATAAACAATATAAACATAGTTATTTATTTATATTTTTTCATAAATATAAAATCATGCAAAAAATGCGCATTTTCTACTATAATTTACAAAATTAGGTTACTGGTTATATTTTTTGACCTAGCTAATAAATGTTACATTCTTATAATTGATAAATACATATAATTATCAAAAAAAATATTATTAAAAGGTACAAAAACATGAAATATAGACAATTCAATATGATTACTAATTATCTTGAATCAAGATATGTATCATTATCCTATTACTAATTAGTTTTAATATATGCTAAGGATTATGTTCAAGACCCTCGTACTTGTGCGAGCATACTCTTATTTTTGATTCATATGAGCCTTTGCTATTAACCATCGAAGTGCCCTTGAGGCCTTGACAAGCAAACCAAGACAACTATTGTATTTTTTTTCGATAATTTGGGCGGCAGCCCACTTTATTCAAAACAGGGAACCCATTATGCAAGTTGCCACTAGCACAAATGGATCAGTCCAAAACTACAAAGCAATGTCACAAAACAATGACTGCTGGGCCAGCCCATACTCAATGCCACGCAAGACAACCACAACACAAATAATTCAACGGAGATTCTACTATGGGTGCATTTAGTTGGTCAATAAACCCGGGGAAATGGTCAATTTTCCCGGGTTGACTTATTTTCCCCATGTTTGGGTATGGGTTGACCTTGGGAAAAATTTCACGGTGGGCCGACCACTTTCTCCATTTTCCTAGAGAAATTTTTCCTTAGGGGGGCTAAGAAAAATTTTTCTTAGGGTGCGTGTGGTTGGTCAATAACCCCGGGGAAATTGGTCAATTTTCCCGAGTTGACTTATTTTTCCCATATTTGGATGCAGGTTGACTTCGAGAAAGTTTTCACGGTGGGCCCAGCATTTTCTTCATTTTCCTAGGGAAAATTTCCCTTGGGTTCCTACCAAAGACCCCATTAGGGAAATCTTTCCCATGGAAAACTTCCCATGGGAAATTTTCTCCCGGAAAAATTTTCCTAGGGTTCCTACCAAACGCTCCCTATATTGAAAATGTTTTCCTAGGGATGGCAATAGGGCAGGGAATCTCCGAACCCGCTGGGGCCCCGCCCCGCTATGGGGAAGAATCCTCACCTCCATTGGGGATGGGGACGGGGACGGGGACGGAGACAATTTTCCAAAATTCGCTCGGGGATGGGGTGGGGATGGGGACAAAATTTTCCCCATCCCCAAATCCCCGTCCCCGAAAATTTTAAAATCATCAAATAATCTTTATTTTAATTCAATATATATATTAATAGTAAGGATAAAGTAGTAATATTGTATACTACATTTGAGGAGGATGTTGAAGTTAGAGATACCATGCATCGCTTAATGAGCTGCTCATTCTTTCAGTCTCATCGCTAATCTTACCCTATCTGTGTTTATGCTTTTTAATGGTTTTTAGTTTACTTTATGCTTGTCATTAAACTTGAGGAGGATGTATGCTACTCTGATTCACACTTAAGAGGATGTATTATTGTATTTTTTTTCCGAATAGCACTTGTTGATCTATTATTGTTTTGATTTTGATGTATTATTGCTTGAGCACACGTTAAATACGTTGTATTTTGAACAGGTTAAAAACCGAGTCCGATTAAAAGTTGGTTAGATTTTGGATAGCTTTAAAAAATCCCCGTTAGAGATGGGGAATCCGCGGGGATGGGGATGGGGCAAGAATCATTCCTTGAAGCGGGGATGGGGACGAGTTTTGGGAGCTGGGATGGGGACGGGGATATACTCCCATGTCCCCGATTCGCCCCGTTGCCATCCCTATGTTTTCCACTATGATAGTTGAAAAGTATATTACATCTTTAAAAAGTTAAAATTAATATATTAATAATCAAAGTCACCTGTTCTAATAAGTAATGACAATCATTGAGATATAATTTTATTACAAAATTTAATATTTTTATGGATATTCTATATAATTAGAACTTTTCAACTATTAGAGTTGAAAAGTGTAATATATCATTGATTCTACTCTAACATATTGAAATTGATATATTTTGATCGAATAAACATATTGGAATACCTAATCGTATCTATTGGTACATAAATCTATTTAATGGATAAGATTTATCTGACTCAAATTAATACTAAGAAACTTTCCACTACCATAGTTGAAAGCATTTTCAACTATGTTAGAATTTTCAGTATTCAAATAGTTTTGACCCTAATTGCTCCCCACAAAAGGCTTGCTACGTACTGACCCTTTGACTGCTCCTTCTGCAACGTGCCTTTCACCCAGCTTCAAGATTTTCTCTTCTCTGCCCACCTGTTTTTTTAATTGAAGATGGGCAACTATTCCAACATTTCATACCTTCTCTTAATGTCTATTGTCACATTTCCTATATATCTAGGTTTGGATATTAGATTATATTTACTGCTCTGTCAATTTGTATTGGCTTGTATTTCCAAATTTTACGTCAAGGTTTTGAAATCCCATTATTCTTGACCAATCGAAATACATTTTATATATCTAAAATAAAGGCTTAATGAATTAGCAATGCTTACTATGAGAATACTTGATTTTGCTCATTCCAAATGAGATGATAGGTGATATATTTATAGTGAATTCAGAGAGGATATGATTACATAATGATTTTGTCTTCTATTACATCCCTTCAATCTATGCAGGAAGGGAACGAACAGACATACTGGATTTCTAAAAAGCAAATTGAACAAAAGAAACTCTTTTATAAAAAAAAATCTCAGATAATTAAAGCTTATAATTAGATCACCATGAACAACATGCTCGCAAACAAATGATAGTCAACAATAATATACTTCACTTTCTGTGATCATAATGACTTGGATTAGTAGTAAGTTATGTTGCATTAATATTAGCACACAATACCTTAGTAGCAGTTGAAAGAGAAATAGCCAAGTCACACAAAAGCACGTTGCGTAATTCAATGTTTTTTCCCACCAATATTGTAGGCAACAACTTGACATTTAGCTTTGATAGAAAATATAGAAAGCATGTGTTGCTTCTTCAATCGCCAAACAATGACGTTACGGCCAAACATGACCGAATAACTACTGTTAGAGTCAAAATAGTTGTTATAGTGCGCCCAATCCAACATTAGAGTTGGACACAATAATAGAAGGTGTAATGGAAGGATGGAGAAGGATCCCAAGAGTACTAGTACCTTGGAAATATCTGAAAGTCCGTTCGGAAGCAAATAGATAAGAAGTATGATGTACAGAAGAATCATATGAGCAACAATACCTTAATATATGGAAATGTATTTCAAACAGTAGATGAAAAGTGGGGGTATGCATAAATTGGAAAACTACATGAACATTAGGGTTAGGGACAAACTTTCAATGTATTGTTTACCGTTTCCTCTTTAACTTTTTAGTTATTTTTTGACAAACTTAAAAGGAAAAAGCACATTTCATAATCAAACTCATGATATAGCACGTAAAGAACTAATTTTTGAACCCACCTGGGACCCTAAATAATATAGTTATATTCAATTTAAACAGTATGTATATATAACGATTTTGTCCTTACCTTGTAAAAGTAAAGCTACTATTTATTATTACAAATTGCATTTGAAAGGGGAATCAAGTCCAAAAGTAAATTGGAACTTATATCGTCTGTCATGGTATATGGCTATACATCCTTCACCCTTATAAACTAGCCCAAAATGTCATGTGTTACATATCAATTCCCCCATTCATCATATTACTTTTTATTTTATATTTTTAATATCCCTACCATATAAACAGATACATCAAAATGTATGATATAGTTAAAGTAAATTATTCTTCCTTATTCTTAATAGGTTGATTCAGGCAAATTCAATTCTAAATTTATGGTAGTTTGCCGGTAGCCATATGCTATATCATGTATACATGAAGTTTATTGATTAAAAACTTACTAAAATTACAAAAGTAAAGCACTCAAGAAACTAGTGCTGCAATAGTATATTCCATTTAAATTTGTCATGTCCATTTCTTATGTTTTCAAGTAAGGCTGAAAGTGGTACGTCCCAATATTGCAAATTAGTAATAGGATTATTGACTTAGAAGGACAGCCCAACAAGCTAAATCACTAAAAGGTCTGCTGAGGACATTTGGGTGCTTATTTACATTAAATGGTAGGGTCTACTCAAAGTGGTGTGGCTGCACAGGTGGATTAGTTGGTTTTTAATGTATTTTTTTTTATTTTCTTTGTTTGCTGCCCAATATTCATCTTTGCTGCCTAATATTAATCTATGGGTTTGAGTTTTGTGAAACGAAGAACAAGAAGAACAAGAAGAAAGAAGATGATAATGGGGTTTTTTTTGGTTTTGTCTTCACTTTAAACTATTTGACACTTGTCTTCGAATGAATAATTGATTAATTTCAGAACATCTTCTTCTTCGAATGAATAATGGTTCGTTGTATATTGTTGACCTTGGATATCAATATAGTAAACCTTGGATATTAATATTGTGATCCTTGGATATTAATATGGTAATCCTTACACATTAATATGACAATCCCTGTATGACACAATACCTTCAATCCATAGAATACAACACTTTAAAAGTTTTTAATATATGATAAACCCAAAACAATACAATGAGTACATCCATGGCTATTAATATGTGTTAACCAAGGATTACTATATGTGTTAACCAAGATTACTATATTGTTAACCAAGTTGGATATCAATATAGTAATTAGAATGCCCTGGAAATTCAGTTCTAAACATAACGGTCAAAGTCAAACGTTGATTAACGGTAATAGCGGAAGACTCATTTTTTTTTTTAATTGGGCGTTACTGCCATATATCCAAAGGAATACAAGGCAAGAAAGGATAAACTAACAACTAATCATTAATTACTTCAATTTAATAAACAAAAGAACTTTCGAATTCTAGAACATAAATTAAGAATTACTAACTTCAATTCTAAAACATAAATTCAACTTATTCTCAAACTAACTTCGTCGTCCTCACTTCTAGAACCCGTTCCCATCACAGAACTCTTCACCTAAAAACAAAACTTTTAAAAACATGAGGAGGACTCAATAATGTCTATCCCTAACCTTTAAAACATTTTAAAATTTGTTTCAATTCATTTTTGGGGGAGATGTGCACAAGTCAAATCTTTTTACAATCAATTTTTCTTTCCCAACCAACCATACCCATCTTTCATAATTATTAAGCGGGCGGACCTTGCTTACTTGGCCCTCGAAGTCCAACACTTCACAATAATCATATCTCAATCCCAATATCAATTTCAATCAATCACAATCTCAATCATACGGATGACCATCCTTTTCACACACGTGCATAAAACTAACCCGGGGGGAGTAGCACTTATCAGGCATCCCTGATCTCTTGATAACCTCCCTACAGGAACATATCTTGGTCTATGGGACATTGTCCGAACACACAACCATATCAGGGCATCCCTTGATCTCTTGACAACCTCCCTGCAGGAACAGATCCTGGTCTATGGGACGTTGCCCGAACCCGCATTTACGTCTCATTTGAATTATTAGTCCGATTTAATCTCACACCTTTCCAAACTCAATCAGTCCATTCCCAATTTTCAAATCACACATAAAAGACTATCCACATTTTACCAACTCAAAAAAAACATAACCAACAACCAAAAATAGACAGTCAATTTTCATCATAAAATCCCTTCGGGATGCAAACCGCAAAATAACTTAAAATTAACAAAACAATTAAAGTGCACCCCAGCGGGATTTAGGACATAGACATTACCTGGGTGTCTTCATCTCACTTCACTTCACTTCACTTCAATTCAACGACCACACTTGAGCTTACTAAAGCAACATAGTCTAAATCGCGCCTAAAATAAAATAATTTCTAAAATCAAAACGCGTCGTACAAAATTAACACGATCTATTTTCCACCTAACCCACCCCTAGGAACACAATAAGGTTCCCATAATTCATAAATTAATATTTTAAACATACTTTACACATTCTAAACCATCATATAATACAAACAAGTAACATATTACAATTAAACAAATAATTCTCACATGATAACACATTTATTCAAAACATAAACTGGACAGATTGCAACGCGCACATAGAACGAACCATAACTTGATTTCATGACATTCTATGGGTCTGGTTTTGGACTTTTAGGAAACCTCGGGATGTTTACTAAAACTCTTATGTTGACTCCAAGACCTAAAACACATCTTAAAGTTCTCAAAAACAACCAACTATAAAACCTGTCTAGTTCTAACCTAAGTGCGCTATTTGGATCGTAACTCAGAATATACACCTTGAAATCCCGATCCGCAAAATTCCTATGAAAGCTAACACACTAAGGTACTTCCCGGTCAAACAGTGGGGCTAAATATTAACTGCACAATATATAGTGACCGATATCGTACGACTCATAATTTCTGTCCAAACTGACCCGTTTTTATTTTGGGTTTTTCGATCCTAATTCCAATCAAACCATTCCGGGACTCTAACTTGGGTCTCTAAACAATCCACTTAAGGTCAAATACCTTCCCCTTCACCCCCTAACACAACCAAGGTCAAACTATACTCAAACTAACACCAAATTCTCACATAAATAATTAAAGTTTCAAAATAAAAATTTTCTTTAAAAATCAACCATAAAGGTCACAATAAAACTCAAATTTTCGGCATCGAACCTTATGAAAATAAACCACGCACAACAAGGGTACTAAACCTTCACTCATGAGAAAATTTGAAGCATTTTAAAATAAAGAAAAATAATAAAAATCATAATAAAATATAACACATGATAATAACCAATGATAATACGATTATAAATCAATATCAAAACTTTTGGATTCATAACGTAATTCACTTGGCAGGACACATGGAAGGTTTAGAAAAACATCCTTTTTAAGAAGTATAATATGATAATAATTATAAACTAAGGTTTTTAACTCAATTTCCAAAAATTCACTCACACTTTGTGAAATACTTTTTTTTTTAGGAATAAAACACAACTACATTTAAAACTTCATCACATATATCATTAATAAAAATACCACACATAAAATCAGCTTCATAACTCAATTCAACCTAATTCATGCATAAATTTACTAATAACACAAACCTACACCTAATTTGTCAAGTCCCAGTACATTAATCCCATAATTTTGCAACTAATGCAAACATTAAAACCAAAATCATTTAATAACAGACCTAAAACATATTACATGCCAATTATCACACATAACACTCCTATGAAACAATCCTAGTCAAATTATAGCATAGTTTACATACAATACTAATACCCCTCACACATACATATAACCAACGATTTCTAATTTCAACTACAGACTTTACACTAAAAAAATCTAACTAAGCATGAACTTATGTATGTACTTAACATTGATAACTAACATTGGCAAGTACTCAGATGGTCAGCAAACACTAATAATCGCAAAATAATAATGGTAATAAGAGAAACTGATGAATAACAAAGGTAGTTTGAGTTAGGGCTTTACGTAAGAGCTGGTTGCACAGGGGGCGGTCGGGCGGTGGACGGTCGACGGCGGCAGCGAGGGTGTCGGTTGGGGTGGTCGGAGTCGCGTTGGTGGTCGGCGTCGGGACAAAACGACGGCGACAGTAGCGGCATCAACAGCAGCGGTGGTCGTCCGACGGTTTCCGGTGATAACGGGAGTCGTGAGGCGGTTGTCTGGTGGTCGGGAGTCGACGGCGACGACCTGGGTGGTGGTTGTGTCGCAGTAACACGTGCGAACAGAGGGACGAACGCGAGAGAACACAGAGGGAGAAAGAACAGGACGACAGTTACAGCCACGGCAGAGGGGAAGAGGAAATAGATAGGCAGAGGCTAGGGTTAGGATTAGGGCTTTATTTTCTATACTAACTATATATATTACTGTAACATATATATAAAAAAAAAAGAAAATAGTTTGTAAAACAAAATAATTAAAATAGCTGCTAGCTAATAATAGTATAGGAAAATAAAATAAGTAAATTTTACTTTTCTAAATAATAATTAACACATAATAATAAAACTAAAAAAATACATAATTCAATAATAATAAAAGGGAATGCATGAAATCATACAACATTAATATATCACATAAAATTACCAACCTACCCCTACCCCCATGCGTGTATAAAATTACCATATTACCGTTATTAGTCTTTCAACGGTCCTACAAGCTCAAGTGTTAGCAGAAATACTCGTCAATAAAATCTCTAAAATTAACGGAGTCAAACTTTACCAGTTAACCACGTAACGGTTAACACCTTCAAATTTTCGAGGTTTTACATCATTACCCCTTAAAAGAAGTTTCGTCCTCGAAGCTTAAACCCAAAACCAACGGTCTGTCAAATGGATCTAACGATAGCTCTAACCAAAACTCGGGGTTTTACAGTAATCCTTGGTTAACACATATAATAATCCTTGGTTAACACAAATTACTAACCATGGATATACTCATTGTATTGTCGTGGGTTATCATGTATTAAAAACATTTAAAGTGTTTTATTCTATGGATTGAAGGTATTGTGTCATATAGTGATCGATTATCATATTAATGTACAAGGATTACCATATTAATATCCAAGGTTTACTATATTGATATCCAATGTCAACATATATAGCGAACCATTATTCATTCATTCATTCGAAGAAGAAGAAGAAGAAGAAGAAGAAGAAGAAGAAGAAGTTCTGTGAAATTTAATCCATTATTCATTTGAAAACAAGTGTCAAATAGCTTAACACACTCCTGAAACATTTGAAAATAGGAAAGTGAAGAAAAAAAAAATCAAAAAACCCCCCATTATCATCTTCTTTCTCTTTCTTCTTCTTCATGGTCGTCCTTCTTCTTCTTCTTCTTCTTCTTCTTCTTCTTCTTCTTCTTCATTTCACAAAACTCAAACCCATACATTAATGTTGGGCAGCAAACAAAGAAAATAAAAAAATACATTAAAAACCCACTAATCCACCTGTGCAGCCACATCACTTTGAGCAGGCCCTACCATTTAATGCAAATAAGGATCCAAATGTCCTCAGCAGACCTTTTGGTCATTTAGCTTGTTGGGCCGTCCTTCTAAGTCAATAACCCTTAGTAATAGTCACGTAGTTAAATTACGAAGCCTGCCTTACAGTAGCTCGTGCAGCATGAGCCCAACTTAGGCCCATTAAATTCGCCCTAGTCAGTAGCCATTAATAAGTTTATCTAATATTCTAATTTCGTTTATTATTCGTGGCTCTGCCCTTTCTATTTATGTCAACCCGTTTTTCGCAAAACATTTCCAACGTTGTCTCTTCACCCTCAAGTTTTTCTCAACTCTCTCTCTAATTTTTTCTTTAAAGTGTGTTTTTAGTTGTATTTATATGTTTATGAATATAAATATGATTAATTTGATGTTAATATATTGAAATAACATCAGTTGTAGTAATAATAATGAAGATGACAATAAGTTCTTTTCTTATGCGCCGAAAATAATAATATTTACCTTGGATTATTCATTATTAGTTTATTTGTCAATTCTATTTTGATCAAAAGAGATTAGAGTGTTTTTAATATTTTTAATGTTGTGCTTACTTTATCTATAAAATATGTCCATTTAGATTTAGATAAAAATAGGTTTGCATTCTGAAAGGACTATGAAGAAATAAATATAATGTTTAATGTGTTCTACATGTTAATATTTAATTATTAATTGTATTTTGAATTCTTGGTGAGATATCAAGTCCACATAAATAAAAGTTAGCCGCACAAAATGACACGTACGCAGCTTAGGTGTTACTTATACATTGCTTATACTTAACTCTTAATATATTACTTAGATAAGAAACACCTAACATTGAAAGAAAAAAAGTCAAAACATCCTTACTCATAATATATGAATTAGTATATTATCATTTTTTGGGTCAGTTTCAATGTACATAACGGTGTCATGTAATCGGTAGTTAAAAATTTTAAACTAAATTGAACATATCCATATTAAGTACAATTAAACTAACTTTAGTTTAAGTGCACTAATCTACAATAAAGTTAGCATAAAATCCCTATGCTACAAGATAAGGTCTCATCAAAGACTAAAATATTGGTCTCAGAAAACTCCCAAACACTCTCTTACTTCAACTAGAGACTGAATTCATTTTCCCAATTACTATTCGTAGCCTCCTTTTTACTTATGTCACCCCCTTTTAATTATAAAAAATTCCAACTTTGCCCCTTTAATCTCAATTTTCTCTTTACTCTCTTTCTCTCTAACTTATCATTAAAGCGTGTTTTTTAAATTTCAATTTGTTTGTTTATAGTTATATTTATGTGTTTAAAAGTGTGAATATGATTAATTTAATGTTAATAAATTAAATTTGGGTCGGAACATTATTATTGTTGTTGTTGTTGTTATTATTAACTATTATTATTATTATTAGTGATTGTTTTTATAGTTACTAGGCTTAAACCCGTGCCATGCACGCAGTATAATAAATATAATTAAATGGTTATTTTAAATTTAGAAAGAAAAATTAGATAATAACTGCACATACAAAATAAAAAGAATAAAATATTGATCATATTGTCAAACGAAAAGATAACATAATGAATTGTGGAAAAGATATAACTTTATTCGATCAAATTAATAGATAAGTACTTAATAGATGACAATAGTATATTTATAACATTGAGGGTAGATGAATAATTGCATTATGAGGCATTGTTATTTGTTGAGCGACAATTTTGCATCTGCATGACATATCTAAATAATACTAATAGGAATGTTAGTGGGCCCTACTAAATGGAGCCACTGGATTAAAACTCGGGATTTGCACCAATAAGATTTCAGATAACTACATAATTTTATATAATTAGCAGTTTAAATTTAACCATAATTTCTAGAATTTGAAAAAAAAACCAGACACAATAACCGACTTACAGTTACAACCCTACGATTTACAGCCCATACATCACACGACCCTAATTGACAGTTTCCTAATAACTACGAAGCATTATATATACAGAAACTTTACTTTCTGATTTCTCCCCTGCCAATATCATTTATCTTCTGTCATTATCATATTCTCTTCTGTCATTATCATATTCTGTTTTTGCAAAAAATGAAGTCACTGTCGTTTGTGAAAATGATTTACAGGGACGTATTTTGAAAACTGATTTTGAGGTCCCTTTCTTTATGTGTTAATAATTATCAAGACCCACTATTTTAATAAAAACCTATTAAAAGGGGTAGTAACTTTTTATATTTATAGAAAAGGGTTTAAAACAAGGACCTTTTATGCAAAAATATGATTTTTTGATATTTTTATTAAAACAGGTTAAAATAAACACTCTTAACTCTTTGTAATAATTTTAATGGTATTAATTATCACAATCTACTACTTATGCCTCAAAAATTGTATTTTCTGTGGTTATAATCTCACCATGCTTAGTAAAAATATTAAACTTAACTAGAGAACTTTGACTGATATCTTAACGTAGTACTAAAGTTATCATAAGCAAGTACAAATTTTTGAGGTATAAGTAGTTGATTGTGATAACTAATACCATTAAAATTATCACAAATAGTTAAGAGTGTTTATTTTAACCTATTTTAATAAAAATCTCAAAAAAATCATATTTTCGCATAAAATGTCCTTGTTTTAAACATTTTTCTATAAATATAAAAAGTTATTATCCCTTTTAATAGGTTTTTATTAAAATAGTGGGTCATAATAATTTTTTTTTGAAAGCGGGTCCTAATAATTATTAGTACATAAAGAAAGGGACCTCAAAATCAGTTTTCAAAATGTGGGGTTCTAGAAATTATTTTCACAAAATGATAGGTACTTCCAAGTCATTTTTTGTGATCATTTTGTTTGAATATCAGTTGCAGGCCATCCAAATCGATTCATCTTATTTGAATATCATCAAGTTGCAGGTCATCCAAATCGCTTTGATATTTATCAAGTAGGCAACTGTCAATCAAGTCCATAATCCTTATTTGTTCAGTTATCAATGATTTATTAAACATTAAGATTTATTAATCATCAATGGTAACTCTGTTTATTCCCCAATTTACATATGATTTAATTGTGCTTTCCATCTCAATCAACTACAAAAAGAACTACAAGTCATTACTAATTGTCCTGCTCTAATTAGAGGTATTGTGTCATTCTAATTATTGGTCAAGTGATTTTAGGGTTTTGCCTTAAGTTTATGGGAGATTTATCAATTTAAATAATTAAAGAGAGTATACTTACCTTGCTTGTGGGCCGCTCACAGTTATTGATTCGACATAAGACCTTTCTCCTTCCAAACCCCAGTAATTTCACAACCCTTGCCCCCTGCCCCCGACCCCCACCCAACTCGATACCTAACCCTAACCCATGTACATGTTTCAACCCCCATATTACATAACAAACCCACATCCCCAGGCCCTAAATACATCAACACACAAAAGAGAAGTTAACCAAGACCCCTATAATGCATTATACATCCAATCAAATTAAACTACATCAATACAAAATAAAATATGCCTCTTTTGAACTCATCCAAACTGTAATAGAGATTGGCAAATTAAAGTACTTGGCTGAGCAATTTGAAACCTGAAAAACAGTTTACACAACTCAATTTATTATACAAAATTATGATCATGATTAAGGATAGAGTTAGTGTGAGGATGTAAGTTAGAGTTAGGGCTAAGTGTTAGTGTATAGCTTAGGAATTAGGTTATATTGTGTTAGGGTTAGTTTATAGTTTCTAAGAGATGGATATTTTTAAAAACGGTTTTGCTAATCGTCGCGCTGGAGGCGATGGTTAAGGCAGAATCTTATCCATTTTTTTTATTTTGTAAATCATACATAAAATAATAAAAGATTACCTTTTCAATAAAAAAATATTATATTATCTAATCAAATTTACAAAAATCTTATCATTACCTAATTAATATTTTCAAATTATCTTATTAAATATAAACTTTTTGGAAGTATTATACTCATGCTATTTTTGAATACGTATTCAATTATCAGTGCGCGATAGTTCAATTGCATTTTTAATCATACGCAAATTCATTGAACGACAATCCTCAATTTTCATTCATTAGTACATTGACGATTTAATTTAGAAAATTAAACAAAACTAATTGCAAAAGGTTAATCACCGCTTCATGAGGTGATGCAAGTTGCAACTGACTTTGAAGCCTCATCTGGAACATCTCGTTGCTCCTTAACGTCTTCTGCCGCTGACATATTGATCTAGCTCACCACAAATATACGATCATATATAGAAGATTGCAAACGAAACAAAACAAAATCCGAATCAGTTCAAACAACATTGAACGAATAAGATGGGATATGAATTCTTGAAATAGATGAATACACAATGAAACTCGAAAGCACAAAATCATCAAAATCCGCTCGGAATAAGACGAAATTCAAACCCTAGGTAGTTAAAACTCTAAGAAAGCAGATTATACTGAAATCGAAACGTAAATCATATGATCATGGAGAAATACGTATTCAAAAATGCTATTAAACTGATTCCGCGCTGGTAATTGAATACATATTCAAAAATGGCATGAGTATAATACTTTCAAAAAGTTTATATTTAATAAGATAATTGGAAAATGTTAATTAGGTAATGATAAAATTTTTGTAGATTTGATTAGATAATATAATATTTTTCTTTTAAAAAGGTAATCTTTTATTATTTTATGTAAGATTTACAAAATAAAAAAATGGATAAGATTCTCCCTTAACCATCGCCCCCAGGGCGACGATTAGCAAAACCGTTTTAAAAATCATAATAAAATGGAATTAGAATAAAATTCTATTTTCTAAACAAAAACGGATATTTTCCGGACAAAGAGAATAAATACAAGTATAGAATATAGATATTATATTATAATCCAAGTGAAAGATGGATTATAAGCCAAATAATTCGATAGTAAAATTAGAGACAGTCCATCTTATGAGGATCAAAAAAACACTTAAAGATTTGGTAGGTCTACATAAGAGAAACCAAACATTTGGATCACTAATAACTAACAAAAAAAAGTAAATTATTATCAACATTTAGTGAGAACCAAATCAATAGAAATAATGATCAATACAATTACCAAAAATTCAAAAAAATAAAATAAATTGAAAAAATAAAACAATAGAAAACTTCAAACTTTCCCATATACAGATATGCTGATATGCCATAACAAAATCCTAGATTCAACTATGACATTCATGCGTGCAATTACATAAACTAATTTCCCGACCGAAAATTGATTTGAAAACTCTAAAGAAATCGTTCATGCAATAAAAAAAAACCACTGTCATATCCAAATAGACTCCACAAACACCAAAACATTGCCGACGAACTCAAAAAACCCATAATCAAAACAAAAATCTACATAATTTCCAAATTCGCATAAATTCAACAATAATTTACCAAGACTAGGCCATAAATGCCTGACAAGCCAATAAAAATGTTGTTCATTTTGTTCGAAGAGGAAAAACAGACCATATTCGAAAGGATTTTAACGAAAAATAGAAAATGAAGACCATACAAAGCATCAACACCATACAAATCTGACATATGACACAAAGGATGCATTTTAGAGACAAAAAAATTCCCAATATAATTTCACTTACAGGTGAACAATGTTTGCCTAACATCGTCTTTGCTTGACCTATCAAAGAACCTAAGAAGTCTGACTGAAAAAGACCTTCATGATAATAGATCTATACTTCACGACACCAATTGATGTGCATGTAAAACATTTCAATAGTAAATACCGCATTAGTAACCCAAACTGTTAGATATTCTTCAAAATAAGAACCAGATTGATGAAAAAAAACATAAAAATTACATTACCTGATAGGCATACACCGAAAGATGATTGACAAGCGATTAAACCATAGACGGAAGTTCAAAATCCCAGATCAATAGTTGGTTAAGTGTGGTCATTCTTTATTAGAGTCAGGATTTTATCATTCTGTGTAGTTTCACCTTTTTTTTGATATGGTTGATGCTCAGTTTCCTTGTTGTTCCTTAGTTTGGACATCCTAGATGGATTGACTTTCGAAGAGATGGAAATAATTGGAGTTATGACAAGTGCAGAAAACAGTGAAACCTGGTTGATACACAAGGTTTAAAACTGCACTCTTTCAGAGTCTTATTTTCTTGAGTTTAAAGTGCAAACCTGGATAATTCTTTTTCCCCAACTTTGCTTCCCTGTTACTGAATCTTATATTCTTGAATTTTCGAGACATCCAGATTGTTCGTGTTCATGATGACATACTCTCAGCAGCCTGTATGCAGTTTTTATTCCCCACCATTGGCATCAATTGACTCTTCATTTTGTTGGAAATATCTAATTGTAGTTCTTGCAATGTATATGCAAATCTATGGTTGATACCTTGATATGAATAAATCTCAGCTCAGTACTTTGTGTCCTAAGGGAAGCAGCATGTTAAGCAAGGTGCCTTGTTTCTATGGAAGTCGGGTCGTCATCCTGAGCTCCCTGATCATGATCTTGATCACTATGATGAGCACCTGGTAGCTCCTGATCGCAAGGGGTCTCCTCAACTCTACTTTCAATCTGATCAATATCATGAGTATACTGATTAGCATTCCTGCTTCCATGTCCATTATCCCCCAATGGTGATGCTGAGATGGAGTTGTTGACAATTGATTGAGAATGATGATGGGACCATACTTCATGAACATAGACCTTGTAGGCGCAATCCTGAATTGAAAGAGTGATTTCACCCTGTATGGGATGAAAAACTCTGGTTAAGATGGGCACCCTCAATGCTTGGAATTGGATATACCCCATCACCCTCATCTCATCTCCAATCAAGGATCCCCAAGGTGCAATGCACCTCTTAAGGTTCTCCACCAGCCATCCGTGCAAGGGAATACCCACAATCTCCACCCACGCCTTTCTATTTTCATACACCTCATACCTCGACCAAATTCTTGTCTCCTTGAAGATTTTAAGTAGGTGCTCTGCTAGGAAGCATTTGAGATCCTTAACCGTGGGCAAGGTGATAATTAGTTTGGTTCCACCGAATGTTGTGAACTTCACCGATAGATCCGTGATGAGACGTAATAGATCAACCACACTTTGAATGTCAATCGGATTGTCGCTTTTGCAAATTAGGCTTCTCTCCAACCACTCCACTGCGTTTGAGTTGAATTCTCCTTTAATGCATAAACCACTAGATGAGTTGCCAAGAATCTCATCTTCACCTTTTTCATTTGGTTGCAAGCCTTTCTTGACCCAAACTTGCTTAATCACATTATGCCTTTTAGGTTTCTTCTTGACCCATACTTGTTTAGACCTTTGTCTGTTCCTTTCTGTGCGTCTTGCCCAGCTGACCAAGATTCTTGAGCCACTAATCATCTTGTGCTTCATGCATGAAACGGATTGCACTCTTCGCATCCTTCTCCCTTGTATATTTGGCAAAACCAAATCTCCCACGCCTACCTTTTCTGCTCGGAATGTGAGCATGAATTACCTCTCCAAACGGGAGGAAAACACCCTTTAAACCATATTTATCAATTGAAATAGGCAGATTCGCAATATGAATCATATATCTTGTGAAGGAATCTGCACCGGAATGACGGGTGTTCTCACTGCCCATTCTCAATTACAGAAAAAAAATCTACTAGTTGACATAAATTGTTTGTAATTTTATATCTCAAATAATCAAACTAATCAGACTTATCGTGGTTCAATCAATCAACTTAACAGACTCCCAAACATAAAGTAGACAAGATAATTGCTACGGATTTGGACGTTTAATACTCAATTTCCTCTCCCTCCTAAAAGTCCAATAATTTCCAAATCCCAATCCTTGTAACCTCTCATCTAGCATATAACATCTCACAATAATTCTAAATTGCAGTTCCGATATTAAGTATGCTCCACGTCAAGACCGCCATGATCGATATTACTTGGCTTTGAGAAATTCCTCATTGCATGCGTTATAATGCCAAACCTTTCTATTGGATAATATTGTCTACGCACTTTGCCTTTATAATTTGTATCACTATTTAATTTCAATATTGCTATTTTAAACTTATTATGAACATTTATAATATAGTTGTCTTTTTAATATTAAAATTCTTTATTTTTATACACCCGTACTATTTAAGACTAGCTTTTCAATACAAATTATAATTCATGGTCTTAGAAAGCCTTTCAATCAATTTAGCTTATGGGCCGTCCCTCATGATCAATTACCCTTTTTCTTTTCCTTCATTAATTGATTTGTTGAACGTCGCTATTTCAATCGTTTTCCCCCTTCTATTATTTCTCCTTTGGGTCGTTTCATAGCTCAAAGCACGTTGCCTGTTATTATCAATGTAATATCTGAATGTGAACCATAAGCTCATAGGGATGTCGATTCTAGGTTCAAGTCCAACAAATATTTTAATTATTAGAAAGTTACCCATGCATATTTGATAGCGTATATGTAGATGGCCAAAACTTTTGTGGTCCTTTAAAACTCATTTGTTCGTAATTATTTGCTATGACATATTAAAGATTTGAAGTTTTCATAAAAAATAGGATGTGAAAGTTCCCATAAAAAAAGATTTGAAAGTTCTGGTGTAAGACAACGATCGTCCTAGTACTTTTTTTTTTTTATTAACAATTCATTGTTTTAATGTTTTTCCATATTTTTTAATTACAGTCTCAATTCTCATAGTGATGAGATAAACCAATGTCTGCACTAGAAAAAAAATGGTAAATCAATGAGAAACTTTTTAAGTCTCTACGTCCTATATATAGTTCCCAAATTCAATATTTAAATTTGTTGAGTTATTTAATTGATAATATTTTGATGCAAGACAAAAAGAATAAATATATGGAAATTATTTAAAATACAAATCAAGTTATTAAGAGAGATAAAATACGAACTTTATTGTTATGATTTTTTAAATACGTCAAGATTATAATTGATATCAAAATGCTATAATTACAGATATAGTATATTTAATTGATTAGTGTAGGAATAGTATATAAATTAAGGAGTAAATAAATTATCTTAAGATTCATTTATATTTCCATCTAATTAATAACGAAGAGAATGTATCTTGGCTTATCTCTTAAATATTATATTACTTGATTTGACTTGCTTCATGAGTGATAAACGTAAGGAGTGTCGATCATGCCAGAGATACAAGATACAAGCATATTTCTCACTTGAGCAATGTTGTTTCTTACTTTTATTGAGTGTGAGATTACAAAAAATTGTGTTAAACTATTGATTAGAATTGTTGAGATTGTTTATTAAGGAGAGGAATAAGAATTGTGATGTCAGCTCCCTACACTTGATTGAGAGGTGATTTCAAGTGGTGACAATTTTAGAGTAAAAAAAAACTATAAAATTGTCAAAATCCATCCTAATAAAAGATCGAAGTTCAATTCTAGAGTTGAAGAATTCTAAACAATGGCATACTCTAAAAATTGAATTCATAAGAATATCTTACCTCATAAACAACTACCATGTTTTGTCTCATTTACTTTCCACACTTTATTTTACGTAAATTATTTCACTAGCCTAATTAATCTTTCAAAATTCTAAGGTACTGTTCTTTTCTGCGGTATTTTGCGGTATGGTGTGGTGGGGTGTGGTGAAATTGTGGTGGGTGTGGTGGAATTGTGGTAGGTTATTGGTATGTGGGGTAGGTGAGGAGAGACAATGTAAAAAGTAGAGGAGAAAAGTGAGGAGAGAGAAAAATAAGGAGAAAGAAAAGTAATGATTTGTGGTAAAGTATGGTGAGTTGTGGTAAATTGCGGTATGCTGTGGTACCGTAGTTTGCCAACCGCAGAAAAGAACAGGGCCTAAATTTCATAAAATGTGGGACATGTGATGATCCCTTCCCTTTAATTGAGAGCTAGCTTATAATTCTTCTAAACTTTTCTATATACTTTTATCGAGCATTCAATATTGATAAAAATATAAATTAGTGTTCATAACAAACATTCTCTAACATTGGACTTGTTTTTAAATTATATTTTCAACATCAATTACTATTAATGAAAATACGAACAACATTTAGCAAAATTAATCTCGCACTAATTAATATTAAATTTATATCTATATCTATATATATTATATATTAAATGATAGGATGAGACCCTATAGTTCTTCCCGCCTCTATTCCTTGAATGGCATGAAATCATGAAATCATGAAATCATGAATATATATTATATATTAAATTTATATCCTTGATTTGTTTGATGTGAAATCTGAGTCCTTAATTTTCTTTTTTTTTTAAAACAAAAAATAAAACTAACTGAATGGTTATTATACGCTCACCGTTAAAAATCTAAAACCGCCTGTTACCCGAGCAGTTACAAATCAGAATCAATCAAACTCTCATCTCCTCTTTTCACACCTCTATGAGGCAACACTTTTGTTGCTGCTGATGTCATTGCCAGTTAAGCAATTAAATGCATTTAAGATTGAAGTGGTGCTAACTCATCTATTTATATACTCCAGCTTCTCTCTAGAACTTCTCTATAGATTTTATTAGTCTGGACCCTTGTCCTGAGTGGTGGCTCTAGGTGGTCAGTCAGGAATCCTGGGTCAGTAAGGTGGTCATTGGCAAGTCAAGCCGGGAGTCAGGTTCTGCGTTGGACTGGGTGGTTTTCTGTTGGGAGGGTTGCCTAAGGGCTTGGTTTCCAGTTTGGTGCTTAGGAGCAGGTTCGTGAGAGGGCTTTCGTTCTTGTGGTCTGAGGGTTATCTTTTCCGGCTGGGTAGTGGCGGTTGGCCGGGTGTAAATGCTGGAGACGACCGTTGGGGGACTTAGGGTCTGGAAGAATCCCAACGGGTGGTAGTTGGAAGCTTCTAGTGTTTCCTAGAGTTGGGTAAGTTTGGGTTTCTAAGGTTGGGCTGAGAATTGGGCCTAACAAAGTGGCTTTGTCCTGGGCTGATACCGAGAAACTCGGAGCCTTGACGTGAAGAGCAAGAGGAGTTGGGGTGGGTGGTTGAAGATTTATGAGGGGGTTGGGGTGTTATTGCTCTGCATGAAGTGACATCGTAGAGGGATAGGTAATAGTAGGAGTTGAAGATTGCGAAGTCAGTAAATCTCTTAGGGCGATTTGGGGGAGGGGTGATAGGGTTAGGTAGGGCTTTAAATGGGGAATACCGGGGGGTCTCTCAAAAGGGGTAAAAAAACCTGTTGTGCCCCTCTATATTCCACCCTTTCGTAGGAGGGACAGGAACGGAGAATTGAAACAAAGGGTACATGGGTTTTGCTATAAAAGGCAGGGATGAGGTAAGCATGTGGAGTACAAGTCATTTTCAAGAGTGAGAGTAAGAAACTCAGAGGGTTCACAAAAGTGTTTCTCTCATTTCCAAAAAAGGAGGGGAAGAATGAGCGGGAGACTTGGGAGAAGAAACACCATTAGCTTCCCATAAGGTCCTAGGATGGGTGCTAGGGTTGATCTCAGTCCACCGCCCCTGATGGTGGAGGTTCGCCTGGATCATACCTTTATTGGGTATGTTACGGACGGGAAAGACTGGGATGAGGGGGCGTTGCAGAGGCTGGTGGATGCTAACTGGAGTACTAGAAGTCCGGTGACTGTGAAGAAAGTGGGAGAGAAGCATTTCTCCTTCTGGTTCATTCATCCGGAGGATTGTATGGATATGATGACGCAAAGAACTGTCAATTTTGATGCTTTTATGCTTATAATGCAAAAAATTAATCCGGAGATGAAGCCGGAGGAAGTACGTTTCCATT
Source organism: Portulaca oleracea (assembly GCA_029582165.1). Classification (NCBI taxonomy): domain Eukaryota; kingdom Viridiplantae; phylum Streptophyta; class Magnoliopsida; order Caryophyllales; family Portulacaceae; genus Portulaca; species Portulaca oleracea. The sequence goes on along the minus strand of CM055886.1, from coordinate 17,604,494 downwards.
TTGCATGCTTGTGGGTGTAGCTGGAAGGACTTCCTTTCAGACAGAAGTGGCGAAGTACAGCCATTAAGCTTGCAAGAACTATTGGTAACGTCCTGGACGTGGATATTCATGGGGTGGCGGATTTTACGCTGAACAATGTTCGAGTCTTAGTGAGAGTGGAGTTGGCAAAACCTTTGGTGGTGGAGCGTATGCTCGAGATGATCAAGGCCAGACCCATTGGGTGTCCTTCAAGTATGAAAATGTCTTTATCTTCTGCAAGAAATGTGGTAGGATAGGGCACCATGATTTTGAATGTTTGTTGCCGGAGGGGGTCACTAATGAAGAAGTTAAAAGTTGGATTCTAGAGGCGGTTGAATAAGGGCATACAGTAATTCATGGGGATGGGCTGTTTTACACTAGTAAAATTAGGGCTTTCCCAATTAAGAGGGGTTATCTTACAACCTGTCTGAAACTGGGACAGCGACAACACCCGGATAGGTCAGAGCCGGAGTTGCATTATCCGGAGTACTTTGAAGTAGAAGAGGCTGGGATCAATGGGTTTGGGTCAGTTATTAATATTTCTTTTGAAGAAAGGGGGGAAACGAGTAATGCAGGGAGGCGAAGGGGGAGGCCAGTGGGAAATAGAAGGGAAGGGGATGAGGGGGGGAAGAATGGTTCGTAGGAGGAGTTTAGGAAGTCAAACTGTAAGGCGGGGGGAAAGTAGTCAGGGAGGGCGGATGGAGGAGCTGGGTGTTATGATGGAGGTGGATGAAGGTTTTGGGGGAGAGAGAACAATGGGGGAGGTGGAAGCTAGTCAGGCACATAGTGATACTGAACCCATGGAGGATACGGAGGAGATGGAGGAAGATAGGGATGAAGGTGCAGAAGGGGATGGTGAGAGAGAGGAAGAAGGAGGGGATGAGGAGGATGATAGTTTTGTTGATGACGGGGGAGATGATCCATCGGATGGAGGTGGTGTTGGGGGAGTAGGAGGAATGGATGGTGTGTCGGGGGCTGCTGAATGAGGAGCATCTGAAGGAGGAGTTGAGGGCAGGTCCGTGCAAGAGAATGGTGATGTACAAAGTTCTGGGATCGGGAGCCCAGGACTGGATTACTCTCAAAGGGAAATATTTCTGAACGATTGCATGGAGGAGTTGCAGAGGAACATGCAGATACGTGTTTTGGGAAGTTCTAGTCTTGATCTTAATGGAAGTAGGGGCCCGCCAGAATCTCAAATGCATGTGCTCCCAAGATGTCCCTTTTCCCCTTCAGGACCTCCTGAAGATCAAGGGGATTTAATCTGTGCGGCCATTCGACGTCTCAACTCTGTGGGGCCTAAGCCTGGTAACCCCACGGAGGGCTTTTCTGTCTTTTCCTTCGATAATTTGAACACTTATTCTCCTCCCTTCTATCCTTCTATTTTTCCTTATGGGGAGGGGAGTGTTTCAAGAGAAGGGGTTTCTGGAGTGGTCAATAGGGAGATTTTGTCGTCCTCGGGGGCAGTTGGGTCACTGCATTTATTGGGCCAAGTTTATGCTAATCCTCATATACCTCTGAATAGGATGGGGGGCTGGGAAACTGGGGTATATGAAAGGGGGGAGTCTAGCTCTCATTGGGTTGGTGCCCAAGAAGGGGGAGAGGAAAATTTGGAAGGGGAGTTGGAAGAGGGACCTTGGTTTGAATACACTCCTAACGGGTCTATCTCAGAGGACACCCTAACCATGGGAGGGGGAACAGAGTTAGATGTTGTGGAGGATAATTTCTCCTGGCCACCTGTTTATAATGTGTCTAGAGGGAATGAGGGCAAGACGGAAATGGGGGAGTCTGTGACGGTTGGTCGGAATAAAACAAGTGGTTAAGTTCACAAAATCTGTTTCATCAAAAACTAGTTCATTGGATTCAACTGTGGGCAGAGTGGATGTTCCCTCTAAGAAAAGACAACGACAGGTCCGGAGTGAAGAAGTTGGTGGACAGGATCAAGGAGATGAAGCCTCTTCGTTTTTTGCGGAATAATGCAGGAAGGCTAGACTCAAAAGACAGAAGCAAGATGAAATGATGACAATTCTTCAGAAGGAATTCGAGACTTTTTTGAAGGTGGAGGAGCCAACAAGGGGTAGTGAATGGTTTGTTCTTCTTGCTGAAAGGGTGGCGGAGGCAGCCCAGGGAGTGCCTCCTCAGAAACCATGATAGTAGCAGCCTGGAATTGCAGAGGTTTAGACCAAGCGGACCTCTCTGCAATTCCTTTTATCCGCTGGGTCTCGAATTTCCTGAAGCTTGATTTAGTTTGTCTTTTTGAGTCTAAGATGTCAGTAGATTGTGCTAGGGTGATTGTTAAAAAGATGGGGTTTCATTTTGTAATAGGGGTGGATGCTGTAGGGGTTGCTGGGGGCATTATTTTGGGATGGAAGCAAGACTCTTTGTTTACTGTTGTTGAATGTGATGCCAACTTTGTAATAGTTAAGGTTAATGGAAGTAATATTGCAATGTGGTACATTGTGTTTGTGTATGGTTGCCCTTATCTCCAAGGCCGGCAATTGGTATGGGACAAACTTGCCATGGCTTTAAATTCTTTGAGGGGCGCGTATGTGGTAATTGGGGATTTCAATCAAGTGGAAAACCAATTGCAAAAAATAGGGGGGTCTTCTAGGATCAGGGGGGACGTGCAGTTTGGAAACTGGAAGTCACAAATGGGGCTGATGGATGTTCCCTTTACTGGTTCCACCTATACCTGGACAAATAAAAAGGAGGGGACTGACTGTATTTGGGAACGTTTGGATAGAGCTTATGCATCACTAGATTGGTCGAATTCTTTCTCTAATTCCTTTCTGCATACTTTCCCCATTGTATTCTCGGATCACTCCCTCATTGCATTGCATGTCAAAGGGCATGAGGCGGTGAAGAGGAATTGTTATAGACTGGATCCTTGGATACTTAAAGTCAAACGCTTTTTGGAGGAGTTGGCAATTCTGGTACAAGGGATTCCAAATCATGGGAGTGCTTCTTATAAGTGTGTGCAATGGCTGACCCTGGTTAGGAAGATGGGGAGGAAAATGGTCTTGGAGTTGAAAAATGAGAAGCTTAGTGGGGTCTGTACGGCTATTGAAGATTTGCAGGAAGCCCAAGATCTGTTAGCTAAATTCGGCATGCAAGCCTCGGCTTTTGCCCAGGCATTGATTAAGGAGCAAAGTTTGGTGGATTTGATTAGAGGGGTCCACGATTTTTGGGTCCATGAAAGCAAAATTAGATGGGCCGGTTTGGGGGACCTGTATACGACATTCTTCTTTGGGTAGTTTAAGCAAAGGTAGGCTTATAATAGAATAAATTGCTTGAGGCTGAGGAATGGGGTAATGACTTTTAATGAAGCCCAAATTTTAGAGGAGTTCCATGGTGCGTTTTCGGATCTCTTCAGGCCCAATGAGAATATGCAGACTCTTCGTTTCACAGTTTTGGAGCGGGTGGATGGGACTATGAAGACGAGACTGTCGAACGAAGATCAACAACTACTTTTGCAACCCTTTTGTCGCAGGGACGTGGAAAGGGTTGTAAAGCATATGAAACCGGGGAAGAGTCCGGGGCCGGATGGAATCCCACCTGAGTTCTTCAAAGAGTGTTGGGATTTGGTGGGTGATCAAGTAGTGGCCACGGTTTTGGAGGCGGTGAATGAAGGCAAGTTTGTTGGGGCTCTGAATAATACAAATATTTTCCTTTTGAAGAAGACGCCGGAGGCCCAAGAGGTGAGTGATTTTCGCCCAATTAGCCTGTGTAACGTCGTTTACCGGATTATTGCGAAATGCTTGGTGGATAGGCTAAGGGTTATTATGAAGTCGTTAGTGTTTGAGTCTCAATCTGCTTTTGTTCCTGGGCGTTTAAAGGAGGATAATATCCTGGTGGTCCATGAGATCCTCCATTTTTTGGCTAACAAAAGGTCTGGAAAGCAGTTTGCTGCTCTGAAGATTGATATGCGTAAAGCCTATGATCGAATCCAATGGGATTTTTTAGAGGTAGTGCTGCGGAAGATGGAGTTCCCTGAGAAGTGGGTGAGACTATTGATGCGGTGTGTGACGACGGTAAGGTATTCAGTAATGGTGAATGGGGTTATGTTGCAGCCGATTATCCCGAAGGCAGGATTGAGGCAGGGGGATCCATTGTCTCCGTACCTGTTCATACTGTGTATGGAAGCGCTGGCTGCGGTGATTTCAGAAGATGTTCTTCAGGGGAACATCTAGGGGGTTTCAGTTGCTAGGGGGGCTCTGTCAGTGTCTCATCTGTTCTTTGCGGATGATGCCATGTTTTTCACAGAGCTAGATGCTACTTCATGTCTCAATCTAAAGCAGGCTATTGATAATTATAGCTGTGCTTCAGGGCAAATGATTAATTTGGCAAAATCTTCCATTTGTTTTTCCAAGGGGGCTAAGCAAGAGGATAAGGAGGGTATGAAAGTGATTTTCGGTTACCCGGAGGGGGGTTACTTTCAAAAGTACCTAGGAGTTTCAACAAGAGTGCAAAGAAATCGGACCGATCATTTTGGGTTCATGATTGATGAGGTGCAGCGGAGACTAGATTCATGGAAGTTTAGATTGCTGTCTATGGCAGGTAAGCTGGTTCTTATAAATGCTGTGCTGATTGTTTTGCATCAACATATCTTGAGTGTATACTTGGTGCCCAGTTCTGTGGCGGACAAAATTAACGCTTGTATAATTCGTTTCCTTTGGAGTAAATCGGATGGTTCTAAATCAATTCACTGGAAGGGGAAAGATTCTGTTTTTACTCCAAAAGGGGCTGGGGGGCTTGGAGTTAGACATCTGGGGTGTTACAATAAGGCGCTTTTACTCAAGCAAGCTTGGCGTACCCAAGGTAATCAAGAGCTACTTATTTCAAGAATTTGGAAAGCGAAATATGGGATGTCATCACCAATTGAGGGGGGGATGGACTATAAACCCCCTAATGGGTGCTCTATGACATGGAGAGGGTTAACAAAAGTGGCTGTGCAAATGCGAGATCGTGTCAGGTGGAGTGTGAGAAAAGGGAATAAAATTCCGGTTACGGATAGCAGGTGGGTGCCTGGCGGTCAACTGCATTGTCTAGAGAGATGGGAGGACCAGATTAGGGATTTAAAGGTGGAGTCCTTGGCTGTGGGAACTGAAGGGAATAGGCAGAGGTGGAGATGGGATTTTCTGCAGCAAGTGTTCACCGGGGATACGATTGCTAGGATTGAGCAAGTGTTTCCTCCCCAAGAGGAGGTGGAGGATATGCTGGTGTGGGAGGGAAGGTCGACAGCCAAATACACGGTGAAGGAAGGGTATCATGAGTTCTTGAAAAGAGACGCAAAGGTGGAACAACCTACTGAGCTGGATTCAAAATTTTGGAAGAGATTATGGCATATGGTGCTCCCACCGAAGTGGAAAACCTTTTTATGGAGATGCGCCGTGGATGCTCTACCAACGGAGGTGAACCGTTGTAAATGGAAGATTGTTGAGGATGAAGGGTGTTGGTGTGGGAAGGGGAAAGAGGATGTCAACCACCTATTTCGAGGCTGCACAATTGCAAAGCATTGTTGGAAAGGCAGCAGGTTAGGAATTGTTCCTGACGTAAATCCCTATATTGCTTGGTGGGAATGGCTTCGAGGATGGGTTTTGTTCCTCTCAAAACAGCAAGGGGGGGAGGTGCAGCAGATCCGGGATTTTGTTGGGACCATGTGGGCTATCTGGAAAGCGAGGAATGCGGTATGTATAAGCGGGGAGGTGGTGACGCAAGCGTTTCTGGAGGCCAAGATGAAGCAAGTGCAGTTGGAAGGGGAGAGATGGTGGGAAGGGAGGGAGTTAGGAAGGAAACAGGGGAAGCCGACTTCCAACGCTGAAGAAGCAGCTGTTGAGTTTGCCTGGGGAAATAGTGGAGTGTCGGAGGAGCAAGGGGTTTTCCTCGTGGATGGGGCTACTAGGAGAGGTGCTCAGGATGTGGCGGCTGCTTGGGTTTATATTCGTCAAGGCTCTCAGGTTTGTAAGGGCCACCGAGTGGGGAAAGGGGAATCTGCGGTGTTTAGTGAGTTGCTTGCTATCATGTTGGCTCTCGAGGAAGCGTCGCGTTGGGGTATGTGGGGTGTTCACATTTGGACCGACTCTAAGTTAGTGGTGGAATGTCTGTTAAATGAAAGAGGGCTCCGGCGGCTTGTCGGGCTCTAGCGGTGGGTTGCAAACTTGCAACTAGGAGATTTGAGGTGGGCAGGATTCAGAAGGTTCCTCGACAATTGGTTCATCCAGCGCGCAAAGTAGCACGACAGGCCATTCGAAGCTTGGGGATGATTACTTAGTGGGATTGTTATGTTTTTCCTTGTATTTGCGTTTTTGTTTGCTTTTGTTGTTTGGTATGGTCTTATTTGCAAAAAAAAAAAAAAAAAACTCATCTATTTATATTGTTCTTGGAAGAATTTTAATGATGGGTAAAGTCTTCAATTAATTCAAGGCAAATAACACCGATAAGGCGATAACAAGGTAATTTCCAAATTATGATTTAAAATTTAAAAAAAAAATCCAAAAATAGGAAGAAATCTTTAATCTACTATCTTTGTGAATATTCCCTTCATTCCTTACTTTTGTCACTTTTAAAGAGCAAAAAAGCTAGGTAGACAAATAAAAAGTAGGGATGGCAATGAGTCCTAGACCTGTTCGGATCCGCTCCATTTAGGCGGGTCTGGGTCCAAAAAAATTAGACCTATTAGGTCTGGGTCGGATCTGGGTTCACTAAAAAATTGGCGGGTCTGGGTCTAGGCACGGACCCATGGACCCGTCAATATATACATATATATATATATATATATATATATATATATATATATATATATATATATATATATATATATATATATATATATATATATATATATATATATATATACATATATATATATATATATACATATATATATATATATATATATATATATACATATGGAAAAATCGGAAAGATCTTTCCATTAACAAAACAAGTTTACAAAAACTACGCTAGGCATACCTAGAGGGGCCAAACATGTTTACAAAAGCCCAAATAATGAAAATTGTACTCTATCTCCACTAATCCTACTTTGAACATTCATAAAGATAAGTTCACTAATCAAATTTGAAGAGTAACTTTTCTCTTGAAAAGTTCTTACATTTCTTTCAAACCAAACATAATAAATGAAAGCAGTGAAGAAAAGGAAAAACAGATTATTCTTCCTCTTCGACCAACCTGCTTGGAGCCTATTATGGCGCACTTCCAGCCAAGAGCAATGTGGCCATTGAAGCTTGTTCAAAACACTATCCCAAACTGATGATCCAAAAACACATTCAGAAAAGATATGATCAATTGATTCCTCAGCTCGATCACAAAGTACACATCTATTAGCCAGTTGGACCCCAAATCTCGTCAATCTATCTAGAGTCAACAATCGACCAAGGAGACATAACCAAGGTATGAAGGAGAATTTCGGGACATAGAGTTTGTTCCAAATAATATGCTGCCATTCCACTTGCTGTCCAGATTCAGCAAAGAAAAATAAGAACGTGAATAGAGTACTGGCTTACATTCATTAGTTGCCGGAGATCATCACGGACTTTGAGAATCCGCCTCCAATACTAACTCGCATTTTGCCGAACCATACAGTCAAGGAATGGGTGTTTCTTCAGGTAAATATGGTGAACCCACTTCACCCAAAGTGTCTCCTTATGCATTGAAATCTGCCAAGCTAGTTTACCCAAGGCAACCTTATTCCACAAGTGTATGTTACGGATATTCAGCCCACCTAGTTTCTTTGGGAGGCAGCAAGATTCCCAAGCTACTGGAGTATACTTGGAATCACCCCAAAGAAACTGTGTGCACAGTTTGTTGATAGCTTCAAGAACACTTTGTGGCAAAATGAAGATCTGTGCCCAGTATGTGTGAATAGAAATAAGCATGCTATTTATCAGCTCCACACGACCTGCATAGCTTAACCTTTTCACAGCCAGCCACTCAATCTTTTCGTCATTTTTTCAATCAAAATCTGACAATCATGTCTGTTAAGTCTAGTGGGCCTTACAGGAACTCCAAGATAAGTGAATGGAAGAGAACCTTCCTTGAACCCTGTACATTCAATCAACTATTTTTTCAAGGAATCATTTGTACCCGCCAGTATAATAGATGATTTGTTTTTGTTTGCTTGTAATCCTGAGCATGTAGAAAAGTGATTAACAGCCTCCATGATTAGCTGTACACTTCTCAAATCACCACCACAAAACAATAATAAATCATCTGCAAAACATAAATGCGCCAGGTCAACTACTTTACACATCTGATGGTGCTTGAATTCAGGGTTGCGAGATATCTCATGTATAGCTCTGCCAAGGTACTCCATTACAAGAACAAATAATAGAGAAGACATGGGATCTCCTTGCCGAAGTCCCCTGCCACTAGGAAAATACCCATATGCTTCTCCGTTGATACCCACAGAAAATTTAGCACTTGTAACACACACCATAATCCAATTGACAAAACGTAAAGGAAAAGCCATAACCAAACAGTAGATTCTTCAAAAAAATCCCAGTCAACGGTATCATAGGCCTTCTAAATGTCTATTTTCATCAAACAACTAGAAGGAACGCCCTTCCTATTATAATATCTGACAATGTCCTCAGCTATAAGGATGTTGTGCATGATAGATCTATTTGCTATAAAAGCCGATTGATTCTGGTCCACCAGAAAATCCAACACCAGTTTCAGCCTTAAACAAATGAGCTTGGTAATTGCCTTATAAAGCACATTACAACAAGCTATGGGTCTCAAATCAGAAGCAGAGTCAGGGTTAGCCACTTTAGGAATTAAAGTCAACAAAGTTGCATTAAGTTCTCCCAGCAAGCAACCAGAATCAAAGAAAGAAAGATAGACTTATATATATATATATATATATATATATATATATATATATATATATATATATATATATAATGAGAAGGGGTTTTTTGTGAGAAGGAAAGAAGGGAAGATCTCAGCCTTTGATTAAAGGATCTATGGTTGGGATAAATAGTTGTTTAATCTTTATTTTAAATACATAATTGTAAAAGATGATTGGTTGATTTTGTTAAATTTGTTTTTTTTTTCTGTTCTCAGGTGTGACGAAGTTGAAGAGGCATGGCTGGGAGTTTGTTCTGTTTTGCACGCCAGTAAAGAGGATCAATTTCCCCAAGCAACTGCAATCATTCTGGATAGTTTCAAAGCACAAGAGAGAGAGAGAGAGAGAGAGAGAGTTAGGGCGCCATTATTGTCAAGGAGCAAAGCTCGTAATTCCGGCGAAGTTCGGGGGGAAAATCTAGGTGAAATTTTAGTGTATTGCGTGCAGAATTCCGGCGATAATTTCCCGGCGACAGTCATTTGAAGTGAAGTCGAGGTCGAGGGACGTTGTTTTCCCGGTAAGTTTTCCAGAAATTAGGGTTTTGTCGGAGGGGTTTTTGTTGTAAATTCCGACGGGTGTTTGGTGTCAGCCTAACAATTGATGGTTGTTTTTGGCACAGGAAGGAGAGTTTTTTAGTGTAGGTCATGGCGTCGATGGGTGGGAATGAGTCGGAGGTTGAAGAAAGGAAGGAGGAAATGTAAGTCATTGTATATATGTGGCTTTTGGTGTTCATTTCAACACTTGGTGTTCATACACATAAGTTTTGATGTTTATTGGTGGTTGTACCTTTGATCAGTTGGTGGTTATTGTTGTTTATAACGTACAATAGAATAAATTTTAGTGCACACAGATGATATTTTTTTGGTATAAATGACTGATGTTGATATGAGGACCATTTTAGCTATAAATGACTGATGTTCATTTCAATGAATCTTGATATTCATTTGTTATGATCTAGATGTTCATTTCGAATAATTTGTTATGAACTAGCTGGTCATTTATGTTGGACATTTATTGTTCATTGCATGTCAATGTGATGTTCATTTGTTATGAACTAGATGTTCATGTCTGTTGTTCATTTTCGACCAAATTGTTGTAAATAAGCATTATTGTTGGATTAGCTCGAGGGATGGAGAATTAGTTGGTCAGTTGGTGCTTATTGTTGTTTACAACGTATAAAACCAAAATTTTTAATGCACGCAGATGATTTTTTTAGGTATAAATGACTGATGTTGCTATGAGTACCATTTTAGTTATAAATGACTGATGTTCACTCCAATGAATCTTGATGTTCATGTCATATTTTAATCAAGTTCAGTTCATCTCAACGTGACGTTCATTTGTTATAATCTGGATGTTCATTTCTGTTCATTTGTTATGAACTAGTTGTTCATCTCTATTGGAAATTTTGTGTTCATTGCATCTCAACATGATGATCATTTGTTATGAACTAGATGTTCGTAACAATTATTCACTAGATGTTCATTTCCGACCAAATGGTTTTAAATTAGCATTATTGTTGGATTAGCTCAAGGGAAGGAGAATCAGGTGAAATGGAGTGTTAAATAGTTTTTGATGATCATTTCAGCTGAACTTAACAATCATTACAGTTTAACTTGATGTTCACATTATAACTCCTGATGCTCATTATGGTCACGTTGAGAGTCATAATTTGATGCTCATTTGTTGTTGGATTAGCTCAAGGGAAGGAGAATTAGTTAGGACAAGTGTCCCGGTGCAGATTTCTGATGATGGAGCAATTGTCATGCTGCCAACTCCGAGGCTAACGTAAGTAGATTGGGTTGTGTTTGTAAGATATGGCGTGAAATGGAGAGTTAATTTTTTTTTTGATGATCATTTCAGTTGAACATGACAATTATTACAGTTTAACGTGATGTTCACATTATAACTGATGATGTTCATTAGGGTAATGTTGAGAGTCATAATTGATGCTCATAGAAGTCAGTTGGTGTTCGTTTTAGATTGACCTTGATCGTTGATGGGTTTGTATAGACTGTAGGGGGGCGAGTTGGTTGTACAGGATGAAAGGGCGGCTGAGACTGGTGTTGATACCCTAATAAACAAAGAAGCCACCGAAGAGTAAGTTTATAGACGTCTTGTGATATAGGTCATGACTTTCATTGCAAATTGATGAAATAGGTAATAACTTGGTCGCTGATGGGTGTATTTTGGACTGTAGGGGTGATGCTACTGGTGGAGCAGAGGAAAGGGCACCTGCTTCGGTTGCTGACATTGTGGTGAACGAAGCAGGGGTTGAAAAGTAAGTCAATAAATGTTGATAATACATGGCATGTTGTTCATGTGTTATTGTTCATTTTCAAATTGCTAGATGTACATTTCATGTAGAATGAATGTTCATTTATAACAAAGTACATGTTCATTTTCATAAATTGGTGTTCATCTGTTGTTGTTCATCTATTGTTGTTTATTTTGCAATATTGCCTGATGTTCCTCTGATGTATAATGAATGTTGTTGTTGTTACGACCAGGTGTATACTTGACTTAGCTGACAACAACACGGCACGTGTCCTCGCATTTGACATGTTGACAAACATTTTGTCCGACATGATGAACAAGACAGTTGACGTGGGAGAGCCATCAAGCCCTATGCCGGACCATGTATTGAGAGACGCGGATGCAGTTAGGGAGGGTGGGCTGCACGAATCCCCATTCGAAACCCCCCAAGTGGCACATAATTCCCCCGTGGCCCCCCTAGATAAGGAGGCATCCCCCACTATCGATCTGATCGAAACTTCTACAAGGGTAAAATGCAAAGCTGGAAAAGAACTGTTTGAGTCTGAAAACACAGATGATTACGGCGCATCGAATGAAACGTATGTTGAGATTCAATTACTGATTATACATTGTTATCATAAGTAATTCTAAATTGAACATATCGTATGTTGCTCGTGATCCTGGCGTTTTATATGTGAATCTGACAGTGGAAATATAGGGGCGCGGGGGCAGGATGCATTCCAGAAAGGATACATTAGGAGGGCAAAGAAAACAGTTGCAGCTCCAGCGCCCAAGAAAAGAAGTATCGTTACGACTGTGGGGGGGGGGGGGTCATCGCGTCCCAAACTTAGGTTGGACCATGACCGAGGTGAGGACAAATTGGTGAAAGGCAAAAATAAACGGAAGCGCGTTCGTCTAGTTGATGAAGATGATGACGCAATCGAGACCAAGTCAGTCTGTGTGGGGTTGCCGAGTCAAACATCATTTCACACGAGAATGTCGCCAAGGCGGTTTTCGAATTTGATGGAATGTCTAAAAGGGCCGCAAAAGGCAGCCGTTGCGGAGATGGGGTTCAAATGTTTCCTAGACTTTCGCTTGCAACAAATACCCGGCGAACTTGCAAAATGGTTGCTTGAACGCTTCAACCCATATTCGCTCACTCTCGAGGTCGATGTCGGCAAACACATCCCCATTACCCCGCTAGACGTTTACATTACAATGGGGATCCCGTACGGCGATGAACATATTGAAGAATTTCTTGCCGAAAGCGGGGGGGGGGGGTGGATGATGAGTACAAGGAGGTGCTCAGTGAATTGAGATCGGACTGGCGGTTACAGGATGGTAGTCCAATGTTGTCGGAAATGCCGCAATTGATTTTGGGGTATGACGACGGGGGAGTAAAACCCAGGAGACATTTCACATTGTACATGGTTGTCACATTCTTTCACGGCAACCAACAGCGGAATTGCTCCCCCATATTTGTGAAGAACGTGAAAAAATCAAGCGCATTACGAACCTTGATTGGTGTACATATACGGTGGACCGTCTTGTGGATGCGCACAAAAAATGGGTGGACAAACAAACGCGAATGTTTTTTGAGGGTCCAATAATATTCTTGATGGTACGTAATGTCTACTCGTTTATTTTATTAAGAATAGTATACTTTATTCTCATGTTCGTTTTACAGTGAACTAAATGTTCATTTGAAAATCACTTCATGCTCATTTAAAATTGGATTGATGTTAATCGACCCATGGGTTAATGTTCATCGCACTTGCTTGTACTAGATGTTGTACTTCGATAGAATTGTGTGCACTTCTCGTGTGGAACGTAGATAGTTGCCAACTATGTGTGGGTGGTCAGAGAAAATTCTGAAGGATAGGATATCGGAGGAGGTTACAAGGAAGGCCTTTGGTAAGGGAAGACTGGACACACGTCTGACTGATCCAGATATGGACAAGATGGTTCGTCGGAAAACCGGTGCTGCATCAGAGAATTCGGATCTTCAAGTTAGTGATGTCATTTCAGTAATCATTATGTTAATATAGTTTAGGTCGTGATATGATTATTTGTGTTGATGTTCATTTCGTATACACGAGCTGATATCCTTTATACACGAGCTGATCATTTACGTTCATGCTGATGTTCATTTTTGTTTATATTTGGTTGATTTCAAATTGATGATCATTTCATTTTGGTATGATTAATCATTTATCTTGGTGTATTTTAATGTCAGTTATTGGTCATTGTTATATTGATGAGAACTTCATTGGTGCATTCTTTGTCCATTATTATGCTATCGTTGGTTGTTTTGCCTTCTAAACTGACGTTCAAATCCTTTCCTGTTGGTGTTGATAATGTTGATGTTTCATTCCCATTAACTTCGATTGCTTCCATTTATTGGTCAAACTCCTTTTCTATTGGTGTTGATGATCATTTCATGTCACCTGAATGTTCATCTTCATTTATATTGATTAGACCTGGCAATTTCGTACCTGACCCGATAACCCGACCCGAACCCGCCCGAAATTTCTGGGTTTTGAACACGATTTTTTCAACTAAACCCAAAGTATACCGAACCCGAAAATTAGGGGGTCAAACCCGACCCGCCCGTTTGACCCGAAAATTTAACTTTTTGAGTTGAACTTTATTAAAATTTGTGACTTTGCATTCAGATTTTTAACTGTTAAACTATAAGCGCAACTTATTTATTCGTTATTTATCTAATTTAAGTTAAAATAGTTACAATAATCTATCGTTGTTAGAAGATAATCATATTTTATTATGTATATTGTACAAAAAGTAGTATTTAGAGGCCATTTTTTAAAAAGAAAAAACGAAAAATGTCGCAATCATAACCCGTTGGGTTGACCCGAAACCGAAATACACCGCCCGTATTTTCCCGAACCCGAAATACACCCGACCCGTATTTACCCGAACCCGATATACGACCGACCCGAAACCGCCCGCCCGACCGAATTGATAGGTCTAATATTGATATTCTTCTTAAACTTGTTATGCTGATTGTTCATATCGTATATACAGAATGATCATCTTCGTTTGAATTGATGTTCATTTGAGTCTTATGATGCTCGTTGTTACGTCATTGTTATATTGATGAGAACTTCATTGGTGCATTCTTTGTCCATTAGTAAGCTATCGTTGTTTGTTTTGCCATCTAAACTGACGTTCAAATCAGATAATGTTGATGTTTCATTTCCTTCAATTTTGACTGCTTCCATTTATTAGTCAAACTCCTTTTCTGTTAGTGTTGATGATCATTTCATGTCACCTGAATGTTCATATTCATTTGTCTTGATATTATTCTTAATCTTGTTATGCTGATTGTTCATATCGTATATATGCAATGATCATCTACGTTTATAATGATGTTCATTTGAGTCTTATCATGCTCGTTGTTACGTCATGTTCATTTAAAATTATATTAACATCTCATTGATTTATTTGATGTATTTAATGAATAGGGCGAACTCCAATCGTTGAATAATTCATTGAAGAAAACGATTGATTTACGGGTCGAGATTTCATCAAATATTGACCGGATTGGGCGGAAGTATAAGGATGCGGGTAGATGATATTAAAAAGCAAGTGAGTGACATGCTATCCTCGCTAACATCACAGTACGGGGCAACTAGTGAAGAACGAAGTACAAGTCAGCCTGATGCAAACAACAATGTTGAATGCCAATATGAGCCCGACAATGAGACTAATCGTACTCAGCCCATTAACCCTATTTCATGTACCCCTCGCGAGTTGCGTCTGTCTGAAGAGGATGATGCATTTTGGTGCGCCCATCTATGGGAGCGTTTTTCGTTAAAATGGACCGTATCGTTGAGCACTTGTTAATCTGGGACCCCACTATGCCTAATTTCGACTTGACACCAGACATGACCCCGCCTACGCCACGCGACCTCCGCACCACTGTTCAGCATGGGGGAGGCGTCAGCGGGAGTGGGACTCTCACTGGTGCAGGGTCAGTATTGGCCACAAGGAATGAGGAAGATGACCGACGCTCCGCACATTGTTGACCCCATCACATCTGTAAGCCGCTCTCGCACCGGGCCAAGAATGAAGACCCCCAATTTTCCAAGGGTCGCTGACCCGCCGACAGGCAGTGATGTTTGTAGGTCATCATCGAAAGGCAAAATGGTTCTCGACACCTCATATGGAGTAATGTTTGTTTGTGAACCAGATCCCTCTGTCCAGCGACAAATAGGGCGAAGGAACCCCAAGAGGAAGACCAAAATGCTACCTGACGACCTACGTTCCCCGTATGCTGCTAGGGCAGTGAGTACCTCACGCAAACTGACGCAAGCGGAGAAGATCATAAGTGACTATGTCTTCCTTGCACCGTCATCTGTACCAGGCTTGGACCCTGAGTAAGTCAACCTACATTTTAGTGCTCAAGATTTTTATGGTTCATGTTTTGATGTTTTGATCTTCATGTTCGATGTTCATTGCATGTGTGTGGTATGTTCATCTCATCTCATGTGTGTCTGATGTTCATATTTTGATGGATGGTCACCTGTTTGTTATGTGAGGTTCTTGTCTGATTCCTTTTATACTTGTACATCCTGATAGTCACCCCCACCGTTATTGACGTTCATGTTTTGATGTTCACTTGTTTGTGACATGATAAATGATCCCTCTCGTGGTTGATGTTCACCGCAAGTGTGTCTGATGGTCATTTGTATATGGCCTCTTTGTTTGATAAGGATGTTCTTTAGTTATACCTTTCGTTGCTCGTTTTGATGTTCATGTGATATGACCCCCATGGTTGATGCTAATGTTTTGATGTTCATTACAAGTGTGGACAATGTTCAGTCGGCTTTCATCATGTTTTGTTTGTTGGGTTTGCAGTGAAAAACTATGAGTCAGACGTTGCCGTCACGATTAGATCGGAGATGGATTCACTGGCTCCGGGCGTCACGTATCGGACAGCGTGATGAACGTCTGGAGCAAATACTTAAATGACATGGAAAGGAAACGTAGCTCCACGACGCCGTCATACTTATTCATCCCTTCGGAATGCACTGTATGTATTGTATGCTACTTAACAATGTGACATGTTCTCTATACCGTTTGTAATGAAAGCATGTGTTCTGTGAAAACTATCTAAGCAAAGTTTTGCCAAAAGCATGAGTACGAAAAGACTTCGTTTGAGGAACGTTCAGCTACATTCAACGAGCTCGTGGCACGTGAGGTTGAACGGTGCAATGGTTGGATTAATTTCAAAGCGGTTCAGATGGTACTCAACCCCCCCCCCCACATACACACCCATTTTTTTTATTTCTTTCATTGATTTCAATCGTTAATGAACACCCACTTATGTCGGAAATGAATGACACTTGTGTTGTATATTCACTAACTGCACATATTCGAAAGATGAACATCAAGTAGTGATGTATTGAACATTAGTAAATGATGTAATGAACATCACTAATGCATCAAGCCCAATTATATGTAGATCATGGCACCATTGTACTACAAAGATCACTACTTTCTTTTCTGCTTGGATATGCGAAAGAAAAACAATGAAGTAGTGTACATCATTGACAGCCGTAAGAGCAACTGAAACATGACTTTATCTCATCGCAAGGCATATGGGTGCGTGCTCGATGAAATAGTATTTATTTTGTTCACTAATTTCATACAGCTGTATCTTTTTTTTTTTTTAAAATTATATGATAGTAGCTCAAAAAATGCTTCATATGTAATCAGACATGCTTTCCATCTGCCAAAAGTCTTTGGGCTGTGGGCGGCACAGTGTTGTGACCGAAGTTGAATGCAAGCCTTTACGGATGCATTGGCGGTCGGCGACAAATAAAATGGACAGTGGCGTTTACTGTATGCGTCATATGGAAACATTCTTCGACCCCACCAACTGGGAATGTGGTCTAGAAGAGGACGATGTAAGTCGGCATGCTAAATCCGCATTTGTTGACTTCATATATTGTTAGCTTAATTATCATTTTTTTTCCAGCAAGAGATGTTAGATGTGCTGAGGAGTAGATATTGCCACACCCTCATCATGTATGATTGGAACCAGTTGAAGGGCGATGTCCAGACAAAAGCAAGCCATTGGTTCAGGACGGGCTGCATTGCAACGGCTTGACTTGTAGCTACTTCACGCTTTGATCAGTTGATGTTGTGTTTGTGGTGACATAACAAAAACGAACACCATGTGCGTTTTTACTTAAATGTATTTTGTTTGTCAAACTATGGGATATTGTATTGGTTTGAACTTCTGCTGAATAAATAGCATGGTATTGTGACATGAGCATCATATATGTGCCGAAATGTACATCACGTGCATGTCAAATGAACATCAGGTGATGTTAACGATGAACAACGGTGTACAATATCGTGGACATCCAAAATGATCTTACATAAGGTTTTGAACATGCACCATTTGGTTATTGTTAAGTCGTTGAGTATGTAATGTATTATGACACCAAGTTGTATTAAACATTTACCAATAATATATTTTTCAACGAACATCAAGTATTTATGAAATGAGCATAAAGTTATTGTGTAATGTATGTTGAGTATTTAAGTTCATGTAATTAACATCAGGGTTCTTAAATAATCCATTAAGTATCGGTGAAAGGACATTAAGCATTATGGAATGAGCAATAAGGTCTGTTTATAAGAACATCCAGGTTCATAATGGACGTGAGCATGCTACATTTTTGTTATTAGTAGGTCGTTTGAGCATGTAATGGGTCTTGCCACAAAAAAAGTTCACAATCATTTAAGTTTAAATGGACACCAAGTTGTAGTAAACATTTACCAATAATCTATTTTTCAAATGAACATCAAGTACATAGGAAATGAGCATCAAGTTATAGTGTAATGTATATCGAGTATTTAGGTTCATGTGGTATTTGCCACCTAAATGCACCAACTGTCATTTCGGTTGAAATATATCATTAGCCCCAATACTTTCCGTGATGAACAATATATACTTGAGAAAAACGAACAACATGTTTATGCGAAATGAACACCATATATTTGTTGGATGTACATCGAGTTGTTGTGCAATGAGTAGCTATGTATATGCATTAACTGTCATGTAATTAACATCAAGGTTCTTAAATAATCCATTAAGTATCATGGAAAGGACATTAAGCATTATGAAATGAACAATAAGGTCTGTTTATAAGAACATCCAGGTTCGTAATGGCCGTGAACATGCTACATTTTTGTTATTAATAGGTTGTTTGAGCATGTAATGGGTATTGCTACAAAAAATGTTCACAATCATTCAAGTTTAAATGGACACCAAGTTGGATTAAACAGTTATCAACAATCTGTTTTTCAGATGAACATCAAGTACATAGGAAATGAGCATCACGTTATAGTGTAATTTACATCGAGTATTTAAGTTCATGTGGTATTTGCCACCTAAATGCACTAACTGTCATTTAGGTTGATATATATAATTAAACAGTCACCAACAATCTATTTTTCAGATGAACATCAACTACATAGGAAATGAGCATCACGCTACAGTGTAATGTACATCGAGTATTAAGGTTCATGTGCTATTTGCCACCTAAATGCACTAACTGTCATTTAGGATGATATATATAATTAGCCCCAATACTTTCCGTGATGAACAATATATACTTGAGAAAAATGAACAACATGTTCCTACGAAATGAACACCATACATTTGTTAGATGTACGTCGAGTAGTTATGCAACGAGTAGCTATGTATATGTAGAAACTTCTACTAATAATAAAAATGGATACCATAAATCAGATTCACATGTTCATTCATGGAAAACGCACCATCCGAGTCTAACAAAAACACATGTCAACTAAAACAAACAACATAACATATAGCAAAACTGTCAGATCCGATCGTCAACGACAGAACATAAAGCAAAACGAACATCAAGTTTCTGCGAAATAAACACCATACTAAACTGAGACACGCACACACTTTGGTACATCATCCAAAATGCTCTGGACAAGTCCTGGCATCATGCGATGCTATCTGGCCGCAACAATGGCACCTCCTTGCACGCGCCCTTCTCTCAGTAGCAACCTCCATTGCTGTCTTCGTCCTCTTGCCTCTTCCCTTCATGGTCGAAGCCGGTGGGGGGTGAATGGTAACCTCTATAGGGACAGATGTTCCAAAATACGTTTCAAAGTCAGTAGACGCGTTGCTCGATGACCCTCCAACACTTAATGACTCGAGCCTTGAGATCAGAGCATTTGTTCGATCAATGGTCCACCTCAGCTTTGTTTCATCCCCGTCGGCAATGTCCATGCACTTATAAAATGATCTCCACGCCTCATTAGTTAATTATTTCTGGCGGGTTACCTTGTTTGAAATGATCATAAAATGATAACACGATCAACAATCATTATAATTCAGGTGAACATGAACAGTATAATAATTGAGATGAACATCAACAACGATGAACATCAACCATGTATGGGATTAACATCAACTATGAATGGGATGAACATCAACTATGAATGAGATGAATTTCATACATGACTTTATGAAAATGAACGTGGAGGTATGTGCAATTGAACTTCAACGTGTTGTATAATGATTGAAGTTGTACATCAATAATGATTGACATGAACCTCAAATATAACTGGCATGAACATCATGTATATCTGAGATGAATTTCATATGTATGAAGCTGAATGAACATCAAACTTATGTGACATTATAAACTAACACTTAACGTAGTTAAGCAATGTGTTTTTGTGTTACCTTGTCGCACCCCTCAGTGACAATACGGTCCATTGAATCGGTACCGCTTCGCTGCATTCTTTGTCCAACGTTCCACTATTAGTGTAGATGGGATGTGGTCAAGATGATGGATGACCAGCAAAGCATGTGCACAGGGAATCTCTTGCAGGCTATAATATGGGCAATCACAAGTTATATCGTTCGTCAACTTGTTGTGCACAACATGTCTGGCCTTTCTATCACCCTTTTGACATATTGTGTAAGTGGAATCATGTTCCACTTTCCCCAACTCTGAGATGTAACAGTCATTTATAGCATCCACAACTTGTTGTTGGAACAACCGAAAATTCTGATGCGTGTATATTGTTCTGGCATGCCTCTCTATCGTCGAACGCGTCTCCAATTGCGACAGTGAATTACATGTGGCATGGTCAAGTTCTACAACACGGTTTCGCTGAGCATCAACCACATATTCAAATCTAGCCCAAAACTCAACAAAACTCAAAGTTGGGCACATTAGTTTCCCAAACATTGAGTTTTCACTTTCTGACCCAGATGTCGTCCGCAAAACCCCCCCAAGTGGATGGTTCGTGAAGTACGCATGAACCCATTCCGCTCATTTCTCATATATGTCAGCCAACCATGAATTCTCAGAGAGCTCGTATTTCTCAATCATTGCAGCCCACATTTCCTAAAATTCATCCGGAGTCTCGGATGCCCAGACGCACAATTTTATGTCGTTGATGAACTCCTCACTCCCATTTAGCTTGTGTCCAACCTTTTCAGGGAGTTTGCGCATGATGTGCCATATGCAATACCTGTTTATCATTATAGTCACCAATAATTATGTATATAATATCATCCTGTGTATTGTAAAACAAATGAACATCCATCAACGACAAAATGAACATCAGGACCCACCATTCACGTTGAATTTAAAAACTCATCCATAACAATACATCTTGTTTATGGACGTTAATATCGTTTGTTAAGCTCTTCAAATGACATTTTTAACCAAACACAATAAACCCCATATGATGGCAACACATGATTACAATAAACATCAATCCACTAAATATGATCATTAATGCACATTCACATTCACATTAACTACCTTGTGAAATGGACATCTAAGTATAGTGACATGAACATACACATATTGAAATGAACATCATGTTGTTCTATACAATGAACATCAAGTGCCAGAGTAATGAACATCAAACAGCTATTGACATGATGACCAATTGTAATGGAATGAGCATGTGTATACATACCTGTGGATCGAATTAGTGAACACTGTGTCAACCGCTTCTTTTATCGCCAAGTCCTGATCGGTGACTATCGTATCAGGATGATAGCCTTGCATCACGTCAGCGAACTTCTGAAATAGCCACACAAACGACGCCGTTTTCTCATCTCTCAATAAATCAGCCCCAAACGACACAAGTTTTCGATGGTGATTGACCCCAGTGAATGCCGCAAACACCATTTTGTACTTGTTTGTCTTATGCTTTGTGTCAAATGAAAGTAGCTCGCCAAACGATGCGTAGTCACGCTTACTTTCAGAATCACACCAGAAAACGCACTTCAACTTATTATCATCATCAAATTCAAATGCATAGTAAAACCCAAGGTCTCTCGGCTTGTTCCTCCTCAATATCTCTACAAACATTTCAACATCCAAGTCGACCAACACATTCTTCAACGATTGGTGATAGTTACACATGTCTTGGAGCATACAACCAACACCTTCGTATAACCCGACTGTCTCTTTAAATAGATGAAACGACTGCGACGGCCCAACGTTAGCTCTTGCAAACTTGTTCATCACGTCTATATGAATGCGACAGTCATTGCGGGTCGACCTCTCTCAATGTCGTTTGCTGGGCATTGTAACTTCATGACTGTGGCCGACGTTGAACGTAACCACCTTAAACTTCCCATCTTCCGTTGACCGTAGTGTTAACTTTGCGATACAGCCTTCCCTTGTCACAGGTTTACGCCTCCTTGTAACCACTGCGGTGACTACTCCATCTGCCCCTTCAGGATCAACTTGTCTTTCCTCCGTTTCATCCGAATGTAACCCAATGCGCACCCCTTCATATATTGTCATTGTTATCTTCTTCCCGGGCGTCCACCCTTCTTTCGAACAGACAAATAGTGATAAGTGCTTCTTGTATATATGAAAACTTGGTTGTTTTGATGAGAAATTGGGGAATATTTGATTTAATTATATTATTTTATGCCCGAATTTCCCATATTACGATTGGTTTGGAGTTTGGTGAGTTTTGTAGGTAATTTGTTAAGAATCGATGTAAACCGAGCCAAAAAATCAAGTGTAGATCCAAGTTATATGCATAAAGGACCAAGAAGTGAGAAGTTGGATCTCCCAAGGCCCAAAGAGCTCCTAGACCCGAGATATCAGTGACACGAGTGCCCAAGACAGGGGCACGGGTCGTGTCTATGGCCAGAAAGTGCAGAATTTGATGCAGGGAGCTGACACGGGTAGTGCCTAGGGGGGCACGGTCCGTATCGATAGAGGGGCACGTGTCACCCCCGCGGTCCGTGTCACCTGTGTCTTTTCATTTTCGGCGGTTTTGAGTTGCAATTTGCCTATATTATGTTGTTTCCGGCTGTTTATGGAGGCAATCATCATTCTACCATCCTCCATTCCATAACCTAATCCTAATCATATCCTTCATTCATCCATATTCCATCCACCATTGAAGATTAAGAGAAGATTGAAGATCGATGAGCAACTTGAGCAAACTTTGAAGTGGAGGAGCAAAAGTCCTCCATTAGTGATTTCTAGCAAGATTGTTCTTCCCTTTAGTTTATTTCTCATTCTCTCATAGACTTTTATATGCTTTCTAGGGTAGATTTCAATTGCTTTGTAGTTGCAAACATGAATAGTGAGTAGTTCTTTTAGTTTGGGGGATAAACCTTTGAAGTTGTTTGATGAAGTGACTTTGTTGGATTGAATAGACATGAACTTAGTTTGTTTCAATCTATTTGGTCTTTGAATTGAATTGTTATTGCTTTTGCTTGATCACCAACTGCAAGTAAATAGGTTGTTGAATGAAGTACCGAAAGGAGAAGTTTGATTACCCGAAAACCTAGATAAAACTAATTAAAATTGACTAGACATAGAAGTTTTAATTAGGGTTCTTGTGATAATTAGATCTTTAACCTTGACTAAATCAAAATAACCACGAAAGTAGGTGCTTGGTTAGTCTTGGCAATTCGCTCTAGTGACAAAATCTCATTGCGAAGCGTTTTATGCTATTATCGCACCTTGATTGTGCACTAATGAAATGAATGTTCAATCCACATTGTTGATTCGTTACTTGACTTAGGTTTCATCCCCTGAACGCCTTTTTACCTTGATTAAATCAGAAAAGTTTGTGTGAATATTAGTTTGTTTAGTCCTTGATTGTGATTAGAATTAGAATTAGTGACTTCAAACCAAAAACGGATCGACTTAGCTATCAACTAGGAGGCTAGTTCAGTGCATTGAAAGGAAAAGTCCCTGTGGGAATGACCTTGATTCATGCTACAATTTAACCCGTGCACTTTGGCGCCTTTGCAGGGGACTTTGTCACTAGCCAGCCATTGAACGAATACCCTAAGGTTGCCTAAGTCATTTATTTTCTGTTTTGATTTTCCTTGGTGTTTTGGTTTTGTCTTGCCAGGTTTACTCTACGTGCATGCAAAAAGCTCCACTCTTTGAGTTTGATCCTGAAATCGAAAGAACCTTTCGCTCCCGGCGTAAGAAGCAAAAGTTAGAGCACGCTCGGAGGAGACAAGAAGAGAATCCCAAGCGAAAGAACGCCATGTCCGGTGGCAGCGGCGGTGGCGGTGGCGGCGAGCCTAGAGTCACGCTTGGCTCTTATGTGATGCCCAATGTCAAAAATCAACCCAAGAGTGGCCGCTGATGATTTCGAGCTGAGGAGTTCACTCTTCAATTTGGTGAAGGCCAACCCATTCCATGGCCTCCCCAATGAAGATCCCAACCGGCACCTTCGCTATTCAACCAAGCATGTGAAGCCTTTAAGGCAAATGGTGCAACGCCCGATGCAATAAAGCTGCGATTGTTTCCCTTCTCACTTGAAGCGAAGGCTTGGGAGTGGTTGGATTGTCTTCCATCCAGCTCTGCCATCACCACTTTTGACCAACTTGCTAGCGTATTCTTGGCGAAGTACTTTCCTCCTAGCAAGTTGACGAGCCTCCTCAACATTTGTCCAAGAGCCGGATGAGTCCCTCTATGAAGCATGGGAGAGGTTCAAGGACCTCTTACGTCAATGCCCCCACCATGGATTCGAACCTTGGGTTCCGATTCAAGCCTTCTACAACGGGGTGGATGACAACTTGAGGGCCAACATCTTGGCGGCGGCGGGAGGTAACATCATGTCCAAAACAGTGGCGGAACTTCAAACCTTGATTGAGGAGATGGCAATCAATAGCTACTAGTGGTCAAAGCCCCATTCCAAGAGGACGGGAGGTAAGTATGAAGTTGATGCTATTTCTACGTTGAATGCTAAGTTGGATGCCATGACTAAGAAGATGGATTTGTTTAATGTGAATGCTCCCCCTCCCCAACCATGTGCGTCGTGTCAATCATATGAGCATGAGACCTTGAATTGTCCTAGTGGGTTGGTTTGTAATGAATCGACCGAAGTGGTTAACTATGTTGGTAACCCTTCTAATAGGCAAAACTTTTACCCTTTCTCTAATACCTACAATCCCGGTTTTAGGTTCCACCCAAACTTTTCTTATTGGAACAATAACCAAATGGGTCAACCCCAAGGGCAAAGACAACCCCAAGCACCTCTACCTCAAGCTCCCCAAAAGCCTAATCTAGAGGCCATGATACAAGCTTTGATGTTGTCTTAACAACAACACCAACAACGACAACTTGAGCATCAACAAAGACAAGATGAGGTGATTAAGGCCTTAGATATGAAAGTTGACCTTATGAGCACCCACACTTAAATGCTTGAGAATCAAATTGCTATACAAGCTAGTACCTCCACTACCCCTCCGGGAATATTTCCCGGAAAGCCCGTATCTAACCCTAAGGAACAATGTCAATCCATAACCTTAAGGAGTGGGACACAATTGGAGGGGCCTAAAGATCCTAGGATTGAGCATGAGGTGATTGATGTGCCTAAAGATGTTGAAAATGATGTGGTTGATGCTGAGAATGTTGTGGTTGATGAGGAGGTGTCTTCGCCCTCCAAAGATTCTGTGATTGATGTTGATGTGCAAAAGGAGAAAGAGCCTCTTAATGACCCACCGAAAACTCCCCAAAGGATTTATACTCCGTCCGTGCCTTTCCCTCAAAGATTGGCTAGGGCTAAACTTGACAAACAATTTGGGAAGTTCTTGGAGGTCATCAAGAAGCTCGAGATTAGTATACCATTCACCGAGGCCTTGTCTCAAATGCCCGCATATGCCAAATTTTTGAAAGAAATTTTAAGCAACAAGAGAAGGCTAGAAGAGCATGAGACAATGGCTTTGACTGACCGTTGTAGCGCCGCGATCCAAAACAAGATTCCTCCTAAGCTTAAGGATCCTGGTAGCTTCACCATTCCGTGTGTTGTAGGGAACATTTTCATTGATCGTACTTTGTGTGATTTGGGGTCAAGTGTGAACTTGATGCCCCTTTCTTTGTCTCAAAAACATGGTATGGGTGAGCTGAAACCCACTACCATGTCCCGACAACTTGCTGACCGTTCTGTGAAATACCCCTTGGGTATACTTGAGGATGTCCCTATCAAGGTGGGTGACATCTTTGTGCCTGTTGACTTTGTGATACTTGATATGAATGTGGACTTGTGGACCCCAATCATTCTTGGAAGGCCTTTCTTGGCCACTTCGGGGTGTTGTGTTGATGTGAAAAATGGCAAGATGACTTTTGATGTGGGAAGTGATAAGATTGAGTTTAATGTGAATAAAGCTTCCAAATTTCCTTCTATTTCCGATGATTGTAACTTCGTTGATTCGATTGAGGGAATAGTTAGGGAACATGAGACTAACCATTGGCCAAGTGATGATCCACTTGAGCTATGTTTGCTGTTTTGTGACTATTTGCAGGATGATGATGGAGGTCCATCTACACCAGCAATGACAGTTGGCACAGCAAGGAAGGAGGAGAGGACTTTCTGTCCTGAGGTCCTCAGCAGGTCCTTCACCCAATGGGACTTAGCTCGGAATTCAGGAGGGATCAAGTCCTTCCTGCAGCAAGCATGAAGTGTTAGAACAGAAAGGTCCTAAGGGAATTTTGGAGTTTTCAAAGGAAGTAAGGTGATAACCCCTGGGTCCTGTGCAGAAGGAAACCTTGGCCTTAGAACCTAAGTCCAGTTGGTGCAATTGGACCTTGGCAGAACCCCAACATGTGAAATCAGGGTTCAGGTTATCTTAAGGTCTATTACAAGTTGCAACAACTCAAGGCCTTGTCATTTGGTGGTTTCCATATGTCCCTAAAGTCATTTACTACTACTGTTCGAGGAGTGCCGGTGACTGATGTCCTTGGGCATTCCCTACAGCATGTTGGTTCATAAAGTGCAGGCAACATCATGCAGCAGGGATAGTGTTAGCATTTTCAACAGTATTGAGGTCATTTGGTCATTTTCCTTTCAATAATCGAATGTCCTTAGTTGCTAATATTCCCAGCCATTTCAGAAGCCAAGAAGAAGATTATAATACACTTAGTGGAAGCATGACTAATACTTGACAAGCAGCTGCTAGCACAATTTGATCCAACCAGCAACATTTTTTATTTCTTTTGCTATTTTCTTCATAGAATCTTATATAATTAGGTATTAAATAGCTTTCTTATGTATCTTAAGTTAGCTTATCAGTAGATTAGAGGTTTCCTAATGCTTAGGAAAGCCTTAATCAGTCGGTACAGCCAGCTACTTGCTGAAAGTAGCAATATAAGTAGCTACTATTGTATTTTTTGTATTCAACTTCGAGTGAATGAATGAGAAACCAGTCAAGCTTGCTCCTGTGTGTTTGTGAGTGCCTCTAAAAACTCTCCATTGTTTCTACTTGTCTGTAACTAAGCTTTGGCAAGCTTAGAAGGTGTTAAGTAGAGCTCGGTGCATGTTCTGGTGGTGTGGACTGTATCCAATGCATAGCTGAGTTTGCCCTTGTGCTTCTTGCTGTGGTGTGGTCTGTATCAGTGAGAGTCACAGGTTTTTCTATCTTCTTTTATTTGTTTTTCGTTCCTTGATGCTATTCCATCCCTAGGAAGAGCTTAGCTTGAACAGAAAACAAGACAGTAAGGTCCTTGGTGTAGTCCAGGCCAGTGCACTCTGATTTCCTTTGGTCTGTACATACATCAGCTTTGGTATAAGAGTTGTGTTACCTTCTTGGTGAGCTTCTTGTTGGTTACATGATGTCTGCTAGTAGAACTGCCGAGGATGTGGCTGAACAAGCTCTTAGGGAGAATGCTGAGTTGGAGAAACAGGTGCAATATTTGAGAGATCAGTTGAAGAACTATTATATTTGAAGAAGCAAAAGTTTAAGGAAGACTCTGATTATGAAGAAGAAGGGAGTACTTATTCCAGTAATCCTTTTGGTGAAGAAGAGGGTCCTAGTGGAAGTAAGAAAGTTAGGAATAGACAGAGGAAGGCTGGAATGGATGACAAATAAGATTTCAAGGTGGAAATTCTTGAATTTGAAGGTCAGTTAGACACTGAAGTATTCTTGGACTGGCTGCAGACTGTAGAAAGGGTTTTTGATCTGAAGGAGGTTTCTGAAGAGAAGAAGGTTAAGCTTATTGCTCTGAAATTGAAGAAACATCCTTCAATCTTGTTGTCTAACCTACAGAAAAGAACAGACGAGGGAAAAGCTGAAGTCTAAATTCTTTCCTGTGAACTACCTTAAGGAGAATTATGGAAAACTGCAACATTTGGTGCAAGGTAGCAAGTCTGTGGAGGAATACACAAAGGAGTTTGAACATCTTTCGTGGAGGTGTGATCTCAAGGAGAATGAAACACAAGTTCTGGTGAGATTTCTGGCAGGATTGAATGAAAGCATTAGGAATGTGGTGGAACTGCATCCCTACACTACTTTGGATGAGCTTAGTTCTCTGGCTCACAAGGTAAAGCTGCAAAGGAGGTCCAGAGGGAAGGAGTTTGCTGCTAAAACCCCATATAAACCTCAACCTGAACCTTTTACCTATGCCAGAACCTACCCCACAGCCAAAAGAACCCCCTTTACCCCAAGATATCCCATAAAACAAGCTACTTCCCCACAAAAACAACCCCCAGCTCCTCAAAGAAACCCAAACCCCATTGCTACTGATAATAGGAGATGTTTCAGGTGTCAAGGATTAGGGCACATAACTTCAGAATGTCCTAATAAGAGAGTGGTGACCTTGGCTGATTATCAAGCTTCATGGTTTGCTGAACCTAAAGTTGAGGAGGAAGAGGAAGTACATCCAGAAGGAGAATTGCTTGATCCTGTGTATGATGAAGTAAAGGAAGATCCTGATGAAGGAGAGCTATTGGTGATAAGGAGAGCCCTTAGTAGTTCTTCTATGGAAACAGGACATGAACAAAGGGAAGCCTTATTTCATGCAAGATGCACTGTGAAAGGAAAGGTCTGCTCTATTATTGTGGATGGTGGCAGTTGTACAAATGCAGCTTCACAGGAAATGGTGAAGAAGTTGCAGCTGGAGACTTCATTACATCCAGCACCCTATTCTATTCAGTGGTTGAAATCTAGCAGAGATATCCCTATTACAGAAAGGTGTTTGGTGAGTTTTTCAATAGGAAAATCTTATCATGATTCTGTCTGGTGTGATGTCTTGCCTATGGATGCATGTCATTTGTTGTTGGGAAGGCCTTGGATGTTTGATAGGTCTGTGCAACATGATGTAAGGGCTAATACTTATACCTTGGTGGTGAACCACAAGAAAATAACCTTAACCCCACTCAAACATACCCAGCCCACAAAGAACCTTTACCTTGAGCCTACCCTTGATCTTTTACTAGCTGCTGAGCATCATGAGTTCAGTGCTTGTAAGGATCTCATCCTACTATCCCCTGATGAACCACAAATCCCACAAAATAACCATCCCCTACTTGTTCCACTCTTGGAAGAGTATACATTTTTATTTCCAGATGAGATGCCTCCAGGATTGCCCCCCAAAAGAGATATCCAGCACAAGATTGATCTAGTCCCAGGATCAGTCTTGCCCAATAAACCTGCTTACAGGATGACTCCAACAGAAACTATAGAGATTCAAAGGCAAGTGGATGATCTTCTTAGCAAAGGAATGATCAGGGAGAGCTTAAGCCCATGTGCAGTATCTGCTCTGTTGGTTCCTAAGAAAGATGGTAGCCAAAGAATGTGTATGGATTGTAGAGCTATAAATAAAATCACAATCAAGTACAGGTTTCCAATACCTAGGCTTGAAGATCTTCTTGATGAGCTCCATGGGTCTCAGGTGTTTTCCAAGATAGATTTGAGAAGTGGTTATTATCAAATCAGAATTTATGAAGGTGATGAATGGAAGACAGCATTTAAAACAAAGGGAGGTCTGTTTGAATGGCTTGTAATGCCCTTTGGTCTTACAAATGCTCCTTCTACATTCATGAGGCTAATGAACCAGGTACTAAAGCCTTTGATTGGAAGTTGTGTGGTTGTTTATTTTGATGATATTTTGGTTTATAGTAAGACAGAGGCAGAGCATCAACAACATTTGAAACAAGTAATGGAAATTCTGTCTAAGGAGAAGCTTTATGGGAATTTGAAGAAATGTCAGTTCTTTACAGACAATTATTTTTCTTGGCTATATAGTATCTGCTGATGGCATTCGAGTTGATCAGGAGAAGATCAAGGCCATTCAAGAATGGCCTATCCCCAGCTCTATGCAGCAAGTAAGAAGTTTTCATGGGCTAGCTTCATTTTATAGAAGATTTGTGAGAAACTTCAGCATTATTATGGCACCTATGACTGAAGTTATCAAAGGGAAGTCTTTTCATTGGACTCCACCAGCACAAAGGTCCTTTGAGCAGATCAAAGAGAAGCTTACAACAGCACCAGTTCTTGCTTTACCGAGCTTTTCTAAAATCTTTGAAGTAGAGTGTGATGCTTCAGGAGTTGGCATAGGAGCTGTCTTATCTCAAGAAGGCAGGCCTATAGCTTACTTCATTGAGAAACTGAATGAAGCAAAGAGGAAATACAATACTTATGATAAAGAATTTTATGCAATTATTCGAGCTCTTGAGCATTGGAGACATTATTTGGTTGGAGGAGAATTTATTTTGTATAGTGATCATGAAGCCCTGAAATATATTCAAGGACAGCACAAGCTTAATCCCAGGCATGCTAAATGGGTCGAGTTTATGCAATCTTTTCATTTCATGATCCATCATAAGTCCGACAATATGAACAAGGGAGCTGATGCACTTTCCAGAAGATTTTTCTTATTACATATCCTGTATTCCAGAATCCTAGGATTTGAGCAACTGAAGGTCCTTTATGCTACAGATGATGATTTTAACGACAAGTTTCAGCCTTGTCAACAGCATCCTCGGGGTCTGTATCACACAGATCAGGGATTCTTATTTAAAGGTAGCAGATTATGTATTCCTAGAAGTAGTATAAGGGAATTATTAATCTCAGAAGTACATGGAGGAGGATTAGCAGGACATTTTGGCATAGAGAAGACATTGCTTATGCTCAAAGAACATTATTTCTGGCCAAAGATGGGAAGAGATATAGAGCATTTGGTCAAGAGGTGTAGCATATGCCAATTATCTAAGAGTGAAAGTCTACCTCAAGGATTTTATACCCCTTTACCAGTTCCTAAAGGTCCCTGGGAAGATGTCAGTCTTGATTTCATCGTGGGACTTCCAAGAACTCAGAGAGGTAAAGACTCTATTATGGTTGTTATTGATAGATTCTCAAAAATGGCTCATTTTATTCCTTGCTATACAACCTATGATGCTGTTAAAGTTTAACACTAACTCAAGATGGGAACCTTAGGTGCACTCTTAAGAAGCCTTGTAGCAAGAAACAAAGGAAGTTGGGATACTATGCTACCTCAGGCAGAATTTGCTTTTAATAGAGCCCCCAGCAAAGCTACTGGTTATTCACCTTTTCAAGTGGTTTATGGTCTGAATCCAATTACTCCTTTGGATTTGGTACCCCAAGCTACTTCAATCAAGTTTAGCTATGAAGCTGATTTAAGGGCCAAGCAAATTAAAGAGTTCCATCAACAAATCCAACAGCAAATTGAGACGCATAATGAGAAGGTGGCAGCAACAGCAAATCAAAAGAGGAGAAGAGTTGTGTTTACTCCAGGTGACTTGGTATGGGTACACCTTAGGAAAGACAGGTTTCCTAGCAAGAGAAAAGGGAAGCTTGTTTCCAGGGCTGATGGTCCTTTGAGGTGCTTGAGCAAGTTAATGAGAATGCTTATAAGTTGGCTCTATCTGAAGACTATGGAGGAAGTGCAACCTTCAACATTGCTGATCTTAGACCTTATTATCCAGCAGAGGAGGGTTTACCAAGTTTGAGGTCAAACTTTTCTGCACCAGAGGAGGATGATGGAGGTCCATCTACACCAGCAACAACAGTTGGCACAGCAAGGAAGGAGGAGAGGACTTTCTGTCTTAAGGTCCTCAGCATGTCCTTCACCCAATGGGACTTAGCTAGGAATTCAGGAGGGATCAAGTCCTTCCTGCAGCAAGCATGAAGTGTTATAACAAAAAGGTCCTAAGGGAATTTTGAAGTTTTCAAAGGAAGTAAGGTGATAACCCCTGGGTCCTCTACAGAAGGAAGCCTTGGCCTTAGAACCTAAGTCCAGCTGGTGCAATTGGAACTTGGCAGAACCCCATCTTGTGAAATCAGGGTTCTGGTTATCTTAAGGTCTATTACAAGTTGCAACAACTCAAGGCCATGTCATTTGGTGGTTTCCATATGTCCCTAAGGTCATTTACTACTACTGTTCGAGGAGTGCCGGTGACTGATGTCCTTGGGCATTCCCTACAGCATGTTGGTTCATAAAGTGCAGGCAACATCATGCAGCTGGGATAGTGTTAGCATTTTCAACAGTATTGAGGTCATTTGGTCATTTTCCTTTCAATAATCGAATGTCCTTAGTTGCTAATATCCCCAGCCATTTCAGAAGCCAAGAAGAAGATTATAATACAGTTAGTGGAAGCATGACTAATGCTTGACAAGCAGCTGTTGGCACAATCTGATCCAGCCAGCAATATTTTTTATTTCTTTTGTTATTTTCTTCATATAATCTGATGTAATTAAATATTAAATAGCTTTCTTATGTATCTTAAGTTAGCTTATCAGTAGATTAGAGGTTTCCTAATACTTAGCAAAGCCTTAATCGATCAGATGACCACTACTTCAAAGTAGCAATATAAGCAGCTCCTATTGTATTTTTTGTATTCAACTTCGAGTGAATGAATGAGAAGCCAGTCGAGCTTGCTCCTGTGTGTTTGTGAGTGTCTCTAAAAACTCTCCATTGTTTCTACTTGTCTGTAACTAAGCTTTGGCAAGCTTAGAAGGTGTTAAGTAGAGCTCGGTGGTGTGGACTGTATCCAGTGCATAGCTGAGTTTGCCCTTATGCTTCTTGCTGTGGTGTGGTCTGTATCAGTGAGAGTCACAAGTTTTTCTATCTTCTTTTATTTGGTTTTCGTTCCTTGATGTTATTCCATCCCTAGGAAGAGCTTAGGTTGAACAGAAAACAGGACAGTAAGGTCCTTGGTGTAGTCCAGGCTAGTGCACTCTGATTTCCTTTGGTCTGCACATACATCATATGACAACCCCGAGGTTGTAATTTGTGCTGAGTTGTTGGAAGCATCCCCACCCTTCCCACCGGGGTTTGCCAAGATTGAGAAGCTGGAGGTTGAAGAAGAGCCTACACATGCTGCGAAAAAGGCTCCGAAAGTGGAATTGAAGCCTCTTCCATCTTCATTGAGGTATGGGTTTCTAGGTCCTAATTTTACATATCATGTCATTGTGAATGCAACCTTGAACAAATCTGAAAATTCTGCTTAGTTGGAAGTTTTAAGATTGCATCGCAATGCCATAGGATACACTCTTGATGACCTAAAGGGAATTCACCCTTCGTTTTGCATGCATTGCATCCTTATGGAGGAAAATCATAAGCCATCCATTGCACATCAAAGGAGGCTTAACCCCACCATGAAAGATGTTGTGAAAAAAGAGGTTTTGAAACTGTTGAAGGCCGGTATTATCTACCCTATCTCCGATAGTGAGTGGGTAAGCCCGATCCATGTTGTGCCTAAAAAGGGGGGAATGACTGTTGTGAAAAATGATAAAAATGAATTGATCCCCACTAGAACGGTAACGGGTTGGCGAATGTGTATTGACTATAGGAAATTGAACAAAGCCACCCGGAAAGACCACTTTCCCCTTCCTTTTGTAGACCAAATGCTAGAAAGACTTGCAAAGAATTCCCATTTTTGCTACCTAGATGGCTATTCCGGATTTTTCCAAATCCCGATTCATCCAAAAGACCAAGAGAAAACCACTTTTACTTGTCCTTTTGGAACTTTTGCATATCAGAGAATGCCTTTTGGGTTGTGTAATGCACCCTCTACTTTTCAAAGATGTATGATGGCTATATTCTCCCAATTTATTGAGGACATAATGGAGGTTTTTATGGATGATTTTTCAGTTTATGGCACCTCATTTGAACATTGTTTAAATAATTTGAAAAAGGTGCTAAATCGAAGTGAAGAAGTTAACTTGGTCTTGAATTGGGAAAAGTGCCATTTTATGGTGCAAGAGGGGGTAGTTCTTGGTCATGTTGTTTCATCTAAGGGCATTGAAGTTGATAGAGCAAAGGTGGAGGTGATTGAAAAATTGCCGCCACCAAATACTGTAAAAGGTGTGAGGAGTTTTCTTGAACATGTTGGTTTTTACCAGCGGTTCATAAAAGATTTTTCAAAAATTGCAAAACCTCTCACCCGATTTCTCATCAAAGATGTGCCCTTTGACATTATTGAAGAATGTTTGAGTGCTTTTCTCAGGTTGAAGGAAGCTTTGATCACCGCCCCTATCGTACAAGCATCGGATTTGGATTTGCCCTTTGAAGTGATGTGCGACGCAAGCGATCATGCGGTGGGGGCTGTTTTGGGGCAAAGGAAGGACAACAAGCCCTATGTGATTTACTATGCAAGCAAGACGTTGGATGGAGCTCAAGTTAATTATGCTACCACCGAGAAGGAGTTCTTAGTGGTTGTCTTCGGTTTTGACAAATTCCGCTCTTATTTGATCAATTCCAAGGTGATTGTTTTCACGGACCATGCTGCTCTACGACACCTCTTGACTAAGGCGGATTCTAAGTCTCGCCTCATTGGATGGGTCCTCTTACTCCAAGAGTTTGACCTCGAGATCCGAGAC
Organism: Portulaca oleracea; assembly: GCA_029582165.1. Classification (NCBI taxonomy): domain Eukaryota; kingdom Viridiplantae; phylum Streptophyta; class Magnoliopsida; order Caryophyllales; family Portulacaceae; genus Portulaca; species Portulaca oleracea. The sequence continues at coordinate 17,570,208 of CM055886.1, read as the reverse complement.
AAACAAGGATTGCAAAATGTGGTGGCCGATATCATCTTTCAAGATTGCAACTTGAGGCTACAAGTGATGACGACATTCCCATTGATGATTCCTTCCCACGTTAACAACTCTTTGTTCTTGCTCATGATGCATATCATACTTCAATGCATCAAAAGGAAGCTCTTAAAGACGTCACAAACCTACTACAACTCATTTCAAGTGGTTTCTCACATGACATCACGGGTATCTCCTACACTAAGAGATTTTTGAGCTCCTTATCTCAAGAGTCTTGAAGTTCTCATTCAGCCATATGATGGAGCTATTCTTTATGAACATTTTGGCTTTTGAATCTTTAGTATTGGAGTTGTATTTTAGGAGATATTGTATTTTCTTTAAAGTGATGTAATATGTAAGTGGGATGATGTAAGCCCTTAAGGGGTCTTTTCTTGATGATGGGTGACGCCTAAAGGGTGGGTCTCTACTATAAATAGACCCCCTTAGGCCTCTTGTAAGACACATCTCATTCATATTGAAATAAACACAAATCTCTCTAAAGTTGCTATGCTTTAGTTTTCTCTCTAGTTTTGGCTAGAATTCGAATTCCCTTTGGGTTTTCGTGAGGAATCTCCTCTTCTAATCCAAGATTGAGCATTCTTGGGTGGTGTAAAGGAGGAGTAGGAGCTCTTGAAGATTGTGGTGTGGCTATAGCAATTGGAGAGGCTTCGTTGCTCAATTCTATCAAGTTCTTTTTCACGTCTCTCGTTTGGTTCTTTTTGATTGGTACGTTTTTGCTAGTCTTTGTTTCTCTTGATTGTCTTTTTAGTCATTTGCATTAGAACTCTCGTCCATAGCCATCCATTTCATTCCAAATTCCTTCGTTCATGCGTTTCTTTAAGAAATCAACAATCACAAGTTCTATCTTGTGAACGATCCGTTTTCATTTCGTGTATGATGAATTGTTTTTGATTCATTATGCATCAAAAGTGATGCATATCATACATCAATGCATCAAGAGGAAGCTCTTAAAGACGTCACAAACCTACTACAACTCATTTCAAGTGGTTTCTCACATGACATCACGGGTATCTCCTACACTAAGAGATTTTTGAGCTCCTTATCTCGAGAGTCTTGAAGTTCTCATTAAGCCATATGATGGAGCTATTCTTTATGAACATTTTGGCTTTTGAATCTTTAGTATTGGAGTTGTATTTTAGGAGATATTGTATTTTCTTTAAAGTGATGTAATATGTAAGTGGGATGATGTAAGCCCTTAAGGGGTCTTTTCTTGATGATGGGTGACGCCTAAAGGGTGGCTCTCTACTATAAATAGACCCCCTTAGGCCTCTTGTAAGACACATCTCATTCATATTGAAATAAACACAAATCTCTCTAAAGTTGCTATGCTTTAGTTTTCTCTCTAGTTTTGGCTAGAATTCGAATTCCCTTTGGGTTTTCGTGAGGAATCTCCTCTTCTAATCCAAGATTGAGCATTCTTGGGTGGTGTAAAGGAGGAGTAGGAGCTCTTGAAGATTGTGGTGTGGCTGTAGCAATTGGAGAGGCTTCGTTGCTCAATTCTATCAAGTTCTTTTTCACGTCTCTCGTTTGGTTCTTTTGGATTGATGCGTTTTGCTAGTCTTTGTTTCTCTTGATTGTCTTTTTAGTCATATGCATTAGAACTCTCGTCCATAGCCATCCATTTCATTCCAAATTCCTTCGTTCATGCGTTTCTTTGAGAAATCAACAATCACAAGTTCTATCTTGTGAACGATCCGTTTTCATTTCGTGTATGATGAATTGTTTTTGATTCATTATGCATCAAAAGTGGTATCAGAGCTTAGGTTGTTGATATCTCGTGTGTCTTGCATCGTTTTTACCTTGTTTTCATCACAAATCACACGCCATTGTTGAGTTCTTCCAAGAACTCATAAAGAACCCAACAAGAATTCATCAAGAATTCATAAAGAACCCCAAACTCCACAAAGAACCCTAAAACCAAAACACAAACCTACCCAAATCCGTCCCTTACCTACGAGAGTTCTAATTTGACATCAAGATTGAATCAAATGGACGAGTCTCAATCTAGTTCACCTAAGAATGCCGACGCTATGAGGATGCAAATTGAGATGTTGCAAAAACAATTAAAGAATTACATGGATTTGAATCGAGCTTTACAAAAGGAGTCTTTAAATGTTGATCAAGATGCTTCATATGGCACGCCTAGTTCATTCTCAAGGAGAGGTGAACGTTTTGATTTTAAAGTTGAAATACCTGAATTTGATGGTAGTTTAGATCCGGAGGTATTTCTTGATTGGATTCAAACGGTTGAACGTGTGTTTGATTTGAAAGAAGTTAATGATGAGCTAAAAGTGAAGTATGTAGATTGAAGTTGAGAAAGCATGCTAGTATTTGGTGGACTAACCTTCAAAAGAAACGCCAAGCAAAGGGGAAGGATAAGATTCGTTCATGGGAAAAGATGAAGTCCAAATTGCAAGGCAAATTTCTACCTCAAAGTTACGTCCAAGACAACTATGTCAAACTTCAAAAGCTTGTTCAAGGATCCAAATCGGTGGAAGAGTATACTAAAGAGTTTGAACATCTCCTTTGGCGTTGCGATTTAAAGGAGAATGAGCCACAAGTTTTGGTACGTTTCCTAATTAGTTTGAATGATTGGATACGTAATGTTGTTGAGTTACATTCTTATCAATCGTTGGATGAATTAAGTACTTTGGCCTTGAAAGTAGAAAGGCAAAGGAAAGAAAGAGGAAAAGATACCATGAGAACGTACCCTACACAATCCAAACCTTATACCACATGTCCACCTACCCAAACACAATACAAAACTCCACAAAATCAGCCCCCATCCTCCCAAAAACCCTACGACAAAACCCCATAAAATCAGCCATAAAACCCCCCCTCTAAACCCCACGTCCAAGAATCAAGGACATTACCTCCAAGAAGATGTTTTAGGTGCCAAGGGTTGGGTCATATTGCATCCGAATGTCCTAACAAACGTGTAGTCTCTCTTGTTGAATATCAAAGTGCTTTATATGTTGAACCAAGTTGCCATGAAAGTGAGTATGAAGAAGAGCAACTTGAGGAGGATGACGTTTGTGAAGAGGAAAATGTAGAAGAAGCGGATGATGGAGAATTACTTGTGTTCAGAAGGGCATTAAGCGTGGCTTCTACACCAAACGAATTGGAGCAACGTGAAACTATCTTCCATACTAGATGTACGGTTCAAGGGAAGGTATGTTCACTCATTATTGATGGTGGTAGTTTTACTAATGCGGCTTCTACTATAATGGTTGAAAAATTGAAGTTGGAAGTAAGTTCTCATCCCTCTCCTTACAACATACAATGGTTTAGTCATGGGAAGGGTATAAAGATTAATAAACGTGTGCTTATATCTTTATTCATTGGGAAGAGTTATAAAGATCAAATATGGTGTGATGTAGTACCTATGGATGCTTGTCATATTTTACTTGGGAGACCTTGGCTTTTTGATAGGTACGTCACACATGATGGGAGAATGAACACTTATTCCTTCACCATCAACAAGAAGAAGATCACATTGGCCCCATTGCCACCTTCTTCTATTATTCGGCCACCCCAACAAAAGGAGCAAGAAAAGGAGTCCAATATTGTTTCCTTGCTAAAAGCGGATCAACATGAGTTTCATGAGCAAAAGGAGTTGATTTTGGAGAATTTGCAAGAGGAACAAGCTTCCCCAACTATTGAACACCCACGGCTTGCCCCCTTGATGAGGAGATTTGGTCATTTGTTTCCAAAAGACATGCCCCACGGCTTGCCACCAAGGAGGGACATTGAGCATAAGATTGATCTAATTCCGGGAGCTACTTTACCCCACAAGCTAGCATACCGTATTTACCACCAAGAGTCTAAAGAAGTTCATCTGCAAGTTGATGAGCTACTCCAAAAGGGTTTGATACGTCCAAGTATGAGCCCATGCGCCGTTCCGGTGTTACTAGTTCCAAAGAAAGATGGTACTCAACGTATGTGCATGGATTGTAGGTCCATCAACAAAATCACCATCAAATATCGTTTTCCCATTCCACGTTTAGAGGATCTTCTTGATGAACTTTATGGAAGTGTTGTATTTTCAAAGATCGATTTGAAGAGTGGATATCATCAAATTCGCATATGTGAAGGAGATGAATGGAAAACGGCTTTCAAAACCAAAAAAGGCTTATATGAATGGTTAGTGATGCCTTTCGGTCTAACAAATGCTCCTTCTACTTTCATGAGGTTAATGAATCATGTATTGAAACCTTTGATTGGAAAGTGTGTTGTTGTATACTTTGATGACATACTTGTATATAGTAGAAGTGAGAATGATCATGTAAAGCATATAGAGCTAGTTTTGTATATCTTGGAGAAAGAAAAGCTCTACGCCAACTTGGAGAAGTGCTCTTTCTTCTCACCCAAGGTTGTCTTCCTTGGATATGTGCTCTCCAAAGATGGAATCCATGTCGACCAAGAAAAGATCAAAGCTATCCAAGAATGGCCAACACCAACGAGTATACATGAGGTACGATCATTTCATGGTTTAGCTTTTTTCTATAGAAGATTTATCAAGAATTTCTCTACTATTATGGCTCCTATGACCGAATTGTTGAAGCAAAAGGAGTATTCTTGGAGTAAAAACGCTCAATTGGCGTTTGAGAGCATCAAAGAAAAGTTGTGTAACGCACCTCTTCTAGTCTTGCCATGTTTTGACAAAGTATTTGAAGTAGAAGTGGATGCTAGTGGAGTTGGCATTGGTGCCGTCCTTACACAAGAGGGAAGGCCAATAGCCTACTTTAGTGAGAAGTTGAACGAGGCTAAGAGGAAGTATAGTACATATGATAAAGAGTTCTATGCCATTATAAGAGCTCTTGAGCATTGGAGGCATTATTAGCTAAGTGGAGAGTTCATTCTTCATAGTGATCATGAAGCTCTCAAATTCATCCAAGGCCAACACAAGCTTAACCCACGCCATACTAAATGGGTTGAATTTATGCAAGCCTTTCAATTCGTGATCAAACACAAAGCCGGGCACTTGAATAAGGGTGCCGATGCTCTTTTAAGAAGGTACTTACTTACATATATTCTTGATTCTAATGTTGCTGGATTTGAGCATATTAAAGATGATCAAGATTTCAAAGAAGTGTATGTTTTGGCGAAGAAACATCCCCATGAAATGTTTCATATTGAAGATGGTTTCTTATTCAAAGGGAATCAATTATGCATACCAAAGACTTCCTTGCGTGAATTGTTGATTCAAGAGGTCCATGGAGGTGCTTTGGCGGGTCATTTTGGTATAGAGAAGACTTATTTGATGTTGAGAGATTATTACTTTTGGCCAAGTATGGTGAAAGATGTTGAGCATATTGTGAAGAGATGTGGTACGTGCAATCTTACCAAGTCACATGTGTTACCACAAGGCTTATATACACCTCTACCTCGAACTCAAAGAGGTAAAGATTCTATTATGGTAGTTGTAGATCGATTTTCAAAGATGGCACATTTTGTACCTTGCAACACTACATATGATGCTACGAGAGTTGCTACTTTATACTTTGATGAGATTGTTAAGTTGCATGGTATACCCAAGACTATGGTGAGTGATAGAGACTCTAAGTTTCTAAGTCACTTTTGGGTTACTCTTTGGAAGAAGATGGGAACAAAACTCAAATTTAGCACGGCATGTCATCCCCAAACGGATGGACAAACTGAAGTTGTCAACCGTACCTTGGGAGCCTTATTACGAGCTTTGGTGAGTAAGGATAAGAAAAGTTGGGATACTTTGTTGAGCCATGCTGAATTTGCTTATAATCGGAGTCCAAATCGAGCTACAAAGTTATCTCCATTTGAAGTTGTGTATGGTAAGAACCCTCTCAAGCCCATGGATTTATCTCCTATATCTACACCAACTAAATTCAGTTTTGAAGCTAATAAGAGAGTGGAGGAGATTAAGAAGTTACATGAGGAAGTTCGTGAAAAGATTATGAGGTATACTCAAAGGGTTGAAGAGAAGGTCAATCAAAAGAGGAAGAAGGTTATTTTCAAACCTGGAGACATGGTATGGATTCACCTCAAGAAAGAAAGGTTTCCAAATAGAAGAAAAGGGAAATTGAAACCAAGAAGTGATGGTCCTTTTGAAGTGATTGAGAAGATCGGAGATAATGCTTACAAGTTGAAGTTAGATGATGATTATGAGGGAAGTTGTACTTTCAATGTAAGTGATCTCAAACCTTATTATCAAGAAGGTGAAGAGATTCCAAGTTTGAGGGCAAACTTTTCTCAAGAAGGGGTGAATGATGCATATCATACTTCAATGCATCAAGAGGAAGCTCTTAAAGACGTCACAAACCTACTACAACTCATTTCAAGTGGTTTCTCACATGACATCACGGGTATCTCCTACACTAAGAGATTTTTGAGCTCCTTATCTCAAGAGTCTTGAAGTTCTCATTCAGCCATATGATGGAGCTATTCTTTATGAACATTTTGGCTTTTGAATCTTTAGTATTGGAGTTGTATTTTAGGAGATATTGTATTTTCTTTAAAGTGATGTAATATGTAAGTGGGATGATGTAAGCCCTTAAGGGGTCTTTTCTTGATGATGGGTGACGCCTAAAGGGTGGGTCTCTACTATAAATAGACCCCCTTAGGCCTCTTGTAAGACACATCTCATTCATATTGAAATAAACACAAATCTCTCTAAAGTTGCTATGCTTTAGTTTTCTCTCTAGTTTTGGCTAGAATTCGAATTCCCTTTGGGTTTTCGTGAGGAATCTCCTCTTCTAATCCAAGATTGAGCATTCTTGGGTGGTGTAAAGGAGGAGTAGGAGCTCTTGAAGATTGTGGTGTGGCTGTAGCAATTGGAGAGGCTTCGTTGCTCAATTCTATCAAGTTCTTTTTCACGTCTCTCGTTTGGTTCTTTTGGATTGGTACGTTTTTGCTAGTCTTTGTTTCTCTTGATTGTCTTTTTAGTCATATGCATTAGAACTCTCGTCCATAGCCATCCATTTCATTCCAAATTCCTTCGTTCATGCGTTTCTTTGAGAAATCAACAATCACAAGTTCTATCTTGTGAACGATCCGTTTTCATTTCGTGTATGATGAATTGTTTTCGATTCATTATGCATCAGCTCATCAAGTCACCCCTTGGTATACGGATATAGTGAACTTCATTGTTAGTGGTGTACTTCCCCCGGAGATGTCACGGCAACAAAAGAAGAGGTTTCTTTCCGAGTTGAGGAGATATGTTTGGGAGGAGCCTCTGCTTTACAAGCTTTGTGGGGATGGAGTGTATAGGAGATGCTTGCTGGAAGATGAAGTTCAAAGTGTGCTCTACCATTGTCATGCTACTACTTGTGGTGGTCATTTTAGCACCGACAAGACCGTTGCAAAGGTGCTCCAAGCCAGGTTCTATTGGCCTACACTCTCCAAGGATGTGAGAAGTTTTGTGCTCTCATGTGACAAGTGCCAAAGATTCGGGAGTATTTCCAAGAGGAATGAGATGCCCCAACATTACATTTTAGAGGTTGAACTCTTTGATGTGTGGGGGATAGACTTCATGGGTCCCTTCCCTCCTTCTCACAACAACCTCTACATCTTGGTGGCAGTAGATTATGTTTCGAAGTGGATTGAGGTAATTGCAACACCCACCAATGATTCCAAGGTGGTGATTAAGTTCCACAAGAAGATCTTTGCAAGATTTGGAACTCCAAGGGCCTTATTGAGTGACAATGGCACTCATTTTTGCAATCGGCCTCTTGATGCTCTTCTAGCCAAATACGGGGTAACACATCGAGTTGCTACGCCATATCATCCCCAAAATAGTAGCCAAGTAGAGCTTTCTAATCGGGAAATCAAGAGCATTTTGGAGAAGACGGTCAACCGTTCAAGGAAGGATGGGTCTCTTAAGTTAGATGATGTATTGTGGGCCTACCGGACCGCTTACAAGACTCCATTGAGAACCATTCCGTACCGGTTAGTGTATGGAAAAGCATGTCATTTGCCGGTTGAGTTGGAACACAAAGCTTTTTGGGCTGTTCAAACTCTCAACTTTGACCTTACAAAAGTTGGAGAAAAGCGGATGTTGCAACTTCAAGAACTTGATGAATTGAGGTTGGAGGCCTATGATAGTGCCAAGTTATACAAGGAAAGGACTAAGAGATGGCATGACAAGCACATTTTCAAGAAGAGATTTGAAGAAGGAGACCGAGTGTTGTTGTTCAATTCAAGGTTGAAATTCTTTCCGGGCAAGCTTAAGTCCCGATGGTTGGGTCCTTTCCTTGTTTTGAAGGTTTTCCCTCATGGTGCAATTGAGATTTGTGAGGACGATTCCGAGCCATTCATGGTTAATGGGCATAGACTTAAGCCCTATTTGGTTGGTCAACCTCTTGAAGATCGCCAAAACTTCAACCTCATCGCTCCCGGTGCGGTTTGAGAGGTACTTGGTCTAGCTTAGGACATTAAACAAGCGCTTCTTGGGAGGCAACCCAAGCTTTTTCGATTTTTTTTTCATTTTTTAGGATTTTCTAAAAATTTTCCTTATTTTTTCTTCTTTTTATTTTGATTTTTTCTTGATTTTTCACTATTTTTCTAGAATTTTAAGGATTTTTCTTTAATTTATTTTGATTTTTCTAGGATTATTAGACAATTCTCTCCTTTTATTATTTTTTTCTTTCTCTAGGATTTTTCTAGGGTTTATATTTTATTTTTCTTTTAGGAGGTATTAGTTTTAGGAAAAATGAAAAAAGAAAAAAAAATCTGAAAATTCGATAAGAAAAAAAAAAGAGAAAAACATAATAAAAAGAGATTGAGAGTGAGTGGGGAAAATAAAAGAGAGAGAGTTGAAAAATAAATGAGTGAAAAGATTTTTAGTGGAAAAGGATAGATTGTAAAACAGTGAGTGGAATCCGAGAGAAAAATTTTGGTTGAGAGTTGCGGGAGTTGTGGGGTTCGAACTCATGACATCCTGGGCGAATTAAGGCGGCACGGTCGGTGTCTATAGCTGCACGGGTCGTGCGGCCCTCCAGAACTTCAGCGCCTTGGCAGGTAAGTGAGGCACGGTCCGTGCTCATCTGGCACAGTCCGTGTCTTCATCGGAACCCTAAAAATTAAAAAAAAAACTTTGGTCCGTGCTTTTTCCTAAATTCCCGTGTCTTTCTCACAGCCCTCCTCCCTCTGCTTTCTTTCCTCCGTTCGCACAGCCTTGCTCCCGCTTCTCCTCGCCACTCCTCATTCGCCCAGAGCTTGCCCATCTCCACCGCGCACACCCACCTCTCTTCCTTTTGCTCGTGCGCCAGCCCCAGCCTCTCGCCCAGCACCACACTGCACTCCCCTTCACCACCGTCCATCTTCGCCCAGCGCACGCCCACACACACTCATCCCTTTTTCTCCCTAAACCCTACACAATCCAAACTCTCCACTTTCTTCTCAATTGTCTTGTAAAAAGGTTTGATTCTTGTTTATTGTTTGTTTTCTTTGCTTAATTTGCTGATTTTTGAGATTCATTGTCTTGGTTCTTGAATTTAGGGTTTCTTGTGCTTAATTGGTTTGGTTTGGTTGATGCCCAATTCAATTACTTAGGTTAATTCGAACTCTATTGCTATTTTAGTGTGAATTGTTCAACTTTGATATCTCTAATCTTGGTTGAATTGTTTAGGAGAAGCAATTGATATGCTTTGGGTTTGATTGTGTATTTGGTGTGGTTTGTCTCAAACTTTAGTGAGTATGTTTGGTTGCTTGTATATACATTGAAATCTTTGGTGGTAGTAATTTAGTTCTTATGTATAGCTAACCTTCTTCTTGCTTTAGTTTTAGTTTTAGCTTAGTTTAGTCATTGTGGTGATTTGTATATAGTTGGTCATTCACCTTAGTAGTGTTTTTAGTAGTGTTGTTTTTGAGTTTGGTTTGTTTGGTTTGATAGGATATAAATATTGTTTTAGCTTACCTATTTGTTAGATTTTTGCCTTAGGAGTCTTAGTTTCGTGTTTTCTTGCTTTGTTTTGTTTTTGAGTCAATGATGGTTTGTAAAATCTAACTTCACCATCACTTTTGAGTCTTTTGCACTTTTGTATATAACTAACGTTGTTGTAACCCTTTGTTATCGAAAGATGGCTAGGGGCAGAGGTCAAGTTCAAGAGGAACCGTCTTCTAAGAGGCGGAAAGCTGATGGAGGCAAGGGCAAGGACAAAGGTGCGCTATCTTCACGACCAAATAGAGGTAACAATCCATTTAATCTTGAAGGTGAAATGTATGACCGTTATCTTGCTTTGAGCAAGCGTAAAGTTGTAGCCACTAGATATATGCATGAACCATTTTTGGCTTCGACTGGCATGTTAGCTGATATTGAATGGTTGTTAAATCGTTGTGGCATGTTGCGCTTTGCTCGTATGAGAGAACCTACTTATCGCAACCTGACCTTGGAGGTGCATAGCCCTTTCGAAGTCGACTTGACCACTAGGGATGGTTTGATTAGTTTTAACATTGATGAGGAGACCCATTCCCTAACCTTGGCCGAATTTGTTGAGATATTTCAACTGCCTGTTATAACAGATAGAAGGAGGAGAGAGGTGCCTGATGATGATGTATGGAACCCCAAAGCCTTTTGGCAGTTCCTTACTACAAGGACTGATTATAATCCTCGCAAATCTAAGTGCACCGCCATCCGCAATCCGACTTTTCGGGTTATTCAGCGGATTTTATCCTGTTGAATGTTTGGACGTGGTGATAGCATGAATGTTGCTTCTAAGGCTGAATTTTATGTGCTGTGGGGGATGTATTATGCCTGACCTGATGTTAACCCCGTTGCTCTTTTTGCTCTTCATTTAGAGAGACATGCTAGCCTGGGGAAGGGGGATATTCTTATGGGGGGTCTACTCACTGTATTAGCGAGACAGTTTGGTTGGGACCCTGTTCGCCATCAGCGAGATTTAGTTGGTAGACCTTTGCTTTTGGATGCTAAGACCTTTTGTTCTATGAAAATGTTTACATTGGACGGGGCTGCTGTTTTGTGGCGGTACCCTCACAATGAGTTGATGCGGCTTCCCCATGATCATGTGTCTATCCAACATGTCCCTAACATCCTCTTTCTACCTCCTATGTACCCAAACCAGCTCGATCTTGAGGCTCCACTAGCCATCCGAGAGGATGGAGAGAGTGGTGACAGTAGCAATGATGAGCAAAGTGATGAGGGTGATGGTGAGCCTACCCTTGAAGAGAGGCTTAACGACCTCCAAATTTATTGTGAGCTTGAGTTTCAAGCCCTTCGGGATTCCTAGGGTCGGATTGAACGTAGTCAAGATGAGATGCTTGCCTTGATGCGATCCGTTCATCATTGGCAGCTTAACCATACTTGCAACCCAGCCCTTGCTCCACCTCCATGATACCTCTCTATGACCTCTTTGTATTTTCTTCCTTTGCTTCTCGGGTGATGTTTTGCATTGCGGAAAATGCTCAGTTTAAGCATGGGGGGATTTGTGTAAAATTTTGTAGATATGTGTGTTTTGAGTCATTTTTCTTTTATTTTGATTTTTACTTGTTTTGAGTCTTTTTCTTTTGTTTTGATTTGCTTTTCTTTATTTTTCTAGTTTAGTTTCACTTGTAAAAAGTTTTTAATTTCTTCTTTTCGTAGTTTGTTTTCGTTTTCTTATTTTCTTATTTTCATTTTGAGTCTTGTAAAAAGTTTTTGAAAATTGAAAAAAATTATAATATCTGAAAAAACAAAAATTAAAAAAGAAACTGTTTGATATAGGATTAGGCAAGATAGTTTTCTTTTGACTTGATTTGATCTTGTATAACCCGTTTGTGAAAGACTGTGAATTGACACGAGTTGTGAAGCTAAATGTTGTGAGAATTGTGCTAGGATAATGAGACCGATTACTTTTGTCACTATTTTAAGAGTGAGTTGTGCATATGCATATCTTTTAAACTGGGTAATGATTGTTGAGCGCTACCCGTGAGTCCACATAAGCCTAAAAGAAAAGACTAATCATTTTTATTGGTCTTATTTCTATGAATGACTCACCATTGTGGCATCCTCCTTCATTCGCTTTACATCTCCTTGAAATTGCTATGCGTTGTACATTGACAAGATGACAGAGGCATTAGGAATTGAACCCGCAAGCCTTGGCCACCCGTTTATATCAGAATATCCATAGTTAGCCCCCTTCTTGCCTTGACTTTTTCTTTTCTTGAACCCACATTATAAGCCCTGGCCAATTATATAATTCCTACCCTTAAGTCATTGCTTGAAATGTGTTGAGTATGAAGTTGGGTTGATTGTGGTTACTTTGGTGGTTTAGTTTGTGATGGGGATTGGTTTAAGTTGTAAATATTGATTTGATTCCCCAATTATGTACATTGAGGTTGTTGGTTGGAATTGGAAACTTGCCTAGTAAGTTGTATATAAGTGTGTTGTTTGTAAGTGTGTGTGTTAGTATCGAAAGAAAAAAAAAACAAAAACAGAAAAAATAGAAAAAAAGTGAAAAAGAGGAAAAAAATTGGAGAATTCCGGAAAAATGAAAAAAAAAACAAAAAGAAAAAAAAAGAAACAAAAGAGAATAAAGTGTTTGACATTGTGTTTCTTTTGTTTTGAGGCAAGTTTCCTATTGATTGTGGGGTTGTTTTGGATTGATTATAAGTGGTGAGAGTGTATGTATGTTGAATTGGTGCGGAATAGTTTCAAGCTTTGGCTTTTAGCTCCACATTTCCCAAATATTTTCCACTCCTTACCATTAACCCTAGCCCTCGTTACGACCCTTGAAAGTCCTCTTGATTGTCGTTGTTGCTTTGCAAATTGCGGTGGAGAGTTGAGATTCTTAGCAAATACGTGGTTGGTTGTGGCTTTGGTTTGAGTATTTGAGCGAACTTTCAATGATTTTTCATATTTAAACACATGAGAGGAGTGTTTCCACATTCCCAAAAAGTGAGTTTGCTCTTCATTCTTACCTAGTTTCATGCTTACATGTGCCTTCTTATCTCATTCGGTGATTAAGGGTGATTGGTTGAACTTGATGAGTACCATTCTTGAATCATTTGTCTTCATTTACTTGTGTAAATTGGCTTCTTTTTCACTCTTGGGCTGTACTTTAGATTAGATTGGGTTGATTGAATGTTCCTTCATTTCCATCCTGAGGAGTTGTAATTAAATATATATTTTCGTTTCTGTTATTTTTACTTTTGAGTCTTTTTATTTTTACTTTGAGTTCTTTGAGTCTTTTTGTCCCGGTTTCTTTTATTTTCTTTAATTTTCTTTCTTTGCCTTTTCTTTTGAGTTTGGACTTGCTTAGGGACAAGCAAGGACTAAGCATGGGGGATTTTGATAAGTGCTTATTGTATATATGAAAACTTGGTTGTTTTGATGAGAATTTGGGGAATATTTGATTTGATTATATTATTTTATGCCCGAATTTCCCATATTACACTTGGTTTGGAGTTTGGTGAGTTTTATAGGTAATTTCTGAAGAATCGATGTAAACCGAGCCAAAAAATCAAGTGTAGATCCAAGTTATATGCATAAAGGACGCAGAAGTGAGAAGTTGGATCTCCCAAGGCCCCAACAATAGCCCAAAGAGCTCCTAGGCCCAAGATATCAGTGACACGGGTGCCCAAGATAGCGGCACGGGTCGTGTCTATGGCCAGAAAGTGCAGAATTTGATGCAGGGAGCTGACACGGGTAGTGCCTAGGGGGGCACGGTCCGTGTCAGTAGGGGCATGGTCCGTGTCACCCCTGGCACGGTCCGTGTCACATGTGTCTTTTCATTTTCGGCGGTTTTGAGTTGCAATTTGCCTATATTATGTTGTTTTCGGTTGTTTATGGAGGCAATCATCATTCTACCATCCTCCATTCCATAACCTAATCCTAATCATATCCTTCATTCATCCATATTCCATCCACCATTGAAGATTAAGAGAAGATTGAAGATCGAAGAGCAACTTGAGCAACTTGAGCAAACATTGAAGTGGAGGAGCAAAAGTCCTCCATTGGTGATTTCTAGCAAGATTGTTCTTCCCTTTGGTTTATTTCTCATTCTCTCATAGACTTTTATATGCTTTCTAGGGTAGATTTCAATTGCTTTATAGTTGCAAACATGAATAGTGAGTAGTTCTTTTAGTTTGGGGGATGAACCTTTGAAGTTGTTTGATGAATTGACTTTGTTGGATTGAATAGACATGAATTTAGTTTGTTTCAATCTATTTGGTCTTTGAATTGAATTGTTATTGCTTTTGCTTGATCACCAATTGCAAGTAAATAGGTTGTTGAATGAAGTATCGAAAGGAGAAGTTTGATTACCTGAAAACCTAGATTAAACTAATTAAAATTGTTTAGACATAGAAGTTTTAATTAGGGTTCTTGTGATAATTAGATCTTTAACCTTGACTAAATCAAAATAACCACGAAAGTAGGTCCTTGGTTAGTCTTAGCAATTCGCTCTAGTGACAAAATCTCATTGCGAAGCGTTTTATGCTATTATCGAACCTTGATTGTGCACTAATGAAATGAATGTTCAATCCACATCGTTGATTCGTTACTTGACTTAGGTTTCATCCCCTGAACACCTTTTTACCTTGATTAAATCAGAAAAGTTTGTGTGAATATTAGTTTGTTTAGTCCTTGATTGTGATTAGAAGTAGAATTAGTGACTTCAAACCAAAAGCGGACCGACTTAGCGATCAACTAGGAGGCTAGTTCAGTGCGTTGAAAGGAAAAGTCCCTGTGGGAACGACCTTGATTCATGCTACAATTTCACCCGTGCACTTGCGGCCTATCAAATAGCTTCCACACCGACCCCTTGCTGTCTCTTGTACGACTGTAACTACGTTTGCTGAAACCAACGCTCATTGCATACCGCTCATAGAACTTCATCCCCTCCTCAATGCTTTCGAATATCTGCTCTAATTTTGGAACCCATTCCTCGACAGGACAAAATGGAACATATTGTCTGAGCTCGTTCATTTGGTAGTGTTGTGGCACTGGCGGTGGAAGCACGACGGAACCCGTTCCCAATGCGTCAGCAGCAGCACTACACCCACGTCATGGACATCAAGTATTAAGTGAATGAAAATCAACAATTGTACAATGAACATCAGTCAAACCTTAATTTAACATACAACTACCGACATGCATGTACATCAACGTCTATTTAAATGAACATCAGGTTCTGTAAGAATGAACATTAACCAAATTGGCATGAACATGAAGCAATTTCCATGAACATCAAGTATTGCATGAATGAACATGATGTATGCAAGGTCGCTAAGATCAAAGTGATGACCTCACAGACACCAAGCAGATACACAACATTGGAAATCTGGGACCTCACAATATAAAATCGAATGCAAACAACTCCAAAATAGGGCTCACAACATAGAACCAATCACAATCTCCTCCAAGACAGAGCATAAACACCAAAACACAATGGATGAAATGGGTGATGTGTGAAATGTGATCGGATGGACAAATTAACATCAAGAACTCATGAAGGATTTTGGGTCTTGTTCAAATGGATTGAAATGGATAATGAGGGAATGGAAAAATGAAAAGGAAAGATAGACTTGAGCTCAAGCTGATACAGGCACACCACAGCTAGAACATCAAGGGCAATGGACTCGATGACCTCAATGGATACAGGCACACAACCATCAAGATTACCAAGCTCTACACCCACCACAAGGATTGCCAAATCCGTGATACTGTAGTAGAATTAACCAAATTTGAGAGTTTAACGTCACTCACAAACAAGAGGCTCAATAAGGCACTCAAATCTCATATTTCGTATATCATCAAGTTGTTTCTTACAATGACCTCACAAGTGGGTATATATAAGCTCAGTTGAGATATTTAATTAGGAATTTCTTGAGCAAAAAGAAAACATCCTAAACTTACTTAATTAAACTAATTACATCAAAATAAGATAAAATGTAACTAACTTATGAAGCTTCTAGAATAATAATGATGGCTAGTAAAAACGTCACATATAGAACCTTCATGAAGCTTCTAGAACAATTGGAAGGCTCTAGAAACATCACACATGGCGCTTTCTCATTTGGAGCATCATTCTTCACGTGGAGGTCCTCATGCATTTCTTTCCTCAGTAAGGAACGTCCTTGGGCATCAAAATTCTCAGCAGATTCAGGATGGAGGTCCTCATGCGCATATTAAAATTGCATAAAAGATTTATGACCTCCAATAAACAGAAGATGACAGACCCAAGTGGAAGAACCTTGCTGAGGCACTAAAAGGACAAATTGATCCCGAATGAGGTCCTCACGCGCACATCCTGAATGTAATAATTGTGCTGAACGCAAATGACCTCCAAATAACTTGAGCTTGGACATCTTCATGACTGATCTAGGCGACGTCCTCACACCCATCTGACTTCAAAACATCCTCCATGAATTTTGAACCCTCAAGTTTGAGACTAAGGCCAAGCAAACATACATCATTCTCCCTTTCTGAGAGAAAGTTTGTCCTCAAACTTTGGGGTTTTGCAAAAATACACTAGAGGTTCATCAAAACCCTTTTGCCCTTTTTTTTCCTTCTCTTTCTTTTTTTACAAATTAAAACGTGCAAAATTAATGTAACCATGCTTCATTCCTCCAGGATCAAACACCGGCACTTGCTTAGAATTTTGATGGCTACGTTGAGGGGGTAAATTGGTTGGTTTTATTTCTGGAAACTTAAAAGGGATCATGGACAAGATGAATTTTGTTGAATTTTTAAATGTTAAGGGATGGTATTTTGGAAGCCGATAAAAACTGAAATAATGAACCTTATTCTCTTGAATTCCTTGATATGGGATGGGGTAAGACATGTAGAAGTGGAACAAAGGGAAAGCATATACTGAATTTGTAGCTAAAGGATTCCCAAATTTATTGGTTACCTCAACTTCGAATTCTTTGGAACGATAATCAGTGCGAAACCCCACAAGCTCCTCTTCATCATCATACACATCATAGATGGGAGGTAGATCAAACGAACGCCACTCTCATCTTCTAAATGGTTGACATCTTCAAATAGATATGCATGCATGGAGCAAGCGTGAATTCCTTTGGCTGCTGATGATTCTTGGGATTCCCATTAGAAATTAAAAAAAAAACACAAAAACTTTGGTTGCAATTCAGTTCTCACGTGAGAACATCAAACAAAAAAAAAGAAGAAAATCACTTATTATTACACTTTCCCATTAGAAATAAAAATAAAACACCTCATTTATCCCAACCATAGATCTTTGGACCAAGGATTGAGATCCCCCCCCCCTTCTTTCCTTCTCATAAAAAACCCCTTCTTATTATATTATATATATATATATATATATATATATATATATATATATATATATATATATATATATATATATACACATAGGATAATTGGATTCTAATAATCCCTACTTTCATCAATTGGACAATGGTGGACCGTACTTTCACTTTGTATTCTGGTAGTTCAAAAAAAAATAAAATTGGATTGTAGTGGTACTAAATCCCCCTCCACATTCTTCTTATTTTTTTCATTCCTACACTATATTGTTTTTATTTTTTTCGTTCATGCCCCTAGAAAGTTAATGAATTGTAGTTTCTAAAACATTTTTTAAATTATTTTTTTGAGACTCCGAATAATTATTATGATTTTTTAAAATTAATAAAAGTGAAAAAATCGTAAAAATAGTAAAAAAATGAAATAAATTTGGGAGAAACGCTGTAAATTCATTAAAAATCATTGTAAAGTGTTATACTAAGTTTTGAATCAAATGCAACACAAAATCTATGATTCTCTAGAAAATATCCCACTACAATCCAAATTTATTTTTTTTTTACCACCAGAATACAAAGTGAAAGTACGGTCCACCATTGTCCAATTACTGAAAGTAGGGATTATATATATATACACACACACACACACACACACACACAAAAATATATATATATATATATATATATATATATATATATATATATATATATATATATATATATATATATATATCCCTAACAATCATGTCAATCTGGCAAGGGATCTGAATGTTGTCTTTAA
This sequence comes from Portulaca oleracea, assembly GCA_029582165.1. Classification (NCBI taxonomy): domain Eukaryota; kingdom Viridiplantae; phylum Streptophyta; class Magnoliopsida; order Caryophyllales; family Portulacaceae; genus Portulaca; species Portulaca oleracea. The sequence goes on along the minus strand of CM055886.1, from coordinate 17,552,177 downwards.
TAGCTTGTATAAGGATTAAACTGTCTCCTTCAATTTGGATTAAACTATCTCCTTCAATTTGTATAAGGATTAACAGTTTGGCACATTTTGAGTGTGGATCTTAATCGGGTCACTTTCAGGTTACGATTTTCGACTCTTGATCAGTCTTTCCGGGTCTAATCTAAGGAAAAAAAAAACTGTGCCCTAGCCACTGCCATGGTGACTACGAGGCAGGGTTCAACACCAAACACCGGCCGTCAAGCCACGCCGGGAAAAGAAGCAGTAGGCAGCCGGAAAACTACAGGGAACAACAGGGTTAAGGGACGAATGACAAAGGGCAGTAAGGGAGAAACAGAATCAGATACTGCAATCCCTGATTCTAAAAAGGAGGCACCAACGAGTACTTATGCAAGCCTCTTTGCAGACGGGGATGGATTATCGTTGCAATATGTAGAACCTTCAATCATCAATGGACAATCTGTTGCGAAACTGGAAAAGGAAGATGTTGAGGAGACACTTCAATACTAGAAACAAGCAGTAATATGTTGCATCCTGGGTGCCAATCCCCCCTAGAAGTCATGAAGGGTTTCATAAACAGAGTATGGAGAGACTTGGATATAGACAATATAGCTGATGTAAAAAGGGGTGTTTTTGTCGTCCCATTCAACTCATTGAAGATAGGGAGAAGGCCATGAACCAAATATTCCATTTTTTTGATAATAAACCTTTTAGTGTCAAAGAGTGGAATGAGAACTTGGATATGAACATAGAATTAATTGCTACTTTGCCCATATGGATTACCCTGCATGATTTACCTTTCAAGTATTGGAGTGTAGAAGGGATGAGCAAAATTGTTAGCATGATCGGCATTCCCATCAAGACAGACCGACAAACAAGGGAGCGTACAAAATTGGGTTATGCCAAGGTCCTTGTTGAAATGCCACTGCAAGGTCCTTTCCCAAATTATATTGATTTCTTTGATCACCATGACAATTTAATCCGCCAAAATATACAATATGAATGGAGGCCTATAAAGTGCAGCCATTGTCAGATGTATGGGCATCAAGAAGAAGCATGCCGTAAAAAAATTACTGGTGAATACTGCAAAAAAACAGGGCACACTGATGGTGTGTGCAAGAAAAAGAAGGAGGATGCTCAGCAAGATGTGCTCATCAATAGGGACTACATTGATCCTAGAGTAGATGAGATGGGGTTTATAAGGCCTAAGAAAAAGCATACTTGGCATAGGAAAAATGAGTTACAGAAGACTACTATCACAAACAAGTATGGAGTGCTTGCAATCCAAGAGGCATGCAACATTGCAAATCATGATGATGAAGCCAATCGTGCAGACAGCCCAACAGATGTTGATCATGATGCGAATCATCAGTTGGAACATTCGAGGCCTTAATAGCCCCGAAAAGCAAGAAGACCTACGGGTCTTCTTGCATCAGAGAGGAGCATCGCTTGTAGCGCTATATGAAACTAAGCTCCTCCCTCATAATATCGGGAATGTTCTAAATAATGTTTTTCCAACTTGGAATGCCATTAGAAATATTGATCACTACTCTAAAGCCCGGATTCTCCTGGCTTGGAACCCCAACATCTACTATACTGAGGTGCTGGATAGCTCTTCACACCACATCCATGCAAAAATCCATCAGGTACATGATGCTAGTTTCTTTTATCTCACCTGTGTTTATGGAAACAATGATATGCAGGAAAGAAATTGTCTTTGGGATTCCCTCCAACACTTGGCCAATAACCAATCCGAGCCCTGGGCGGTTGTTGATGATTTTAACGCAATCACAAGAGCTGATGAGAAGGTTGGGGGAGCAGAAGTTGAGGCCTTTATGACACAAGCTTTCTCCCAATGCATACAAGATTGTGAACTCCATGAGCCGAATTACATTAGGGCAATCCACACCTGGTCAAACAATCATGTCCGCTCAAGGATTGACAGGCTGTTGTTGAATATGCATTGGTACCGAATCTCAGATCTCATTCAAACCCATTTTAGAACAGCTGGGTTGTCTGACCATGTTGCAATTGAAATAGAGTTTCAGGAGGCTCCAAAAGCGAAGTCACACTTTCGCTACTGTAATATGTGGTCCAAGCATCCTGACTTCCCAACAATCGTCCAGGCGGCTTTGGACGGAACAAATAAGGAGGATCACAAACAATACCAACTTGCGTATGTGTTGAAGAAGTTTCAAAGGGAGTCAAGACACTTACACCGAGACAGATTCCATGACATTCATGGACAGGAAGCAGCTGCTAAGGGAAAATTAGAAAACATTCAACTCCAGCTGCAGGATCATCTGGAGGATCCCTCCATCCAAGCTGAGGAAATTCAGGCTCGCAAATCATATGCGGATATTTTACACTCTGCCCTACAGTTACGCAGACATCAGACCAAGTTGGACTTGGCTCAATTTGGTGACAGCAACTCCAAGCTCTTTTTTGCAATTCTAAGACAGAAGCGCAATCAAAATTATGTATATTCCTTGCAGAAAGAGAATGGAGAAATAGCTCATGGATATCTGGAAGTTGGCCAGATCCTCGCAGACTTCTATAAGAACCTCCTGGGAATCCAGAAAACCAGCAGAATTCGCAGCAGCCAAGAAATTTTCAACTGTCGGTAGAAACTCAATCTAGAGCAACAGCTTTCCATCAGCAGGCCAATGACGAGAAAAGAAATCAAGGACTCAATGTTTTCCATTCCAGAAGACAAAACTCCAGGACCTTACGGTTTTACGAGTGGTTTCCTTAAGGATGCCTGGACGCAAGTTGGTGACCTCGTTTGTGATGCGGTCATGGAATTTTTCACCACCAGGAAACTCCTAAAATGCTTCAATGCTACCAACCTTGCTCTCATACCCAAGATCCCAAACCCGTCTAAACCCACTGAATTTAGACCCATTTCATGTTGCAACACAATTTACAAATGCATAACATAGATTCTCGCTACAAGGATTCGTGAAGTCCTCCCAACCATCATTAATCATGCCCAAAGCGCTTTTATCCCGGGTAGAGAGCTTCTTCACAATGTACTTCTCTGCCAAGAAATCGCTCGGGGGTATACTAGAACTTCCATCTCCCCTCGTTGCATGATGAAAAGCGACCTCAGGAAGGCGTTCGACTCAGTGCATTGAGATTATATTGGTGAAGCACTGGAACTCTCATGCTCCCGCAATGGATGATCAAATGCATCATGGCCTGTGTTACGTCACCAACCTTTACTGTATGCATGAATGGTACCTCATCGGACTGTTTTCAGGGAGGTCGGGGACTCCGGCAGGGAGACCCAATGTCCCCCCTCCTATTTGTCATAACCATGGAATATCTTTCTAGATCCTTAGATCACCATGTGGCTGATAATCCGGAATATAAATTCCATCCGAATTGCTCCTGCCTCAAGCTCACTCATATGATGTTTGCAGACGATCTTATTCTCTTACGACCGGCACCAAGAACTTAGTCCAAACTCTAAAAGCTGCATTCCAACATTTCTCTGGAGTTACTGGGCTTGTTGCAAATCATGACAAATCTTAAATGGTTCTTGGGGGGGTGAGCAACGATCTAGCCTCTATGCTTCAACAGGAGATGGGATTTACAAATGATAAGCTTCCGTTCAAATACTTAGGCATGCCAATCTCCTCGAGCAATCTCACGAAAAATGACTGCAATGCCCTCGTGGAAAAAATCATTGCTAAAATTAGAGTTTGGTTAACGAGGACAATTTCTTACGTGGTGAGATTAACATTGCTCAATAGTGTCCTCATGGGTATCTACTCCTTCTGGGCGCGCATTCTCATTATCCCTCAGCACACCATAGACCAACTAAACAAATTCTGCCGCAACTTCTTGTGGGGTGCTTCACACATGTACTCAAAACCCCCCGTATATATCATGGGAGAAAACTTGCAAGCCTAGGAGTTTGGGCGGTTTAGGCCTGAGGAACCTTGAAGCTTGGAACCGAGCCTCAGTTGCAAAACTTGTGTGGGACATCCAAAGTCACAAATATGTTTTATGGGTCAAGTGGATGCACACAAAATACATCAAGAATGTGTCCTGGTGGGACTATTCCCCCCCCCCCCCATGATGTAAGCCCATATTTCAAAAACTTTGTGAGGTCAAGGATGTTTTTAAATGGGGGAGTATTCCGGGACGTCGTTGGCACTAGAATGATTCAGAAACAACAGGCGAATACAGTGTTGCTAGCGGCTATAGATCGGCCATAGGGGGTGGACATCAACCAATATGGAAGAATATCCCTTGGAACAACCTAATAATTCCTATACACACTTTCACTCTTTGGATTCTCCTCCACGGCAAACTGCCGGTGAAGGCTCGAACGACCAGATGGGTGAGGGGTGGTACAGACTGCAGTCTCTGTGGAGATGGCCTGGAAACCATAGACCATCTCTTCGTTTCTTGCCCCTATGCTGTAGAAATCTCCAGCCACATCAGGAACTGGTCATACTGTGAGTTCCTTGGCCTTCAGAGCACCATTGAAGAGATTATCCAGCATATTGTTAATGGTGGCGCCCCTCATTGGGCCCAGCACTTCAAGTCTCTGGTTCTAGGAGCGGTCATTTATACCATTTGGCATGAGAGGAATACACAATCTCACGATTGTCCGGGCGTCAGACCAACAGTCAATGTAACTAGAATCAAGGACCTTGTCCGCACAAGAGTCTTAGTTGCAGCTAAAACCAGTCCAAAATATAGGAAGCTTGTTGACATTATTCTAACTTTGTAATTTCTTGGGGTTCAGGCAATCTCTCGGCCTTTGTATCTTTTTTCACATGCTGTTCAATACACTCTGTTCTCCAGTGCAAAATATATATATATATATATATATATATATATATATATATATATATATATATATATATATATATATATATGAAATGAAAACCCTAATGTATTTGTATTTTAAAGCTATATAGTGCGATAATCATAAACTTCTTGATTTTTTTTTTGTGCATTTTAAGTTGTACAGTAGCATTCTCAGAGTTGATGTGTGGATGATTTTTGTAATGTCTTTATGTTGAATTTTGCTCATAACCTCAAACAATGAACTAGATCGATGTTTTTATTGTGTTGAAAGTTTGTGTATTTAAATAAAATTGCGATTATTATACAATTGCGTATATATAAAATTAACCCGAAAAATTGATAAATCTAGTAGAAAAATACATAAGAGTGTTGGACCCAATAAGGACCTGTTATGGGCCCGTGGACCCAAATATATGGCGAGTCTGGGTCTGGGTCCATTTTTTTGGGACCCACGGGTCTCAGGCCTAGGCTGGTCCAAAAAAAATTGGCGGGTCTGGGTCCGGGTCCTGCTGGACCAGCCCAGACCCTGCCCGTTGTCATCCCTAAATTAAAAAGCAATGGAAGGGATATTCATTTATCTTATTCACATTTGTGTTCATCCACATAAATTAACTCTCGTTCGAAAGAAGATAAAAAAGCTAGTTATTTATAATTAACTAAAGTAACACTCAATTTCTGACTCTGGCTCCAGCAGTAAACCATTTTAGAAACAAGAAGTGTGATTACGTCTACCCTTCATGAGGTTTAGTATAATAATTTTTACCTTACCTCACCAAAATTGCACAAATTTTTTTACCCTGGTTGTAATCCAAGCAATCCAAGGACACTTTGCGATACCCTGGAAGATTAGAAATCCGGTAGAAGACATCCATACTCTACTATCAAAATGCATTTGGAGTATACCTGGTCAACTGGTTTGCACCCGCTGGCTCGACCTGACTCGACCTCAAAAAATGCGGGTCAGGCCATAATTTTTTAAGGTGACCCGGCCTGCCTGGAAATGTCTAGGCCCCGAAGCATGGTCAGGTCAGACTCGGGCCAAGGGTTTGTGACCTGACCTGACCCGACTAAATATATAATTTGTTTTATAAAGATCCCTAATTAAGCGATAGTTTTTGTGATCCGACCCAACAACCTGACTAAGTACATAAATTAAATTTCTAGTTTTTTGGTATAAAAAACAATCCTTCTTGGATAATTGTCGACCCGTTGACCTAGCATGTGGCACGTAGGGTTAGGACTCGAGCCAAGGGTACTTGGCCCGAAGGTCAGGTTCAGGTTGATGGGTTGGAAACTTTCGACTACTGGCCTGGCCCATGACCCGACCCGGCCCGACTATTGAACATGAGTAATTTGGAGTAATATTTCCCATATTTATAGAAAAACAAATGGAACAACTGACTGATTTTTAAAACATGGTTACAATAACCTACTTGTAACTTAAAAGTAGGAACAAATAGAAGATAGGGAGTTCAATAATATCTTGTATGAAGATAGGGTGAGAAAATTTCTTGTAAGAAGAAATCTCTAAAGAGCTCTCTCACTTACCATTTAAAAAAAAAAAAAAAAAACCATGTTTTTATACCCTACATGGGTTTTGTTGTAATAATTTTTACCCTACCTTACCGGTGTTGTAAAGTGATTTTTTCACAACTTGAGGTTTCCTGTAAGTGTTATTCTAGGGATATTCTAAGAATATGCCCCCTCTATTCCAATCACAACTGTTTTCCATCTTACTATTTGGATCTCCTTCGACAACAAATTCCATAACACTTACCTCACCATATCACCATTAACTACGAATCCCTGACGAAGACTTTCCCCAAAACCCATGTGGTATTCAAGTATTTTTATTCATTGTCGATATATGTATAATTAAAGAGGAGATGAAGTTTCTGAAATTGATTTTAAAAATTTTTAGTCTTTCATATTAAACGAATTAGCAAATCAACAAAACAATTCTGATTAGCCCCATTCGAAAAAAAAACCCTATCAGACTAAATAAACTTAATTGAAATAAAATTAAACTAGTTCAAACTTCAAATTAATGGAAATTGTTGGTACATAGGTATCGGTTCAAATACTCACGGTCTAAGCTACTAGCTATGAAAAAATAATAAATGACAATAAAGAATATTCATGGAGTAATGCTTACAGGGAACCTTAGGTTAAGTAAAATCACTTACAACTCAGGTGAGGTAGGGTATAAATTATTTCACAAATATGGGGTGTGAAATATTACAATAAATCTCGGGTAGAGTGAAAAACAATTACAACTTCAATAAGGTAGGACAAAATTTATTTCATAAAGGTAGAGTGTGTGAAAAATATTGCACCAAACCTAAAATAGTGCCAATGTAATTTACTTCATAAACAAGCCATGGGGTACTTGGTTTCTTGCATTGGGGGGTGGAGGCCGGGCACTTCAGGGGCGGTGCACAGAAGCTAGAATTACTGGTTGTAATTACTACTCCCTCTCTTCCATATCAATTGTTGTCTTTAGAAATTGTATAGTCAAATATTAACATTTTTTATCATAAAATTCTTAATATATACAATGATTTGTTATATAAAATAAATATTACCATACTCGTAACGTAGAATATTGTTCTAAAAGTATATTATTACAATTATTAATAAAATATTATATAAAAAATTATCAATCAAAAAATTACATTGGACATCGTGACCATCAACAAAATGACAATCAATATGGAATAAAGGCAGTACAATATAACTAGAGCAGGTTGTCTTTTTTTTATTTTCTTTATTCATAGAGCAAGTTGATTTCTTCCACATATTTCTTTAAATTTACTTGGAATCCCTTACTCTTCTTTACAAGAAAATGCATGTGTTAAGAAACAAGAAATGTAATTTCTTTCGTCTAACGTAAATACAATTATATTGTTTGTCGAGAGATGGAGTTTAATGACTAGTCACGCCTTGTCCACATTCATCAAAGTGGACTTTTCAAAACCGGGATGTTGATAACTTGAATAGAAACATATACCTACCACTAGAGATTTGTTTGGTTCAGAGTAAAAAGCATTTCCTTTTAGGATTATTGGACGTAAATAATACCAATTTTTGAGGTGTTGGAGACTAATAATACAAACTATTTTCTTGGACATTAGTAATACCAACTATCGACCTATTTTCTTTCAATAGTACATGACCGAGTTGTTATAGTTTCAACTCATCAGAAAGATGACGTGGCTTCATGATGTGTGACGTGGAAGACGGAGGTTGGGTAGAAAATGTTGACGTGGACATTAACATGTCTTCCATGTCACGTATTATGGAGGCACATCATCTTTTCGATGAGTTAAAACCATAACGATTCGACGATGTACTGTTAGAGGAAAATAGGTCAATAGTTCGTACTGCTAGTGTCCAAGAAAATAGTTTGTATTATTAATATCCAATACCCCTAAAGTTGGTATTATTGATGTCCAAAAACCCTTTTCCTTTTATAATACTAGCTAACAAACCCGTCGTACCGACGGGTTAATTAAATAAATCCAATATGTATTTATTTGAATCCAAAATATAAACAACTTGTTAATGGTAAATTTTTATGGACTTGAAATACAATCGGATCGTACTTGCCCTAATCAAATATGTCATCCACCTATATTTAACTCGTTTGTTCGAATTAATAGATTTAATAGTTTAATTTTTATTTGATCATATAATACTTGGTTATTGTATTTGGATACCAAAATTTGTATGTGAACAAAAAATATAGGTATTTAGCCAAATTGAAAATAGATCCAACTCGTGTTTTTAATATCAAATATACTTAAATTGTATTTGTCATAATCAAATATACATATGATATGTATTTAACCTGCCCGTCCGAATTGATAGGGTTAGTAACTAAATATTCATTTGATGATAGAATCCTTTGTCATTGTATTTGAGCACAAAATAATAAATTTGTATGTGAACACAAGTTAGTAGGCAGACAGACAGACCTTCACAACATAACACTGCCACATTCCTTTCTACTTTTGTATGGATATCCATAATTGTTTTCCTTTTATTATTTCCATGGTGCAAAACACAAACAAAAAAGGGGAGACAACTCTCCCTTTTATATTAGAGTAAATGATATCTCTAATTCATAATAAATAATGAAAAGACTTGGTGTGAAGTTTCAATTTGTGATAGAGGTAAATTACTACATTGTTTTTAATTTATTTGAGTAGGTAGATTTAATATATATCTATTTTTTTCTTTTATTTATTTAACCTAACTCTCAATTCTTTTATTATATGTTATCAAAAAAATATTGTGCGAGTCTGTCTTGATAATAACCTGGACATTACCTAAAATTCCTCTACGATGAAAGAGAAAACAGACAATTTAGAAGTTTGTCTATTTATGATCAAAAGGCGACCTATCAAACCAACTAATGCCAAAGATATAACCAGATCGCTCACCAACTATTAGTTTGAATAGTTTATGTTGGGGACCAATTGTATTATGTTTGGGGACCAATTGTATTTCCGTGGCTTAGCATTTTTTTTTTTTTTGTGTTTTTGAGAATTAGCGGCAAGAGTCCTTTTATTGCAGAAAGACAAAGAGTCTTTCGAACAAAAACACAACAGAACAAGCTGCACAATAGAACAACGAACAATAATGAGGAAAGGAGGAAAATTGAGAGTCAATCTAACAGACATCTCACGGCAGTAGCCTGCCATAGCAGCCACAGCTCATGGCAGCTGTATAAGCACATATAGCACTAACTCAAAGACACCCAGAACAATGACAGCAACCAGACACAACCATAGTTATTAAAATCCCGATCCGGATCAACGATTCTACGAGTTTACGATTCAAAAATCCTCCATTGGTCCAACTCTTATTAGGATCTTAAAGTAGTTAGGATTGCACGATCATGGTTTTGCTTGAACATTATATGTTGGAATCGCAATACGATTCTATGATGCTGCGATTCGATCCACGATCCTACCTAAATTTGATAATGTTTGCGTACATTATCATCTTTAAAATTTTGTCATAATAATATAAATTTTGTATTGAAGTTATCAACGGATATACAATTTAACGTATTGCTTCATTACAAGTGAATAAAATGATAAGATTTTTATAACTATCATTGAACTTTATTTGAAATTTTTCTATTGTATTAGAATCTTACGATCCTCAATCTGATTCTACGATTCCAATTCTAACTACACCCATCGATCCTAAATAGGATCCCGATTTTAATAACCTTAGACACAGCCCACCTACCTCAGAACAATACAACCGAGTAAATTACATGAAAATGAAGGGAACATTGTGAAAGTTCATTGCAATCATGTCAATGGAGTAGTTGTGCCTTACTTTCCAATCAGTAGACCCAAGAGCAACCCTCCATTTTGGAGAACTAGATCTTTATCCCTTCCCATTTGCTCAAATATAATTGCATTTCTGTGATTCCATAAGGACTACACAATGGCAAAAACAGAAGCAACCCAAAAGCTAGATCTTAGTTTGTTGCTGAAATGCACCGTCATCCATTGGTCAAATATAGCTTTGATAGTTTGCACTTACTGAATGATCATCCCAAAAGATTGCACAACCTCAGACAAAATATACCAAGCAAAATGACAAGTGAGGAATAGGTGATTGCCAGTTTCAGCTGCACAGTCACAAAATGAACATATATTCCCTCGAGCCTGAATTATCCCTTTTCTTGGGAGTATGTCCCTTGTACTGAGCCTACCAAGAAGCCTCCAGATCTGCTATTTGCTACTTTGTCGTAGAATTGCACATTTTGCATGCCCTAGACTTGTCTGACACCCCATTCATTGAAGATATGATGTTTAGTTTCAACTAATCCCATGATGTCTAATTGTTCCTGTCTGATGAGGGACTTTATGTATCTATTTTTCCCCTTGGCCCCAATGCACCAAATCTCATACTAACAGTTCTCACTAATGCCCATGGGTGAAGATGAAGAATCAAATGCAAGTTTTCTACGTTGACTTTCTTTGATTTTGTTCTTTTTCTTTCTTGAATTCTGATTGGTGCCCAACTGTTTTTTGGGAATGTTGTTTCTTTTGACACTCATAAAACCATTATCATTGCTAAATTTAATTGCCTTTTTAGCAATAAACTCTCAAGCATTGATTATAGAGTCATCATTGGAGGAAATTGATTCAGTGTCACCAGCAACTGAATGATCATTGACAAATTCGAGTTCTGAATTATTATTGGGAGCATTCACCTCATGGGCAGGCACAGAAACTAGTTGATCACACAACTCTTGATTTGATCCCAAGCCCCGCAAATTTACTGTAGTAATGGTGTTGCTCTGCTGATTATTGGCCTCTGGAATAGTAGTAATTGCTTGGTTATTGTAACGTGGTTTTTGTATCTCGGTTTTTATATCGTTCTTCTCGAGGAGCTAGGGGCCTTGGCTAAGAAACTCGGACTAAGGTCGGGTTAAGATCACTAGGTAAGGCAATGGGTTGAAAGAGGCGGTCACGAAGCAACAAATAAATCTAAGGTCAGTCAAGGTGAAACAATGGGTTTCGGGGGCTTTTCGGGATGCAAACGGGAACAAGGAGATTGGTTTTGCAACAAGAGAGCAGCAAGGAAGGAAATCAAGTGGTAATTCCGTTAGAAAATACCCACCGAGCTTCCTCTTTCGAGGATAGTCCGGATTAACTTCCCCAAAGTCCACCACGGACCCGGAGGGTTAATGAAACGGAATTTCCTAGTTAGCCTCTATTCACTTCCGTGAGTAGAGTACTAACTATCCCAATTCCAACCTTCCAACACAAGTGTTGGATGTATTCGGGGACTTTCGGATCCAAATACATCCCACTTGAGGGAAGGAATGGAGTGGGAAAAGTGATTTCCCAACTAATTACTCACTAAAATTGCTAACCTATGCCTAATTACCACTCACACCCTTAATTACCCTCTAACCCATTAGGGTTCTAGCCACTACCCATCACAACTATGATAACGACATCAACAAAACCTACCCTAAGCATGATTTCTATCAACAACAAACATAAACCAAGCAAGAACAATGAAATAACAAGCAAAACAATTAAACAAGCAAGAATGTAATTTGCAAAGCAATTAATGAAAGAGTTAAGGAAAGAGAAAACTTATCAAAATGTTGTAGATGAACAAGAGAAAGCAATAAAAAGATGATCCAACAATCTCTCAATTGTTTGAATCCCCAAATCTTCAATAACAAACACAAATAACCAAAATCCTAGATTAATCTCTCACTAATCTCTCTCTAAAACTCCTAATTACAATGCTGGAAATAATGTCTAACACTCTCTAAGATTGTCTCCAAAAGTACCCCCAAGAAATCGTCAACAAGGGATATATATAGAAGTGAAAATTGGTTGGCAAAACGCAGCGCACAGCCGAAAACATCGCGCAGAACATAGGGAGACCGTACGTACAGTCTCTTGCTGTCCAGCGAAATCTACCTGGCGATTTTTTCCTTCGAGATACCGTAGGTGCGGTCTTGCTGATCGCAGGTGCGATCCCAGCGATGGTAGCGGGTGCCACCCCAAGGGTGGCTGGGGCTACCCTACTCTTTTCTTCCCTTTGTTCCTCCTTCTTTCCAAGGCATGTAACGCCCATTTCGAGGGTCGTAGCGGGTGTTACCTCTCTAATTGACACCAAAGGTGGGGAAAGTGGTCCCGGGTCAACTCCGCCTCAGCTTTCGGTCCGACTCGGCTTCGGAAATCACAAAAAATGGTCTAAAATGGCCCGTTTTACCTCGTTTTTGTGTAAAACGCTAAAACCTATAAAATAACCAAAAACATACTAAAAAGCCATGAAAATAAACCCGAAAAAAGCCTAAGAATTAATGCGTTATTTAGACACAAAATTGGATCTAAACACCCCCCACACTTAAACTTTTGCTCGTCCCAAGAAAAACAAACAAAAACAAATAGAAACTAAACACCAACTCCTCTGTCGTTGGAGGAAACGAGTGCATTTAGCGTATGCACCAAGCCCTTTGAACCTCCCGGCAGCCCGGGTGGACGAGATGGACTCGTGAGGGTTTGTAGCGGCAATACCCACAAAACCAAAGAAAAAGGAGAGAGGGAAAGTGAAAACAAAACCGAAGAAAAACAAAGGAAAAGAAAAACAACAGCTTCGCTTCAAAGGATCTTGCAATCTTAATTAAGAAAACGATATTAATCCTCCAAAAGGAACCGTAATGAGCATCTCACAAACACCTATCCCAAGCAAAAGTCAGTCTTTGAGATTTTTTATTTCCTACACCCAATGCCAAACAAAACCCCATGTGCAAATGTGCTAGTGGGTTCTAACCGAATTCAAAAGACTCCAAAGACTCATGCCCGAGCTCAAAAACAACGTGACGATCAAGGAAAGAAAAGAGTTGCCCTTCCCCGCATTTGGTCGCCCTTGGCTTGGTGAGGGCTGTAGGTGATGTAAGGAGAGGCCCCACACTTTTAGAAGCACAAACTTTCTTTTTCTTTTTGGTTGGTTTCACCAACGAAATTGCTTTTTCTTTTTCTCTTTTTTTCTTTTTTATAGTCGGTATTAGCCTTACTTTCGGGAATTGGACGGCCCAAATATGGGGTTTACCCTCCCAACACAGTCTTTTCCATACACACCTCCGTGGAGAATTAGATATAGGAGGAGCTTAAGGGGTAATAGCGTCGTACCGCTAATACCGGGCCCGTGTAGGTTGGCTAAGTGTATGGTGGTTTATGTCGTTCAGCCGACACACCCCACTTAATCCGGTTATTTAGCTTTTGCTTTCTTTTTCTTTCTTGTTGACTTTGCTTTTGCTTTTGCTAAATAGGAAAAAAAAATAGCTCGGACACAAACCCCTAGAATCTCCCGGTTTCAACCAGAACGTGAAAGGAATCGGGGATCTCACTAGACACTCAATGAAGGAAATCTAAAGTGGTAAGTCATGACTAATACCCGAGACAGGGTCGAAAACGCTCAGACCGGTTTCTTTTAAAGAAGTTTAAGAACGACTTCTCAATTTCGACAACAAGATCCAAGAACCAAAGCAAAACAAAGCGAAAACGAAAATGAAAGAAAACTTTTAAGGCTTTCACTCCCTTTTTTCTCCTTTTTTCACACAAAAAATTTTCAAATTTTAGGCAAAAACTAAGAAAACAAAAAAAAACAAAAAAAAAAAACTAGGTGATCTACCCTTGAAATAGAATATCTCCCCCCACACTTAAAACGCCACAATGTCCTCATTGTGGGAAGGTGTCACATGAAAAAGGGTAGAGAACCTACAAAAAGCAACCAAACAAAAACAACTAGCAAGCAAATGGTGGCGACCCGAGCCCACTGCTCCAACAGCAATATAATCCCAACACCAACACTCAAAGGGATTTACCACCCAAAAGAAAAAATCAAGCATGCAATAGGTATCAATATATACACATCAAAGAGTGCGGAAAGAGGTTACCTCGAGGTCTTCAAAACAAATGATTACTCAATCCGCGATCCATGATAGCCAAGCAAAGGGTTAGGATAATCAAACAAAAACAATCAAAGCTCGTAAGATCCGCATGCAAGATTAAAAATATGAAAAAGAAACTAACTAAGACAAAAATAGAAATTAACTTAAAAGAAAGAAATAAAAGTATGGGTTTCCTCCCATAAAGCGCTTGTTTCAGGTCCCGAGCTTGACCTAATTACTTACTTGATTCTTGAAAGGCGTGGTGTAAATGAGAGAAGCATGGTAAGCTTTTTCCACCAACTCTTCTTCCTTCTCCTCTCGCGCACTCTGATAGAACTCATGAATGATTTGAAATAATCCTCTGGCGGTCTAGTTAACTCCGAAAGAATCAAAGGTAATGGCCTCCTCATTTTACTCGACCAAAATTTCTTCCACGTTTTCCATCGCTTCCTCTTCTTGCGCAAGAGTTGAGCATGCCTCCTTGAAGACTTGATAGGACATATAGAAAGAGAAGATAACTCCGGCTTGATATTCGGTGATGTGTCGGGTCTCGGGACTTGGGAAGCCATCTCCCTCAATTTCATATTCTCAATATATGTTTCACCCAAAGCAATCTCCCTCTTCTAAGGCACAGTGGTGAGGAAGTCACCATGGAAGGTGAAACTATCTCCATGAAGTTTAAAATGAATAGCTTTAGGGTGACTTTCTTCTCCCCAATCATCTAGTTCCACAACAAGTAAGCATGACTCCTCTTGATGCTCATCCATAATACCAACCACTGCATTTACCTTGAAGTGTGACTCTTTGTGAGGGTTCATATCAAAATCAATATGCTCTCTCCCTACATGAAGAGACAAGCGGCCTCTTTTCACATCTATGATTACTCCCGTAGTGGCTAAGAAAGGTCGACCAAGAATAATAGGACTTCTCCAATCCTCATCCATCTCCAAAATAACGAAGTCACAAGGAATAAGGAAACTCCCCACTTGAACCGAGATGTCTTATAATATTCCCAAATTGAGTGTAGCATGACACTCACACTTGTCCCCAAATCACATAATGCATTATCAATTCTCGTATCACCAATTAAGCATGGAATAGAGAAACTACCCGGATAGGTAAGTTTCTCAGGAGTTTTGCTCTCCATAATAGCATTGCAACTGAGATAAACGGTTGACGACTCTTTGATTCTCCTTTTGTTTGTCAAGAAGTCATTAAGATGTTTCTTGAAAGAAGGGACCTCCACCATGGAATCAAGAAAAGGAATATTGACTTGGAGCTTCTTCAATATCTCAATAAATCGCACAAACTTTGCCTCATTTTTATGTTGAATCAATCTCCCAGGAAAAGGTACTGGTGGTCTATATGAAACGGGTATATCCAAAAGGTTTTCATGAATATCCTCCCTTAAGACTTCCTTTCCTTTCTCTCGTCTTTTCTCAATCTCTACCCTTTCTTCCAACTTCCCCTTATCCTCACTGTCGGCCTCATTAACCACAACATCATCCTCCTTCTCCTCAGCTATGTTTTGCTCAACTCCTAAATCCTTCTCTTCAGTACTATCCACCATAACTCCCTCATCCTCTCCCAAAGATCTCTCCTCTTCCACATTCTCCTCCATTACCATAGGTTCTTCAATTTTCTTCCACTCCTTAGGGTAATAGCATCAACTTTCTCCCCTTGGATAGGTTGAGGTTGAATGGGTTGAGAAAGGTATATTTGTTGAGCAACTTGGGTCATTTGGGTTTCAAGATCTCTAAGGCGAGTACCCTCACTTTCTTGATTAGCCATAATTTGTTGCAACAACTTTTCAATCATAAAATCTTGGGACGGTTGAGAAAATTGAGATTGTGGGGTGGGTTGATGTGAGAACTCTTCTTGGAAATATGCAAGATGGTCATAAAATTGAGAAACAGGATCGAACACGGGATTGGCAAATGTGGTATAACTAAGATCATAGTCTTCATAAGAATGGGAATAAAGTTGGTTGGAATAGATAGTATTCACATGTTCTATTTGAAGATACTCCACACATTGATGCTCAAGATGTGGACCAAAACACAACTTACAAGTATGCACAATAGGAATAGGTGTGGATGCAAAGGCTTGCATACCTCGGGCTAAGTTCAACTAGTTGGAAACCTCGTCATTCACCATCTTATTTTGCAAATCAAGGACGGTAGCCATTAGAAGTTTGATAGTGGGGTTGTGTTCCAAAGAATGATCCCCATTTCCTGAATTTTGGCCGCCTCCCTAACTAGGAACATTCTGAGATAACTCATGAAGAAAAATGTTGGCATCCTCCGCGGTCTTCTTTAGGAACATCCCTCCGGAAGCACGATCAATAGATTCTTTGTATGAATCACAAAGCCCATAATAAAAGTGTTGAAGTAGCATCCAATCTGTTAAATTGTGATGTGGATATTAGTGTTGAAGGCTTTTAAATCTCCCCCAAGCCTCAAAAAGATCTTCCCCGGGTTCTTGCTTGAAAGACATAATAACTTGCCGGAGTCGATAAGTTTCATCCGCTGGGAAAAATCGGTGCATGAAATATCTTTTAAGTACCTCCCATGAAGAATAAGTGCCGGGATGACACGTTTGAAGCCATGTCTTCGCTTTCCCCGTAAGAGTTAGAGGAAAGAACTTCAATTTCATAAATTCAGAAGATAAACCGGGAACTTGCATGAAACTAATCTGATCTTCACATTTCTCGATTTGTGCAATAGGACTCTCGGATTTGTCTCCATAAAACTGATTGCTCGAGAAGACTTCAAGTAAGTACGGTTTGAACTCGAATCTGACATCGGGTAGTAACGGTGGTAAAGTGATCGGGATGCCTCCCGTACCCAAAGATGGAACGGCATATGATAGAAAGGTACGGGGTGAACCAGCTTGGCCCTCCGCCATCAGAACTCGAAACCTTCTACAAGAAATGAAGAAGCATCAAATTCATCGGGAATTGGAACAAACTAGTTTCTAGCATGAAAGCAATCTTAAACAACACAAGACCAAGAAACTAAGCTAGGGGCGCTTGCTCCCCGGCAACGGCGCCATTTTGTGTAACGAGGTTTTTGTACCCCGGTTTTTATATCGTTCTTCTCGAGGACCTAGGGGCCTTGGCTAAGAAACTCGGTCTAAGGTCGGGTTAAGATCACTAAGTAAGGCAATGGGTTGAAAGAGGCGGTCACGAAGCAATAAATAAATCTAAGGTCAGTCAAGGTGAAACAATGGGTTTCGGGCGCTTTTCGGGATGCAAACGGGAACAAGGAGATAGGTTTTGCAACAAGAGAGCAACAAGGAAGGAAATCAAGTGGTAATTCCGTTAGAAAATACCCACCAAGCTTCCTCTTTCGAGGATAGTCCGGATTAACCTCCCCAAAGTCCACCACGGACCCGGTAGGTTAATGAAATGAAATTTCCTAGTTGAGGGATCCGTGAGTAGAGTACTAACTATCTCAATTCCAACCTTCCAACACAAGTGTTAGATGTATTCGGGGACTTTCTGACCCAAATACATCCCACTTGAGGGAAGGAATGGAGTGGGAAAAGAGATTTCCTAAATAATTACTCACTAAAATTGCTAATTCATGCCTAATTACCCACTCACACCCTTAATTACCATCTAACCCATTAGGGTTCTACCACTACCCATCACAACTATGATAACAACATCAACAAAACCTACCCTAAGCATGATTTCTATCATCAACAAACATAAACCAAGCAAGAATAATGAAATAACAAGCAAAACAATTAAACAAGCAAGAAAGTAATTAGCAAAGCAATTAATGAAAGAGTTAAGGAAAGAGAAAACTTATCAAAATGCTGTAGATGAACAAGAGAAAGCAATAAAAAGATGATCCAACAATCTCTCAATTGTTCGAATCCCCAAATCTTCAATAACAAACACAAATCACCAAAACCCTAGATTAATCTCTCCCTAATCTCTCTCTAAAACTCCTAATTACAATGCTGGAAATAATGTCTAACACTCTCTAAGATTATCTCCAAAAGTACCCCCAAGAAATCGTCAACAAGGGATATATATACAAGTGAAAATTGGTTGGCAAAACGCTGCGCACAGCCGAAAACATCGCGCAGAACATAGAGAGACCGTAGTTACGGTCTAGGAGACCGTAGGTACGGTCTCTTGCTGTCCAGTGAAATCTTCCTGGTGATTTTTTCCTTCGAGATACCGTAGGTGCGATCTTGCTGACCGCAGGTGCGGTCCCAGCGATGGTAGCGGGTGCCACCCCAAGTGTGGCGGGGGCTACCCTAGTCTTTTCTTCCCTTTGTTTCTTCCTTCTTTCCAAGGCATGTAACGCCTATTTCCAGGGTCGTAGTGGGTGATACCTCACTAATTGACATCAAAGGTGGGGAAAGTGGTCCCGGGTCAACTTCGCCTCGGCTTTCGGTCCGGCTCGGCTCGGAAAATCACCAAAAATGCTCTAAAATGGCCCGTTTTACCTCATTTTTGTGTAAAACGCTAAAACCTATAAAATAATCAAAAACATACTAAAAAGCCATGAAAATAAACCCGAAACGAGTCAAAAGCCTAAGAATTAAGGCGTTATTTAGACACAAAATTGGGTCTAAACACTTATGAACCAAATCAACCTGGTTAATTGGCTCTCTGCTTCCCAAGGCCAAATTACAAAGTGTCTTCACCTCAATCCACGCTTGAACTCCCAACAATCTAATTAATTCCTCCTTAAGTGCATTGGTTTGATCATTTAATTTTCGCACCTCATCAATGCAACCACTTCTCGATAATTAAACCATTAATTCCATAGAATTGCCTTTAGGAACATTCAAATTGAGTTGTGACTATTGGTTGTCACTGATGTATAGTCGATTGTTGAGCTGACTGTTCCGAAACTCTGGCGTTTTAGGGACATTGTTGGAGCTTCCATGCTGCGACATGTTGGCATCAGTCGCAATTTCATTCAACTCCTCATACTACAATGAATTGGCTGCAGATCCAATTTCATCTGACTCCTCATTATCCCTTGACCAATAGGGGTTTGATGATTCTTCAATGTTTTGAACTTGGGAAATAGTAGGAGGAATTAGATGGGAGCTAATTTCTCTAACAAAGACTTTAAATGAAAATTCTGAATATTAGGCAGAACTTCTCCTTCGATTCTTCTCAATATGTTAGTTTGAATTAGGCCTCTCATAACTTCAAACTGATTAGTAGATGCGATGCATCTTGCTAGTGACCGAAGCTTGCCCCAAGGTTCAGTGCATTTCTGGAAGTTCTCTCAACTCCACACATGAAGAGGTACCCCAATTATATCAAGCCAGTATCTCCTTGCTTCAGTAGATTCATACATTGACCATCTTTTTATGTCTGAGAACCAGTCACTGAGTTCCTTAGGATTGGTAATCGCATCCTCTCTTTCTTGGACAATGGCAAATGTGATCAGAATTTCAATCCACTGAGTGCAGAGATTTTTTTGAATGGACCATAATTATCCTTAATTAAGGATGCTAATGAGTCTAGATCACACGTTGTGTCTAAAGTACAAACAATGTTTTGTTGTAGCCATTCCAAGAATTCTTCATTAATGTTTCCTTGGACACGATAAGAAACCTTTTTAGTCTCATAGTTGGATGATTGTGAGTTTTTTCTTCGGAACCAATACACGATCACTCTCCTTGTTTCTCCTAAGATTACCCTTGTAGTACATTCCACAATGGCTTTTCTACCCCTGATGAACCTCCCGTGAAGATGTTGAATGCAGTAAGCAACGTTCTAGCTTTTCCATAACTACACAAACCCATAGTTTGACACTGCACCTCTCTTCTGAATGATTGTTGAAGCCTTGACCTTTGTGAATTTTATGAATATGCCGGCCAAACCATATTTGTCAAGATTCTTAGGAAGATTTATGATAAATATGGTTGGGGAACTTAGCTTGTTTTGCCATGCATAATGCCCCCTAACATGTCTTCCACCCTCCGCTTCCCCATACCCTCTTTCTCTCTAGATTTTCTCTCATCCCTCTATTTATTGCTAGCCAATTGGAATTACTCTGCCCTTCTCCGACCGGCTTAGCATCTTTTTATAAGATTTATAATCCGCATGCCAATTAATTTATTGAATAATTTTGTAGATGTAGAATTTTGTTATTCAATTCATCTATCTAAATATTGTAATTTATTTTGAGTTTCTTTTATTTAAGAATAATTTAGAAAAATGCTAAGAATTTTAAATGCAAAAATGATAAAGAAATGAACAATCCAAAAAAACCATCACAAAAAAAAGTCCAATCCAAACAGCCTAAAAATTGAAGCCCTACACGCAACTTGAGGAGCGGCTGCAATGGGAGTATGGGCATAACCTATTTATGTGCCTATAGCCATGCGAGCGGGTTATGGCCGACCCGGGTTGCCTCTGTGTGCCTAGGAAGCACACAACTGGGCTTCACCCTAGCCCAACATACCTTCAGACATTCGGCAGGGTTATGCTCGACCCGGATTGCCTCAGGAAGTGTGCTTACCTAGGGACGCGTGTGGATGGCTTCTCCCAAGCTCAGCATACCTGCAGTCATTCGGATGAGTTACGCTCAACCCGAGTTACCTCGGAAAGCGTGCTGACCTAGGGAAGCGCACAGTTGGGTGCCTCCCAGGCCCAGCAAGACTATAGGTACTGTGTCTGCTGCTATCTCATTTTAGCCCTAAAATTCTGCCCCGATTTCACTTATAATTAAACCATCCCATTTCATTTCACCCTTTACACCGAAATCATCGTAGGGTATTGATATAGGTGATTTTTCTCTTCTCCCTCCATTTCGTTCACTTGCTTGACATTTTAATTTCTTCCTCTCTTCACTTTATTGCATTGTTACATGATTAAATATTAAACTCCACCAAATTAAAATTGAATGCTTGTAAATGTAAGTTGTACATCTTCTTTATCTTGTTATGTATTTATTTATTTATTTATCTCATTTAATATTGCATTTGTATATAACTAAATAATATAAATTACACTAATTAATTCGCCCTTTGACTCTTTTTCTTTAATTAACCGGTTTAGTAGACTTCGTTCATTGAACGGGCGAATTTGGGAATTTTTATTCTCAAATTCGTAACATTAACCTCCGATACGAATCTCATAGTTCGTGGTTCCTGGAGTCATTAATCTTGGCGACTCATTAAATTTTATTCAAATGTCTTCTTGATTTTCCTTTTTCAATTTCATCTTCTGTTTCAAGAGTTTTTATTAAAATAGTGAGTCGGGTAGGAAATAAAATGAGATGGCAAAAAGCATGGACTTTTAGTCCAGTACCTAGGTTGCCATTCCTAGCGGTATGGGTACTGGCTTAACAGTCCTAAACCTTCCTGAGGGTGCCTCAGGAACAGGGCCCAGGACCCCTAACTGGCAAGAATGCATGTAGGTATTATGCCCGGTCAAGTGGTTCGAGGTTAACCTCGAGCTCTCTTTCTAGTTGTTTAGGTTTCTTTTTTTGCCTCATTTCTGATTTCTATATTCTTAACAAACAACATTCTTTAAATTTAAAGATGGATTACAAATTCTTCATTTGGACATTTTAGTGAAATAAAAGATTAAAATTAAATCCCCTAAAAGACAAGACATACCTTTCGACTCGCCTAATCATGTGTGACACATGGAAGTTTTCCCGGATCATACAAATGGTGACTCCACTAGGGACTTACTCTAAGTGGGTAAAACTTGAAAATAGGTATTTTAAAATTTTTGAGTAGAAAGGAGAAACTAACTCTTCTAATTTTTATTATTTAGTCAGGCATCAATCATACAGACTTACATCTTGATTTCTTTTATAAATCGGAATGAACCCAAAGGTACAGTTTAGGACCTTAACCCAAATTTTCCTCTCGAGCAAAGTATACTTCCAACTTCATAAAAGAACGAATTCCACATTTCAAGAAGTTCACAAGTTACTTTCTCACTCATGAAGCACTCCAAAATTCTTGGGATTACGAATTTACAAAATCCCTTTAATTTTGTGAGAAACACAAGGTGTAGGACCCCGGAAAAAATCATTTCCGAGTGCGCTACTTGGTGATCGGGAACCGACTAAGGTTGCTTAATCCTTAAATAAGGATATTTTTATTTTATGAAATTCATTTTCGAGGGGTTCGGATATCAATAATACCAACTTTGGGGGTATTGGATATTAATAATACAAACTATTTTCTTGGACACTAGCAGTACGAACTATTGACCTATTTTCTTCTAACAGTACATTGTCGAATTATAATGGTTTTAACTCATCGAAAAGATGATGTGGCTCCATAATATGTGACATGGAAGGCATGTTAGTGTCCATGCACGTCAACATTTTCTACCCAACCTCCGCCTTCCACGTCACACATCATGGAGCCACGTCATCTTTCCAATGAGTTAAAACTACAATAACTCGGCCGTGTACTGTTGGAGGAAAATAGGTCGATAGTTGGTACAACTAATGTACAAGAAAATAGTTTTTATTATTAGTCTCCAATACCCCCAAAGTTGGTATTATTGGAGTCCAATAATCGTTTATTTAATAATTAATTTTTATTATTCACATGCTTGAAATTACATCAAATTAATTTATAAATAATCTTACATAAAATCATATTCAAATCTGGGCCAAGAAGGGATCCTTGAGAACCACAAGGCCCAATAGAAATTACCCAGAAAAATCCAAGGTCGCCTGCCCTTCGATTTTTCTACGATAAGGTTAGGCTCCGGATTAGAACATGAGTATATGTAAATTATTTTTATAAATTCTTTTGACGTAATAAACAAGCATGTTGGATAATGAAAAGAGATTAAAAAGAAAGCAAAATTCGCCAGCCTATTTAAGGAAACCGACAAACCGAAAATAATAAAAAATGACTCCAGTCTACGAACCCGAATTCCAAGTCCAGGTTAAGGTTACGAATTCGAGAATTAAATAATTCTCGAATCCGTCTGTTTAAAAAAAATAGACTCTACTAAAATCGAACTGTAAATGAAATTGAGCGGGGAGAACTTTAATCAATTTCAATAAATTAATAATCCGAACATGCAAGATAAAAAGGAGAAGGTTTTTACAAAACAAATGTACAAATAAAATGGTGCATAAAAATAAACTACATTATTGAAACGAAAGGATAGTGGAACCTCACTTTAAACTTGAATAAGATGGAAGGAAGACCACACTCCTTATGATGGACCCTTGACCGTAGCTTGATTAAGACCTTGGAATGAAGGCTATTTGAAGGTGGTGAAAGATGGATTCGAGGGAGGAATATGGATGATAGTGATTGAGGGAAAGTAGAGAGGATAAATGATATTAGGATGGAGAGGTGTAGAAGATGATTGTGATGGAGGTTGTTGATGATAGATGATCGTAGTTGGTGGAAGAGAACTTAGAGAGAATATGATGGTGATTGCGAGAGTAGAGAATGGTGAGAAGTTGGTGATGATTGTTGGTGAGAATTGTTGATGGAATGAGTGTGGATGGGCCCAATCCACAGGTCGACCATTTTAAAGAGAATCCGTGACTTGGCCCTACAAACTTAGATAGCTCTAGCCATATAGACTATTATGCGGACTAATATAATGCTCAACAAGAACGACAATTTATATTTTTTTTCTTTTTTTTCATTTTTTAATTTTATTTTCTCAAGAAAAAATAGATATTGTAAAGGACTGAATAAAGCTAACAATAAGCGGGTTATAATTAGTTTATAAGCATAATTGATAAATCCAATATGGTTGGGCCTAAACAACGGGCCGACCATAAATGTAATGGATTTAATAATTAAATCTATAAATTAATTTACTCAAGCTTAATGACTATTATTCAGTCTAAGACGCTATCCATTGACTTTGTTGGACTTTAATTAGATTTTTGGACCTTTATTAAGAGAACATCATAACGGGCCATTTAATCTCATCCAAGGTGAGTCAAGTTTATTTATTAATTAAAATAATCAACCTTTGTACATAAATAGGCCCGTGCACCGGGCTAGCCATAATGTTTTGAGGTTAACTATCATTTTCTCAACCCAATGAATTTTATATGTACTAGAACGAAGCCTCTAAACTAGGGTCGAATCTTTTACAATAAAGAAAGAGGAGGGGAAACACATATATTCACACAACATACAATATGAGGGGTATCCTCAACCAAGACTCTACATTCATGGATTACTAAGGTCGGTATTGGATGAGATACCACATGTTCTTCCCTCGGTGCACTTCATCCATATAAGGTTTATGGGTAAAGTGTGTGAGGTGTTGCTCGTCGGACTTTAAGGAAGCCTTGAAGTATAACATGGGTGAGAGGAGAGACCAAAAGCTTGGCGATGTAGAGTGCATCACACAAGTAGTGGCCGCCCGCTCTCGGGTAAAAATCCTAGGTTAATCCTAAATCGTCGCCTTTGTGCTCCCGTTTCAAAAGACTCGTGGAGTAGCCCGCTATGCAAAATGCCTAAAAGAATAATAAAATCATGAAATAAATAAATTTTCTCCCTTTTACAATTTCAAATCAACTCGATTTTTTCATGTTTTACCTTCTTTTTAAGTTTAAGTCCCTAGTGAGTCGCCAATCTGTAGGACCCTGAAATAAATCCTTTCCGAGTGCGCTACTTGGTGATCGGGAGCCGACTAAGGTTGCTTAATCCTTAAATAAGGATATTTTTATTTTATAAAATTCATTTTTGAGGGGTGACTTTTATTTATTTAATAATCAATTTTTATTATTCACATGCTTGGAATCACATCAAATTAATTTACAAATAATCTTACATAAAATCCGATTCAAATCCGGGCCAAGAAGGATCCTTAGGAACCACAAGGCCCAATAGAAATTACCCAGAAAAATCCAAGGACGCATGGCCTTCGATTTTTCTATGATAAATTCTTTTGGTTAGACTCCGCATTAGAACATGAGTATATGTAAATTATTTATATAAATTCTTCTGACATAATAAACATGCATGTTGGATAATAAAACGAGATTAAAAAGAAAGTAAAGAGTTGCAAGCCGATTTAAGGAAACCGATAAACCGAAAATAATAAAAAATGACTCTGGTCTACGAACCCGAATTCTAAGTCCGGGGGTAATGTTACGAATTCGAGAATTAAATCGAACTTGAAATGAAATTGAGCGGGAAGAACTTTAATGAATTTCACGAAATTAATATTCCGAACATGCAAGATCAAAATGAGAAGGTTTTTACTAAACGATTGTACAAATAAAATGTTACATAGAAATAAACTACATTATTGAAACCAAAGGATAGTGGAACCTCACTTTAAACTTTGATAAGATGGAAGGAAGACCGAACTCCTTATGGTGGACCCTTGATCGTAGCTTGATTAAGACCTTGGAATGAAGGCTATTTGAAGGTGGTGGAATATGGATTCGAGGGAGGAATATGGATGATAGTGATTGAGGGAAAGTAGAGAGGATAGATGATAATAGGATGGAGAGGTGTAGAAGATGATTGTGATGAAGGTTATTGATGATAGATGATCGTAATTGGTGGAAGAGAACTCAGAGAGAATATGATGGTGATGAAGAGAGTAGAGAATGGTGAGATATTGGTGATGATTGTTGGTGAGAATTGTTGATGGAATCAGTATGGATGAGAGGGGGTATTTATAGTTGGCGGGTGGATGGATGGAGATGGAAGGAGAGGGACATGATCCCATGGTTCATGCCCATTAGAAAAATAGGAAGACCTCTCGGCCATGCTCAAATCTTGGCTCAACAATCACAAACAATGATCAAGGGATTGTGATAGAGTGGAGGGAAAAATTTATCGGCAAAAATCTGGAATTAAAAGGAAGGCTGCCTGGGCTTCGATTTAATTAGACACGGATTGCCAGCGTGGCATTCCGATTTTTATTGCGGGTTGGACGCGCTGCTAGGCTTCTATTGTGAGGAAGGCTGGGCGACCTTCTTTTTTTTCTCTTGGGCTAGGCACGCGCCTTGGGCCTAATTCTGGGCCTGTGAACTGAGCAAGACCGCTTGGCCTTCCTTTTTTCCTAAGTCAACTTCAAACGGCCATAATTTCTTCATCCGAACTCCGATTTAGGCGATTCAAAAGGCGTCGGAAAGCTTATAATGTGTACTTTACTCTCATCAAAAGAAATAGGCCAATGAGACTTGTCGAAAAAATTGAATTGGAAATGGTAGGCACATGTATGTGGAAAGGGTGGAAAATGAAGGTTTTTTGTAGTAGGTTGGCCCAGTAGCTTTTGATTGAGGAAGGCCCATTGGATTTGCTTTCATTATAGCCTATTTTCTTATTGTGCTTTATTTGTACACTTGTCCCGGTACAAAATTTGGTGTCTACAGAGAGCCCCCACTTTGATCGAGTCCGAATAGGACGAAGGTCAAAGTAGCCTGAGATGTTGTTTGCTTGACGTCAGGCTAGGAGATGGATGCTGTTGGTGCTCTTATATGTGGCGACCGGAAGGTGGATGCTCTCGATGCTCTTTTATGTGGCGACCGGAAGGTGAATGCTGTCGGTGCACTTTTATGTGGCAACCAGAAGGTGAATGATGTTGATAAGTGTATTTTATAGATATGTGATCATGAATTATTTAGAGTTAATTTGGGTGATTTTAGTTATGAATGTGTTATTTTTATACCCGAATACTCTATATTATGCTTGGTTGGAGTTTGGTATAGTTTTGTAGGAATTTGGAGCAATTTGGATCAAATCAAGCTCAAAATCAAGTTATAGAAGTCCATGTTGATCACAAAAGATTAGAGAAATCCACCCCAAGGCCCAAACTCAGGCCCAAGAAGACATTGGATGCTGCCTAGCATCAACACGGGTGCTAAAAGACCCAACACGAGTCGTTTTAGGGGTCATAAAGTCCAGAAAATGGATCCAGTGACCAACACGGACCGTGTCCAGGCAACACGACCCGTGTTGAAGGCAGCATAGTCCGTGTTGACCTGGGATCACCCGTGTTGGCCCTGTTTAATGCAAAAATGGCGTTTCGGTTGCTCTTCATGCTATATAATTGATGTATCCGGCTGTTTTTGCTGTCATTCATTCTCATTCATCATCATCCTCATCATCATATTCATCCATCCTTTCATCCATATTTCCATCCACATTCATCCATTGTGAAGATAGAGAGATTGGTTGAGTTTTGGAAGATCGGTTCTCAAGAATTGGAGAGAAGTGGAGGAGCAAAAGTCCCCGCGGTTCTACATTTAAGCAAGGATTAAAATCTGACAGAGCCGCAAGCGCACGGTGTACATAGTAGCACGTCAAGGTCGATCCCACAGGGACTCAATTAGCAGCACAGAAAACTAATCTCTATCTCGATTGCTAAGCTAATCAGGTTTTGGTTTTGGAAGACTTTAAAAAATAATTAAAACTAATAAAGCAGGAAAAAGAAAATCAATCAAAAATTATATCAAGAGAGAAAGACTTCTAGGGAGATGCTAACCTAACGAGTTCGATTATTAAAACCTAGCGTGCACAATCATACATTCAAGAATGAATCAAGAATCGATAACCTCTTAATTCTATCGCCCTTTCGATGCTAAATAGAATTATTCTAAACAACCTAATCAACAACTTTCGTCTGTCTTTTAGGTTAAATAGAGTTGAAGGTCTTAAAAGTCAGGTAATCTAATGATTCCCTAGTTTACTACTCCTTTTTCAACTTTCATAAGCCTAGGTAGACAGGTTGGTAGTCAGATTACCCTAATTCACCTTTCAGTACTTCTCAGGTTAATCTCAAACTTACAAATATTCAAGGCCTTAAGAATACTCATAAACATGGAAAACACAACCTTCTATTAATTCTAATCAAGAATTCATGCACAAACTAATAATAAACAATCAAATTACATTGTTTCGGGTTGCAAAACCCTAGAATTCAAGAAATCTACTCGCTCATATTCAATGAAAACACAAAACAAGTTCCAAACATCATAATCGAATCTCAAAACTAAGAAGGAAATCAAAAAGAAAGAATAGAATTGCGAAGAATACAACCCGTCGAGCCTTTCGATCCCGGGGTAGAACCTTCTCCGCGAACGTCGCTCCTTTCCTTTGCGAATCTTGATCTTGGTTTCTCTTGAATCGATTCGGTCTTGAATCTTGATGGTAGGGAAGAGGAGTAGAATGGAAGTATTAGGGCTCTCTTTTCTCTTCTTGACGGCCAAAGAACGAAGGAAAACTGATAGATAATGAATTCATCTTGAAAAACCGTCGCTTCCTCCCTTTTCTACTCGCGAAAATAACCGACCTGCATAGGCAGTTCGCCTTGGTCCGTACAGTCCGTACACCACGGACCGTGGTGATCACCACGGGCTGCCCGAGGTTGCCACTGTCCCGCTTCTTTCTTCTTTCCTTCGCCAAAATGAGCTGGGCAAGTCCGCCACGGACTGTGGCCACCACCACGGGCTGCCCAAGGTTGGTGCTGCCCTGCTATTCCTTGCTGCTTTCCGTCGCAAATTTGTACCATGGTTTGGGTTTGACATGTAGAGGTCCGTGGTATATTTACCCTTGCCTGAAGTTGAGAGAAAGTTGCTGTTTTGGCCTCAAAAACTACACATTCACATCAAAGACAACAACACCAAGTGTAGTAGGGAAATTGGAATAAAAATCAAGGTTCACACACAAAATTATCCCTAATTCACTATTGAAAACCCCCAAAAACATAGTCATGAAACGCAGTTATCAAATCCCCCCATGCTTAGTCCTTGCTTGTCCCCAAGCAAGTACAAGACTCAAAACAAGATGAAAAGACTTGAAAAGGAAAAGAAATCTACTCACACCTCCTCTAATAAAAAGGGCATATTAGAAAGCCAAAACAAGCATACACAAAGAGACTCCCTAGCGAGATTAAGAATCAAATCGAAACAAAAATTGTTGTTCGAATTAGAATCACCAGCCAGGAAGCAACACAACTAGTCTATCACAACTCAAATGTAATCAAAATTCATTCACATGTTTGGCGAACTAGTTGGGATCGGTAGGGCCTCACTTTAGGGTATGTAAATCACTCCCCTCGTGTGTTTTAAATAGATATGACTGTTCACTCAAAACCTTCAACCAATGTAAATAACCTGCCATAAGCTTGACAAGACTCTCAATTCCCTACCGCTATAAACAATATGCATAAATGTTAATCTTGAGGACTTTTCAAGGGTTATAATAGGGCTTAGGTGTAGGGTAAGGAGGGAATTCATTTGGGTAATGTGGAGCTAAGGGCCAAGGACCTAAAGAGCAACATTCCCATAACATAAAACTCAACACCTCTTCACACCGCAATGAAGCATAAATATCTTCCCCATCGAAGCAAAATAACGGAAGAGTCAATATAAACAAGAAAACCACCATGCTATTCACCTTATTCCTCAAAACTTTTTTTTTTTGTACTTTTCATTTTTTTTTTTTACTTTGTGGTGAATAGCATAGATAAATATAGAAACGACTCATTTCCCATCGAACCAATTTCAACCTCGAATGAAAAGAGGGGATAAATAACGATTATGAACAATGTTTCCCTCATCAAGTAAACCAACCAACGAAGTCACCAACAATTAGACTACAAAACTGCCCCCCAACTGAATTGTTGCTCCACTAACTTGGCTAAAAGATGAGGAATTAAAATAGGCCAAGGGCGCGCAATAGGGTAAACAACAAGACAGGAAAAATGGTTAGTAAAGGGCTAGCAAAAAGGGGTCATATTTTTAGGTGGCTTTTTTGGCTATGTGGCTTCAAAATGGGCCTCAATCATATTAACATAATGCACAAGTCAAATGCAGTTTCAAAGAGAATCAAGTCAAGTTCTAGAGATGCAAACATGGTAAGGTCACACTCAAAAGAAAATGAGACTATAAAAATGATAGTCTTTTAGGCTCAAGAAGTCTCACGGGTTAACTTACCACAATCACAAGCAACTAGTTTCTTTGATGTACCAAACATAAGAACTTTACTATCATACACATGAATTGATCAAGACTAGATGAATTACAAACAAGACAAGCAACCTAAGTCAAACAAACAACAAAGTCTCTTTCATCATCCACATCAAGCCAAAAATCCCATGAGTATACACTTGCAATGACAATCCAAACACACACCTCTTAAAGGCGAAAGACTATCCTAATTTTTTTTTCTTTTTTTTTAGCAAGAAAGCAAGAAAACTACTCCTATATGCAACCTAGATGCAAATTCAATGCCTAACAAACACAAAAAGAAACTAACAGATATGCAACTATAAACGTCAGTCTCACTCTAGCACATGATTTTAAGACAATCAACCCAAACCCCCCCATGCTTGGACAAAGCAGTATCCACAACGCATTTCGAATAAGGGTAGCATGCACAAGAAGGAAACGATTAATGCGTCACACTCTAAAAAAAAATGAAGAAAATTAAAGGAACGAAATAAAACCTAATAAAGCAATTAAACGCTTGGGTTGCCTCCCAAGAAGCGCTAGTTTAACGTCTTTAGCTAGACGAAACTTACCTCAGATGCAGTCAAAGCCCTTAGAAGCTTGTCAAATTCCGCAGCATGCGGTTCACAAGCCTGCATATAAGAGAGCAACAAAATACTCATGGCAAAAAATGTTAGTTGCACTCTCTCAAATAAGTCAAAAGCATTAGAAAAATCAAAAGAATCAAAATAAGTAGTCCACATGATTTTTCTAGCTGAGTCCTCTAGGCATTTACAATATGGGTCAAGATAGGGATGAAACCCTTCTAAAGTGCCTAAGGACAAATCAAAGACATTGTTGTTCCCCTCAATCATAGTCACATCACAAGAGTTAACCACACATTCCACATCAGCATGAACATCAATGGTCTTTTCACAAGGAATGGGCTCCTCAAGGTTCTTAAGGGCAAGGGAAGGTGGTGAACAAGGTGTAGAAACATGGAGTACATCATTAGATTCCTCGCTTGAAGGATCTAATCCACCCACAAACCCCTCACAAGACTCCTCATCAATAGCATCAATTGACTCATGACAAACATTAACATCATACCTAGCATCAAACCTACAAGAATCACTCACCTCAAACCCCGTCGACTGAGAAAAAGGTAAGGATGCATTAGGAAAAGTCAAGACACCATCAGTAGTGTCTCTAGGTAAGCTAGGATGAGAAGGAGCAACAGTTGGCAAAGATGACTTAGAAGGGTCAACTATTTCATCTATTTTTTCTAGACAAGCTTCAACCTTGTCTTGTTGCTCTTGCATTGCCCTCATCAAAAAATCAAGTTTGGCTAAAACAGGGCATGCAGATTCATCATGGTCAAAAGAATTACACAAACGACAATGAGGCAAACAATGGGGTTGAGTACATAATCTAGCATGAGATGCACAAAGATTGGGGAAAGAGGATGCACCATAATAATTTTCAAAATCACGAGTATCACGTGCAAGCCACTCAAGCAAACTCCAAGCTTCATCAACAGTTTGAGATCATAGAAACCAAAATACTCTAATAGAGTACGTGTCTCACTATTCACCCCCAAAGCAACAATGTCAAGAACATCTGATTTCCTAGGCACAATACCACATGGAACAGGACATGCAAGTAATCTCTCAAAATAGTGCCAAAATAATTCCTGCTCAAATTGGGGAAAATCAAGAATTGTCATTTTTTGTATATTTTTTTTTTGAAAGAAAGAAAAAAAAATCAAAGATAAAAAGAAAAGAAAAAGAAAGAAAAAGAAAACAGCCTAGTCAACCTAAGAGAATTCGTTTACCGACTGCTAGGGACAGAGTCCCCGGCAACGGCGCCAAAAACTTGACAGAGCCGTAAGCGCACGGTGTACATAGTAGCACGTCAAGGTCGATCGCACAGGGACTCAATTAACAGCACAGAAAACTAATCTCTATCTCGATTGCTAAGCTAATCAGGTTTTGGTTTTGGAAGACTTTAAAAAATAATTAAAACTAATAAAGCAGGAAAAAGAAAATCAATCAAAAATTATATCAAGAGAGAAAGACTTCTAGGGAGATGCTAACCTAACAACGAGTTCGATTACTAAAACCTAGCCTGCACAATCATACATTCAAGAATGAATCAAGAATCGATAACCTCTTAATTTTATCGCCCTTTCGATGCTAAATAGAATTATTCTAAACAACCTAATCAACAACTTTCGTCTGCCTTGAATATTTCGCGGAGAAGGTCTTAAAAGTCAGGTTATCTAATGATTCCCTAGTTTACTACTCCTTTTTCAACTTTCATAAGCCTAGGTAGACAGGTTGGTAGTAAGATTACTCTAATTCACCTTTCAGTACTTCCTAGGTTAATCTGAAACTTACAAATATTCAAGGCCTTAAGAATACTCATAAACATGGAAAACACAACCTTCTATTGATTCTAATCAAGAATTCATGCACAAACTAATAATAAACAATCAAACTACATTGTTTCGGGTTGCAAAACCCTAGAATTCAAGAAATCTACTCGCTCATATTCAATGAAAACACAAAACAAGTTCCAAACATCATAATCGAATCTCAAAACTAAGAAGGAAATCAAAAAGAAAGAATAGAATTGCGAAGAATACAACCCATCGAGCCTTTCGATCCCGGGGTAGAACCTTCTCATGACGTCGCTCCTTTCCTTTGCGAATCTTGATCTTGGTTTCTCTTGAATCGATTCGGTCTTGAATCTTGATGGTAGGGAAGAGGAGTAGAATGGAAGTATTAGGGCTCTCTTTTCTCTTCTTGACGGCCAAAGAACGAAGGAAAAATGATAGATAATGAATTCATCTTGAAAAACCGTCGCTTCCTCCCTTTTCTACTCGCGAAAATAACCGACCTGCATAGGCAGTTCGCCTCGGTCCGTCTGATCGTCTGATCCAGTACACCACGGACCGTGGTGATCACCACGCTGCCGAGGTTGCCATCGTCCGCTTCTTTCTTCTTTCCTTCGCTAAAATGAGTGGGCAAGTCCGCCACGGACCGTGGCCACCACGGCTGCCCAGGTTCTTCTTTGCCGCTATTCCTTCTCCGTCCCAAATTTGTACTACGGTTTGGGTTTGACATGTAGAGGTCCGTGGTATATTCACTCTTGCCTGAAGTTGAGAGAAAGTTGGTGTTTTGGCCTCAAAACCTACACATTCACATCAAAAACAACAACACCAAGTGTAGTAGGGAAATTGGAATAAAAATCAAGGTTCACACACAAAATTATCCCTATTCACTATTGAAAACCCCCAAAAACATAGTCATGAAACGTAGTTATCAAAATCCAACTCGGTTTATTTCTCTTTCTTGTAGTTTTCATGCATTTTAGAATAGATTTTCATATGTTTTGTTATTCGAACATGAGTAGTGAGTAGTTTTCATAAGTTTAGGGGATAAACCCTTATTAGTTTCTCTTACGGATAGAGTTTTGTTGGATTGAACAAGTTTGTTTATCTAGTTTGAATGCATTTTAGTTATCCTTTGTTTATGTATGTCATTGCTTTTGTTTGCGCACCATTAGCATGGTTATAGATTGTTGAGTGAAGGACCGAACGGAGAAATTTGATAATCGGAACCCTTAGGATTATACTAGTTTATGAAGTGAACTAGAGATAGAAGACTTTGTAACTAGGGGTCATTTGATAATTTGATATTTAACTTAGATAAAATTGACACAATAAAGAGTCCAATAGATCAATTTTACTAAGCAATCCGTTTCATTGCCAAAAGCTCGCTACGGAATACATTATGCGATTATCGACCCTAAAATGTACCAAATTAGTGACATACATGTTCAATCCACTTGTTTGATTCATAGAGTTACTTAGGTTTTATCCCCTGAACGCTTTTCTCATATTGATTAATCCAAGTAAATTGTGTGAATATTTGTTGGTTTTGCCCTTTTTAGTGATTAGAAATAGAAATAGTTTTTTCACAATCAAAAACCCGACCGATTTAGCAATCACATAGGAAGCTAGTTTGATGTGTAGTTAACAAAGTCCCTGTGCGTTCGACCTTGATATTTGCTACACGTACACCCATGCACTTGCGGCGTATCAAGTGTTTTGTGCCGTTGCCGGGGACTTTATCCCTAGCCGCCACCAAACGAATATCCTTAGATTGACTAGATCATTTTCTTTTATTTATCCTGTTTGATCTTCCTTGGTTGTTCTTGTTTTTGTCTCTTGTAAGGTTTTCAATCGGTGTATGTAAAAGGCACTGCTATTCGAGTTTGATCCGGATATAGAAAGAACCTTCCGTTCAAGGCGGATGCGGCAGCGAATAGAGGAAGCAAGAAGGAAGCAAGAAGAAGTCGAGGAAGAACCGAAGATGGCCCAACCGAGACATACTTTTGGGCAATGCGTGACTCCCCCAGTCGCGAATCAACCCACGTCCATCAACGCACCGGGAGTGGACGCACATGACTTTGAGTTGAAGAGATCCCTCATCAACTTGGTGAAGGCCTCACCTTTCCATTGCCTTCCCAATGAAGACCCCAACTGATGTATATTTGCCTAGCTATATACATCAAGGCCTAGCTAAAGGACCTCTATCCAGCTAGAAGCTACAAATGTCGCCTTGGGTATCAACAACTACAAAGGGTTTATTAGCTCAAGGAAGAAAGCATGAAGGACCTTGATGGTATTCTAGCTTAAATGGAGTTACTCTCACATTTGGAGGACATCAATGAGCATAAATAACTCTCAAGTCCTTATTGAGAAGTCATCTCTCACGGCAGCAAAGGACTCCATCAAGTACAGTTCGATATTTTGCTCTATAACTCTAGATCCATACATCTATTGAGGAAATCATCAAAAGACAGATTGGAGCTCTTTCAATAAGCTTTCCAATGGTTTTTGAATCAACGAAAACGGACAAGTATTGAAGGAGTTATAGCAATTTCTTTCTAGAGTTGTATTTTAGAGTTTATGATGTCATAAATAGGATATATGATGTAATAGTTGATTCTTGGTTTCTTGAACCCTAGGTACACGTCCAAGGGGTCCCTAAAGTAGTATAAATAGACCCCCTAGGGTGCCATTGTATTCATTCAATTCAATTCATTCATAAAATCAAATACAAACACAAGGTGTTGTTTTCTCTCTAGCTTTTGTGCTAGTCTTTTCGTTTCTCTTGAGAGAGTTTCGAAGTTATCCCCTTCTTCTATTCAAGGGTGGCATCCTTGAAAGTGAAAGGAAGGAATTGAAGAGTTCTTTGAGGTGGTGTGGCTGTATCCTCATCGATCCTTCAAAAGCCAAATCTATCCAACTATCCATTCCATCGTTCATTCAACTACATTCATCCAACCTCACGCCATTCATCAAGAATTCATCAAGAATTCAACAAGAATTCATCAAGAACCCAAAGCATTCAAACCGTCCATCATTCGTCCATTATCATACCTTCATTTGGTAATCATCTTTCATAGTTCTTTCCATCTTTCTATCCATTTCCATTCCATTTTCGCGCCTTAAGAACTTTGAGAAGGGAGATTCTTATCTTCGCTCTTAAAGATCCTTAACCCTTTGTGTAATGTGATCTTGTGGTCCCATTATGCATCAAAATTGGTATCAGAGCTTAGGAGATTGACTCTCTTAGTTCTTGATCCATCTTTTCACCATCTTTCCATCACAAACCCATCCCCACCATTCCCCCATCATCACGCCACCCATGAGTTCTTCCAAGAACTCATAAAGAACTCATAAAGAACCATAAACTCCACAAAGAACCCATAGCCCAAACACAACCCGCCCCAAATACAAACCTCTTTCGTCCTTTACCCATCCAAAACCCCTAAACCATGAATCTTGCAATCTTTTTGCACCAAGATTGATCAAGATGGACGATTCTAGCAAGAATTCCCAACGTGAGCTACAATGCTTGAAGCAACAACTTGATGATCTCACTAAACAAATGGAAGAACTTGGGATTCTTCCAAAGGGATCAAGAAGCACAAAATCACGTGTGGTTCACTCTTCTAAGGTTGAATATGAAGCACCTTATGAATGGAGTAAACGTTCCAGCAAGAAGAATGGAAATAAAGTTCAAGAAGAGTTCTTGCCCTACAAATACAAAGGAGATAACTTCAACAAGCTTGAAATAATGAAGCAAGGAGCAAGGACGTGATTGAATATACCATAGAATTGCGGCAGAACTACGGAAGTATGGCCTTAAGGAGAATGATCAAGACGTTTTGGTATGTTATACTCTTGGTCTTAATGATTACATTTGGTGTGTTGTTGTACATCAATCTTACGCAAACTTGGAGGAGTTAAGTTCTTTAGCCCTTGATGTTGAAATAGAAGTAAAGAGTAAAGAACTTTGGGATAGAACTCATTTTGATCATGTTGAAAGTGTATGTCAAACGTCATCCTATGAGCAACTGAATTTGGAAGTGAATCATTTGATGTATTTGGCGTGTATGATGATGTTCATGAAGTATGTGATAACCTAGGCACAAATGAGGAAGTTAATGTAGTATGTAGCGTGCCTAAAGATGAGTTTAAAGTGTATGACAATCCATTGTATGAGGAGAATAATGAACAGTTTCAAGTATATGACAACCCATTATATGAGGAGGAAGGCGTGAATGAAGAAGTTGAATTTGCCGAATGTGATGTTTTTGTTGAAAATGAGCAAGTTCAAGAAGTATGTAGTAGCATGGCTAAAGAAGTAAATGAGGTACACATAGAGGAGGATCTTGAAGTAGAGGAAATAGAAGAATTGAATGGAGGAGAGCTACGTGATGAAATGTGTTCATTGATCAGAAGGAGAAAGTTGTGCCATCATTGGCGTTGACATTGATCTTGACCAAGATATTAGCCTCGCTACAACAAATGTCCAAGAATTTCAAATGAAGAGTTATTCACACCATGGCAATGATCTTCATATGGATCCAAGAAGTTTAGTAAGTCTTGCTTTTACAAGATTTGCAAAGATTCATTATATTGCAATATTACTTCTATGGATTCTTGTTATACTTTGTTGGAAGAATCAAAGTTGTATGATAGGAGTATCATGCTCCAAGAGGCGTCCTTATTACCACCTTGTGTCTCGGCTCAAGGAGGATCAAAGTACTCTTATGGCACTTATGGAGAATAAGTATCATGAATTTGAAGAACCAAGGAGTCTCATTTTTACACCAATGGAGGTTGGCAACCGTGGGCCTATAAAGGATCAAGATCCTTTACCATCACTTGTTCTCATTTGTGAATATTTGGATGAAAGACAAGCACCATCAACAAGTGACCTCTCTCACTTATCTCTTTTGGTACGTTTCTCTTCCATGAGTATTATCATGCATCAAAGGCTGCCACCAAAGCCTATGATTCATCATCGAATGGTCTATGCAAAGGGTCAAGCGCAACTCATGGATAACTACATCAATGTCCTTGATTCTCATAGTATACAACATATTTCGAAAGAGTATGTACCATTGCAATGTAAAGAGAATGTATGTGTATACTTTGATAACATTTTTGTATGTAGTAGAAGTAGAAAGGAGTATGTAAATCCTTTGGAGTTAGTCTTGACGAAGCATGAGGAGCCACATGGAGAATTGGAGAAGTACTTAGAGAATTGTCCTTACCTCTCGTCCAAGAATGAGCTATCTCAACATACCTCATCAAATGGAGTAATTCAAGTGGACAAAAGGAAAGAAGGAACTATTCAAGAAGGGTCAATACGTGCATCTATACTTGAGGTACTATGTCTCTTAAAGGATGCTAAAGATCGTCATATTCTTTTATTCCCTATTCTTGCATCATATTTGTTCATTACAAATGGAGTTGAGAAAGGTGAAGTCCTATCTCAAGGAAGTTGTCCCATGGATTATTTTGGTGAAATACCAAGTGGAGAAAAGAAGAAGCTACATGCTTATGGCTTAGCATTCATACTTGTTGCTATCATGAGGATATTTGAGCAAAAGGATTATTATCTTGAAGGATTCATGCTTAAGCTTTGTGATTCTTACAAAGTATTGGAGTATGTTTCATATGAAGAGGAGATCACGCCATCATCATGTTTTGGGATGAAGTACTTGATTCGTTCATCAAAATCAAGTCACTTGGAGGAAGCAAGTCCTTTGACTAAAGGAAGTTTTCTAACGAGGAGATACATGTTTGATTCAAGAGTACTTAGTCTTGAATATATCAAGGAGTTGTATGAAGATGATGATGATTTTAAAGAAGTATACAAGGTATGTGAGAAGCATCCTCAACAATCCTTTTATATTGATCATGGATTTCTTTTCAAAGGGAATCAAGTGTATATTCCAAGGAGTGGAATTCGTGAAAACTTGATCATGGAAGTACATGGAAGTTCTTTTGATCATTTGGGTCTACTCAATACATATTTCAAGATGAAGGAGTATTATTTATGGCCTAGCATGATCGTTGATATCGAGTATAAGCTGCAATATTGTGACATTTGCAATCCTTCTATACCATATGGAGATGAAAGCTTGAATTTTATGGTTGAAGTGCCATGGATTCAAGGAAGTCAAGATGATATTAAGATCGTTGAAGGTCATCCTTCAAAGATGGAACATCATATTACTATTGTCTTCATCATGAGTTACAAGCTTGTGAAACTATACTTTGAAGTTGAGAAGTTATATGAGATTTCTACAATCTCCATGAATAAACGAGATTTGAAGCACCATAATATCATTGGCTTATTCATGAGAAGACTTGGAAGAAAGTGGAAGTTCAAGTCAAGCATCAAAGGAATCTATGATGATTTCAAGGCATTCAAGAAGAGAATTTGTAAACTCATAAGAAGGAACAAGAGAAGTGATGTCAATAACACATATGGGAAGACATCTTATAAACAAGGAAGAAGAAGTGTTATGTACTGGTTTAGAAGAAGTTTTGTCTAAGTTTGAGGACAAACTTTTTCAACCGGGGGAGAATGATGTATATTTGCCTAGCTATATACATCAAGGCCTAGCTAAAGGACCTCTATCCAGCTAGAAGCTACAAATGTCGCCTTGGGTATCAACAACTACAAGGGTTTATTAGCTCAAGGAAGAAAGCATGAAGGACCTTGATGGTATTCTAGCTTAAATGGAGTTACTCACATTTGGAGGACATCAATGAGCATAAATAACTCTCAAGTCCTTATTGAGAAGTCATCTCTCACGGCAGCAAAGGACTCCATCAAGTACAGTTCGATATTTTGCTCTATAACTCTAGATCCATACATCTATTGAGGAAATCATCAAAAGACAGATTGGAGCTCTTTCAATAAGCTTTCCAATGGTTTTTGAATCAACGAAAACGGACAAGTATTGAAGGAGTTATAGCAATTTCTTTCTAGAGTTGTATTTTAGAGTTTATGATGTCATAAATAGGATATATGATGTAATAGTTGATTCTTGGTTTCTTGAACCCTAGGTACACGTCCAAGGGGTCCCTAAAGTAGTATAAATAGACCCCCTAGGGTGCCATTGTATTCATTCAATTCAATTCATTCATAAAATCAAATACAAACACAAGGTGTTGTTTTCTCTCTAGCTTTTGTGCTAGTCTTTTCGTTTCTCTTGAGAGAGTTTTGAAGTTATCCCCTTCTTCTATTCAAGGGTGGCATCCTTGAAGGTGAAAGGAAGGAATTGAAGAGTTCTTTGAGGTGGTGTGGCTGTATCCTCATCGATCCTTCAAAAGCCAAATCTATCCAACTATCCATTCCATCGTTCATTCAACTACATTCATCCAACCTCACGCCATTCATCAAGAATTCATCAAGAATTCAACAAGAATTCATCAAGAACCCAAAGCATTCAAACCGTCCATCATTCGTCCATTATCATACCTTCATTTGGTAATCATCTTTCATAGTTCTTTCCATCTTTCTATCCATTTCCATTCCATTTTCGCGCCTTAAGAACTTTGAGAAGGGAGATTCTTATCTTCGCTCTTAAAGATCCTTAACCCTTTGTGTAATGTGATCTTGTGGTCCCATTATGCATCACCAACCGGCATCTACGCATCTTTCGACAAGCTTGTGACACGTTCAAGGTGAATGGAGCGACGGAGGACGCAATCAAACTCCGGCTTTTCCCTTTCTCACTAGAAGGGAAGGGTTGGGAATGGTTGGATTCCCTACCGGCGACTACCCCCTTCACCACCTTCGACTAACTTGCTAGTGCATTCGTGGCGAAATACTTTCCGCCTAGCAAGTTGACAAGCCTAAGGAACCAAATTTCCACATTCGCTCAAGAGCCGGGAGAGAGCTTCTACGATGCATGGGAGAGGTTCAAAGACCTCTTGAGGCAATTCCCCCAACATGGTTTTGAGCCTTGGGTGTCGATTCAAGCATTTTACAACGGAGTGGATGACAATTTGAGGGCCAACATCTTGGCAGCGGCGGGAGGTGACATCATGAGCAAGACCGTGGAAGAGCTCCATGAACTCGTCGAGCAAATGTCTGTGAATAGCTATCAATGGTCTAAGCCCCGTTCCGCACGAACGGGAGGTAAGTATGAGGTAGATGCTATCACTCTTTTATCCGCAAAATTAGATGCTATTACTGAAAAGATGGGTAGAATGAATGTGAACGCTACCCCTCCCCCTCAACCTCAATGTGCATCATGTCATTCTTTTGAGCATGTAACATTGCATTGTCCTAGTGGTGTGGAAAGTGCAGCCTAATGAACAAGCCAATTATGTTGGTAACCCAAATGCATATCACCCCGGTTTGAGAAATCACCCGAATTTTTCTTACTGAAACAATAATCACTTGGGTGCCCAACAAGGATAAGGACAAAGGCCTACCCAACAACCCCAACCCCAAATCCAAGACCTAAAGATTATAGAGGTCATGTTAGATGCTATCCTTAAATCCCAGCGAAGACAGTTTGAGCATCAACAAAGGCAAGATGATGTGATCAAAGCCTTGGCCTCTAGAGTAGACTTTTTGACCTCCCAAAACCAAATGTTCGAGACTCGTTTGGCCAACCAAGCTAGCACTTTTACCCCTCCTTCGGGATCACTTCC
Organism: Portulaca oleracea; assembly: GCA_029582165.1. Classification (NCBI taxonomy): domain Eukaryota; kingdom Viridiplantae; phylum Streptophyta; class Magnoliopsida; order Caryophyllales; family Portulacaceae; genus Portulaca; species Portulaca oleracea. Next base: position 17,510,971 of record CM055886.1, on the reverse strand, counting down.
CAGACAACCCATTCCTAACCCTAATGCCCAATGTAATGCCATTATTTTGAGGAGTGCGACTCAATATGAGGGACCTAGCATGCAAATGCTAAGCATTAGGGGGGCGGGGGTTCAGGTTGAGAAGTCTAGTGAGAAGGTTGATGGGATTGAGAGAGAGAAAGTCCTTGAGAGTGAGCCTTCAAAAGAAAACACCGAAACCCGACCTTCATCTCTACCTAGGGTTTACAAACCACCATTACCCTTTCCTCAATGATATGCTAAGGCTAAATTTGATGCAAAATTCGGCAAGTTCTTTAATATGTTAAAGCAATTGAATGTGAATGTGCCGTTTTTAGATGTTTTATCTCAAATGCCTTTGTATGCAAAGTTTTTGAAAGAAATCCTCTCTAAAAAGAGGAAAATTGATGAAATTGAGGAAGTTGCATTGACTGAAGAGTGTAGTTCCGTGGTTCTTAACAAACTTACTCCTAAGCTTAAGGACCCGAGAAGCTTTAATATCCCATGTGGCCTAGGTAGTTTAACCGTTGACCGAGCTTTGTGTGATGTGGGTTCTAGTGTAAGTTTAATGCCCTATTCTTTGTATGAACGGTTGAACCTAGGAGAGTTGAGACCAACTACCATGTCATTGCAAATGGCGGATCGTTCCATCAAGTACCCTAAGGGTATTTTGGAGGACTTTCCCCTTAAGGTGGGTGATTGCTATGTGCCGATTGATTTTGTCATCCTTGATATGCCCGAAGATTCCCGTACCCAAATCATTTTGGGGAGACCTTTTCTTGCTACTGTAGGGTGTGTCATAGATGTACAATGTGGAAAGATGAAGTTTAGGATAGGAGAACATGAACTTGAGTTTGATTTATTCCGTGATGTTTTGCCACGTGACGTTTCCCCTTGTTTTGGTATTGATGTGTTTGTTGAGAAGGATAAGAATGTTGATGGTTTGGTTTGTGAAAAGAGACATGATGATTGTGTGCGTGATGTTGAAGGTGAAAGACTTGAGAAGTTTCATGATAATTTTATTGAAAATCCTTGTGGTTTATTTATTGATAAAGGTCATGAACTTGCCGATGCAAGGGTGGGAATAAAAGAAATTTTGCTCCACCTAACATCATAAAAAACGTGCCTTATGCTTTTAACAAGGGTGTTTTCAATGAGATTTTCAGGTTTGATGATGGTGAGCCCACCATTTCTGAAGGAGGTGATGAGTTTGACCCAAACTGTAGGGTCAATTTGGAGATGTTTGGAGGTACTGTGCAAGACGGAGCTCCTAAAGCCTTTGGCTGTGGAGTTTTGGACTATTCACCGAGTTGAGAGGTACCTTGTCTAGCTTAGAACAATAAACAAGCGCTTCTAAGAAGGCAACCCAAGCCTTTTTCGGTTTTATTTTCATTTTTAGGATTTTCTAGAATTTTCCCTTTTTTTTCCTTTTATTTTGATTTTTCTAAATTTTTCCTTCTTTTTCTAGAATTTGTAGGATTTTTCTTTAATTTATTTTTATTTTTCTGGTTTTTTTTTAGGAAATTTCCTCCTTTGTATTTTCTTTTTTTAGGATTTTTCTAGGGTTTATATTTTATTTTTCTTTTTGAACTATTAGTTTTAATGGAAATAAAAAAAAGAAGACAAAAATCTGAAAATTTGAAAAGGAAAAAAAGTGGAGAGAAAAATTGAGTTTAAAAAAAAAGAGATTGAATGTCAGTGAGAAAAAATAAAAGAGAGGAAAAAAAGATGAGAGTGTGAGTGAAAGAGAGGAAAGATAAAAAAATAGGAGGAGAAGACGTCAAGAGGATTCGAACCCAGGCGGAAAAGGCGAAGAACAAGGTCAACACGGATCGTGCTGCACCTAGCACGACCCGTGTTGCCTTCCAGAGAGCAATATCTCGTGAACACGGTTCAACACGGACCGTGTTGACTTAACACGATCCGTGTTGAACCCCGTATCCAGGTAACACGGATTTTCAGACCCGTTTTCTCGACTCCTCTCCCTTTATATCTTTTTGGGCGTCCGTTTTGCCCTATCCCCATTCGTGCAACCACTTTTCTACTTCCTCCATACTCCCTTAAAGAACACTCCAACTCCATAGCCACTCTACTCCCTCCTTCACTCTTTTGCCTCCATCTCCCTCATTTCTCACCCAATTTCCTCCATTTTTCTTCCATTCTTCATCTCTTTCCTTCCTCTTTCAGATCCCACCAATTTCAAACTCATTCATTCCACTTCTTTTTCACCCCATTCCACCTCCATAACCAAAAACCTCCATTTTCATCTCCCTTTAAGCTCTTTTCTTCCTCTTCAAGTGTAACAAGGTTTGGTTTTTCTAATTTCTTTGTTTTATTTAGTTTGTTTTCGTTTTATATTTTCGTTTTTAGTTTTAATTTTTGTGTATAATATGTGACTCTCCATTGTTGTCCACCATTGTTATGTTTCAAGCTTTTTGAAGTGTGATTTTCTTGTATAAATGTTGCTTCTTTGTTTTAGTTTATTTCTTTTGATTTAGTTTGTTAATTTTGTTTTCTTTTAGTTTTGTTTTCTGTTTTAGTTTTGTTTAGGGTGTACATTAGTTGTTTTCTTCTCTTAAGTTAGTTGTTTACTTAAGTATTAGTTTAATTTAGCTTTTGTTTTCAGATTTTAGTTTACTTTAGTTGTTAAGGTCTTAATTTAGTTTAGTTAGTTTACCTTAGTTTAGTCTCTAATTTTGGTGTTTTAGTGTTGTATAATGTTGTATATGTTGACGTATTGGATTAACTAGCATGCTTAACTTCTTGTATATGTATATGTAGTCTAACTTGGTTAGTTTAGTGAGACGTTTTAGTTCATTAGAATTTGACTTCGACTTAGTCTAGATTTAGCTTAATTAGTAGTGTTTAGGAGTTTAAGGGTCTTAGATACTTTAGAATTTAAATTGATTTGAGTCATATGTACATACGTTTAGGATTAGTTTAGGTCTTAAGTTTCTTAGTTTTGCTTAGCTTTTTCTTTGTTACCCTTTGTATATCACTAACTTTTTAGCTTGTATATTTCGTATAAAAGATGGTCAGGACTTCGCGTGGTGAGGAGCAAGCGTCCAAGAAGCGTAAAGGGGATGAAGGAGGCAAAGGCAAGGGCAAAGCGGGATCATCCTCCCGGCAAACGCGAGGTAACAATCCCTTTAATCTAGAGGGTGTTCAATTTGAGCGTTACTTAGCTTTGTCTAAGCGTAATATCATCCCTACACGTTACATGTATGAGCCGTTTTTGCAAACCACTGGCATGCTAGATGATGTAGAATGGCTTTTAACTAGGAAAGGGATGTTAGATTTCGCGAGGATGAGAGAGCCGACCTATCGGAACCTTACCCTAGAGGTGTTTAGCACTTTTGATGTGAATCTTAGAACACAAGAGGGTAGGATTACCTTTAGGATAGATGAGGAGAACATACTTTGACGCTAGCCCAATTTGCTCAAATATTTCGTTTACCTGTTGTCCACAATGTCGCCACACGAGATGTGCCCCCTTTAGCCGAGTGGAACCCCAATGTATTTTGGCAGTTCACCACAACTAGGAACCATTACAATCCTAGTAGGTCCAAATGCACTCACATACGGAACCCCGTGTTCCGTTACACACAGCATATTTTGGCTTGTGGGTTATTTGGTCGGGGGGATAGTACTAATGTAGCGGCCCTAGCAGAATTCTATACGGTTTGGGGAATGTATTATGCTCGTCCCGAGGTAAACCCAGCCGCCCTTTTCGCCATGCATTTAGCCCGAATCACATCTCACACAAAAGGTGATATAGTTATTGGTGGGTTGCTCACGGTTTTGGCTAGGCACTTTGATTGGGATTCGGCTCGTCACGAGCGGGATAGGGTAGAGGGCACAATGACCTTAGATGGTAGGGCAATTAGCGCTATGAAAATGTGCAAGTTAAGAGGGGAAGAAGTTTGGTGGGCGTACCTGTAGGACCCGGGAAAAATTCCAACCGTGCCCTACGCGGTGTACGGCGAGTCGAAAGAGGTGTCTAGTCTTTAAGGGGTTTGATTGAATTTTTACACATTAAAAATGTTCACATGAATGGTTTGAATTTTATTATGAACATTAAAATTTATAAATTTTCCCAGAATAAATAAGTAAACCGAAAAATCAGAAATAATTTGCACGAAAATCGAGGCAGTCGGCGAATGACTGGTCATCGACCGAGCGCCATCTTCCGCTCGGCGCCCGAGCTGTGATCCCGGGCCTTTCCCGAGTGCTTGGGTGAGTGGGCTGGGCCAACACAGCAGGCAGTTCGCGACAGATGTTGGCTGTTGGACCGAGGCCATCAGTCTTTTTTATTTGCGATTTCCGGTATTCGAACTATTTCGGGAAATAAATAAATTTTAAAATTCGAATAAAAACCACATTCGGAATAAATCAGATTTAATCAAATTTATTTTTTTAGGAGTCGCCAATTAATTTTTAAGAGAATTAATAAACTCGAATTTTTTAACTCCGCGTAACCACGAACCATGAGATTCGGATCCGGGGGTAAGGTTACGAATTCGAAAGTAAAAACCTTCGAATCCGCCCGTTCGAAGAACGAACTCTACTAGATCGGTTTATTAAAGAAAGCAGTAGAAGGGGTGAATTAATTAAATTAATTGATGTTATTTAAATGCATGCGGAAATTAAATGCAATAATAAAAAGAAAGCGATAAAATGAAAGTGATAAACAAAAGAATGCATATGAACAAAGAAGGAATTAAAGTTATTCTTTCAAGTAATCAGGTTCAGATTAATCATAACCAACATTAATTTCAGCATTACGATATTAGGGGTGATTACAAGAAAATAATAACGAGAATAAAAATACGGAAATAAAAAATGCTAAAATGCATGTATGCAAATGAGAGAGGGAGAGAAGAAGAGAAATCCACCTAGTGTCAATACTCCCAGGTGGTTTCGGTGTGTCAAATGAGATGAGAGATGAGGGTATTTATAGGGTGAGTGAGTGAGGGGGTTCCGTTTAGGAAAATGGAAATTTGCTAAATATAACCATGAGGCAGACCTGCCTGGCGTGATTTTCAAGAAGATTGGCTAAAAATAGCCACGAGGCAGACCTGCCTGGTGTGGTTTCCAAGAAAATAAGCTAAAAATAGCTTGGAGGCATACCTGCCTGGCGTGGATTCCAAGGTCGGAGTCCTGTAGCACGCGACCCGAGAAAAGGCAAGTCTGGGAAATGGGCATTGGGTAGGCCCGCCCAACGCCCCGAATTTGGGTAAATGGGCGTGGCGCATGCCCGCCAATGCTCTGGTCCACGCTACGCTTTTTGGGCCTGTTTTTTGCTATCTCTTTTTGGCCGTTTTGTGGGCTATTTTGTTGTGTTTTTCTCTCATTTGTTGCACTTCAAACATAACTGGCATTTTACCTACGCTAAAAATAATAAGAAGAAGAAATACTAGAAAATAAAATTACAATATTACAATGACACTTTTTGGGTGTCTACAGCTAGCCCCCACTTTGATAGAGTCTGGTAAGATGAAGATCAAAGTATTCAAAGACACCAAAAAGGGTGAGATGCTGCAGTAGTGATGTCTTCAGGCTAGGTGACACTTGGAAGCGGAAGTCCTGTGCCGGATGTATGAATTGTGGTTGATTGACATTTGGAAACAATATCCTATGTCTTGGTTGATTTTTGACGCTTGGAAGCAACTATCCTACGCCTAACTGTACTTCAAACTTCTGTCATCGTTTTTTAAATGCCCGACGACCGGCTGAATTGACATCGTACTGTTAACGCCCAATGACAGGCTGAATTGACATCGTACTGTGAATGCCCGATATCCGGTTGGATTGACATCGTATTGTTAACGCCCAATGACAGGCTGAATTGACATCGCCCTGTTAACGCCCGACGTCCGGCTGAATTAACATCGTACTGTTAACGCCCAATGACAGACTGAATTGTCATCGTATTATAAACGCCCGAAAACCGGCGGAATTGTCATCGTATTATAAACGCCCGACGACCGGCTGAATTGACATCGCACTGTTAACGCCCAACGTCCGGCTGAATAAAAAACAACGTTAGCCCCCAGTTTGCAAACTGGGGGTGGTGATCAAAATTCGTATCTGACTTCATATTATTTTCTGTGTGTATGAATACTCATAATCCTCTTGAAAATAAAATACGTCATAAATTTTTCGCTTCCTCTTTGAAAATTAATAAATTTTCTAAGTATGTGGATGTTTAACTCCATATTCTTTTGATAATTTTTAATTTAATTTAATGCACCGCATGCGTCGCACTTCTCTTGATTTAATTAATTTATTTTCTCAGTATACAAGAAAAATAATTTTTGTACTTCTCTTGAAAATATTATAATAAAAAAATCTGAGTGTGCAACATTATTCTTCCCGATTGAAAATATGGGTCAACTGATTAATTAATCAGTCAACCAAGCAGTCAAATGCTAATTTAATCAGTCAAATTGACCGATTTATTTTTTGAAGTTTAAAAATGGGGAAGTGAGAGGTGATGGGAATGATGATAGTAATAAAGGTGAGTGTTAAAAAGATGTTGCATTTGTCCTTTTCCATCTCTATTCCTCACTTTCTCTCTCTTCAAAGCTTCTATCTCCACTATTTCAAACTATAAAACTCCATTTTTGCTGCATCTTCAAGCTTAATTTAAGCTCGTGCAGATCCGCGTAGCTTAATTCTCGGGTTTTTTCGGCTCGTGCAGACCGGCCTAGCTCAATTCTCGGGCTTCACTGTGTGCAGACCCGCCTAGCCATTTCCGGGCTTCGGATTTTGCTGGGTGCAGACCAGCACAGGTGAGTTTTAATCTAGGTTTATTTTTTTTTGGTTTCTCGGACTGTGTGGACCCGTTTGACGGAATTTGGGTCTGACGGAGCTGGGGTTCGGGTTCAGGTCCCGGGTCTTTGCGGCGTGCAGACCCGCCTGTTTGAGTTCGAGTCTCAGGGCTTTTTTTTATTTATTTATGGCACCGTGCAGACCCGCCTGACGAAGCTCGGGATCGGGTTCAGGTCCCAGGTCTTTGCCGCGTGCAAACCCGCCTGATGGAGTTCGGGTCTTGGATTTTCGATTTTTTGTAGTATACAGACCAGCCCAACCCGGTCCGAATCTCGGGTTTTTTGGTCTGATTTCTATCAGGAAGACCCGCCTGTTTGAGTTCGAGTCTCGGGTCCTTGGTCTGATTTTTGCTTCTTTCCGCTTTATATGCTAGCCCGAAATAGTCTAAACTTTTAATCCCAATTTGGTGTGACTTTTATTCCCAGATGACTCAACCGAACAAATTCTGTGGTATTCCGGCGCCTCAAACTCGAGATTGGGTGCAGAATAGCTTCTACACTCGGGTTTGGTTCCCGAAAGGCGGTTTCGATCCAATAGATCTTACTCAATACCCGAATGAACACATTTGGTTAGCGAGGTCCGACATCCCGGTAAGTGGCTGGTTCTCGGTTTTTAGCATAATTGGGGGTTCAAATAAGCTGAAGATAACGTATATCCGAGTTTTATATAAATTGTATGTGTAGTTCATGTCAATTTAATTAATGTCTGGATGCGCGGAGTAAATTCAAGTTCGGACAAATTCGGCGTAAAATACATGTGTTGTTCATGTTTATTTTAGCGAATCGATATTATTTGGCGTAAAGTTTTCTTGAATAAGAATATACATGGGCACCTCAACTATGCGGGCCAGCACAGTGGGTCGCCACCTGAGGCCCAAAACTCGGGGTTGTTTTATTATGCAGACCTGCACGTTTGACATTCAAAATCTGGGCTGACCAGCTGGACAGGCAGACCAGCACAATGCGTAGGCCCGGTTCCGGCTGAGTGCTAGTTGTGTATGCATTTAGAGTTTAATCCAAATAATTTATATTATTCATGAATTTTTCTCATGCATTGTGTTTAGTAATTCCCTTTGATGAGGGATTCTCATGGAATATTCATGACTCGGATTTTAGAGTTTCAATTTGGAAATTGAAATATTTCCAAATTAGTTCTCGTAAAATTCCTCGGGGTGTTAAGTTTTAGACTTTTAATTCGAAAAATAAATTATTTTCCGAATTTGTTCTCATAAAATTTTTCGACCTTTAGAGTTTTAATTCGAAAAAATGAATTATTTCCCGAATTTGTTCTCATAAAATTTTGCGACCTTGAAATTTTAGAGTTTTAATTCGAAAAATGAATTATTTCCTGAATTTGTTCTCATAAAATTTTGTTTGTGGATTTCCAGGACGAAGGTATAAAGACGTGCGGCTCGGTACAGAAAATGGTATCTACGTTGAATCATCGTATGAACATTGTTCTACCTATCTTGGAACGTACTGGCTTCCTCCCTCAATTTAGATGCCTCGAGACGTGGGTGAAGCCCAAACCTCGCCGTCCCGGTAGAGCTTTGAATGACTTCTTCTGGGATACGATGAATACGTTCCAGTTCCGATTTGGCGAGATAACGGTCACTCCTACCGACTTTGTTGTGATCACAGGATTACGATGGGGAGTAGCACCGCTGAGATTTGATCGGGAATTCAAAAGGGGCACTCCCGTTGCCATAGAGCTCTTTGGGCCTATCATGGAAGGGCCAGTGTCCGACAAGCCTTTAAGCTACAATCAGCTTCAAAATACTATCATGGGCGGTGCATTTCTCCATTTACCCTTCCGACAACAAGCACGAGTACTTCTAACCTATTTTATTGGGGCGTCATTCCTGGCTAACAGTGGGAGTGATGTTCATCTCTATTGGCTTGTGAATTTGGCTGACTTAGATGTTGTACGCGATCTGAGATGGGGGGAGGCGGCCTATGCTTCGTTCATCCGTAGTCTGCGAATGGGTTGTCGAGTCAAATTGCCGAGGAGGGACGATAATTCTTACACTTACAGACCCGCCTTATGGAAAGTCCTCGAGGTATATATCCTACAACTTACTCTTTCTTTGTACCCATATTTCCTGCTAATCGTAACCTTTCGATGGCAGTCTTGGCTTTATGAGTACTTCCCCCATTTGGCTCCAGAAACCGAAGCTACGGATTTGACCATTCCGACGGCTATGCGTTGGTCCAAGGCCAATGTACGCCAAGAAAGATGAGGTAGCGGAACCCTCAATGCTTTGCGTAGGGAGCTCTTTAGGACGAGGTCAGTACGTGTTTTATCTCTTTCTTTCTTCTCTAGCTTTCCATTTGAATTATGAATTTTAGGTTCAGGCATTCTGATACCTATGCATTCGCGTAACCTCCATATGTTTTCAGGATGACATAAACTGGAGCCCTTGGCAGAATTTGGTGGATCATTCTGGGGCACGAATCCAAGCGGAGAGGGTTACTTTTCAGAGAGTCCTTTTGACAGGACCTTTCAGCCATGTCTGGTATCTAGGCGAACGTGTGTCTTGTCAGATCATGGGCATCTTTGATCCTTGGATTCCTATGGATCCTCCGGTTACTATGATGAATCCCCGGGTCATGCCTCTTAGGGAATTCAAGGATGCTTGTCAAGGAGCACATTGGGCCGATTTCGCCATATGATATGAGGATAATTTCCATCCTGCTTTGTACGAAGTATTCGTCGGACGTCTCGCCCCTCGAGCAGTAAGTTAACTTGGCAATCCTCCTTACCCTCTTCACGTCATCCTATACTAAAATTTATTTCCCTTTCACAGCTGGTTGATCCTTCTAGATCAATTCGTGTACCCCATTGGATATCAATTCGTCGGACGTTATCCTTTTGTACTTCGTTCGATTGTTTACATTATCTCTTTTCTTAACTGATTCTCTTTCTTTTCAGCCCTCTTCATTCAGCTTTAAGCAACTGCTGCGAGTTACTCATTCCCTTTTTAGCTTCGTGAAGGGTAGATTCTCCGGATCGAATTGCTATCGGGGTCCTCCTGATGATGTTCACGCGTATCACAGCGACCTTCACTCTTTTGGATCTGATGAGTTTGGGTCGAGCTCCGGTGGTGGGAATGGCAATAGTGGAGGGAATGGTAGAACTCATAGCTCTACCTCCGAATCGAGCTCATATTGGGGTGGAGGAGGAGGAGGAGTTCCTCAGCGTAACTCCGATGCTAGCCGTACTCACACGCGTCACTTCCGCGAACCTCCTCGACGCTTAGTTGGTGACTTTCGATCCCCTCATTTCGAGCACGGGAAACCTTCTCGTCGTCACACCACTACAGGTATGTTAATGGGGCGTGCTAGTACTTCTGATGCTACGCCCTCAAGGGATGGATTTCTGCACATATATCGACCTTCTTCTGACACTCACGAAGGTCATTCGGCCCATGGTGGATCTTTCGGAGGAGGTGGTGATGATGTTGAGATGACTTATGACCATAGCGACCCTATGGGGAAGGAGGAGGCGATACCGAGCCTCTTCAATATTCAGACCCCCATTCTGCACAACGCTCTGTGGGACCGTTTAGCCATCGATCGAGTCATCGTTCGGGACGTCGCTCCAGTCGTCGTTCTGGAGAGGCGTCTGATCGACGGTCTAGACAGGATGTAAGAGATCCCATGATGATTGACGCGGCTCCTGCCCCATCTCGTGACGTTAAGATGCGTGATTCCTGGAAGAATTCAGGGACGGAGATTCTGGGAAGTTTTGGCCCTGGTGGTACAGAGATAATTGGGAGTTTCGGCCCGGGTGATACGGAAATACTTGGAAGTTTTGGTTCTTCCGAGGCAGTTTCTTCTTCAGCTCGCTGGCCCCCCTTAACTTCTTATGGGGCTAACCCATATGCCACTGCTCCTACTGGCGATGCATTTGTGGATAACCTCTTCGGAGCTGCAAGTGGTCCATCCTGGAGTGGGCAATATCCTGGTGCTGGCCAAGGATCAAGAAATACGGGCCCGAGCTCTAGCCATCATAGCTCTCACAGTTCTTCTCACCGCTCTTGAAGCTAGAATGCAAATGAGGTATATGCATGCTTTGAATGATGAATTATATACTGGGATGCCTTATCTAGATGCTACCATATGTACTTAACTAGTAGACTCTAATGTTTTATGTATGCATTAATCTAGAAGCATGACATGAACATGTATGCATGAACTATTCTGAATGTAATGATTATGTATGGACTGTTTTATGTATGCATGCGGTGTGGATAACCACCGCTCTCCATAAAAATAAAATCTAAAATAAAACAAACTCTAAGTGTCGGAAGTTGACTTTTCATTAATTTCAGGACAAGTCAAAAATATGACAAGTGAGTTCTTAATGTTATTTCCATGATATCAGGTTTGCTGTACAAAACAAACAGGGGCACTGTGCTAGCCTGCCTGGAGTCCTTATGCTGGCTCGCCTACCTGTGTTGATATTGGGCCGAGAGCTATGCTGGCCCGCCTGCCTATACTGGATCTGGCCCAGGGCGCTGTGCTGGCCCGCCTGGCTGTAATGGGTCAGGTCCGAGACGCTATACTGGCCCGCCTGATTATACTGCGTCTAGGGCTTCATGCAAGGTAATTTATTTGGCACGTGCGGGTCTGCACAAAATTACCCTATTCTGTCACTGTCGTCGTGTTCTACCTCGGAAGACGTGTACTTGCCTCGAAAAGCTGTTCGCGTTCTTTGCCATGGGGTTTGAGAAAAAAATATTGATATGGTTAAGCACCCTCTCGAAGGAAGAGAAACGTGAGCTTCAAAGGTACAACCTTTCCATTTTTTTAAGTCTGAAGCAAGTAGTTCTGTTTGTAGATTTTATGCTTGCTTGTATGTTGTTCTGGGACTCAAAAACGCATGTGTTTCGTTTTGGAGACGTCGAGTTATGCCCTTTACTAGAGGAATGGAACGCATTGTTCGGTATGAATTCTTTAGTGATGCCCGCACTTCCATACCCTCTAAAAGATGCGCCTTCTAAATTCAAAAGTCTGTTTAGGTTGCCCGAAAGAATCTCCAATAGGGTATTGTTAGGAAGGAAGTTGATCTCTTAGCCTTACTAGAATACTTTCAAGCACCCGAAACCCTAAATTTAGGACTCATGTTGAGAGCTCAGGTGGTCGCTTTTTGCATCATAGGGCAATTCTTGTTTCATTAAGGGGAGATGGGGATGGTACCGGTTTGTCTCATCAATGTTCTAGAAGGCATGAGAGGAGGTTTGAACCCTATTCCGCTGTCGTTGGGTGAAACTATCCTCGGTCTTGACACCCATGACGAGACCGGTGAATGGCGCGGGAGCCCCCTATTTTTGCAGGCACGCGTCCTTTTTCGTTTTCTCTTGTTAACCTAAATGGTGACAGGAGCTAATGCTGACCAGCATGGCTCTCTGTCTCGGGCAATCTGACTGGCTGTCGTGCTGGCCAGCACGAGTCTTAGTCTGTCATTTTTTTATTTTTTTTTATTTTTTTTTTACTTTGAAAAGTCACAATAAAAATTCTGTGTTTTCGTTTATTTTTTACATGATACGGTTTTCGAGGATACGGATAGTGATGGCATGCGGACCTGTATAGTGCTGGACTGGACTAGACTGCACTGTGCTGGTCTGCCTGGCGTAGTTCTGATCTGATTGTTGAGCAGGCTAGCAAAGTAGGCGGATCCGAAAATCTGGAATCGGGCTGACAAAGGCGTGCTGGCCCGCGCAAAGATCGAGTCGAATCAAATCGGCCGACGATGGCGCAGATGCCGCATGGCCGGATCTTTGGGACCGCATCATCGACCGTTCGAGTCATTCTCGTTTGGTCGCTATGCGACTCAAAGATGTTGCCTCAGATTATTGTTATCTTTTTTTTTCGCCTGTTTGAAGAAGTTTATTCATCTTTCAGGCTTGACTAAACTTTTCTTTTTTTTTTCAGATTTGGTTGATGGAGCATTTGAGGCAAATTGCTCAACCCTTGACTGAGGTTGACAAGCATGTTCATAGGGTGCTGCATCGAAAATTGCATCTCGATGAGAAGGAGCCCATGATGTCCTGGGTCAAGTGCCTCGAGAAAGGTCCTCCAGTTAACTGGTGGATCGATTGGTAGGGTGTGAGTCACTATGCTTGTCCTTAACAGGGAAAAGCCCATGTGCAATTGATCAGCCTTACCCACATAACCTATTACTTTCCTTTGAGGGTTATGAGTCAGATGGGTCGGAAGCAGACTGTACCGATGTCGGATTGTATTCCATTGGATCGCCTTCCTGTATCCGAGAACATGATTCGTAGCTGGTATGAGTACTGGGAAAGACAACCCGCTATCAAGGCTCCTAAGAGTAAGAAAGAGGCCCACTCGACCTATGTGACCGAATACTATATCAAGTGGTTGACTAAGAAAGATCCTGAGGAGCGTAGGAGATTGAGGGAAGCAGATGTTCAACAACAACTGTCGGTTTTTAGCAGGTTGGATTTTGGGAAATCAACAACTAAGAAGACTAGAGATGCCCCGAGGAAGCCCCCAGCAGAGCGTATTAATAGGGAGCCTACTAGACCTACTGCTTTAAGGATTAGAGAGCCCGATTCCAATCCTAGGAGGACTGAACCTCAGCCTGCTCCTAAGGGTAAAGGGAAACAGCTTATGGTCTACAAAGAGAAATCCAAGAAGAGGAGTCGTCCCCCACCCTTGGAGAAGGATGGCGAGCCTAGCAAGAGGTCCGAGAAGGAGAAGAAACACTGAATCTGCTTTAGCCAATAATAATTCTTTTTGTTTTTATGCTGAATAAAAAGTTGCAAGTGAAGTCTTGCAATCTTTTTTAGGACTTTAATTATTATTTGTTTTCAATGTGTGCCTTTTTATTTCTTTTGCATCTTTAACTAGGAGGAAACTAAAGCGATGTAACGAACTTTTATATCAGTAAAAGCAATTCTGCTATTTTCAATACAACTATTTGTCCTCTTAAAGAAATAAATAGCTGAATTTGTAAATATAAATGGTCAGGCCCGAAATGGGCTTCCTACGTATCTACAAAAGTAGAATCAGGCCTTCGTAGTTCACTTCTCCTTTTTATGAACGATGCTAAGTTTCTGGGCCAGATCCAGTGTCTTAGCTGTGTCGCTCAAGCTTCAAGCATAAAATTTTTTCAACTGGTCCAAATTAGTGGGTTGAGACAACTCTTCGCCCTCTGAGTTAATCAAAATTGCAGCTCCTGCAGGTAGTATAGTTTTAATAATGTAAGGGCCCTTCCAATTTGGTCTGAATTTCCCTCTTGGATCTTGAACAGGCGCCCTCATTTCCTTTAAAACCAAATCTCCTTCCTTAAGATTTCTATGTTTTACTTTCTTGTTGAAAGCCCTTGAAATCCTATTTTGGTATATTTGAACATTATGCATGGTCCTTAATCTCCGTTCATCGATTAAGGTCAACTCTTCATAGCGTGTTCTAGCCCATTCTGCTTCAGGAATCTGACTCTCTGCCACTACCCTTAGTGAGGGTATTTCTATCTCCACAGGTAGCATCGCCTCCATCCCATAGACGAGAGAATAGGGGGTAGCCCCGGTGGCTGTGTGAATTGATGTTCGATATCCCCATAAAGCAAAAGGTAACTTATCAGGCCAGTCCTTATAAGTCACTGCCATCTTCTCAATGATTCTGGTCAATGATTTATTGGCTACCTCCACTGCTCCATTGGCTTGAGGTTTGTACACCGATGAGTGACGATGCTCAATCTTGTACTTTTTAAGCAATTCAGTGACCTCCTTCATGAAATGTCTCCCGTTATCACTTACTATTTCATGTGGTACCCCATATCTACAAATGATGTTCTGTTGGATGAACTTTGCCACATGTCTAGAAGTGATTTTAGCATAAGATGCTGCTTCCACCCATTTTGTGAAATAATCAATGGCCACCAATACGAATTTATGTGCGCCGGTACCAGTGGGTGAGATCTTTCCGATAATGTCTATTCCCCACATTGATAATGGCCATGGGGACGTTAGAGTTGTAAGGTAGGTAGGTGGCTGATGTTGTAAATTCGCATATATTTGGCATTTAGCACATTTTCTCACGAAAGCATGACAGTCGACCTCCATTGTGGTCCAGTAATAGCCCGCTCTCTGAATCCTCTTATTCAAGATCCTTCCATTCATGTGTGGTCCACATTCTCCACTGTGTATGGACTCCATGAGTTTATCTGCTTCCTCTCGATCGACACAAATTAGGTTTATCCCCATGCTAGTCTTCTTGTAGAGTCTATCCTGAATTATGCAGTATTGTGCCGCCATAAGTCGGATAGCTCTTTGGGCCCTAGGTTCAAGCCCATCCGGATACTCTCCTTTTTTCAGGTACACGTAAAGGTCATAATACCAACAGTCTGGGTTAATTTCGTGTACCTCTAGAGAATGTACGTACGCTGGCTCGCCTTTTCTTTGAATTTCAATGGGTATCGCTTTTGTCCCTGCGGGGATGGTGATTAATGATGAAAGCTTAGCTAAGGAATCAGCCAACTCATTGTCTTCTCTCTTGTGGTGTGTAAAGGTGATGTAGTCGAACTTCTTTGATAGTCTAGTGAGATAAGTCTGATATGCGGCCATGTCCTGATCCTTCACCTTCCAGTTGTAGTTTGCTTGATTAATGACAAGGTTAGAGTCCCCCGAAACTCTCAATCTCTTAATGTTCATTTCTAATGCTGATTGAAGGCCAAGATAGCAGGCCTCATACTCAGCTGCGTCGTTCGTCACCCCGAAATCAAGCTTTATGGATATGGGTGTGTGTGCTCCCTCCGGTGATATTATGATAATGTCGGCCCCGCATCCTACTTGATTAGACGCGCCATCAAAATGCATTTCCCATGTTTCGTTATCAGTGTTGAAGACTTGTTCATCGGGAAATTCTAGATCAGCTATAGGAGGCTCATTCGAAGGTGAGTTGGCTAGGAAATCTGACACAGCTCTCCCTTTGATGGATTTCTGTGGCACATACTTGAGGCTAAATTCTGAGAGCATCACCATCCATCGGGCTACCCTACTGTTGACTATAGGTTGTTCCAAGACGTATTTGACCGGGTTCTTTTCAACGTTGATGTGAACGGTATGAGAAAGCATGTAATGCCGAAGTTTCTTGGTGGCCCATACGAGGGTTAATGCCATCTTCTCTATCTCTGCATAGCGCCTCTCGTACTCGAGAAACTTCTTAATCAAGTAATAAATTGCTCTTTCCTGTTCTCCTACTTTTTGAGCTAGCATTGCACCCATAGCCGAGTTTGTAATAGTGAGGTAAAGAAGCAATGGCTCATTTGGTACAGGCGCCATCAGCACCGGTGGGTGTGTCAAGTACTCTTTGATCTTGTCAAAGGCTTCTTGACATTTGTCATCCCATTCTGGTTTCGTCCCTTTCTTCAACTTCTTAAATAGAGGTTCGTATATCATGGTCAATTTTGAGATGAATCGACTTATGTATTGAACTCTCCCTAGGAAGCCTCGTATCTCCTTTTCTGTCTTGGGAGGTTTGAGGTCTTGGATATCCTTAATCTTGGTATGGTCTACCTCTATGCTTCTTGAGCTGACCACAAAACCGAGCAGTTTGCCCGAAGTGACACCGAAGGTGCACTTTTGAGGGTTCAGTCTCATGTTGTATTTCCTAAGTCGAAGGAAGAACTTCCTTAAACTAGTAGGGTGTTCTGCTCGTTCCTTTGATTTGATTACCATGTCATCGACATACACTTCCGCCTCCTTATGCATTATATCATATAATAATGTTGTGGTCGTTCGTTGGTAAGTAGCACCGACATTCTTTAACCCGAACGGCATTACTACATAACAAAAGGTCCCCCACGGTGTAGTGAAGGAGTTTTTCTCCATATCCTCTTTAGCCATCTTTATTTGATTATACCCGGAGTACCCATCCATAAAAGAAAGTAGTTCATGACCGCATGTATTGTCAACTAGGATATCAATGTGAGGTAAGGGAAAGTCATCTTTAGGACTTGCTTTGTTTAAGTCTCTGAAATCAACATACATTCTTACTTGTCCATCTTTCTTAGGTACTGGAACAACATTTACTAACCACTCTGGATATTCAACGACCTTAATGAAACCTGCTTTCTCCTGTTTTATCACCTCGTCCCTTATCTTGAGAGACCAATCTGGCCTCATCTTCCTGAGCTTTTGTTTTACTGGCTTAGCATCGGGGTAGAGGGGAATGGAATGTTCAGCAATCTCTCGATCTATCCCCGGCATATCCTCGTAGGACCAAGCGAAAACATCGATGAACTCTCTAAGGAGCTCGGTGTATTCAGATTGTTCTTCTAGGCTTAAGGACTTCCCAATTTTTAACTCTCAAGGGTTTTCTAAAGTTCCTACATTAATGCTTATTGTTTCCTCGATTATGGCTGTGTAGTTTTCATGTTCTTCAACAGCCTTTTATTAATTCTTTTGAGTCCATATTTTCAGCACTATCATTGGCAAAGCAGTTCAGGGAATGGGGGGAAGAAGCAGGATAAGCAAAGTTGTTCATCTTATTGAAACCAGAAGCAAATACATTGAAAGCAGACTTAGGGACTTTCCCGACAGACCCAACAAAAGGGAAACTAGGACCCGACTTGACAGACTTAAAAAGACTCCCCTAAAGCTGTGGTGAACTCCTTTCCAGCTTCAACATCAACCCATGAGACTACACAGCAGCTTCCCTCTTCAGTTATTAGCTTACTTGGGTCGAATCCTGGATTGCAGAGAGCAGCAACAAGATCGTTTGCATGATCCTTCTTGTTGTGGGCTTCCTGGCCGAACAGCAAACCGAAGACACCGCTCCCAGCGAGATGAGTCTATTCGAGAGGAGGTTTCTTCTCCAGGCTCGGGACAAAGTATCCATCCTCTACGACCATGCAATCACTAAAAATTTCCAGACCAGCTACTGTGGTCCCCTTATCCTTTAAATAATATGGTTCTGGGAAACCGTAATAGGGGAAGTCGTCTCCTTCCCTTATCCATTACCTGTTGAGGGTCAAAGGATAAGGTTTGGTTTCAGAAAGCGGTGAAGGGTCATCAGCTTTCCTTTTCCTAGCCGTTGCCCGTTTGGCAAGCTTGATCTCTTCCTCAGTCGGAATGTATCCAAGGCCAAAAGGATAGTGGCTCTTTGGTATCAGTGGTGGGAAGTTCGGCTTCTTGTTTGGATCCCCTAAAGATTGGCCAGGGAAATACACCATGTCTCTTAAGATCGCGTTGATCTTGAGGTTAGAGTAGGGGTCGAAATCGAAAGGAGCGTCATCTAAATTTAGCATGGCTACATATTCAAAGTTGTGAAACTCTTCATCCATAGAGTTATGTTGAACTTCTAAGACAGGTGTTGCAGGAGTAACGACAGCAGAGATTTCCTCACCTCCTATGGTAATGATCTGTCCTTAAACTGCCAATTTCACCTTTTGGTGTAGAGTTGAGGCTACCGCCCTGTTCTCATGCAACCATGGTCGGCCTAGCAGCAAGTTGAAAGAGGCCGGAATGTCAATAACTAGAAATTCAGTGTTCCTTGTCATGTGCCCCATGGTTATTGGCAAGATCACATAGGCCCTGAGCTGAACAGTCTGCTGGGTCAAGTATTGATGTTGTACACCTAGCTTCT
Source organism: Portulaca oleracea (assembly GCA_029582165.1). Classification (NCBI taxonomy): domain Eukaryota; kingdom Viridiplantae; phylum Streptophyta; class Magnoliopsida; order Caryophyllales; family Portulacaceae; genus Portulaca; species Portulaca oleracea. The sequence continues at coordinate 17,492,525 of CM055886.1, read as the reverse complement.
GCGTGGTCCTCCATGGGCAAATGTTGACCGCTAACCCGTTGTCGACTAGTACTAACGGAACGACTTTTTTAGCACACATAATAGTTAGGTACAAAGCCTTGTTATGAGCAGGTCCGTATTGGGGTAGGTCCTCATCACCAAAGGTGATGCTTTGGCTTCGGGTAGTCACGAAGGCAACTATATCCTCGGGTGGAGTGTCCGAGGAGACCTGAATTCGATTTAAGGCATTAAGAAGTGCTTGGTGATGTGACTGGGATATGTTTAGCAATTGCCATATGGTGAGGTCTGCCTTTGTTTTCTTGAACTGCCTAAGGAATGTATCTTTCGTAGGGTTTATCTTAGGGGCAGGTGCGTTTTGAGGTACAGGAACAGGATGAGACACAGGGATAGGAGTAGGAGCAGCTGGTGGAGGGGGAGTAGGGTTCCTCTGGTTGGTTCTCCCCGACCTAGTAAGAAAGGCAGTATCAGCTTGCTTAACTTTGGGAGTGACATCGAGTTGATGCTTCTCCTGATTAGGAACAATCTTAGGTTGATTGCTCTCTTGGGTAGGGGTCCTTCTTGGTCGCTTGGCTTTACGGGGAAGATCTTTTTCTTGGTTGATTTTGAGGGACACAACTTTAGGGATGACCTTCTCAATGTCAACTTTGGGATCAGCATCCCAAAAGTCAGCTTAGTACACATCTTCCTCATTAGCTTGGTACACGTCCTCCTCTTCACTATCCCAAACTCAATTGACGTTTAACCAGGTTAGTATATAAGACTTGGGTTTTGGAGTCCCTACATCGGTGATGAAGTCAGTAGAGTCCCAGTCGACCTTGTCGGCAGTGGTCATGGCAACCCCGAATGGGTTGTTCTTGTTATTGGGCTTTTGTTGGGCCGCCTTGGGTAAGGGCAATCTCCGGTTTCGGATCATTTCCTCTATGGCGTTTTTGAGGGTGAAGCACCTCTCCGTGTCATGGTCGCGCATGCGGTGATAATTACAAAACTTACTAGCATCCCAAGTTCTACTTTTTACTTCAGGCTCAGCTCGAATGGGGGCAACTCAATCTTCCCCTTCTTAAGTAGTCGATCTAGAGCTTCAGCATAAGTAGTGTCGATAGGAGTGTAGGTGGTGAACTTTTGAATTGCATGAGCCTCGATGGCTTTTGGTGGGTTACTTGATGCCCCGCCGACCCTCTTAGTAGAAGTAGGATTCTTCCAACCAGATGAGATCGGGGTCGTCTCTATCTTGGCCTCCACCATTAATCCCAGCTTCTTTAGAGCTGAAAAGTCTAGGATTAACTGACATTCCATCAAGTTAGCATATCTTGGCCTTAGCCCTTGTATGAACACTTGTATTTGGTAGTCCATAGTTACCTTGTCAGTCATCAAGGCCTTTTGAGCGCTCCAACGATTGAAATAACTCATGAATGACTCTCCCTCACCTTGTTTGATCGCTGCCATGTCACTCACGGTCACATCAGCATCCTGACTAGCTGCATATTGAATGAAGGCCTTGTAAGTGGCATCCCAACTCTCTTGGATATCTACTAGCAGGGTGTAGTACCACTTCAAGACTTCATCACTCAAAGTCCATGGGAAGACATGAGCATAAAGACTGGGGTCTACTTCTTTCAAGACCATCATACGCACAAAGCTACGCATATGATGAGTGGGGTTCTCCCAAAAAATTGCTATAGAGTGCAATACATTCCTTAAAATTGACTATTTGAGGACCATATTATTTTTTTTTACTCTTTGGGGACCAGATTGTTGTCAAAACTTGCTGGTTGGGTATTTTCCGACCAAAAGTTATGAAAATCTGGTGAATTCAGCCGAAGTCAACACAAAAATGATTTAGGTAACTGAAGTGACAAAAATACCCTTGCTTGGCTCCAATTTTTGTCTTTACAGTTTACAGTGAAGGGTAGGCTTTGATCCTTCTTTTTTTTTTTTTTGGAAAATCGACAACTTTGAGTTGGTTTAGGAGAACTGGAGAAGCCATGTCCTCACCTCCCCTTTTCACTTCTCAACCTCCGCCGTCGACATCTCCACCACCCACCACCCGTTTCGCCACCTTCGGAAAAGCTCGGTTCTTTACTAGACAAATGCAGAGCGATTTCCCAGCTTCTCCAAATTCACGCCGTAATTCTCCGCCAAGGCCATGAGGACAACCCCATCTTGAATTTCAAGCTCCAGGAATCTTACTCTACCTTGGGCCATCTTGATCGGTCAGTCTCTCTCTTCCGCTGAACGACCAACCTGATGTCTTTCTTTATACTGGAATGATCAATGCTCACTCTGCTAAAGGTCTTCGCCATGAGGCTTTTGATTTGTACGTTCAGATGTTGTGCCAAGGTGTTGAACCGAATGCATTTACCTTCTCTTCGTTGTTAAAATGTTGCTCAATTGAAGATGGGGTTTTGCTCCATTCCCAGGTCATTAAGCTCGAGTTTCATGGGGATTTGTTTGTCAGGATAGGGATGCTGAATGTGTATGCGAAAGGTGGGGATGTGGTCTTTGCACGCCAACTTTTCGACACAATGCCTGAGAGAAGTTTGGTCTCATGGACTGCAATGTTGACTTGCTATACAAAGCATGGAAACCTTGACGATGCACGAGTGTTGTTTGATGGGATGGAAGAGAAATAAAAGGGGCAAACTGGATTCTCTCTGCCTTTGAAATTGAGTTTGAGTATTAGAAGTGAGTGAGAATGAATGAAAGTGAAGAAGAAGAAGAAGAAGAAGAAGAAGAAGAAGAAGACAGAATTGAACGGGGAAATAAAAGGGGCAAACTGGACTTTTCAATCAAAAGTCAATGGGTATTTATGTCTTTTTATTAATTCCGGCTGTTTTGGTCGGAAAATACCCAACCAGCAAGTTTTGACAACAATCTGGTCCCCAAAGAGTAAAAAAATAATGTGGTCCCCAAATAGTCAATTTTAAGGAATGTATGCCACCCCGTAGCAATTTTTTGGGGGTTCTCCATGGCCCTAAATTTCTTTTCTGGCAAGGAGAATTTGTCAGGAAGTTTGGCCCGTGGAACAGTGGGTAAGCCAATGTCCAAGAAGTGTTCCCTGAATTGAGGGATTTGCCTCAGCATGTTCCCAAATGGCATAAGCTGCTCATCTCGGGGTGCAGTCCTTTTAGTATGCACGCTTCTGTCATCATCCTCTAGGTCCTGCCCTATGCCTATCTTGTCATTGATTGTTTGAATGGCCTGGATAACTCCTTCTATCCTGCGATCCTGTTGGTTGGATCGTGTTTCTATTAAAGTATGGATGTCTCGCACTACATCAGAAAGGTTTGCAGCAGTAATGGGTTGGCCCTGAACTTCTTGATCGTTAGGCTCAGCCATGAAGTTGGAAGGAATAGACACAGTATCACTCGTCGATGAAGTTTGAGAAGAAATATCGGAATTCGTACCAAGGATGACAGGCAGGCTTGCACTTGGTGGTGTGAACGAGATCGGTGAGAAGCTTGACAATCTTTGAGATCCAACTCTAGCCCAAGACTTGACTTATTGCTGTTTGGGCCCTATTTTGCCTGTATGGAAATTAAAATTAGAAAAGGACAACTCCCGACACGGACCTACCCAATGCATGTCATGACCTAATGACTTACATGGGACTGCCTAATGCGAACAAATGCTTACATGATGAATGATTTCTTTTGTTTTTTTTTTAGTATGGACTCGCCCACTATAACATCGATGAAGCTACCGCGAAAGCTATGAACTTAGAAATGGAGAGGGGCTTGCATGAGGACTCCTAACCTGGAATGATGTTATTTACATGAAGAGGGGAGGTATCCCTCAAGTCATCATAAAATCGAATCAACATTAAAATTCTAATGGACTCAGATTTAGTTAATGACCGGAGAGATGCCTTAGAGGTCAAAGATTGCTTAGGGTTGAGTAAAGTCAAACTTGAATCTCAAGCGCAATCAAACCTCTCTGACTTGGGACTAAGAGAGACCTTTTGGGCCTACTTTAATCTCGTTTGAATATTATCCAAACTAAAGTAATATTTGAGGGGAATGCAAGTATGGACCTACTTATTCTACGATGAAATGCACAATCAGCACATAATTGGCACGTTATTTGTTTTTTGGAAAAAAGAAAGAAAGAAAGAAATGCACATAGCATACATATGAGGGATGCGCTTAATCCATTAGTCTATATTCATGGTTTTAAGGTCAGGTTTGTAAAGGACAAGCATACTCATGTCTCTCACGCGCCACAAATTCTATGGAGTTCATAGTAATGTGACCCGTGTGTTTCTCGCAAAATTAAGGCGAAATGTAAATTCATATTCCCAAAAATTTCGGAGTGCTTCATGAGTGGGAAAGTTACTTGCGATCTTCTTGAAATGTGGAGTTCATTTCTTTATAAAGTCGGAAGTAAACTTTGCCCGAAAAGGGAAAATTGGGTCGATCCTAAACGATGCCTTTGAGTTCATCGCGATTTATCAAAGAAATCGTGATGTAGGCCCGTATGCTTTATGCCTAATTAAATAACAAAAATTAAAAGAATTAATTTCTCCCTTCTACTCAAGAATTTAAGAAACCGATTTTTCAAGTTTTATCCTCTTAAAGTAAGTCCCCAGTGGAGTCGCCATTTGTAGGACCCGAGAAAAATTCCAACCGTGCCCTACGCGGTGTACGGCGAGTCGAAAGAGGTGTCTAGTCTTTAAGGGATTTGATTGAATTTTTACACATTAAAAATGTTCACATGAAATGTTTGAATTTTATTATGAACATTAAAATTTATAATTTTTCCAGAATAAATAAGAAAACCGAAAAATCATAAATAATCTGCACGAAAATCGAGGCGGCGAGGAATGACACAGGTCGGCACCGTGCACCATCTTGTGCACTGGCGCCGAAATGTGATCCCGGGCCTTTCCCGAGCGCTTGGGGGACGGAAGTGGGCTCGGGCCAACAGCCGTGCAGGCCCGCACAGGGTGTTGGCTATTGGACCGAGGCCACCAGTCTTTTTTATTTGCAATTTCCGGTATTCGAACTATTTCGGGAAATAAATAAATTTTTAAATTCGAATAAAAACCACATTCCGAATTAATCAGATTTAATCAACTTTATTTTTTTAGAAGTCGCCAATTAATTTTTAAGAGAATTAATAAACTCGAATTTTTTTAACTCCGCGTAACCACGAACCATGAGATTCGGATCCAGGGGTAAGGTTACGAATTCGAAAGTAAAACCTTCGAATCCGCCCGTTCGAAGAACGGACTCTACTAGATCGGTTTATTAAAGAAAGGAGTAAAAGGGGAGAATTAATTAAATTAATTGATGTTATTTAAATGCATGCGGAAATTAAATGCAATAATAAAATGAAAGCGATAAAATGAAAGCGATAAACAAAAGAATGCATATGAACAAAGAAGGAATTAAAGTTATTCTTTCAAGTAATCAGGTTCAAATTAATCATAACCAACATTAATGTCAGCATTACGATATTAGGGGTGATTGCAAGAAAATAATAACGAGAATAAAAATGCGGAAATAAAAAAATGCCATAATGCATGTATGCAAATGAGGGAGGGAGAGAAGAAGATAAATCCACCTAGTGTCAATACTCCCAGGTGGTTTCGGTGTGTCAAATGAGATGAGAAATGAGGGTATTTATAGGGTGAGTGAGTGAGGGGGTTCCGTTTAGGAAAATGGAAATTTGCTAAATATAGCCATGAGGCAGACCTGCCTGGTGTGATTTTCAAGAAGATTGGCTAAAAATAGCCAAGAGGCAGACCTGCCTGGTGTGGTTTCCAAGAAAATAAGCAAAAAATAGCTTGGAGGCAGACCTGCCTGGCATGGATTCTAAGGCCGGAGTCCTGTAGCACGCAACCCGAGAAAAGGCGGGTCTGGGAAATGGGCGTCGGGCAGGTCCGCCTAACGCCCCGAATCTGGGTAAATAGGCAGCGTGCAGACCCGCCCAATGCTTTGGGTCTACCACGCGCTGGGCCGCCTCTTTTGGGCCTGTTTTTTGCTATTTCTTTTGGGTAGTTTTGTGGTCTATTTTGTGGTGTTTTTCTCTCATTTTTTTCATTTCAAACATAACTAGCATTTTACCTACGCTAAAAATAATAAGAAGAAGAAATAATAGAAAATAAAATTATAATATTACAATGAAACTTTTTGGGTGTCTACAGTACCCTAACAATGAGTTGATGAGGCTTCCTCATCCGAACCTTACTATATAAGCGCTCCCGAATATTCTTTTCCTTCCTAACGCACCCATTCCACAACCTAACCCTATTCCCGACCAAGTTCCTTGGCCTCCTCATCACGAGGGTGGCGGGGATAACGAAGAAGGTCCCGCCGCCGCTTTTGATTTCTAAGATAATTTTAATTCTTTGCGTGCGGACCATGCCTCCCTTTGAACTTATTGTGAAAATGAGTTTGGTTATTTTCGAACCACTTCGGACCAAATTTTACAAAACCAAACTCGTATTTTGGAGAGGCTAGACCTTCTTGACTAAGCCAACGCCGCCCAAGCTACCGAACAAGCATTCATGCTCGAGATGATGCAAGCGATGCACGATTGGCAGTTGAACTACCCTCACCAATATCCTTACCCACCTCCTCCTCCACCATCGCTGTGATTGTCTTGTTTTTCCCCTTCGTGCTAGCTTCTTCTTCTTTTATGCATTGACGACAATGCTTTGTCCAAGCATGGGGGGATTAATTTGAACATTTGAGTCCTCATCTTTGTGTATATTGTGTATATGATTTGATTTTTGTTTTTCTTTAATTTTTATTTTCTTTTAGTTTTCTAGTTTTATTTTAGTTTTAGTTTTAATTTTGTTTAGTTTAGTTTTTCTTTTTGATTTTTCTAGTTTTTAGTTATCATTTGTAAATCTTGTGCATCCACATAGAATTGCATTAGTTAGTATCATATTAGATTTTATTTTCATTCTTTTTCTTAGTTTTTAGTTTTTCATTTGACTTATGATTTTTGTTTTTGAAAAAAAAGAAAAAAAAACAGAAAATTTCAGAAATTAAAAAAATTGAAAAAGAGAAAAAGAAAAAATTAGGATATGTTAGGATTAGTGAATAAAATTCTCCGGTGATGAATTAAAGCTAGATACGTTTTCTTTTGATTTGATTTAGTTTTGTATAGCCCTTTTGTGAATTAAAGTTTTGAAAAGAGTTGTGAAAACATAGAAAGTTTAGAATTTTACTTTGATAGAGAAGATTGATTGCCCTTTTGAGATCTTTTGGAATGAGTTTAGCACATATTCGTCTACTTGAGCTAGGTTTATTTGAGAGCTTTTACCTGTGAGACCACAAAGCCTTAAATGACTAATCATTTTTATTAGTCTCATAATTTCCATGTGTGACTCATCCATAGTTTTCATTCTCTAGAACTTGCGATACATCTCTTTAAAACTGCATTTTTGTTTGTGCATTGATAATATGATAGAGGCATTCTTTTGTACGTACATTGTGTAAGCTACAAAGCCAAATAGCCACCCTTTACATGTGAATTATCCATCTTTAACCCTCTTTTAGCCTATATCACTCTTTCTTTTGATTACCTATATAATTAGCCATGGCCGTATATGTAATTTCTTACCCTTAAGTCATTGCTTGGAGTGTTAGAGTGTGAAAGTTGGGTTGATTGTGGTGAATTATGTGGTTTGGTTTTGTTGGGGATGTTGTGAAGTTGAAAAAAATCTAGAGATTGCTCCCTATTATAGCTTGATATGGGTTGAGTTAGGAAATTTGCCTCATTGGTGTATATATCTTTGATTATGGATTGAAATTGAAAAAAGTGAAAAAAGAGAAAAAAAAAAGCAAAAAGAGAAAAAAATCAGAAAAATGAAAAAATGAAAAAAAAAAGTGTTTAGTAGTTTGAAAGTTTATTTTTCTTTGAGTTAAGGTAATTTCTACTTGATTTTGGGATGTTCTATTGTGAATATAAGGTGTGAGAGTTCTTAATTGTGCAAATTTGGTGAAGTTTATGCTCCAAGCTTTGGCTTTTAGCACCACTTTCCCAAATATATTTCCATTCCTTACCCTTAACCTTAGCTCCATTACAACCCTTTTGAAAGTCCTCTTGATTATCATTTGTACATTGCATTTTAGCGGTAGAGAATTGAGATTATTTGCAAGCTTATGGTAGAGTGTTGATATGTGATTGAGTATTGAGTGAACCTTCATTGTATTAATCATTTTTAAACCCATGAGAGGAGGGTTTCCACACTCCCTAAAGTGAGGTTGCTCTCAATTACCTAGTTTCATGCATTATTGTGTGCTTGCTTGTTTCATTTGTGATTAGGAGGGTGATTAGTTTGATCTTGATAGGTATGATTTTTGTAATTCTTTTTATGGTTTCATTTTCTCTTGTATATAGACTTTCGTTCATACTTGGGCTATGCTTGATTAAGTTGGATTAATTAAATGTCTTATCGATGCTTTCCTGAGGAGATTTGTAAATAAATTTTTCACTTTCGCTTTGAAACGTTTTCTTTTTGACTTGAGTCATTTTGTCCCATTTATTTTCTACTTTCGTTATTTTCTTTGTTTTCTATTTTATTTGTGATTTTAGCCTTGCTTAGGGACAAGCAAGGTGTAAGCATGGGGGGATTTGATAAGTGTATTTTATATATATATGTGATCATGAATTATTTAGAGTTAATTTGGGTGACTTTAGTTATGAATGTGTTATTTTTATACCTGAATTCTCTATATTATGCTTGGTTGAAGTTTGGTATAGTTTTGTAGGAATTTGGAGCAATTTGGATCAAATCAAGCTCAAAATCAAGTTATAGAAGTCCAAGTTGATTACAAAAGATGAGAGAAATCCACCCCAAGGCCCAAACTCAGGCCTAAGAAGACATTGGATGCCGCCTGACATCAACACGGATGCTAAAAGACCCAACACGAGTCGTTTTAGGGGTCAGAAAGTCTAGAAAATGGATCCAGTGACCAACACGGTCCGTGTCCAGGCAACACGACCCTGTGTTGAAGGCAGCACGGTCCGTGTTGACCTAGGATCACCCGTGTTGGCCCTATTTAATGCAAAAATGGCGTTTCGGTTGCTCTTAATGCTATATAATTGATGTATCCGGCTGTTTTTGCTGTCATTCATTCTCATTCATCATCATCCTCATCATCATATTCATCCATCCTTTCATCCATATTTCCATCCACATTCATCCATTGTGAAGATAGAGAGATTGGTTGAGTTTTGGAAGATCGGTTCTCAAGAATTGGAGAGAAGTGGAGGAGCAAAAGTCCCCGCGGTTCTACATTCAATCAAGGATTGAAATCCAACTCGGTTTATTTCATTTTCTTGTAGTTTTCATGCATTTTAGAATAGATTTTCATATGTTTTGTTATTCGAACATGAGTAGTTAGTAGTTTTTATAAGTTTAGGGGATAAACCCTTATTAGTTTCTCTTATGGATTGAGTTTTGTTGGATTGAACAAGTTTGTTTATCTAGTTTGAATGCATTTTATTTATCCTTTGATTATGTATGTCATTGCTTTTGTTTGCGCACGATTAGGATGGTTATAGATTGCTGAGTGAAGGACCGAACGGAGAAATTCGATAATCGGAACCCTTAGGATTAAACTAGTTTATGAAGTGAACTAGAGAGTTGTCGATGCTTTTTTATGTGGCGATCGGAAGGTGAATGCTGTCGGTGCTCTTTTTATGTGGCGACCGGAAAGTGGATGCTGTCGGTGCTCTTTTATATGGTGAGCTTTCAAAGGATAGAAAGGATAATAGTCCTGCTTCCGAAGGTGGATGCTGTCAGTGCTCTTTTATGTGGCAAACGGAAGGTGGATGAAGGTCAGCGCTCGTTTAACGGCAACTGGAAGATGATGTCCCGGTTTTCCCAATGTTGGTGACGGCTCCCTACACAGAAACCAAAGTAGAATGTCAGATCATTTTGAATAATGGCTGGAGATATAGAGAACTACCTGTCGGGAAGATTGATCACAGCTGATCCGAACTCCCCTTCTCCTTTGTTTTATCGATGCCTCAGTCTTTCCCGGTGTCGATGATGCATTACGGATTTTCCCGAGGTGGATCGGATTTTCCCGATGTTGATGGTGGCCAACAGATTTTCTCGAGGCGGATCGGATTTTCCCGATGTTGATGGTGCCTAACGGATTTTCTCGAGGCGGATCGGATTTTCCCGATGTTGATGATGCCTAACGAATTTTCCCAAGGCGGATCGGATTTTCCCGATGCAGATGATGTCCAACGGATTTTCCTGAGGCGGATCAGATTTTTCCGATGTTGATGATGATGCCCAACGGATTTTCCCAAGGCGGATCAGATTTTCCCAATGTCGATGAAGTGATGATTCTCAACGGATTTTCCCGATGCTAATGACGCCCAATGGATTTTCCTGAGGCGGGTGATTGTGTCGGTGGCGTCCATGACAACTTTAGTTGCTTTGGCAAACTAGAAGATCGTTATGAGGATGATAGATAGAAGTCATCCAGAGTGTGATTAGAGATTTCTCTAATCTTGCTCTTAATGATTTGCAGCCGAGCTTGCGTCTCTGTGAGAGATAACATTCTTTGATTCTCACTCTGCTCTCGATGAGTATGCATGCACTTGGTCTTCTAGACTCTAGACTCTTATGCACTAATGCAATGACTAGGAGAATATGTACATGAACATCATTTTACAATGTATGTAACTGTAACACCTCAACACCCTTAATCACAAGATTAAAATTAATCATACACTAAACCTGTGATTAGCGCAGTGGAACACCTAGGGTGGAGGTATTACCGCCGTCCCCACTCGGGATAAGGCAACAAACCCAACAACACCATTTAAGAACACAACAAACACAACCAAACTTTAAACATAAACTTCACACTCAAAAACCACCAAGACTTAAATAGTTTAATTTATACAACCATTAGAGAAAACTACATCCCATATTTCATAATTAAGAGGGCTTTTAGCCCAAAAAGGAAACTACCGGAGCCGGCCAAACTTCCATTCGAGACTACCTTGCCTGGGTACACGCCTACTTTTGCTAATCCTTGCCTTTAACCTGGGAGCTCGGACCGCCTAAAGCAAAACAGTAAAAGAACGCAAAGGTGAGTGGGGAAACACTCAGTACACAAACCTCCAACACGTCAAACCGTTCGAAAATGGTTTTAGTGCCGGCGTTTTAAAAACATTTTGAAATCGGGGAAGGGGAAAATAACCACGAGTGAACTGGATTGTTGCATAGACAAAAATGTATAAACATAAAGGAGTTAAACTTGTAATAATTGAAAACGAGTGTTATCCCTTACGATCGATGCAAAGCACCTCACACACGCGCATGCCCAAACCGATCTAGATTTGGATTGGGTGACTGCTAAGCAGTCGACACTGCCAGGTCATTAGGAAACTCTGATCAGGAGCATCTAAAAGAAAAGGCTAGTACATCACGTAACTAGCTAGCATATAATAAGGCGGGACCACTTTTGAAAATAATGTGATAAATGATATTAGGTCAATGCTTTGACATGATGATAATATATATACTGAATGATAAAAAAATGTTAAACGTTGGACAATTTGCGTACCTTGGGTAGTAGAAAAGTCTAGTGGCGTGCCTCGAGCTTGGACAGTTTGGGCGACTTGGAAACAATAATAAGAGCATAAGAAAATTGAGAATTTAAATAAAGTCCTTGCATTTACAAGCAAGGATGAAAATACTTAAAACTTGATAACTTAAAAGGAAATGAGAAAATAGAAATTTCAGTTTTTGATCAACCAAAGATTTGGTGATAACTTGAGCTCGGAAACTCGGATTTTTGCAAACGAGTACTTTTCGGAAAGGGAAAAACACGCCCTACAACTTTGTCGACTAGCCCGACGGCTAATAATGAAAGGAAGGGCTCGGAAAAAGGCCCGGACAGAAGAAGAGCACTTGAAATTAATCATGCGGCTTGGAAATTTAGGCGAAACTTATGGCGAAATTTGAATAGGATCAAAGAAAGCTTGTGATGTATAAAGCATCCTTAACAACCAGCTTAGAAGAGCATAGAATTGGAGTCCTTGAAGGCTTAAGGAAAGAAGCTGTTTGGTCATCGAAATCATGAAAGACGTTGTCAAGAGACGGAAACTAAATAAGGACAATGATTATGAATTTTGGAAAGTTTACGAACCGATGATCGGTGATTTGAAAACATAGAAGGAATGGTCCTTAGACTATTTAGACACCGAGGAAACCCATAAACTTGTTAGGAAGTCAATGTACCATTTAGCCATCAACACCACTTAAACGAACTCGAAACCTCATCACTTTACCCTATGGTTTGCTAATATTTCCATAAACCTTTAGGAGGTAATCCCAAACACTAAAATAGCTTAAATTAACTTAGAAAACCTACTCAATCCATCTTAACAATGACACAAAGGTCGACATCTCATTAAAGCCTCCTAGGAGATCAAATTGCAACCTTAAAGTTAGAATTAACTATAAAAATTCTGGGCAGCGACTTTGCTGACGGCCCTCCTTCTCAGCCTCATATCTCACTCACCTGATATTGTATGGATGCAAACCTTATGTTTCCGGAAAGCTTGAAGAACTACCTAAAACGTTTATGTATATCACTAAAGCCAATAAGGCCTCCAAATGGACGAAATCTTAGCAATAAGCTACTGATTCAGAAAACGTGTATAATTGCACCCTTTCACGGTTTTGCTCATATATCGGGCTACACATACCGGATCCTCGAAATTCCAAAGCCTAGAGTTAGATAATCACTTGGGATATCATTTCCAGTAAACATCTGGGCAAAACTCACATTTTACATCCTCTGTAAAAATCAGATTCTTGGACATAAACTTTTTATGTCTTTGATTCTTACTTTGGTGCCTCCTTTTGGTTCTTCCGGATTTTAATACTTAGAGATTACCCAAATAAGCTCAAACTAACTCAGATTCTTGGACATAAACTTATACTAATTCACAATCAAAGCCCAAACTAACTATTACTCATGGTTCTTTCGGATTTTAATACTTAGAGATTACCCAAATAAGCTCAAGAAACTCACATGCAACCATAGATTACACATGCAACTATAAATAACACTTGAATTAGCCCTTATTCAACCAATTTACACTAAACTCATATCACCCAAGAGTAAAAGACTTAATTAGCATAACAATCTCTCCCAAAACAGTCCCTAAAACTCAAATTTCTTCATCAAGAACCTCATGCAAGTAATCTATATCATTACATATCAAGAAACAAGCAAGAACCACCTCAATCTTCACATGCATCAAACTCTAATTCAAACCCTAATTAACCCAACTTAAACTCATGCTTAGAAATCATAAAAGGGATGAAAAACTTTAAGAAAACACAAATTAGAAAAGAAATTTCAGATTAGGGTATTGAGAATAGAGTTAGGGTTTGAGAATTATACCACTTGGAGAAGAACTGGGAGAAGAAAACACAAGAGAGGAGGAAGAGGGGCGCTCGGCCACCTCTGGGCCGCCGGCCGGTCGCCGGAAAACGCCCGGACAGGGCTGCCTGGGCTAGGCAGAGGAGAAAGAGGGAGGAAGGAGAGGGTAGAGCTTGTGTAAAAACTGATTTATGAAAATGAAAATAGAAGACCTTAGTCTATTCCCCCTCTTATATAAATACACTCCCTTAATTAACTTAACATCTAATTAATAATTAAACTAAATCAATCATGTAATTAAAAAAAATAGCTAGGTAAAATAATTGGTATTGACTAAATAAAAATTAATGAACATAAACTTGGTAAAATAATTTAGTATACGATTAAATAAAATTACTTGGAAATAAACTGGGTAAAATTTACTAGTATTGAACCAAATAAAATAAATTAGTAGGATAACACTTATTAAAATAAATTGGACCATAAATGTAATTAGGAAGGTTGGATAACATAAATCATAATCGAAATGGGAATTAAAATTAATATAACCGTCTTCGGTTACAAGCGTAAAATTGAGAATGATAAATAAATTATAAACCTTATCGTAAAAGTATTCATAAACTCGTAATAATAATTATAACTTTAAATTCGAGATAAATAAAATCAACCCGTTTAACCATCGCCTTGCTCGAGACCTGTCGCGCATAAAAAATAAATAATAATAATAACAATAATAACCATATTAACGTAAAAGAAAGAAAATTTTGAACAACGTAATTTCGTTAATCACTGGGATTAAGGCCTTAATTAATACGGGTTTAGGGCGGGTCGTTACACCCTCCCCCCCCCTAAAAAGAAGTTTCGTCCCCGAAACTTGCTGTTGGCTCGCTTTGAAAAACCTTAAAAGAGGTGCGGGTAGCTTTTCTTCATGTCTTCCTCCGCTTCCCAAGTGGCTTCCGAGGTGTCTTCATGATATCGTATCTCATCCTGAGGTTACGATCATCATCGTGACGAACACCTTACGCTGGTTATTCATAAAACCTTGAATTCATTTCTCTTTGCATCGCTTTCTAAGACAAGTCATTGTTAGGGGCATTACTATATCTCAAAAACCCCAAAACACTAGGTTTTACTTCTATTAATTATCTGAACACTCTCTTCCCTTCATAAATTATATGGTAAGAACGTTTTCTTTCTTAGATATATCCATATGACTTTTATTCCTCTGGCAGGAGAGCTAATCTTTGTCCAAGCGTTCTATATTCTTGACTTTATGAACAACTTAATCGTAAAAAGTCTTGACTCGAAGGTCCTTCGTATCTCCTTGAACAACTGTTTCTCTACATTTCCCACTTTACCTCAGGTATCTCGAAAATTCCATACAAACTAACACCTTTGCACTTCGCTTTTCCTTACTTTATTAAACTTCCCTCCTGACATCTATTTCCTATAAAAGGTTCTAACAGGCGTGAAGGAAAAACATGATAATAGGAAGATGCCATCGATAAGAGGTAGAAACATGAATTCTGAAGTTAACGACGAAGCAAAGGTTCACACTGATGGATTTAAAGCTTCATGGAGGGATATAGGTATTCTTTAGTCCAACGACACATGCATATACATTAAGAAAACGAGGATCAACAAAATATAGCATATTTGATAAAGATGATGATTACAATGATTTCATGAACAAGGAAATTCGTAAGTACATCGAAATGAGCTTGATTTGAAAAGGAAAGATATTAGAATCACTCTTCTGATTTCTGAATTAAGGGAATTAATGTTTGGAATGCATGAATATTTTGCAGTAACTTCCAGGAGTGATAGAGCATAAGTTATTGATCTTGAATCGAGTATGACTTTTATTGAAGCTGAGTTTTGGAAATAGTATGCAGATTCATGGTGGAACATGACAACCACTTGAAAAAGATAAATCTTAGCGAGTAAAAAGGGTCATATGAATTTAACGAAGTCTATCTCTGAAGAAATAACGAGTTAATAGCAGTCAAGAGTAGGTAATGGTCATGAAGGAATTGATCACGAATTAATAACAAGTCGATAAAGGCAGGTTATTGAATGCCTTAACGTACTGGACTGATAACAACGATAGGATTTGATAAAGATTCTTGAGAATAAACAATGATAGGAAACGAGAAGCTTGGATTTGATATTGCGATGAGGGGGTGAACTTTACCATGAGGATGTACAATGAGAGCATGGAATAAAGGTTGAATTCGAGCAATGAACTTGAAATATAAAGGCCAAGCAGAAGAGGTTTGGTCCTCACAATGGTTATTCATTAATAGGTCTCCGCCAAGCTTTGCTTGTCCCTTGGTACTCTCCTTTAATAGTTTTCCCCCAAATATTAGCTTCTCCTTTCAAATAAGAGGTCCCTATTGTCAGCTTCTTATCTTCAGGTACCTCAACTACTTCAAAAATCTTTCCCAAACCTCTAAATCATTCTCCTAGTATCGCGAGGTCAGAACTTCCCGCATAAGAGGTGGGGTTTCTCTTGGCTACCTTATTAGCGTAGTTCACTTTTCTAGGCTGGCTTGCCTGTCTTACTGGCGGAAAAGGTATGCGCCTGAGTAACTTTTTGAATTAAAACCCAAAGTAGTCAGGGTATGGTGGTGGAAACAAAAAAAACGTGCGGAGGGGCTAGACCTGCATTCGGAGGAGCGGGCAAAGACAGCATCTCGTGAAGGAAAGGCCCTAGCTCGCTCACGTGATCACGATACTCGACTTGCGGATTAACCGCACAATGAGCGTCGAAAGCGTCTTGCAGCTTCTCGAGATGGACTTGAATGTTGGTTTCGGTCTCCATGAACATCGTGAACGGGTTGGGAAGAGGGTTACCATTGTGATCCATCTATATTATATATATAGCATTAACGCAAGATTGTCGTAATTTTCAACATTGATAAAATTCGTTGAGAAAAAAATAAACAAAAGAAAACTAAGACAAGGTCCAAGACTCAACTAACTTAACCCTTATGAGCAACTAAAGAAGCTCTTGTCCCTTCTTAAGATCCCTGTGACTTCACTTACTACACTTGGAGCGTACTAATCACTCATATCATTTAAACGCTTTTAAACATTTCACAACACACCATGATAAGGCACTTAACACTTCCTTTGCCCTCTACATCAATCCCACTTGGAATTGGATTTGTATACTTTTCTTTGAATGACTCCAATTCTCCTTTCGAGACTAATTCAACATGCCTCGCATTCCCAAAAGCACTTAGCACGCTTCACTTGCATCAACTATTAGATTACTTGCAATTTGTACTTAAACTTCCTTAGATTTTTATACTAAAGCTCTCTAAATTTTGGAGAAATTTCGACAGCACTTCCCCTATAAATTGAGTTATCCCAAACTTTTACATAACTTGTATTCCTGCAAGAAAACAACTTACACTTCATAAACACATCTAGAGCTTCAAGCTCAACATTCATCCCCAACATATTCACAATTTCCAATCCAATCCATAAGGAACACAAATCCCATACACAATTCATACTTCCCATATTCATATCTCACATTCCTAGGGAATCTACATCCCCAAAATACTTCTTATAGCTCCGCTCTGATACCACAACTGTAACACCCCAACACCCTTAATCACAAGATTAACATTAATCATACACTAAACCTGTGATTAGCGCAGCGGAGCACCTAGGGTGGAGGTATTACCGCCATCCCCACTCGGAACAAGGTAACAAACCCAACAACACCATTTAAGAACACAACAAACACAACCAAACTTTAAACATAAACTTCACACTCAAAAACCACCAAGACTTAAATAGTTTAATTTATACAACCATTAGAGAAAACTACATCCCATATTTCATAATTAAGGGGTCTTTTAGCCCAAAAAGGAAACCACCGGAGCCGGCCAAACTTCCATTCGAGACTACCTTGCCTGGGTACACGCCTACTTTTGCTAATCCTTGCCTTTAACCTGGGAGCTCGGACCGCCTAAAGCAAAACAGTAAAACAACGCAAAGGTGCGTGGGGAAACACTCAGTACACAAACGTCCAACACGTCAAACCGTTCGAAAACGGTTTTAGTGCCGGCGTTATAAAAACATTTTGAAATCGGGGAAGGGGAAAATAACCATGAGTGAACTGGATTGTTGCATAGAGAAAAATGTATAAACGTAAAGGAGTTAAACTTGTAATAATTGAAAACGAGTGGTATCCCTTACGATCGATGCAAAGCACCTCACACACGCGCATACCCAAACCGATCTAGATTTGGATTGGGTGACTGCTAAGGAGTCGACACTGGCCAGGTCATTAGGACACTCTGATCAGGAGCATCTAAAAGAAAAGGCTAGTACATCACGTAACTAGCTAGCATATAATAAGGCGGAACCACTTTTGAAAATAATGTGATAAATGACATTAGGTCAATGCTTTGACATGATGATAATATATATACTGAATGATAAGAAAAATGTTAAACGTTGGACAATTTGCGTACCTTGGGTAGTAGAAAAGTCTAGCGGCGTGCCTCGAGCTTGGGACGGTTTGGGCGACTTGGAAACTATAATAAGAGCATAAGAAAATTGAGAATTTAAATAAAGTCCTTGCGTTTACAAGCTAGGATGAAAGTACTTAAAACTTGATAACTTAAAAGGAAATGAGAAAATAGAAATTTCAGTTTTTGATCAACCAAAGATTTGGTGATAACTTGAGCTCTGAAACTCGGATTTTTGCAAACGAGTACTTTTCGGAAAGGGAAAAACACGCCCTACAACTTTGTCGACTAGTCCGATGGCTAATAATGAAAGGATGGGCTCGGAAAAAGGCCCGGACAGAAGCAGAGCACTTGAAATTAATCATGCGGCTTGGAAATTTAGGCGAAACTTATGGCGAAATTTGAATAGGATCAAAGAAAGCTTGTGATGTATAAAGCATCCTTAACAACCAGCTTAGAAGAGCATAGAATTGGAGACCTTGAAGAATTAAGGAAAGAAGTTGTTCGGTCATCGAAATCATGAAAGACGTTGTCAAGCGACGGAAACTAGATAAGGACAATGATTATGAATTTTGGAAAGTCTACGAACCGATGATCGGTCATTTGAAAACATAGATGGAATGGTCCTTGGACTATTTAGACACCGAGGAAACCCATAAACTTGTTAGGAAGTCAAGGTACCACTTAGCCATCAACACCACTTAAACGAACTCGAAACCTCATCACTTTACCCCATGGTTTGCTAGTATTCCATAAACCTTTAGGAGGTAATCCCAAACACTAAAATAGCTTAATATAACTTAGAAAACCTACTCAATCCATCTTAACAATGACACAAAGGTCGACATCTCATTAAAGCCTCCTAGGAGATCAAATTGCAACCTTAAAGTTAGAATTAACTATTAAAATTCTGGGCAGCGACTTTGCTGACGGCCCTCCTTCTCAGCCTCACATCTCACTCACCCGATATCGTATGGATGCAAACCTTATGTTTCCGGAAATCTTGAAGAACGACCAAAAACGTTTATGTTTATCACTAAAGCCAATAAGGCATCCAAATGGACGAAATCTTAGCAATAAGCCACTGATTCAGAAAACGTGTATAATTGCACCCTTTCACGGTTTTGCTCATATCTCGGGCTACACATACCGGATCCTCGAAATTCCAAAGCCTAGAGTTAGATAATCACTTGGGCTATCATTTCCAGTAAAAATCTGGGCAAAACTCACATTTTACATCCTCTGTAAAAATCAGATTCTTGGACAGAAACTTTTTATGTCTTTGATTCTTACTTTGGTGCCTCCTTTTGGCCTCTAACTTATACTAATTCACAATCAAAGCCCAAATTAACTATTACTCTCATGGTTCTTCCAGATTTTAATACTTAGAGATTACCCAAATAAGCTCAAGAAACTCACATTAAACCATAGATTACACATGCAACTATAAATAACACTTGAATTAGCCCTTATTCAACCAATTTACACTAAACTCATATCACCCAAGAGTAAAAGACTTAATTAGCATAACAATCTCTCCCAAAACAGTCTCTAAAACTCAAATTTCTTCATCAAGAACCTCATGCAAGCAATCTATATCATTACCTATCAAGAAACAAGCAAGAACCACCTCAATCTTCACCTGCATCAAACTCTAATTCAAACCCTAATTAACCATACTTAAACTCATGCTTAGAAATCATAAAAGGGATGAAAAACTTCAAGAAAACACAAATTAGAAAAGAAATTTCAGATTAGGGTATTGAGAATAGAGTTAGGGTTTGTGAATTATACCACTTGGAGAAGAACTGGGAGAAGAAAACACAAGAGAGGAGGAAGAGGGGAGCTCGGCCACCTCTGGGCCTCCAGCTGGCCGCCGGCCGGTCGCCGGAAAACGCCCGGACAGGGCTGCTCAGGCTGGGCAGAGGAGAAAGGGGGAGGAAGGAGAGGGTAGAGCTTGTGTAAAAACTGATTTATGAAAATGAAAATAGAAGACCTTAGTCTATTCCCCCTCTTATATAAATACACTCCCTTAATTAATTTAACATTTAATTAGTAATTAAACTAAATCAATCATGTAATTAAAAAAAATAGCTAGATAAAATAATTGGTATTGACTAAATAAAAATTAATGAACATAAACTTGGTAAAATAATTTAGTATACGATTAAATAAAATTACTTGGAAATAAACTGGGTAAAATTTACTAGTATTGAACCAAATAAAATAAATTAGTAGGATAACACTTATTAAAATAAATTGGACCATAAATGTAATTAGGAAGGTTGGATAACATAAATCATAATTGAAACGGGAATTAAAATTAATATAACCTTCTTCGGTTACAAGCGTAAAATTGAGAATGATAAAATAAATTATAAAACTTATCGTAAAAGTATTCATAAACTCGTAATAATAATTATAACTTAAATTCGAGATAACATAAAATTAACCCGTTTAACCTTGCTCGAGACCTGTCGTGCATTAAAAATAAATAATAATAATAATAATAATAACAGTAATAACCATATTAACGTAAAAGAAAGAAAATTTTGAACAACGTAATTTCGTTAATCACTGGGATTAAGGTCTTAATTAATACGGGTTTAGGGCGGGTCGTTACAGTGACTCAATATGCAAACAACCCCCAATACCAAGGCTAGAATGATGATTATACAATGAATGGTGTTTTACAATGCATGTGACTCAATATACAGATAGCCCCCATGCCAATACCAAGACTAGAACGATGATTCCCTAAGTGTCAGAGCAACTCGACATACAATTTCAGGACAGGGCAGGATAGGTGAGGCTTATGATGAAGGCATTGTTCTGAATGACTTGTCTTGTCCTCTTACTTCCTCGGATCATTATGGAGATGGGTAGAGCCCTATTACAAGTTATGTGAGGGTTAGGGGAGCCCCCAATTCAGATGAACGCTTTTCTTAAGTCGGATGTTGTTTGCAATTAGCCATTGATATGGCTGATTTCTTGTCCTTGACGGATGGGCCTCGCTTAGATGTGCTGAGAACGGGCCTCGAAATATCGAATCTCGCACTTGCACTAATGACTGAGTCAAAGAAGCTCTCATGGTATGGGAAGATGGAAGGGGTCAGCAAGAGAGGGTAAGTCTAAGGATGGCCAAACGGGTTCATGGAGGTACTTGGTGAAAAGGAGATGATCGATGGTGGGACGATGGTCGAATCTGGGTCTGTCATGATTGACAAATGACTATGTTTTAGCTAAGGCTTGATGGTTAGTAAGGGTTAAGTCACCTCATAGAAGAAGAGGTGAGGGATTGGTCGAGATAGATTCGGGTCATAGGGAGAGAGGTGGTTGGTTATGTGAAGGTGATCCAAGTCTGACGGAAAGAAGGTTAGGAAATTATGATGGCGAGGACGTGAAAGAACTTCAAAATCCAGGGTTTACTCTCCTTTTGCCTAACCTGCCCTGACGGGTTTACAGGCTAGCCTCTCTTATTCTCTCACTCTCCTTTTGCCTAGCCTGGGATTCCAAGCTAGCCTCTCTCGTTCTCTCACTCTCCTTTTGCCTAGCTCGGAATTTCAAGCTAGCCTCTCTTGTTCTCTCACTCTCCTTTTGCCTAGCTCAGCATTCCGAGCTAGCCTCTCTAATGTTTTTTTTCTCTCAAATACCAAAATTTTGTGACAAAGGATGCTCCTTGAATTGTTGTGGCCGAGCCTCAAAGAAGTTCTCCTACGTATCCGATGTGGAATCAGGTCAGTCGTAGTTCATAAGGTGCAGCTTCAAAGGATTGGTGCCTCGAGGCGGGCTTGGTGAAGTAGGTTTTGAGGATGGCTATGAAGGCTTAAAGGTTTGGCGAGGATTATGGATGAAAAGGTGTGATGACAATGTAAAGGCTTGGGGCGTAAGGCTTGAGAACAATTTGGAAGGTTAACGAGGTTTTTCGGTGTGTGTGACTATTAGCTCCATCTCCAGTTTCTCAATCTTTTTTTTCTTCCTCTTCTTCTCTTTGTTTTTCTCTCTCTTTTTTTTTTCTTTTTTTCTCTTTTTTGTGTGCTTCCTTATTCCTTTTTTTTTTGTTGGTATGCTTCGAGATATGGACGGCCCAAACGGGGTTTTACTCTCCCAGCACAGGTTTTTCCCTACGCAAACAAAGTGCTTAAGGGACATGAGCGTCGTACCACTCATGCCGACCCATGTTGGTAGACCAACTAGGAACTCTCTCTCTTTTTTTTCTCTTTTTTTTTCGACTCTCTTCTTCATGGGATTGACTCATGTTCTCCTTTCTGATGACATTAGTCACAACACACCTTTTGGCTTTGGGGTAGATACTGAGTGGTCATAAAGAGAATGACCGGGTTTGTCACAGCTAAGGGTTTTTATGAGTGATGCAAAGAGGGATGATTTGGTGAATGGGAACTTGGGATGGAGAGGTAGATGATAAGATGTTGTTGGCGGATGAGAAGGTAACAGGTGATACAGATGCTGATATGGGTAATGAGACGGTAGCCCCTTGTCTTAGGCACGTTTTGTTCAAGCTGCTGGTCTAGGAGCATAGAGATGTCCACTTTCAACAAACTAGTGGTTTTGGTCTTCTATCCTTTTGCCCAACCTGCTTGATGAATGCATACTGGCTTCTCTCTTTGTTTTTTTTTCTTTTTTTCTTTTTTTGTTTTTTTGTTCTCTTTTTTTTTTAACCTTATTTTAACCCAGGATTCGTAGGATGACAAATGTGATGAATGGAAAGTATATGAGGGTAATGATAGATGGATATGTCAGACTTGGATGTTAAGGCTAGCAAATGGGTGAAGGAGCTTTTCAACTCAAGTTAAGAATGCAAGCATGAGATTCTCAAACAATCACAATCAAATAGATGCATCTTATTAAATCCAAAAGACAAGCATATCAAAGGCAGAGTCAATACTCCCCCTCAACTGACTCTGAAATAGAATGCTCAAAGGAATTGAGACTCTAGCTAACTTCAAAGTCCTCTTCCTGCTCCTAGAGGGTCATTGCTCTAGTTGGCTTTCTGTCCTTCTTTTGGTAGAGGCAATCTCCCTAACCGGATCATACCCTCAATCTTATTCTTCAAGGTCCAAAACTTCTCGGTGTCATGTCCCTTACACCTGCGATAGTTGCAAAATGCATTGTCGTCCCAGCTTGGGTACTTCGTTTCTGGCTCTAGTCTTGGTAAAAGCAACTCAATCAGGTTTTTTTCTTAAGAGATAAGCCAAAGCATCGACGTAGGTGGTGTCAAGTGGGGTGTAATAGTCGTACTTTGGTTGGATTCCTGACTGAATTACATTAGTCTTAGCGCTCTTAGAAGGGTGGTTGGGTGAACCAGTAGCCTTCCTATTAGGACTGGAATTCCTCCACCCTTGGGCAGCGACCTTCTCATTGTTCATAGTTTCAAGTTGGACACAAAGGTCCTTTAAGTAATCGAAGTCCTTGATCACATGGTATCCCAAGTGCTGAGCCAGGCTAATCTTGAGTCCCTGCTTGAATGTAGTCAGTTGCAGGCGCAAAGGTATGGTCTCATTGATTTGAAACAACTTTGTGTGCCACCTTTCGAAATAGTCTAGGAAAGACTCGTCTTCCCTTTGCTTCATGGTAGTCAGGTCATCTATAGTGGCCTGCTTCTTCTGGATGCGACTGTAATGATTTATAAAAGCCTTAAGCAGCTCGTTCCAATCAGCCTTGACTTGAGGTGACAGATACCATACTTTGGCTTCTCCATCTAGTGTGGATGGAAAGACTGTAAAGTAGAGTACAGGTCAACATCAATCTTGTTAAGAGGTGCTAAGCGCATGAACTCTCCAATGTGGTGAGTGGAATTTTCAGATGGCTTGAACTTGATGTTGGGTACTTCAACTTTGTCGACCACCTTCATGATTGGGTGGATAGGAAAATGCACATATGTGTACTTGTCAGCAAAGGTCGGAACAGTGCTCATCATCTTGGTAATACTCTCAAGTTTTTGTTCCAAGACCTTGACAGCAGGGTTTTCAGTGAATTTGGGAATGTCCGACGCCACTTTGTACTTCCCTTTAAATGATCCTAAGCCCCTGACTTATCCTCTGCAGGTGTCTTGACAAGTTCGGGCTCAAATTCATACCCATGGACTTTTATGACATCATCTTCTCCCTTAGTATTCAGCCCCAGCTTCTCATTGATCTTGCCGATGGCTTGTAGCATGCTATCCATCACCTGTTGTTGCTCATGGACCTCTATTTGAGGGAATTTGCAAAGACTATGCCTTGCATTTTAGTGTAAAGATCCTCCAGTTGTTTCGAGATGTTGGCTTCAGCGCCTTGGACAGGGATCCCTGATAATCGTTCCTCAGTCATAATATAGACTCTAACTCGAGTGACGGACGGATCGCGGTTTGGATTCAGGACCAGACTGGTATGCGGATCTCTGATGCGGGCCCGGACTTGATCTCCTATCTTGCCTGTATGGAAATTTGTTAGTGACTCGATGATTGACTCTAACACTTGACTACCCGATGCATGCATGTCCTAAGAGACCTATATGAGACCCTAACATACTCGACGCCTATATGCTGACCCGAGATGACTCACCTACTTTTTGGGAGTGCATGGCCTAACTCTATATGGACCTAATAGCAAAACATCATAAAGGGCCGAATGAAGTCAAATATAAAGAGCTATTCATGAGTCGGAAAGTACAAGTCAGTGTTTCTCAATTTGGATGGGCCCAATCCACAGGCCGGCCATTTTAAAAAGAATCTGTGACTTGGCCCTACAAACTTAGATAGCTCTAGCCATATTGACTATTATGCGGACTAATATAATGCTCAACAAGAACGATAGCCTATATTTTTTTCTTTTTATTTTTTTCTTTTTATTTTTTTATTTTTTTAATTTTATTTTCTCAAGGAAAATAGATATTGTAAAGCACTGACTAAAGCCAACAATAAGCGGGTTATAATTAGTTTATAAGCTTAATTAATAAATCCAATTTGGTTGGGCCTAAACAACGGGCCGACCATAAATGTAATGGATTTAATAATTAAATCTATAAATTAATTTACTCAAGCTTAGTGACTATTAGTAGTCTAAGACGCTATCCATTGACTTTGTTGGACTTTAATTAAATTTTTGGACCTTTATTAAGAGAACATCATAAAGGGCCATATAATGTCACCCAAAGTGAGTCAAGTTTATTTATTAATTAAAATAATTAACCTTTGTACATAAATGGGCCCGTCCACTGGGCTAGCCATAATGTTTTGAGGTTAGTTATCCTAATTAATAAATATTCCTTTTCTCAACCCAATGAATTTTATTTGGACTAGAACGAAGCGTCTAAACTAGGGTCGACTCTTTTACAATAAAGAAAGAGGAGGGGAAACACATATATTCACACAACATACAACATGAGGGGTATCCTAAACCAAGGCTCTACATTCATGGATTACGAAGGTCGGGATTGGATGAGATACAACATGTTCTCCCCTCGGTGCACTTCATCCATATAAGGTTTATGGGTAAAGTGTGTGAGGTGTTGCTCGTCGGACTTCAAGGAAGCCTCGGAGTATAACATGGGTGAGAGGAGAGACCAAAAGCTTGGCGATGTAGAGTGTATCACACGAGTAGTGGCCGCCAGCTCTCGGGTAAAAATCCTAGGTTAATCGTAAATTGTCGCCTTTGTGCTCCCGTGTCAAAAGACCCGTGGAGTAGCCCGTTATGCAAAATGCCTAAAAGAATAATAAAATCGTGAAATAAATAAATTTTCTCCCTTTTACAATTTCAAATCAACTCGATTTTTTCAAGTTTTACCTTCTTTTTAAGTTTAAGTCCCCAATGGAGTCGCCAATCTGTAGGATCCTGAAATAAATTCTTTCCGAGTGTGCTACTTGGTGATCGCAAGCCGACTAAGGTTGCTTAATCCTTAAATAAGGATATTTTTATTTTATGAAATTCATTTTGAAGGGGTGACTTTTATTTATTTAATAATCAATTTTTATTATTCACATGCTTGGAATTACATCAAATTAATTTACAAATAATCTTACATAAAATCCAATTCAAATCCGGGCCAAGAAGGATCCTTAGGAACCACAAGGCCCAATGGAAATTACCCAAAAAAACCCAAGGTTGCCTGGCCTTCGATTTTTCTATGATAAATTCTTTTGGTTAGGCTCTGCATTAGAACATGAGTATATGTAAATTATTTATAGAAATTCTTTTGACATGATAAACATGCATGTTGGACAATAAAAAGAGATTAGAAAGAATGTAAAGAGTCGCAAGCCGATTTAAGGAAACCGTCAAACCAAAAATAACAAAAAATGACTCCGGTCTACGAACCCGAATTCTAAGTCCGGGGGTAAGGTTATGAATTCGAGAATTAAATAATTCCTGAATCCGTCTGTTTAAAAAAAATAGACTCTACTAAAATCGAACTTGAAATGAAATTGAGCGGGGAGAACTTTAATGAATTTCACGAAATTAATATTCCGAACATGCAAGATCAAAATGAGAAGTTTTTACAAAATGAATGTACAAATAAAATGGTACATAGAAATAAACTACATTATTGAAACCAAAGGATAGTGGAACCTCACTTTAAACTTCGATAAGATGGAAGGAAGACCGCACTCCTTATGGTGGACCCTTAACCGTAGCTTGATTAAGACCTTGGAATGAAGGCTGTTTGAAGGTGGTGAAAGATGGATTCGAGGGAGGAATATGGGTGATATTGATTGAGGGAAAGTAGAGAGGATAGATGATAATAGGATGGAGAGGTGTAGAAGATGATTGTGATGGAGGTTGTTGATGATAGATGATCGTAGTTGGTGGAAGAGAACTTAGAGAGAATATGATGGTGATGGAGAGAGTAGAGAATGGTGAGAAGTTGGTGATGATTGTTGGTGAGAATTGTTGATGGAATGAGTGTGGATGAGAGGGGGTATTTATAGTTGGCGGGTGGATGGATGGAGATGGAAGGAGAGGGACATGATCCCATGCATCATGCCCTTTAGACAAATAGGAAGGCCTCTCGGCCATGCTCAAATCTTGGTTCAAAAATCACAAACAATGATCAAGGGATTGTGATAAAGTGGAGGGAAAAAGTTGGCGGCAAAAATCTGGAATTAAAAGGAAGGCCGCCTGGGCTTCGATTTAATTAGACACGGATTGCCAGCGTGGCATTCCGTTTGCGGTCCCTAGCAGCGAGGAAGGTCGCCGGGTCTTCATATTTTTATTGCGGGTTGGACGCGCTACTGGGCTTGTATTGTGAGGAAGGCCGGACGACCTTCTTTTTTTTCTTTTGGGCCAGGCGCGCGCCTTGGGCCTGTTTCTGGGCTTGTGAATTGAGCAAGGCCGCTTGGCCTTCCTTTTTTCCTAAGCCAACTTCAAACGACCATAATTTCTTCATCCGAACTCCGATTTAGGCGATTCAAAAGGCGTCAGAAAGCTTATAATGTGTACTTTACTCTCATCAAAAGAAATAGGGCCAATGAGACTTATGGAAATAATGGGAATGGAAATGGTAGGCACATGTATGTGGAAAGGGCGGAAAAATGAAGGTTTTTTGTAATGGGTTTGCCCAGTAGCTTTTGATTGAGGAAGGTCCATTGGATTTGCTTTCATTATAGCCTCTTTTCTTATTGTGCTTTATTTGTACACTTGTCCCGGTACAAAATCCAGTGTCTACACAAGATCACATTACAATGAACTTTATAGAATTTGCGTTACGTGAAAGACATGAGTATGATAGTTCCAACCTTAAACCTTGAATATAGAACCTGGTCAGGTGCATTCCTCATTAGTATGTTATGTGCATGATTTTTAATAATTTTTTTACATGCCAATTATATGCTAATTGTACTCTTTATTGTAAAATTGAGTCGGTCCTATATTGCCTTTCTTCCAAGTGCCGCTTTAGTTTGGATAATAGTCAAATTATGATAAAGGTAGGCCCAAGTTAAAGAGGTTTGACTACGGCCCTGGATTCGAATTTGGCTTTATCCAACCCTTAGTAGCATTTGATCCCGAAGGTGTAAAACTGGTCATTTTTAAATTCGAGTCCATTAAAGCTTTAATGTTGACTTGACTTTTATGATGGTTTGATGAATACCTCCTCTTTTCATTAAGAATAACATCATCTTAGGATATGAGTATTCATGCAAGCCCAAAAGTGAGTGAGTTCAAAAACAAAAAAAATCATCATATAGCCATTGTTTACATTAGGTAGTCTCATATAGGTCATTAGGTCTTTGGGTAGGTCAGTGTTAGGCTTAATTTTTTAGGTTTTTGGTTTCCATACAAGCGTAACAAGACGTTGAGCCATGAGCAAGAAAGCTGAGCACACATTCCCTTGCCAACTTTTGGTCCAGAAGCTTCCTTTTTACCACCTTATCACCAATGGCCTTGAACAGAACACCTGACAACAACGAACTAATTGTGTTCATGACCTAATATTTGACTGAAATTTTACAGCGAATACAAGGCATAACTAACATCATGGCTACTAAACATGATAGGAGAATAGCAGATATCATCCAAACATTAGCAAAGATGAATGATGAGTTGACTTTTCCTGATAAACATGCCAACGACAGCCATCATAACGAAACGCCAAACATGCATGAAGTAGAAAGAGAATTTCTAATATTTTCTAATCACGATATGGTACTCATTTCTATTCTTGGAGTTGGACAACCACCTAGGATCAACTTACCAATGAAATGAATGAAGAAATTTAAAATTGCTGAGAATCCCACTTAGATGGTGTTTCCAAAAGAAGTCAAAGTAGGTCAAAATATTCCTACTTGGGAGCAAGACTGACCCATCAAGACCATCTCAAGTGTTTCACGATCTCCTTTAACTGAGAAGGAAGATCAAATCCCAACTAAGCTTTACATATATCATAGACTTTGAGGTCATGATACTAAAAACTACTTCACCCTCAAAGATAGAATGGAATAAATGTTCCATTCTGAGGAACTGTTGCCACCATGAGCAGCCTAGAAACCCAATTAGAACTTCGAGTTATTGGGGAATGTTTCACCTCCAGCTCTAAGACGCCAAGTTGCATCGATGAAGATAACAAGGATTAATTAAGAGATCTCCTAATGTCGCATCTTTTCATTTCATTTCATGATAATTGTCTTTATTTTCCGAGTTAGTCGAGATTCATCCCTAGCAAAACTTCAATGTATTTTTCTTAATTGCATTCAATCAGATGAACCTATTTCATATGAGTCTTGTCTTCCTCGACTCTTAATTAGTTCTATACTACTCAGGAAGAATATTGTGCATGCATTCCTGATTTGAATAGAAGAGCTCATTTACCCATATGACCATCAAAGTTTGACACATCCATCATCTCACATCTCTATCACATTTTCTCAATGTTTTTTGGGATTTGCCTCTCTTTTTGGGATTTGAATTGAAGATCTCCATTAACGTTGGACTTGGAGTAGGATAAAGCATTAACGTTAATAAAGAGAGGCTAACTTCATCGTCAAAGCGAAGTTAGGCTAAAAGAGAGACAAATCCAAAAAAAAAAACAGGAGGGGTGCCAACTTGAATACTCACCTAGCAATTTAGGCAAACTGAGAGGTAAATGAGTAAACAATAAGAGTATATAAGCTAACCTGAACACTCATCCAACAGGTTAGGCAAAATGAGAGAATTTAAAATGACCAATAACCTCTAAAAGTGAGTGTCCCCATCTAACGAATCATGTAACTAAAAGGATATGCCTAGGATAGTAGGTTTCAACCCTTTACCACCTACATCATCATTACCTTCGTTTTCACCTCATTATTTTACCTACCACCACTACAAACTCGATAATTCATTTTATGACCATCTCATCCCTAAACTCACCAAGAAGAAGAAGAAGAAGAAGAAGAAGAAGAAGAAGAAGAAGAAGAAGAAGAAGAAGAAGAAGAAGAAGAAGAAGAAGAAGAAGAAGAAGAAGAAAGAGAGAAGAAGCAAAGACAAAAGAAAACAGAAAAAAAGAAGCAAAAAAATGATAATAAAGAAATAAAAAGAGGGGCATACGAGGTAGTTGTCGGTCTACATTAGTCACCCGCACACATCCCAAAACCTTACTATCAAGCCTTCACACCTATCCTTTCCCTTCAACCCTGAAGTCTATCTCAAAGTCCTTCTTGAGACACCAATCCTTTAAAGTTGCATCCGTTGAACTATGACTGGTCTGATACCACATTGGATATGTAGGAGAACCTCTTTGAGGCCCGAACAATACAATTCACTTTACAGAAAATCCATCATCAAATTATTTGGTCTTTAAGAGAAAATAAAGAGTGGCTAGCCCGAAAACCTGATGAGGCGGGCTAGGCAAAAAGGAGAGGCGACCTTGGTTTCTAAGGGCACTAGAGCACTCTCACACTGAGCACTCTCACACTTCTCTCCATGCATAATCTTTTTAGACTTGGATTACCCTTCATACCCAAATCCATTGAACCTCTACTCTTCCATAGCCATTTAACCATCTATTCTCTTATGAGATGAACCTATGAGACATGGTCCTCCATCCATAGACCATCTCGTCCACCACCATCAGTTCGAACCTTTGTTCATGGAATTGCCCATCTGTTCATCACCTTGTCCATTACAGCTGATCACTACCTTTACCTAAACATCCATAGCCTCATCTTGCCCACCATTGGGGCCTAACCACTCACAAACTTGCTTTTTGTACCGCCATTCTTATCTTTGTCGTAATCAATCTTCCATACTTGATCGTTCCTTGCGCTATCTCGATTCGGTTATTGATGATTCTATGCGATTCACCATTTGATCTTCACTTTCATAACACCAAAGTAATGGGCTCACTCGTTTAGCAGAATAAGAAGCTGATTACATCAAAGTGGAAGCTAATTCATGACGATGCCCACCTTGGGACCATAAACCTGAGTCGTTGAGTCGTCCAAAAGAAGACATCTATTCATTAGGTGTTACTCTCGGAAACATATGCCCTAACTGGGGGCTGACCTGTCTCCATATTCCTACTTGAAGAAAATCTTCCCACCCTCATCGATATGTTGACTCTTATATGTTCTCCTTTCATGATCATCCAAGGAAAAAAAAACATCGTGGAAGAGAGAGCCAATGAATCATTTGAGGCAAGAAAGTAAAGAGAGGAGGAACCAGGCCAAGCAACACAATCATTTAGTGGATCTACGTGTACCCTTACTTTGAGCCATTTAAATTGGGGGTCTCATCATCACTTAAGAATCATGTCAAGATCTTTTAACTATTTCAATCCTATCTTGAAAGCTACTTTAAAGTTGCTCTTGACAATTAGAGTTTTATTTTTCTTTCTTTTCCTTTTTTTTTTTTGAAAAGTGGGGGTTGCTTGCACCGCATGCATGTACATATGTATCAACCGCATATCCCATTTAAGTAGCGATTTTTGAATTTTTTTAATTATAATGTAAATAAAAAAAATACGTCATGCATTCTACTAACATTCTTTTGAGTCATATTAATACTTCTTTTCCATTTTGGTTATTTTCTTTTTTTTTTTTCATTTCATTTCAGGTAAAAAAAAAGAGTCACAAGCACCAATAAAAATTGCACCAAACATTAGACGTAGGTTTGCATCCTTCATACATAAAGAGTCTTAGTATTTAGCGAGTATAAAATAATATAGTCTTGTATATGATAGAGTCTTGTATATTTTCTTATTACATAGCACGTAAAGCACAAAATGCCTAAGACAACAATAGCATTTGTACCTTTTTTCTTGAGCCTCGAGTGAAGAGTTACAGGACGAGAGCTCAGGTCAGATTGCCTAGAGAGTAGAGCCTTAAGTATCTCCTCCATGAAAAGATTCACTCCAAAACGGGTCATTAGAAGCTTCGAAAATGCTATCAAACAAAGGATAACATGTTCAAAGAATTGAAATTTTATGAGAATTAACTTGGTCAATAATTCATTTTCCAAGTTAAACTCTAAAAGTTTCATTCGCAAAATTTAACGAGGAATAATTCGGGAAATAACTCTTTTTTTGGGATAAACTCTAAAATCATAACTTTATGAGAAGAATTTGTTCCCATTTTCGGATTAAACTCTATTGTTAATGTCGTTAGATGTTTCGAGAAAAACCATAGGATAATTCATTTGCAACACACCCACGGGTCACAACAACCTGTGCCTGGTATGACTCAACCAAGGATATCAAATCCACCCCGACAACAAATATCTCATCTATATCGTCTTCGAGTATATCGTTTCTAACCCGACAATAGATATTGCATCTACAACGTCTTCAACAACGTATATTGCATTTGCATTGTCTTTAGTAAAGCATATCGCAACCTCATTAACAAATGATATCGTATCTGCCTCGACAATAGGTATCGAATCTATGTCGTCTCTTCCAACGGACATTGTGTTGATTATTGAAGTAATATGTGAATAGAAAATTTTGCTCTATTTTGATTGTTGATGTTTGTTTGCATGTTTGGTTGAGTTTTGTTGTGAATTTTATTGCCCAAGTGAATGATATACATGCCTAGTTGTTATTGGTAGTGAATTTTGAAGAAATCATTGTTTTGAAGTTGATTTAGGTTGCAATTTTGGGAGAGTTCTTGGAGAGAGCTTGGTGGTTGAAATTTGAGTTTTGGTAAATCTTCATGCTACCTCCATAAATGTTTGAAGGTTGGGTTTGTTGAATCTATTGAGTCTGATGCTTGGCTTTGTGTGGTGAATGTTGTGGTAGTGTTGTTGTTACATGAACATTGGTTGGACATTGATTTGTGCATCCCTCGTTGCCGGTAACACCCAATTTTTCCAACCAAAAAAAAAAAAAAATGAGCATCTCTAAACTCAACAAAATTCTCTTAACCACAAAGAACCCAAAGCCTCATCCATTCATTTTTAACTTAGCCCACTAAATCCCTGAACTCTTCAAAATGACCTCTTCGTCGAGTCAAAACGACGGAAGAGAAACTTCCCCCACTCACCGTATTCTCACCCCCCCCGGGAACCTACCGCGACTCAACGTTTGCAACAAGTTATTGATATGCAAAACGAGTTTGATTGTTCCCAAAAATTGATGGTCAATAGTTAGCGGGCGATCCAACGTAAATTACAATGCTTGAAAGGGAATCTCATTAACCGTAGTCCCCAACCCACCATTGCACAACTTATGGAACAAGTTGAACGGCGCAATGATTCACCAGTTGCGCTCCAACGCCAAATGGAACTTGATGGATTGAGATTCATCCCTTCATCTCTTAAGTCTCAATTACAAGGAAAAAGAAAAATCCAACAAGGGGAACAAGAGGTTAACCATAAGCCCATTTCATCCCTTGATGGCGTGAAGAAGTTAAGCAAGCGAAGATCGATCTCATGTCCAATGAAAGAGCTTCCCTTTATCTTTGTGAGGCCATTCATGACATTGTTGAAGCTCTACGCCAAGAGGAGGATGAGAACATTGACCTTGATCTTCCTCTCATCAATGTTGAAGAGGCTCAAGAAAATGCTGCTTTTGTCATATTAATGTCATCAATTGAGGAGTCATGCCACCTTGAAGATGACTCCCCGATTCACTATCAGAATGACAATCTAACTATTCCTCTTGTGAAGAGTGAGGTAATCACAAACTCTTTTATGAAATTCATTGACTCATATTTGGGTGGATAATATGGTGTGAAGTCTATGGTTGAGTCATGCATGATATTTGGGATACATTGGTTAGTTTGATGTTGCTTATTGGCCTGATGATTATTTGATGCTGAAATTTGATAATTCTTTATACTTGGAGTGGAATGCTAAGAATCTGGGTGATTGGTTGTCGTCTAGTTAGAAATTTGAGCATCATGATACCTTGATCTAGCTAGAGATTTGAACTCTTCATGTTTATGGACACTCGACGAGTCTAATGTCAATGATGAATGAAGAGTCTTAAATTCATTGATTGTGTCATACATGATTTTTGGTAGGCATTAGTTATTTGAGAGAATTATTAGTATGACGGTTGGGTGTTTTGAGAAGTTGGGTGTAGTGTGGTTCATATAAGATTTGCGGGATGTTGCTTTCAATTGCTTGAATTCTCATGTGGCGAATGTTGAAAGAAAACATAAGAATGAAAGAGTGATTGTAAGCTATTGGAAGGTTGATTATGATGATGTGCTTAGTGGTAGGGTCATGCTTGGTTGGTGTTTATCTAATGCACTCTTATTACCCCAATGCAACGTTGTTCTCCCTCTACACTGACTTGGATATCCTAAAATCGCATCATCCCTCTTCCTTTGAAGCCATCAATAACCCTAACCCTCACAAACACACCCAGGGCAGAAAGTGAGTCTAGAATACTCTTCCTCAAGAGTGAAACACCGGAAGGGGGAGCTCCTAGTAGAGACAAGCAACCTTTGGCTTTGTCTTTGCTTGGTAGCAAGCCTTGTGAAGTCGAGATTACCTTAGCTCCACAATAATTTCAAATTTCCCTCCCTTGTCCCATGCCCCTGCAAAACAAGCCTCCTACTAAGCTCTAGTTCAGGAATGATGATTATGGTGTTGGGTTTGCTTGTTTGGCCCCTTGCAAAGATGCTTTCAGAGTTGAAGATGTAGGGATTTCTTTGGCACACTTCCCCTGCCATGGATTCACGATCAATGACTACATGGAGGATCTACGCACCTCCTTCTTCAAGAAATCTGAAACGTTCAAGAAGTGTGGAGTAATGAACATGGTCATTTTGGAGCTTCTGGGTTGACTTAACTATGGGCTACCAAAGCATGAGATGTTCGATGAAATATACCCCCAAGGGTTGAGAGAAATGTTGAACCTCGGTTTTACCAATTTTTACCTCGATTTTTATTGTCTTATCGAACTTATCTAAGTTATTTAGTATAAGTTTGATAGTATTTTTACACATCTTTGCTAATTGAGACTAATTTATTTAATTGTCTTATTTTTAGGCAATTCGAGTGCAAATGATGATGACAATAGAGGGAAAAGATTGGAAATAAGGAGCAAAAGAAGCCAAGGCAAAATTGGGATTTCCAGATCAGCACACCTAGGTGTGCCAATCGGCACGAGCACCCGTGCCAAATTGCAGTCTTTTATTTTAAATAGTTTTATTAATTAGAAGAAAGAGAGTTTTCATTCTACGGTCTTTTTCTCTTCTTGTTTTCTCTCCAGGTTTGAGGGAGGTTTCTCCCTAAGCCTTTATGGCTCTAGGTTTAGATTTCCATTAAAGAATTTATGAATTCAAGAAGGAGATTGAATTTGGCTTTCAAATCAAGACTAAGTTCTTCTATCCCTTTCTCTCTATTTTCTCCTCTGTTAATTTCTTGTTAGTTTTGTGTTGTTTGGGTTGTGATTGATGTGTTTGACAATGAATTAATCTTGTTTTAGTCCTAATCTATCCAAATTCATGCTTGTAGTTAGAGGTTTTCTCTTGCCCACCATGTGTTCGATGAAATGCTTGAGAGAATGTTCATCTATATTTCTTTAGCCAATTGATGTATGTCGAGATGTGAGATTAATTTGCTAGTGTGGTAAAGAAAATAGTTTGGGTTTTGGACATGAGAATAGTCGAATTCTAAATAGGTCTAGGGTTGCTATTCTTGTAGTTTAATTAGACTAACTCCATGATAATAGGTAGTTAGAATAGTTAGACTAGCCCTTGACCCTCGAGAGAGGGCTTTGGTAAGCTTTAATGGTGCAACCGATCACTCTTAATTACTTGTATTGAATTGGTAGATTAGGTCGTTCAGATTGGTTAGTTATTAAATACTAATTTTGTTGCCTGAACATCTTTTATTGCTTTCATAGCTTGTTGTTTGATAATCACCATCCTTGGTTAATCTACCTAACTTGAAACACTTGAGTACGCTCTGAGTGCCTGAAACACAACTCCCTGAGATCGACAACCGTACTCCCAAAAGTACGACAACATCTTGAAAGCTACTTTAAAGTTGCTCTTGACACTTAGAGTTTTATTTTTCTTTCTTTTCCTTTTTTTTATTGAAAAGTGGGGGTTGCTTGCGCCGCATGCATGTACATATGTATCAACTGCATATCGCATTTAGATTGCGATTTTTGAATTATTTTAGTTATAATGTAAATAAAAAAATGCATCATGCATTCTACCAACATTCTTTTGAGTCACATTAATTTTTCTTTTTCATTTTGGTTATTTTCTTTTTTTTCATTTCATTTGAGGTAAAAAAAAATCACAAGCACCAATAAAAATTGCACCATACATTAGAGGTAGGTTTGCATCCTTCATACATAAAGAGTCTTAGTATTTAGCAAGTATAAAATAATATAGACTTGTATATGATAGAGTCTTGTATATTTTCTTATTACATAGCTCGTCAAGCACAACATGCCTATGACTTCAATAGCATTTGTACCTTCTTCCTTGAGCCTCGAGTGAAGAGTTACAGGACGAGAGCTCGAGTCAGATTGTCTAGAGAGTAGAGCCTTAAGTATCTCCTCCATGAAAAGATTCACTCCAAAACGGGTCGTTAGAAGCTTCGAAAATGCTATCAAACAAGGGATATGTTCGAAGAATTGAAATTTTATGAGAATTAACTTGGTTAATAATTCATTTTCCAAGTTAAACTCTAAAAGTTTCATTCTCAAAATTTTATGAGGAATAATTTAGGAAATAACTCTTTTTTTTTAGATAAACTCTAAAATCATAACATTATGAGAAAAATTTGTTCTCATTTTCGGATTAAACTCTAAAGTTAATGTCGTTAGATGTTTCGAGAAAAACCATAGGATAATTCATTTGCAATACACCTACGGGTCACAACAACCTGCGCCTGGTATGACTCAACCAAGGATATCAAATCCACCCCGACAACAAATATCTCATCTTTATCATCTTCGAGGATATCGTTTCTAATCCGACAATAGATATTGCATCTACAACGTCTTCAACAACGTATATCGCATTTGCGTCGTCTTTAACAAAGCATATCGCAACCTCATTTACAAAGGATATCACATCTACCTCGACAGTAGCTATCGAATCTATGTCGTCTCTTCCAACGGAAATTGTGTGGATTATTGAAGTAATATTTAATAGAAAATTTTCCTCTATTTTGATTGTTGATGTTTGTTTGCATGTTTAGTTGAGTTTTTTTGTGAATTTTATTGCCCAAGTGGATGATATACATGCCTAATTGTTATTGGTCGTGAATTTTGAAGAAATCATTGTTTTGAAGTTGATTTGGGTTGCAATTTTGGGAGAGTTCTTGGAGAGAGCTTGGTGGTTGAAATTTGAGTTTTGGTGAATCTTCATGCTACCTCCATGAATGTTTGAAGGTTGGGTTTGTTGAATCTATTGAGTCTGATGCTTCGCCTTGTGTGGTGAATGTTGTGGTAGTGTTGTTGTTACTTGAACATTGGTTGGACATTGATTTGTGCATCCCTCGTTGCCGGTAACACCCAATTTTTCCAACCAAAAAAAAATAAAAAATGAGCATCTCTAAACTCAACAAAATTCTCTTAACCACAAAGAACCCAAAGCCTCATCCATTCATTTTTAACTTAG
Organism: Portulaca oleracea; assembly: GCA_029582165.1. Lineage (NCBI taxonomy): Eukaryota > Viridiplantae > Streptophyta > Magnoliopsida > Caryophyllales > Portulacaceae > Portulaca > Portulaca oleracea. The sequence continues at coordinate 17,455,155 of CM055886.1, read as the reverse complement.
CCCACTAAATCCCTGAACTCTTCAAAATGACCTCTTCGTCGAGTCAAAACGACGGAAGAGAAACTTCCCCCACTCACCCTATTCTCACCCCCCCCCCCCCGGGAACCTACCGTGACTCAACGTTTGCAACAAGTTATTGATATGCAAAATGGTTTTGATTGTTCCCAAAAATTGATGGTCAATAGTTAGCGGGCGATCCAACGTAAATTACAATGCTTGAAAGGGAATCTCATTAACCGTAGTCCCCAACCCACCATTGCACAACTTATGGAATAAGTTGAATGGCTCAAGGATTCACCAGTTCCGCTCCAACGCCAAATGGAACTTGATGGATGGATATTCAGGCCTTCATCTCTTAATTCTCCATTACAAGGAAAAAGACAAATCCAACAAGGGGAGCAAGAGGCCAACCATAAGCCCATTTCATTCCTTGATGGGCGTGGAGAAGTTAAGCAAACAAAGATCGATCTCATGTCCAATGAAAGAGCTTTCATTGATCTTTGTGAGGCCATTAATGACGTTGTTGAAGCTCTACGCCAAGAGGAGGATGAGAACGTTGACCTTGATCTTCCTCACATCAATGTTGAAGAGGCTCAAGAAGATGCTTCTTTTGTCATATTAATGTCATGCCACCTTGAAGATGACTCCCCGATTCACTATCAGAATGACAATCTAGCTATTCCTCTTGTGAAGAGTGAGGTAATCACAAACTCTTTGATGAAATTCATTGACTCATATTTGGGTGGATATTGTGGTGTGAAGTCTATGGCTGAGTCATGCATGATCTTTGGGATACATTGGTTAGTTTGATGTTGCTTATTGGCATGATGATTATTTGATGCTGAAATTTGATAATTCTTTATACTTGGAGTGGAATGCTAAGAATCTGGGTGATTGGTTGTCCTCTAGTTAGAAATTTGAGCATCATGGTACCTTGATTCTAGCTAGAGATTTGAACTCTTCATGTTTATGGACACTCGACGAGTCAAATGTCAATGATGAATGAAGAGTCTTAAATTCATTGATTGTGTCATACATGATTTTTGGTAGGCATTAATTATTTGAGAGAATTATTAGTATGACGGTTGGGTGTTTTGAGAAGTTAGGTGTAGTGTGGTTCATATGAGATTTGCGGGATGTTGCTTTCAATTGCTTGAATTCTCATGAGGTGAATTTTGAAAGAAAATCTAAGAATGAATGAGTGATTGTAAGCTATTGGAAGGTTGATTATGATGGTATGCTTAGTGGTAGGGTCATGCTTGGTTGGTGTTTTGCTAATGCACTCTCATTACCTCAATGCAACTTTGTTCTCCCTCTACTCCGACTTGGATATCCTAAAATCGCATCATCCCTCTTCCTTTGATGCCACCGATAACCCTAACCCTCACAAACACACGCAGGGCAGAAAGTGAGTTGAGAAAACTCCTCCTCAATAGTAAAACACTGGAAGAGGGAGCTCCTAGTAGAGACAAGCAACCTTTGGCTTTGTCTTTGCTTGGTAGCAAGCCTTGTGAAGTCGAGATTTCCTTTACTCCACAAAAATTTCAAATTTCCCTCCCTTGTCCTATGCCCCTGTAAAACAAGCATCCTACCAAGCTCTAGTTCAGGAATGATGATTATGGTGTTGGGTTTGCTTGTTTGGCCCCTTGCGAAGATGCTTTTAGAGTTGAAGATGTAGGGATTTCATTGGCACACTTCCCCTGCCATGGATTCACGATCAATGACTACATGGAGGATCAATCACCTCTTGAGAGCTAGGGTTGAGAAGAAGTGATACTTAAAAGATCAACGCACCTCCTTCTTCAAGAAATCTGAAATGTTCAAGAAGGGTGGAGTAATGAACATGGTCATTTTGGAGCTTATGGGTTGTCTCAACTATGGGCTACCAAAGCATGAGATGTTCGACGAAATCTACCCCCAAGGGTTGAGGGAAATTCTTCTTTAATAAGGGTAGTTTAATCCATAATTCCTAGGGTCCCTCACATTGGAGATAATAATAATAATGGAGGGTCCGAGTTCATTTTTTTTTTTCAAACAGAGTTCATCCAGTATTTGGGTATCAAATCGGCCATTTAGAAAGGTTAAGAAGAAGTCGAGTCGGGATCGAGGTTGAGGAAAATTGGATCTTGGTATTTTTACAAGGGTCAAGGTCGAGTTCGTGGACCATCAAGGAAGAATACTAGAGAAACCAAGTCCAAGGAACCAAGAAGAAAGAAGAGGAGCAGTCAAGGAGGAGTAGTAGAATGAAGGAATGAGGAAAAAGAAGAAATTGGGCAAAATTGGGCATAAGAAGAATACATACCTTCACTCTTTCTGTATTATCTCCTTCAATACAACTCTGATAAACTCAAGATTTTGGGAGCTTAAAATAGACATCGAGAGCTTTCCGTCAATATATAATATGCACATATCAAAGTTAAAACGAAGAAATTATGTGAGTTGGAAGTTAGCAGATATTAGCAGGCACTGGCTGCACCTCTCCTGCTTTCTCCATCCCAACTTTCTGCATGAGGCGTTGGCCACATCTCCCCAGGTAGGCTGCGCCTCATGCTATTTAGCAGCTCGTCGTATTTTTCCCCTTCTCTTATTATGTTTCTTCCCCCAATTTCCCCTTTCCTATTTAAACCCTCTCCCCCTATTTTTGTACTCAACTATTGAACAATAACCTCTCTCAAATGAAAACTCTCATGGGTAATGAAAACCCTCCCGCAAAATCTTCATTCTTGCTTTATCCATTTCAATGGTGCTGCTAGTGGAGTGCTCTCTTTAGAGGTTATGCGATGTTTTCTTTATCACAATCTTGGTGAATTCTATGGCTCTCTCTTTGTGTGTTGGTTGTTCTCCTTAATACATCCATAGGAGGTCCTAGTTCTAGGTGGTGAGATTCTTTATCCTTATTGATATAGGGGTTTAATCATTTGGAAGAAATGATATAGGGGTTTAATCAATTGGAAATAAATATAGGGGTTTAATCAATTGGAAGAAACTTCTAGGGATAAGCTTTCCTAGCAACGAATTTGATTATCAAAACCTAGTTTGTGCAATTATTCTTTCAATCGAATCAAGAGTGGATAATTATTAGAATTCTATCGTTCTTCCGATGCTTAATAGAACTACTTCAAATAACGTAAATTAACAACTTTCACATGTTTTCAAGTTAACCAAAGTTGAAGACCTCAAATTATATCAAAGTCCCTAGTTTACTAGTCTTTTCTCAAATGTCGCAAAACTAGGTAAAAACAAAGTCGGTAGATGGATTATTCTAATTCACCTTTCATTACTTCTCAGATTAATCTCAAATTACAAGTATTAAAGGCCTTAAAAATACTTATAAACATGAAGAACACAACTTTCTATTGATTCAAAATAAGAATTCAAGCATAAACCATGAAAATCTAATCACTTGTTTCCTACTAACTTCTTCTTATCTTTGCTTCTTCCTAAGAGAGGGGAAAGTCTATTCAATCTCCGGATCGAACTCGAACTCTGGATATTTTTTGCATACACCAAGAGATCCTAGCAGGAACAAAACCAAAACACCAACACAATAAAAACAGAAAAACCAAGATAAAGAGGGGAAAAAAACTTAGTTAATCTGAGAGCATTTGTTTAATAGTTGCTAGGGACAAAGTCACCGGCAACGGCGTCAAAAACTTGACCAAGCACACGGGTACGTTGTACCATGTCAAGGTCAATCCCAAAGGAACTCAATCTAGTAACACAATGAGCTAGTCCTCTACTTGATTGCTAAGTTAATCGCGTTTTGAATTTTGTTTGCTTTTAGTAACTAACTAAGACTAATAAAAACAGGGAAATAAATCTAGGGTTTAATCAATGGGGAGAAACTTCTAGGGATACTTAATAGAATTATTTCAATTAACTTAGTTAACAACTTTCGTATGTTTTTCAAGTTAATCAAGGTTGAAGACCCCAAATTATCTGATTATCAAAGTGATTCTCTAGTTTACTAGTATTTTCTCAAATTTCGCAAAACTATGTAAAAAAGTTGGTAGTCGGATTATTCTAATTCACCTTTCATTACTTCTCAGATTAATCTCACATGACAAGTATTCATGGCCTTGAAAATACTTATAAACATCAAGATCACAACTTTCTATTGATTCAAAATAAGAATTGAAGCACAAACCATGAAAATCTAATCAAATAACATTGTTTCGGTTTGCAAAACCCTAGAAAACTAAAATTTACTCACTCATAATAATCGAAAATATGACAAATATTCCAAACATGGTATTCAAACCTCAAAACAAAAGATGAAAAGGATGGAGTGATATTCGAAAAGAATTCCATTGTCTTTCGATCCCATGGAATTTCCTTCACAAATGTGTCAAACATCCTCTTCGATCTTCGCCTTTTTTAAAAAACTTGATTTGATATGGAGAAGAGGTAGATGGAGTATGGAATGTTAGGAAATGAAGAGTGATAATAAAACCTGCATTTTTGAGTCATAAAAACGCAAAAAAAAAAAAAAGAAATTTCCCTTCCCATTCAAAAATTGGCAAAACCGCACAATTAGGGCGAATTTAGGCCCAACCACGGATTGGAGGAGCACCCACAGGCAGCCCGGAGTGCGTGTTGTCCTAGTTTTCCTTGCTCCAAAAAATCTGAAATATTTATGATGGTTCGCTTTGTCCTTAGAGGGTGTCTGTGGTGCACTTACTTTTACCAAAAACTGAGGGAATGTTGGTGTTTTGGCCTTAAAACCTACGAATTTGCATCAAAAACAACAACAACAAAGGTAATATGAAAATGAGCGTATAAATCTACAGTTTTAATCAAAATCATCTCTAATTCACTATTAATTAAAACTCCCTAAAATTCTATGTGAAAAATGCACTTATCATTCTTATTCTTGAAGTCTTGGGTTTGTTCTTCTTGCTTTTGGATGCAAAATTGATGCTTCATGAACGATATTGGCCCCTTGATGTGTTAGGACTGTTTGTATGTGATTTTATCGATTGGGTCCAAGTATTCATTGAGTATTGTGTTGACCATTGAAGGTATATGTGCCTAGAAATTTTTTCTCTGTTTTGATTGTTCATGTTTGTTGGCATGTTTAGATGAGTTTTGTTGTGAATTTTGATGCCCAAGTGAATGCTATATATGCCTAATTGTTATTGGTAGTGAATTTTGTAGAAATTCATTGTTTTAGAGTTGATTTGGGTTGCAATTTTCGGAGAATTCTTGGAGAGAACTTGGTGGTTGAAATTTGGGTTTTGGTGAATGTTCATGCTACCTCCATGAATGTTTGAAGGTTGAGTTTGTCTATTCTATGGAGTTTGATGCTTGGCTTTGTATGGTGAATCTTGTGTTAGTGTTGTTGTTGCTTGAACATTGGTTGGACATTGATTTGTGCACCCCCCATTGCCAGTAACGCCTAATTTTTCCCCACAAAAAATAAAGAAATTAGTCTCTCTAAACTTCAAAAAATTCCCTTAACCACAAAGAACCCAAAGCCTCATCCATTCATTTTTACCTTAGCCCATCCAATCCCTGAATTCTTTAAAATGATCTCTTCGTCGAATTAAAACGAAAAAAGAGAAACTTCCCCCTCTCACCCTATTCTCTCCCCCTTTCCCCCCCCCCCTCCCCCGAACCTACTATGACTCAACTTATGCAACAAGTTCTTGATATGCAAAACCAGTTTGATTGCACCCAACAATTGATGGTGAATAGTCTGCGGGTGATCCAACATCAATTACAACACTTGGAAGAGACTCTCATTAACTGTAGTCCCCAACCCACCATGGCACAACTTATGCAACAAGTTGAATGGCTCGATGATTCCCAAGTTGCACTCCAACATCGAATGGAACTTGAAGGATGGAGGTTTAGTCCTTTATATCTTGAGTCTCCATTGCAAGGAAAAGGAGACATCTAATAAGGGGAGCAAGAGGTCAACCATGAGCCCATTTCATCCCTTGATTGGCATGGAGAAGTTAAGCAAGCTAAGATCGATCTCATGTCCAATGAAAGAGCTTCCGTTGATCTTTGTGAGGCCATTCAATGTTGCTTGAACATTGGTTGGACATTGATTTGTGCATCCCCCATGGCCAGTAACGCCTAATTTTTCCCCACAAAAAATAAAGAAATTAGTCTCTCTAAACTTCAAAAAATTCCCTTAACCACTTTCCCCACATTTATTTTTTGTTGAAGCTCTACGCCAAGAGGAGGATGAGAACATTGACCTTGATCTTCCTCTCATCAATGTTGAAGAGGCTCAAGAAAATGCTGCTTTTGTCATATTAATGTCATCAATTGAGGGGTCATGCCACCTTGAAGATGACTCCCCGATTCACTATCAGAATGACAATCTAGCTATTCCTCTTGTGAAGAGTGAGGTAATCACAAACTCTTTTATGAAATTCATTGACTCATATTTGGGTGGATATTATGGTGTGAAGTCTCTGGTTGAGTCATGCATGATCTTTGGGATACATTGGTTAGTTTGATGTTGCTTGTTGGCATGACGATTATTTGATGCTGAAATTTGATAATTCTCTATACTTAGAGTGAAATGCTAAAAATCTGGGTGATTGGTTGTCGTCTAGTGGGAAATTTGAGCTTCATGATACCTTGATTCTAGCTAGAGATTTGAACTCTTCATGTTTATGGACACTCGACGAATCTAATGTCAATGGTGAATGGAGAGTCTTAAATTCAGTGATTGTGTCATACATGATTTTTGGTAGGCATTAGTTATTTCAGAGAATTATTAGTATGATGGTTGGGTGTTTTGAGAAGTTGGGTGTAGTGTGGTTCATGTAAGATTTGCGGGATGTTGCTTTCAATTGCTTGAATTCTCATGTGGCGAATGTTGAAAGAAAAGCTAAGGATGAAGGAGTGATTGTAAGGTATAGGAGTTTGATTATAATGGTATGCTTAGTGGTAGGGTCATGCTTGGTTGGTGTTGTGCTAATGCACTCTCATTACCCCGATGCGGCTTTGTTGCCCCCTTACACCGGCTTGGGTATTCTGAAAATCACATCGTCCCTTTTCCATTGAAGCCTTCGATAACCCTAACTCACACAAACACATTCGGGGTAGGAAGTGAGTTGAGAAACCTCCTCCTCAAGAGTGAAACACAAGAAGAGAGAGCTCCTAGTAGAGACAAGAAACCTTTGGCTTTGTCTTTGCTTGGTGGCAAACCTTGTGAGGTCGAGATTTCCTGAGCTCCACAAAAATTTCAAATTTCCCTCCCTTGTCCCATACCCTCGCAAAACAAGCCTCCTATCGAGCTCTACTTCAGGAATGTTGGTTATAGTGTTGGGTTTGTTTGTTTGACCCCTTACGAAGATGATTTTAGAGGTTAGGATGTTGAGATCTCTTTGGCACACTTCCCCAACCATGGATTCTCGATCGGTGACTACTCTAAGGAGTTCAATCACCTCATGAGAGCTAGGGTTAAGAAGAAGACGTTGTGTGGTGTTTTCTTTATCACAATCTTGGTGAGTTCAGTACATGGGTTTCTCTTTGGGTGTTGGTAGTTCTCCTTTATACATCCATAGGAGGTCCTAGTTCAACGTGGGGAGATTTTTTATCCTTATTCATATCTTATTGTTAATTTTGTTGTTGCTCATGTTGTTTTTGCCTTAAACCCCAAAATGGTGAATGTTTTATGAGTTCTAACGTTGAGTTTCCTTAAACCCTAGGTAGATTAGTTGATCTTTGGGTATTAATCTATCTTTGCTAGTCAATTCCAGATCTCTCTTTCTCTCTCTCTCTAAGTCTCTTCTCTCTTTTGCTCTCTCTCTCACTCTCACTAACACACTCTCTCTTTAACTCTCTTTTCTCTCTCTCTCTAGGTCTCTTCTCTCTCTTGCTCTCTCTCTCTCTCTCCCTAACTAACACACACACACTCTCTCTCTCTCTCTCTCTCTCTCTCTCTCTCTCTCTCCCCTCTCAAGGGCGGAGCTAGAGGGGGGGTAGCAGGTGCCACGGCACCCCCCATGCTCTAGAAAACCATTAAGTATGATTATGTGTAAACATAAGTGTTATTGATGGCATGCCAAGATGGTAGATGTATGAAATATGGTTGTTCATTCACTTGTAGGTCTCAAGTTCAATTCTTGCATAGATACTTTTTTTTCACTTTCAAATTTGTGTTAATTTCTACATTAAAAAAGTCTTCTTAGTTTTCTTTTCATTTATTTAACTTTCCGTTATTTTCTTTCTTTTAATTTTTATTTTGTTATTTACTTCAACATATTTCATCTTTGTTTATATTTTTTTCTTTTGAAGGCCAACATTTGTTTATATTTTGAATTGTCTCTTCAACTAGATTATAAACTAATTTTAACAATTGATATTAGATTTGTATCTAATATCTTACATATATATATTCTTATTGCTCACTTTATAGTATATACAAAATAATGAAGTCTTAATTAATTTGATGAATAATTTTAAAGATATATGGTTTCATAGACTTATACTATCCCATTTTTCCATGTTTCATCTTCATATTTCATTATGTGCTCTTCAAAACTTTTTTTTTTTTTTTGTCTATCGAAATTAATCTCGTCGTGCATTCCATTTATGAGGGAAGACTGTCTACGTCTGAATCCCTAAAGACCTCGCATTAGCGAGACTAAACTAGGATATGTTGTTTTTGAATATTTCATTGTGAGCTCAAAAATTTATTAATAAGTATCATTTCTAATATGAACTATAAAAAGCTTGGATAAAAGTTCAATATACAAGTCAAAATGAACTATTTGAAATTAAACTTATGATAAACTTATGATAAAATGAACTATAAAATTTTTTTTCTCATCCCATCATTCTAGGTCCAAACGGATTATAAGGGAGCAGTAAATAACCAACATACAATAATTCCTCACAGGTTGAGTTAGTTGCAGATTAAACTGCACTTTTTGTTGCACAAACTAGTATCCATCTGTCGTCAGATATATGATGAATTAGCTGGATTCTATATTAAATTTAATGCCTTATTGGGAAAGTCCACTTAAAACTACATTCCTGAAGTTAGAGATGATCAATTGCTCATCGTAATAATTCAAGAACTTTCTTTCTTTCCTAATACTTGGCTTTTTGGTGGACAACTTCAACCACATTCCTAATTCCATTTCTTAGTTTCTTTCCTACTTCAAATTCATTATTCTAGAAAAATATTAACGCCACGTATATATGTTTGATATGTAGGAAATTAGGTATATAATAGTTAAAAATACAAAAACTAAAATTTGTTCTGCGTGAATATGGAAATAAGTTCATCTTTTTCCCTTTTTTCTTTTGACATACTAGCTAGTCTTTGGTATACGCGGACAGGTGTTCATGTGTTGAGAATGAAGTCAGTACATTGCCCTAGTTGATTTTAGTTTTCTCAATCCTAGATAGAGGCTAATGCCCCCTCCATTTTGAAAGAGTAGTTGCTTTAATATTTTTCCCACTTAAATTTTTATTACATACAATGATTTAGTATATTTAACTATCTATAATTATTAAATTCGCAATAAAAAAAATATATATTCATAATCTTATCATAATTTTTTATTAAAATATTATATAATAACCTATCCATTGAAGATGATTATAAACAATTGCAAAATCTACCAATCATTTCCCAAGGTGATATAATATACAAAAAATGGGATTTATTTCAAAGCGAAAGAAAGGATTAATCTATTATGTACCTTTTTGTGGGCATATAACTTATAATTAATTATTTTGCTTATATATGCATGATTGGTTTTAAATTGAAAATGAAATCGATAAATAGTTAGCTAATTTATTTTGTTAATTAGGAACGTACTTCCTTCAATATGCTCCTTATTATATGTTGTTATATAGAGTGTGTGTAGTCAAACTCTTTAAGATTCTGACTATCAATTAATCAATATATGTAATAATTTAAAATGTCAAATTGACACCATTAAATTTGTTGTGAAAAATACTCTCCGTTAATAAATATATATTTATGTAATATTTTAAATATATTGTGTTACAAATTAAATATCAAAATACTACATTCATCTCTAAATAGATGTCAATTTGACTAACGTTTAACCATTGATTATTTACAAATTATATTGAGCTACAATATAAAATTAACAACATTGTAAATTTTAGTACAATATCTTTCTAATTGTGGTAGTTTCATATTATAACTCTTTATAATTTGTAAGTAATCAACAGTTAAAACTTAGTCAAATTAATACTTACTCCCTCATTCCCATATTATCTGTCACTTTAACTAACTTTCTTTTTTCCCACAATATCTGTCACCTTACAATTCCAATAACACATTAATTACTAATTTATCAAATTATGCATCTTTTTCTTCAACTTTTCTATTTTATTCACCATTTTTCTTTATTATTCACCATTTTTCTTTTTAATTCACCATTTTATTCAACTTTTTCTCATTTCCAAGAATGAAAATTAATGCAAATTGGAAGTTTTATTGGTTTTGTGAATCATGTCTTAAGTGACAATTTAAATGGGAAGGAGGGAGTATTTAGAGATGGATATAGTCGTACGACTCGTATATTTGAAGACTTTTGAAAGGTGAAAACTGATAGATATTAAGAACAGAGGAAGTACCAAACAATATGTGGTTCGGAAAAAGCTGGTGAACATGCTAATAGTAAATACTATTTTCTTAATTAATCATAAATAAGGAAATTAAAGTGCAAAATAAAGCAATAAAATAAACACATCTTTAATGGAATATATTGAAATTTGTGTAGAGTAAAGGAAAAACTTTTAAATGAAAATATACACAATTTATGTATTAATGGTAAAATTAGTAGAGTACTTATTGAAAATATAAAAGTGACCATTAAAATAAGAAAGAAAAAAAAAACTAGTTTGACAAATATTAATTAAGGGATAAAAGTAATACAATTTATAAAGCAATCATTAATTTGCTGTTGAATTACAATACTCCTTCCTTTCCATTTTATCGATAGCTTGATCGACACATTAGTTAAATTTTAAAAATTTTGATCATTAGTTTTTCGCTCAATCTATATAATCTCCTATTGTACTAAAATATTATCATTATATTCATAAAGAAGCATAATATTATAATTATAAAGTATAGTTTGATTTTTTTGATAGGATGCATTTATAGTGGTTCTCAGTCATAACTAAAATAAATCTTACTCGCATACCTATCAAGTTTTATCTTAACCGTTAGTTTTTTATTTAACATAAATTATAAAATTTATTTTTATAACTTTAATTTATTTGTAAATAAATTTAAATAAATGTTTTCTAAAATATGCTTGTTTACTAGGATAAATTTAGAGGAAATATATTTAATTTTTTAAAAATTTTGAAAAATTTTAATCACGAAAATATATTTTGTAATATTGTATAATAAAGAAAATAAACAGGGAAAATAAAAGTTGATGCATACATGAATAAAATTTGTTTTTGTTAGGTGGTTGTCATAGTTGACATTAATCATTGTAACTTTTTCCATTGATAACATATTATATGAGAAACTATCTGTCAAAAAATAACAATAAGTTTCATGACACATTTAATAAGTACACAATAAAATGAGAAAGATGGAATACATATTTAAGACCATCTCCAGTGGTGAGTTTAAATTCGACTAATTGCTGACATGGCATGGAATGAGAACGGAATGAGATTTTGTAGGACATTCCGGTGGTGATTATGAGATTCTAATTTGTTATATAAATTATTAACTAGAATCCATTTACTTTTTTTAAATTGAGATGGCATGGCATGAGAATGGAATGAGGTTCTATAGGACATTTTAGTGATGATTATGAGACTCTAATAGTCTAATTAGTTATATATATATTATTAACTAGGATCCGTTTACTTTTTTTTTAAGTGAGATGAGTCATTTTCATATTTATCATTGGAAAACTAGTTAAATATAAAGAAATAAATTTTGACTCTCTTAGGCTGTGTTCCGCAACAGCGTTTGGAATAGTGTTTAGCGTTTTGACCGAGTCAAAATGCTATTTTATTATATCATGAGTGTTCGGTTAAGTATTGTTTTAAATTAACGTATAGCGTTTGAATGTTTAGGCTGTGTTCGGCAACAGCGTTTGGAGTAGTGTTTAGCGTTTTTACGGAGTCAAAATGCTATTTTATTATATCATGAGTGTTCGGTTAAGTATTATTTTAAATTAACGTATAGCGTTTACTATAGCCAAGACGTTACCCATAGTAACGTTTGAGTAGCAAGGTAGCGTTTGACGCCTTGAAATTTTGTGGCTACCCTTTCCAAATTATATTCAATATATTACAAGCTTTCCAGTAATATTGCATGCATGCTCCCTCCAGCTCATCAAAAATTTTAATAATAGTTACACAACCCTTTTGTTTGTCCACCGCTACGTCCCAAACTTTTGCCCAATAATAATAAAAATAGTAAGCAATAATAAACAATAATAATATAATAATACAAAATTATATTATGTTGATAATAATAATTATAATACACTATCAAAATGTATAGATGTACTAATAATAATAATAATAATAATAATAATAATAATAATGTCTTTTTCGGTCATTCTACATTCATCAGCTAATACAACCGTTGATTTTACCGAACATATGTTATACAAGTGACTACTTAAACAGCTATCAACTATACGCTAAACTGCAATCGCTATCCGCTACTCTAACCGCTATCCGCCACTCGCCCACGTACCCCAACCGCTATCTGCTACTGAATCCGCTATTTCGAACTCAAATTCATTGTTGCGGCCTGCGGGTATTCTAATGAAATCACATCCAACTCCCTCCTATTTCGAACATTTTTTGTTTAGAAAAACCATAAAAATTCCTACTTGTACATATCATTAATGTAAAGTTGTTGATATCGAATTGGCATGTACTTTCTTTTAGTTGGTTTTATTTATTAATTACACTTTTGTCCTTTAAATTTTAATCTCTAATTGCAAACATAATATAATAATAAATGAAATGAGAGAAAAAAAAACATTCTATGTCATTTGTATGATGAAAATAATACACAGTGGGTAAATTATTTTGGAGTGAACTAACTAATAAGATGATGTCATGTTGGACCATAAATCCATAACTAATGGACAATCCGTCGTTCCCCCAAAACAGAAACCCCAAAAAGAAGGGAGAAAATAGAAGTTTGGTGTAGTGATCCATCCAACAAAATCTAACTCTAACTGATCCCAAGCAAATATGTTGCACCAACACCTACATATGCTTTCATTTCCATTTATTATAAGGTAATTCTTTTTTCTTATCTAAATAAAAATAATAAAACACAGTAGAATAATCCTTCTTCTTGACTTCTTCTTCTTCTTTTTTTTTTTTTTTGTGGTGGGGCAATTAATTATAGGACACTCCTTTCAGTTTAAGCGCACAGGGCGTTGACATTACCGCGTTGTCCTTTCAGTTGGGTTACCTAGCTCATATTGTTCTTCGTCACCCTCACGTTTAATATGTGAATGACAATTATTAGTACACCTTCGACTCTTCGAGTATGTTCCTAAATTTATTAAGATGTTAAATCACAAAAGCAAATTTAATCCACATTTATTATAAATGCCATCATATATTTATTAAGACTATTTCAAAATTCATTGATATTTTTAAAATTTATCATTTTTTTTACAAAACTTTATTGTAAAAAATTAGACTACTTTAATATTTGTAATGAACCTGAATAGATCCACCACAATGTACCATATAATTTTGACATAAATGGACAAATTAATATCTAATATTTAACCAAAAAAAGGTTCCCAAAAATACTAAGGCTCCGTGCTTTTATACGGTAGGTTGGGATGCGGTACCACATCGCACAATGATCTTTAATTTCTACCTCACTTCACCACACTCAGGGGCGGATCTAGCATGGGTTCATGTGGGGTCACATGACCCGCTTAAAAGAAATTAAATTTTGTATTTAAAACTAAACCACGGAAATTATACAGTATATATGTAATATATGACAATTAAGAATCACATGAGCGTTTGTGGCTTAGTGGCGTGCGTGATTATGATACAATATAGGCAGACAGAGGTCACATATTTGAATCCGCTAAGCGTCTTGGTGCTCCTTTTATAAAAACTTTTTTTAATCTCAGATTTCGTATGTAATATTATTATTCGCCTGCCTTGTTTGATTGTTCTCACTCGCATGCTATAAGATCACCATCATCAATCCGCCATCAGTCTGGTTGGCTGCCACCACCACCGTCTGTTCAATCGTTGGCCCAATACGTTGTGTTAGGTTTTATTATGATCAATTGAAAATTCTCTTCAAATTTTATATCACTTTTAGAGTAATTTAATTATTCAATTTCAGTTTAGATTTATTTGAGTGTTATTATATAGTATAATTTTTAGAAATATTACTATATTTGCTATGTGTTAGTTGATTTAGTGGAAATCATCTATCAAACGATTCAAACTTGAAAATTTATCCTGATATTTTTTTTTTAAGTTTTATTATGTTCAACTCTCTTCTAATTTTAGTTTTATTTGAAATACTTTAAATGTAATTAGTTTGAGTGACATTTGCTTATAATCCCTTTTTTCAGTTCAAATGAAAAGATATTTCAAATGTAATTAATTTTTGAAAAACACTGTGTTATTACTTATTTTGATGAGACGATATCCGACAAAGTACTAAGTGATGACATCATAGAATAATTTCAAGTCATGGCGCATCGTCGAGCACAAGTAACCAAAAGAAAATAATATTGTAAAATTTTCTAATTTGTTGTTTTGAATTTTATGTTTCACTTTGAACCCATTTGATTTCATTTCTAAATTCGTCACTGATCACACCACACCACAATCATTACTAATATATTTCTTCACTTTTCTCCCTCCTCACTTTTCTCCACTACTTTTCACATTTGCTCTCCTTACTTACCTCACCTACCACAAGTCTCACCACAACTCATCACACTTTGTCAAATTCCACTGCACCGCACCATTACTACACTGCACCAACCGTATAAAAGAACGGAACCTAATATAAACTCCTAATAATATTTTAAATCTTTTGTCACAAAAATCGATTTAGTTATGTCAAGTTGGCTATTCATGCTCATGTTCAATTTATTAGTGCATTGCTAGTTTTTCTCACGTGGGGATGGACTATAATAGCTAACTGTCTCCTATATGTGTTAATTAATTTTTTTAATATATACGATATTTAATTATATGAAAATATTATCATCATATTCATAATGAAAAATATGATCTTAGAATATAATGTTGCAAATTTTTTCCAAAATATATATTATGAAAAATTTGTAGTTAAAGAAAGGCATTAAATATCGTATAACATTTATTAAATGACAATTAATATGGAACGATAAGAGTATACACAAGCTTATAAATATACTCCCTCCGTCTCAAATTAATTGTCATTTTGATAAAATTTTGACCGTAAATTATTTACAAATCACAATGAATAACAATATGAAATTATCGTTATTAGAAAGATACTTTACTAAACATTACAATAGAGGTAATTTCATTTTGTAACTCATTATAATTTGTGAATAATTAACGGTCAAAATTTAGTCAAAATGTCAATTAATTTAGGACGGAGAGAGTACAAATTAAGTTGAAGAGTTGAAGTAGAATTAAAATTGACCAACTTTCAACCGTTAAATTTGTGCATTGAGAGTCAATTATGTTTGCTGAGTTTTTTCGTTTCTTGGCATAATAAATGAGACCCTTCTTATTATAACTACGTACCTCTTTTCCAAGTTTTTTTTTTCTTCTTTTATATTAGGTAAATACTTTGCTATCTGATAAATAGGAATGTTCTTTTAGAAATCAACTCATGAGAAAGGAGGGAAAAGAAACTGAGGTGCTTACTGTTAGGAGTAGTAAATCTTGTATTTCCAATTTGTTCACAATTTTATTTCTTTGTTTTCTTTTATCTTGTTTCTTGGTTTGTTAGGGAGGTTGGTTATATATAACCTACCTCTCCCCCTTGTATCTCTTGAGTTGAGATTCATCAATAATATCATTTCTCAAATCTCTCTCCCTTTTCTCTTTAGTTTCACCAAATTATGGTGAAATTTAACATGGTATCAGAGCAGGTCCTGCGATCTGTTTCTTTCGTCTTCCTCTTTCCCTGATTCATCGAATCAATTTTCAATAGAGCCCTAAATCCCATCCCTGACAAGATGCAGATCTTTGTGAAAACCCCCTTAATTCATCCTTCGAAACTTCCTCCGCTCTCTCTCTTGCCGCTTCCCAAACTCAGATTTGCCCAATTTCTGTCCGCCTTCGCAAATCATCTCGCCGGAAATTTCGCCAGAAGCCGCCGGAGGTTCTCATGCCGTACCCTGCTCCGGCGCCGGCCTCTGTCTGTCGCGAGCCATTTCTAGCTACTGCTGATGATTCAAGAGAAGGAGATTTATTGACTGCTGATGTTGAGGATTCACGGTCTTCAAGTAAAGCTTTCTTTAGTCGGAAGGGTGCTTCTACAAGCTTCTTGAGATGCTTTGGAATGGATATGTCACCAGATACAATTTCTAATCGATTCGAAGTCGAGAGCTCCGACAAGAACGGAGGCGGCTTCAGATCATCGTCGTGAAAGAAGTTGAATGGAGGCGGAGCTGCGGTTGTAGACGCGGTGCTGGGCGTAACCCTAGCCTACGTGGCCGTTCGGAGCTTCATCAAGTTTGTCGCTACCTCCTTTGCTCTTGTCCGTCACTCCGTTCTTTTTCCTCCATTTGAGCTTTTCCTCCCAAGATGAAGATCATGGTTGCAATCAAGCGAGTCATCGACTACGCCGTCAAAATCCATGTCAAACCCGACAAATTCGGGGTCGAAACAAAGAACATCAAGATGTCGAAGAACCCTTTCTGCAAAATCGCCCTCGAAGAAGCCCTACGAATCAAGAAAGCTGGGCTCGCCATGGGAGCTGATCGAGCTATCCATGTCGAAGCGTCGGAGAAGCTTTCCCCATTGAATGTTGTGAAGCTGCTTAGGGCTCTTGTAGAGGTTGAGAGGCCTGGGTTGATTGATAAGTACTTCTTGTATATATGAGAACTTGGTTGTTTTGATGAGAATTTGGGGAATATTTGATTTGATTATGTTATTTTATACCCGAATTTCCCATATTATGCTTGGTTTGGAGTTTGGTGAGTTTTGCAGGGAATTTGTGAAGAATCGATGTAAACCAAGCCCAAAAAGCAAGTGTAGATCCAAGTTATGAGCTTAAAGGACCAAGAAGTGAGATGTTGGATCGCCCAAGGCCCAAACAATGGCCCAAAGTACTCCTAGGCCCGAAAAAGCAGTGACACGGGTGCCCCCAGGAAGGGCACGGGTCGTGTCTATGGCCAGAGAGTGGGAAAATACAAGCAGTACCCTGACACGGTCCGTGTCACATGAAGCATGGTCCGTGTCATATGGGGCACGGTCCGTGCCTACCATGGCACGGTCCGTGTCTCTCCTGTCTTTTCATTTTCGGCGGTTTTGAGTTGATATTTGCCTATATTATGCTGATTTCCGTCCGAGTAGAAGAGGATCATCATCGACCATCATCCATTTCATGCCCTAATCATATCATTCATCATCCATATTCCATTCCATCATTGAAGATTGAGAGAAGATTGAAGATCGAAGAGCAACTTGTACATACTTTGAAGTGGAGGAGAAAAAGTCCTCCATTGTTGATTCCTAGCAAGTTTGTTCTTCACTTGGGTTTATTTCTCATTGTCTCATAGATTTTCATATGCTTTCTAGAATAGATTTCAATTGCTTTGTAGTTTCAATCATGAATTGTGAGTAGTTCTTTTAGTTTAGGGGATGAACCTTTGAAGTTGCTTGATGAATTGACTTTGTTGGATTGAATTATCATGAAATCTATTTGGTCTTTGAATTGAATCGTTATTGCCTTTGCTTGATCACCAATTGCAAGTTAATAGGTTGTTGAAGGAAGTACCGAAAGGAGAAGTTTGATTGCCCGAAAACCTAGATTGAACTAGTTAAAATTATCTAGACATAGAAGTTTTAACTAGGGTTTTTGAGATAATTAGATCTTTAACCTTGACTAAATTGAAATAACCACGAAAGTAGGTGCTTGGTTAGTCTTGGCAATTCGCTCTAGTGACAAAATCTCATTGCGAAGTGTTTTATGCTATTATCGAACCTTGATTGTGCAAATTAATGAAATGAAAGTTCAATCCACATCGTTGATTCGTTATTTGACTTTGGTTTCATCCCCTGAACGCCTTTTTCCCTTGATTAAATCAGAAAAGTTTGTGTGAATATTAGTTTGTTTAGTTCTTGATTGTGATTAGATTTAGAATTAGTTACTTCAAACCAAAAACGGATGGACTTAGCGATCAACTAGGAGGCTAGTTCAGTGCGTTGAAAGGAAAAGTCCATGTGGGAACGACCTTGATTTATGCTACAATTTCACCCGTGCACTTGCGGCCTATCAAGTTTTTGGCGTTGCGGGACTTTGTCCCTAGCCACCATCGAACGAATACCCTAAGGTTGCCTAAGTCATTTATTTTCTGTTTTGATTTTCCTTGGTGTTTTGATTTTTGTCTTGCCAGGTTTACTCTACGTGCATGCAAAAGGCTCCACTCTTTGAGCTTGATCCTGAAATCGAAAGAACCTTTCGCTCCCGGCGAAAGAAGCAAAAGTTAGAGCACACCCGGAGAAGACGAGAAGAGAACTCCAAGTGAAAGAACTACAACAATTCATGATTGAAACTACAAAGCAATTGAAATCTATTCACAATTCATGACATTTGTCCAAGAGCCGGATGAATCCCTCTATGAAGCATGGGAGAGGTTCAAGGACCTCTTACGTCAATGCCCCCACCATGGTTTAGAACCATGGGTCCCGATACAAGCCTTCTACAACGGGGTGGATGATAACTTGAGGGCCAACATCTTGGCGGCGGCAGGAGGCAATATCATGTCCAAGACAGTGGCGAACTCCAAACTTTGATTGAGAAGATGGCGATCAATAGCTACCAGTGGTCAAAGCCCCGTTCCAAGAGGATGGGAGGTAAGTATGAAGTTGATGCTATTTCTATGTTGAATGCTAAGTTGGATGCCATGACTAAGAAGATGGATTTGTTGAATGTGAATGCTCCCCCTCCCCAATCATGTGCGTCGTGTCAATCATATGAGCATGAGACCTTGAATTGTCCTAGTGGGTTGGTTAGCAATGAATCGACCGAAGTGGTTAACTATGTTGGTAACCCTTCTAATAGGCAAAACTTTGACCCTTTTTCCAATACTTACAATCCCGGTTTTAGGTTCCACCCGAACTTTTCTTACCGGAACAATAACCAAATGGGTCAACCCCAAGGACAAAGACAACCCCAAGCACCTCCACCACAAGCTCCCCAAAAGCCTAACCTAGAGGCCATGATACAAGCTTTGATGTTGTCTCAACAACATCACCAACAACAGCAACTTGAGCATCAACAAAGACAAGATGAGGTGATTAAGGCCTTAGCTACTAAAGTTGACCTTATGAGCACCCACACTCAAATGCTTGAGAATCAAATTGCCATTCAAGCTAGTACCTCCACTACCCCTCCGGGAATGCTTCCCGGAAAGCCCGAACCTAACCCTAAGGAACATTGTAATGCCATTATTTTGAGGAGTGGGAGACAATATGAGGGACCTAGCGTGCCAAATGCCAAGCATGGGGGAGTAGTGGTTGAGAAAGAAGTTGAGAAGCCTAGTGAGAGCGTTGTTGGTTTTGAAAGAGAGAAAGACCTTGAGAGTGAGCATTCAAAAGAGAACACCGAAACCCGACCTTCACCTCCACCTAGAGTTTACAAACCACCGTTACCCTTTCCTCAAAGATATGCTAAGGCTAAATTTGATGCAAAATTCGGCAAGTTCTTTAATATGTTAAAGCAATTGAATGTGAATATGCCGTTTTTGGATGTTTTATCTCAAATGCCTTTGTATGCAAAGTTTTTGAAAGAAATCCTCTCTAAAAAGAGGAAAATTGATGAAATTGAGGAAGTTGCTTTGACTGAAGAATGTAGTTCCGTGGTTCTTAACAAGCTTACTCCTAAGCTTAAGGACCCGAGAAGCTTTAGTATTCCATGTGGCCTAGGTAGCTTAACCGTTGACCGAGCTTTGTGTGATGTGGGTTATAGTGTAAGCTTAATGCCCTATTCTTTGTATGAACGGTTGGACCTAGGAGAGTTGAGACCAACTACCATGTCATTGCAAATGGCGGATCGTTCTATCAAGTACCCTAAGGGTATTTTGGAGGACTTTCCCCTTAAGGTGGGTGATTGCTATGTGCCGATTGATTTTGTCATCCTTGATATGCCCGAAGATTCCCGCACCCGAATAATTTTGGGGAGACCTTTTCTTGCTACCGTAGGGTGTGTCATAGATGTACAATGTGGAAAGATGAAGTTTAGGATAGGGGAACATGAACTTGAGTTTGATTTATTCCGTGATGTTTTGCCACGTGGCGTTTCCCCTTGCTTTGGTGTTGATGTGTTTGGTGAGAAGGATAAGAATGTTGATGGTTTGATTTGTGAAAAGAAAGATGATTGTGTGCATGTAATGGAGAGTGAAAAGCTTGAGAAATCTCGTGATCATTTTGTTGCAAATTCTTGTGGTTTATTTATTGATAAAGGCCATGAACTTGGCGATGCAAGGGTGGGAATAAAAGAAATTTTGCTCCCACCTAACATCATCAAGAACGTGCCTTATGCTATTAACAAGGGTACATTGGATGAGATTTTCAGGTTTGGAGATCCCTCCATTTTTGAAGGAGGTGATGAGTTTGACCCAAACTGTGGGGTCAATTTGAAGATGTTTGGAAGTACTATGCAATGTGAAGCTCCAAAAGCCCTTGGCTATGGAGTTATGGACTATTCACCGGGTTGAGAGGTACCTTGTCCAGCTTAGGACATTAAACAAGCGCTTCTTGGGAGGCAACCCAAGCTTTTTCGATTTTATTTTCATTTTATTTTATTTTTTTTAGGATTTTCTAAAATTTTTCCTTTTTTTTCTTTTTATTTTTGATTTTTCTAGATTTGTGTTTTCTTCCTTTGCTTCTCAGGTGATGTTTCGCATTGCGGACAATGCTCGGTTCAAGCATGGGGGGGTTTGTGTAACCTTTTGTGGATATGTGTGTTTTGAGTCGTTTTTTTTTTTATTTTTGATTTTTAACTTGTTTTGAGTCTTTTTCTTTTGTTTTGATTTTATTTTCTTCATTTTCTAGATTTTCTTGTAGTTTTTAATTTCTTCTTTTGTAGGTTGTTTTCGTTTTCTTATTTTCTTATTTTCATTTTGAGTCTTGTAAAAAGTTTTTGAAAATTGAAGAAAAAAAGAAAAAAAATTAGAAAATAGAAAAAAAAAATTTAAAAAAAAAAGACTATTTGATATAGGATTTGGCGAGATAGTTTTCTTTTGACTTGATTTGATCTTGTATAGCCCGTTTGTGAAAGACTATGAATTGACATGAGTTGTGAAGCTAAATGTTGTGAGAATTGTGCTAGGATAGTGAGATCGATTACCTTTGTCACTATTTTTAAGAGTGAGTTGTGCATATGCATATCTTTCAAACTGGGTAATGATTGTTGAGCACTACCCGTGAGTCCACATAAGCCTTAAAGAAAAGACTAATCATTTTTATTAGTCTTATTCCCATGAGTGACTCACCATTGTGGCATCCTCCTTCATTTACTTTACATCTCCTTGAAATTGCTATGTGTTGTACATTGACAAGATGATAGAGGCATTAGGAATTGAACCCGCAAGCCTTGACCACCCGTTTACATCAGAAAATCCGTAGTTAGCCCCTTTCTTGCCTTGACCATTTCTTTTCTTGAACCTATATTATAAGCCTTGGCCGATTATATATTTCCTACCCTTAAGCCATTGCTTGAAATGTGTTGAGTGTGAAGTTGGGTTGATTCTGGTTACTTTGGTGGTTTGGTTTGTGATGGGGATTGGTTTGAGTTGTAAATATTGATTTGATTCCCCAAATTATGTACATTGAAGTTGTTGGGTAGAGTTGGAACTTGCCTAGTGAGTTGTATATAAGTGTGAGTTTGTTTGTTTGTGTGTGTGTTTTATTCAAAGAAAAAAAGAGAAAAAGAAAAAAAAAGAAAAATATAGAAAAAGTGTGAAAAAAAAGAAAAGAATCGGAGAATTCCGGAAAAAAAGAATGAAGTGTTTGACATTGTGTTTCTTTTGTTTTGAGGCAAGTTTCCAATTGTTTGTGGGGTTGATTCGGATTGATTTTAAGTGGTGAGAGTGTATGTATGTTGAATTGGTGCGAAATAATTTCAAGCTTTGGCTTTTAGCTCCACAATTCCCAAATATTATCCACTCCTTACCCTTAACCCTAGCCCCGTTACAACCCTTGAAAGTCCTCTTGATTGTCATTGTTGCTTTGCAAATTGCGGTGGAGAGTTGAGATTCTTAGCAAGTACGTGGTTGGTTGTGGCTTTGGTTTGAGTGTTTGAGCGAACTTTCAATGATTTTTCATATTTAAACACATGAGAGGAGTGTTTCCACATTCCCAGAAAGTGAGTTTGCTCTTCATTCATACCTAGTTTCATGCTTAACATGTACCTTCTTATCTCATTCGGTGATTAAGGGTGATTGGTGGAACTTGATGAGTGCCATTCTTGAATCATTTGTCTTCATTTACTTGTGTAAATTGGCTTCTTTTTCACTCTTGGGCTATATTTTAGATTAGATTGGGTTGATTGAATTTCCTATCGATGCCATCCTTAGGAGTTGTAATTAAATAAGATTTTCGTTTTATTATTTTTACTTTTGAGTTTTCTTTTTATTTTTGCAAGGACTAAGCATGGGAGATTTTGATAAGTACTTCTTGTATATATGAGAACTTGGTTGTTTTGATGAGAATTTGGGGAATATTTGATTTGATTATGTTATTTTATACCCGAATTTCCCATATTACGCTTGGTTTGGAGTTTGGTGAGTTTTGTAGGGAATTTGTGAAGAATCGATGTAAACCGAGCCCAAAAAGCAAGTGTAGATCCAAGTTATGAGCTTAAAGGACCAAGAAGTGAGATGTTGGATCGCCCAAGGCCCAAACAATGGCCCAAAGTACTCCTAGGCCCGAAAAAGCAGTGACACGGGTGCCCCCAGGAAGGGCACGGGTCGTGTCTATGGCCAGAGAGTGGGAAAATACAAGCAGTACCCTGACACGGTCCGTGTCACATGAAGCACGGTCCATGTCATATGGGGCACGGTCCGTGCCTACCATGGCACGGTCCGTGTCTCTCCTGTCTTTTCATTTTCGGCGGTTTTGAGTTGATATTTGCCTTTATTATGCTGATTTCCGTCCGAGTAGAAGAGGATCATCATCGACCATCATCCATTTCATGCCCTAATCATATCATTCATCATCCATATTCCATTCCATCATTGAAGATTGAGAGAAGATTGAAGATCGAAGAGCAACTTGAACATACTTTGAAGTGGAGGAGAAAAAGTCCTCCATTGTTGATTCCTAGCAAGTTTGTTCTTCACTTGGGTTTATTTCTCATTCTCTCATAGATTTTCATATGCTTTCTAGAATAGATTTCAATTGCTTTGTAGTTTCAATCATGAATTGTGAGTAGTTCTTTTAGTTTAGGGGATGAACCTTTGAAGTTGCTTGATGAATTGACTTTGTTGGATTTAATTATCATGAATTTAGTTTGTTTCAATCTATTTGGTCTTTGAATTGAATCGTTATTGCTTTTGCTTGATCACCAATTGCAAGTTAATAGGTTGTTGAATGAAGTACCGAAAGGAGAAGTTTGATTGCCCGAAAACCTAGATTGAACTAGTTAAAATTATCTAGACATAGAAGTTTTAACTAGGGTTCTTGAGATAATTAGATCTTTAACCTTGACTAAATTGAAATAACCACGAAAGTAGGTGCTTGGTTAGTCTTGGCAATTCGCTTTAGTGACAAAATATCATTGCGAAGTGTTTTATCTATTATCGAACCTTGATTGTGCAAATTAATGAAATGAAAGTTCAATCC
Source organism: Portulaca oleracea (assembly GCA_029582165.1). Classification (NCBI taxonomy): domain Eukaryota; kingdom Viridiplantae; phylum Streptophyta; class Magnoliopsida; order Caryophyllales; family Portulacaceae; genus Portulaca; species Portulaca oleracea. The sequence goes on along the minus strand of CM055886.1, from coordinate 17,431,146 downwards.
ACATCGTTGATTCGTTATTTGACTTAGGTTTCATCCCCTGAACGCCTTTTTCCCTTAATTAAATCAGAAAAGTTTGTGTGAATATTAGTTTGTTTAGTTCTTGATTGTGATTAGATTTAGAATTAGTTACTTCAAACCAAAAACGGATGGACTTAGCGATCAACTAGGAGGCTAGTTCAGTGCGTTGAAAGAAAAAGTCCCTGTGGGAACGACCTTGATTTATGCTACAATTTCACCCGTGCACTTGCGGCCTATCATTGATTCTGCTTGGGAAGCAGGCCATTGATGATGATTGCAACCAAACGGGACAAATGGTATCAGGAAGAGGCTGTCAATGCATTCCGCCAGATTTTGTCTGATACAGATTTGTTTCCTCTTCATCTTGATGATTATCATGAATAGTGATACTGTAAATTTACAATCAACCACCCGGTTCCCTCTTTTCTTAAGGCCATGGGCAAGCTTTGTTGATGCATTTACAGCGTTCTTCTTCAGACTTCTGTTCCTCTTTCTTCTTACTACTGGCTCATCCTCTGATGCTTCAATCTCTGATTTTCTTCCCATCTTTGATACTTCATCTTGGATCATTTGTATCTTATGCATTGCAGATCTCTGATTGAATATCTGAGAATGAATGAATGATGGTGGGGGGTGATTCAATATTGATCAGGTAGCCCTCCCTCTTTACGTATTAGTGAGCTGAGTAAATAGTTGGTGTGAGGTGAAAATCAGAGAAAGGAAAATTTCTGCATTTTGTTCATCTGGGTATTACTCAAGTTTCAAGATTCTTGGTAGAGGCATTGTGTCTTGGAGGAAATTTGGGCATTTTGGTGCTTTTGGGTATTATTGAATTGGGTATTGACTGGTTTCAGTCTTATGGGATCGATAGCAACATTCTGTTGGAAGGGTAATGACATTTTCAGCTCTTTCCGATACATTCTTCAGTGCCAGTTCTTGTATTCAACATCTGCAACAACAAGAACCGGCTCAAGTTCCAGTTCTGAATCTCTTCACTCTCTCGTCCGATCAACCGGGATTGTCTCTCATGGCCAATGTATTCGCCGAGACAACTTCAATACCTGGAAAAGTTCGGCAATCAATCTTTCTCTTTCTTTCATCGTTTGACTCCACGAAGTTCTTCCGTGTCTACGTCCATTTCACCCGTTATTACGAGTTGTGGTGATGGCGATGAAGTTGTTGGAGTTAAAGTTCAAGATTTCCATTGTGGCAAATTGGAGTTTTGACACCCTCCAATTTGAGGGGGGGTGTTAGGAGTAGTAAATCTTGTATTTCCAATTTGTTCACAATTTTATTTCTTTGTTTTCTTTTATCTTGTTTCTTGGTTTGTTAGGGAGGTTGGTTATATATAACCTACCTCTCCCCCTTGTATCTCTTGAGTTGAGATTCATCAATAATATCATTTCTCAAATCTCTCTCCCTCTTCTCTTTAGTTTCACCAAATTATGGTGAAATTTAACACTTACCAATGAAGCAAATACCCTCCACATATGAATAATAGTATGAAAATTCCTTCCACAAAGAAAAACATTAGAGAAATGCTTGGTTGACCAAGCTAGTAGGTTGATAGTCCATATGATATGGTTAATTTTTTTACACATTAATTGGAACCTAATCAAATTTTTTCTTAAGACTAATTGGAATTAGTTTTCAAAACCAATATATTAATAATTAGAATTACTTGGATAACTAGTATCGATCTAGGAATTTTATCCTATCATAGCATTCCATCTAAGACTAAAGTTGGAATTAATTAAAATTACTTGGATGACTTTTTTTATAATTAGCGGTCAAAAGACCCTTTTATTAAAAGACAATATGAGTCTTTAAAGCATCCATACACCGAAAAATGAGATCATCCCACCCTTAATAAACTGAAAAACCTATACGACTGTAATCAAATCCTGACAGATACAACCCAAAATTCTAACTCATTGAAGGCCTGAACTCTGAAACTTTGAGACTAAGTGAATTTCTACCTGTTGAAAACCGAATGACATAGCCAACAATTAACATAATCCAACAAAAACCTCTGGAAATTCACCAGACTTTGATTTTGTACATGACCTGAGAAGAAGCTTGATGCTGCACAGTCATCCAAGAGTTATCATATTCTGGTGACTAAGAGTTTGTTCCACTTCACGATCTTGATCAAGCAAATAAAGCTTTAAAAATCACACCAAAACCATACCAACACCATTGCTTGTAACGCCTCCAACCCAACCGAACAGCAACCACAGCAGAGGAAAGAAAGAAACAGCACTCTCACTGAATTTCTGAAAGATTTAAAGAAAACACTAAAGCTTGAAGATCAGACAGTAGCGTAGATTTGAGACCTATATCAGTAACATAAACAACAAGTCTGAGCACCCATAATCACACCAGAACCTAACTCCCACCAATGCACTAGAAACCTTGGTATAAATCCTTAAAAACAGCACCAAAGAACCTCAGCACTAAGAATACCCCATCAGCAATGCACTACCGAAGTTATATCTCCTTCAAAACATCACCAAAGAACCTCAGCACTAAGAATACCCCAACACTTGATTCAGAACTAATCAACATTGCTGCTACTGACACTCATACTCATGAGAAAAAACACCAAGAGCAAGAGTACCCAACAGAGAGACGAAAGCAACACACCATTTCCACCAAAGCTCTTGCCAATCAACTTGCCTTTCTTCATTCCAGACGAGCCTCACTTTCAAAAGGACAGTGAAGTAGATGACATTGAGATTGCTTCAGCTTTGGAGGTTATGTTTTTAGAAGCTTTGGAGATTTTAGAAGCTTTCGCTTGCAGATGAAAGTGCCCTGGATATGGCCATATTCCTCTTTCTCCTTGCACTCTCCTTTATCTTCTTCTTTTTCTTCACTGACAGTTTGTCTCCAAAATACTTCTTTGCATTGATGTTTTTTTTTTTGCTCTCATAAAACCTGATTCTACCCCAAATCTTATTGCCTTCTCTGCTATGTATTCTCTTGCTTTGATCACAGAATCATTATCTGAAGCAATGGAGTCAAGTTCATTCATGGACTCAACAATGGCAGTATTTTTCGGGAATGCAGGCATTAGTTTGGGAATTAATATCCGATACAACTTCTACTTATTTCTCCAATCCTATCATTGCTTTATCTCCCAAAGTAGTTGTTGCAATAATGAGCTAATCATCATTAACAATAGGGACAATGGCAAGAGTCAACTCATACACAGACTTCAACATCTTCTCAGGTGCCGACCTCAGTTGTTGTAACCTTACCTCCTCTAAACAGCCGCTGCTTGACAATTATTGTAATAACTCAAGTACTCAACGACATTTTCATCTGAATTGTGATTACCGCGTTCTGACTATCGGTTTCCATTCTCAATCGGCCAGCTGGACATACTCCTGTTGGTTAGGCTAGGAGTTTCTGGAACTTTGCTCTGATTATCTCTAACAACATCTTCACCTTCATCTTCGGATTCTTCAAGTTCATTGGAACTTTGATGATCAGAGAGCCTATCATGATTAAATTCTTGCACAATGGACCGGTGAAATCATATGAGAATTCACTTTACGAACAAACACTCTAAATGGGCAATTTTGAATATCAAGCAGCACCTCTCTTTCGATTCTTCTAAAAACATCAGTTTGGATTAGAGCTCTCATGACCTCAAACTGGTTCGTTGATGCTATACATCTTGCCAAAGACAACAGCTTGCCCTAGGGTTGAGAGCAATTTTCAAAATTTTCCAACACATATCCATGTGGGGGCACTCCAATTATATCTAGCCAAACCCGCCTTGAATCTGTTGTTTCATATTACGACCAGGGTTTGATGTCCGTGAACCAATCTAATAGCTCTAAGGGATTTGCAAGCATTCCATCCCTTTCTTGGACAGAGGTGAATGTGAGCAAAAACTTGACACCACTAAGGGTCGTGATCTTCGATATGGAACCGAAGTTATATTTGATCAAAGATGATAGCGCATACAAATCTCTAGGGGCCTCCGATGTACAGACAATGCTTCTTTGGAGCCAATCCAAAAAAATTGTCATTTGTCTCCCCTCTGATTCCGGGCCCTGTGTGCTCCGCATCGGAAGCCTGAACTGAAGACTTTGGCATACACCTAAGAATGGATTTTCTAGGAGCTCTTTGATTGCATTTGGCCCAATCAACAATAACTTTTCTGCCCTTGATTACTCTTCCGTTGAGAAGTTGGATACTCACAGCGGCTTCATGGAGGCTTCCTATTTGAACAAACCCAAAATTTATTCTTCTTTCTCTTCTAGTGATGATGATTAATTGTTGATATTACCCTTGCTACCTTGTTGAAAATTCCCTTCAAACCATGTTTATCGAGATTTTTAGGAAAGTTCCCGACAAACACAGTTTGAAATTTGTTTCGAGAGCCGCCCATACTCTCAACCCTTTCACCCTCCTCACTTTCTCTCCCCATCTCTCTCTTTGAGTCAGAAACGGAGACCAGGGGCGCCGCACACCCAGGCAACCGGAGCACCGGCCTTCCAGAAGGCGGATGATTGACTCCAGCGACCAACGCCGGCGAGCCCACGGTCAGGGACAGGCGAAAGATGAAAGGGGTTTCTCAAAAAAGCTATCAACTTAGATGACTTATAACATACAATATAGCTTGTACTGATAGACAACAATATGACACAATATATTACACATTCGAATTATTTAATACCCCAATTTATTTGAATCATGTTGGTACACAAAAGAGTTGGGTAAAACGATTGGTATATATAAGGTAGAGAAACACAATTTTCTATCGAAGTAGACCTACTGTCAACAAAAGTTTGGGTAGATCAATGTGATTTTTGGATTAAGAAAAGGGAAATTGGATTCTAATAATATGAACTTTTGGAAATAGTAGACTAAATAATATGAATTTTAGATTTGGTTCTTAATAATTGAACTTAACTCGGCGGCGGAGAAAGTGTGACTGAGCTCTTTTAATTTGCCATCAGATTACTTATATCTACATCACCCTCACCATCTATCTCTATGTTCTCTCTCCTTCTCACCATCAAACTCATCTCCATTGATGACTTTCATTGAGCTTCTTTCCACCTTCATTGCTCTTCTTCTTCTTCTTCTTCTTCTTCTTCTTCTTCTTCTTCTTCTTCTTCTTCTTCTTCTTCTTCTTCTCTCATCACCATTAACAATCTCACTTTCTCCCTCCTCACTTTCCAACCCAAGTGGTGATGAGAGAGCTTTGAACAGAAGGCATGACCTAGAACACGGCAAACCCTGCACTCTTCAATCTTCATCATCCAACCTCTCTCCCCCCTTAAAAAAAGAAAAGGGGAAAACTCCAGAATTTGGCTCCCTTAAATTGTCAACTGTTTAGAGAGAGAAATAGGGAGTAGAGAGAGAGAAAGAATGAGGTGCAAGAAGCACCTCTTCGACCCGCCTTCTCACTGTCAAAGCTGACATGGTAAATTAAAAGAGCTTAGTCACACTTTTTCCACTGTCACGTCATCCGCCGTCGAGTTAAGGTGGCATACTATTTAGTCTACTATGGTGCAAAAGTTCATATTATTTAGAACAAAATCTAAATTTCATATTATTTAGTCTACTATTGGCAAAAGTTCATATTATTAGAATCCAATTTCCCTTTAAAGAAAGTTAATATTCGTAATTTATTTTTATTTATTATTAATCAAATTAGACTAGATAACTTAAATAGATCTAATGTTCAAAGACTCAAATGAATAGCATCGCTGTTAAGAACAACCAAGATCCAACGATATTTATGTGTAGCTCTTGTCTTTGACATTAAAAAAAAATATGTTGTAGTAACAAATAGACATGAGAAAATTTGGTCCTCGCTAGTGGAACAAGAAAAACATGGACTTATATTCAATATGAAATCAAGAGATTTCCTCTAAAAAAAAATCGAAGAATTCCCTACCTTTTTTTCAAATTAAAATTGAATTCAAACAATTTAAGAAAAGGAAAAATAATATGTCTGAATTTCAATCATCTGTATTAAATTTAGATGTAAAACATATATGACTACACTCAATTTCTTCGCAGTCAAACAAATTTATAGCTTATTTTTTTACTTTATAATAAATACTTATCATTAGATAGTATTTAACACTTATTATTACTAATGAGCACTTATTAATCAATTAATGATTCATATTTTGATAATTAAATGATTAGTTAATCATCTAGAATTCTTATTAATTTTTTACGGTTTGAAAATTATATTAAATTGTTCACTAAAAAGTTAGATAAAAATCAAGTACAAACGATCAAGTTCTATTATTATTGTTGTTGTTGTTATTGTTGATGCTGCTGTTATTATTATTATTATCTTTTATCATCAGATCATATTTAGCACTCATTGATACTAGTCAACACTTGATATTCATATTTTGATAATAAAATCACTAGTTAAGCATCTAAAAGTCTTATTAAGTTTTAGCATTCGAAAATTGTTTTAAATTTTGTTGGCTAAAAAATAGATAAAAAAAAATTACTAGAGTCGAATTATATTTATTGAAATAAATATTCCTATATCATTATCATTCTCAGCTCATTTATGTACTTATAAAAATAATAACATGAAATTCTTAATTTCTTAGCATCAGAAGATCAAGTAAACTCCAACATAATCAGACTCATTACACCTCAGAATTTTTTTTTTATTTCTTTGCCTTTTGTTGCATGGAAGGAAGGGAGCTTTATGTTTAACTTGACAAAATATTACAAACCATGGTTGCAGTTTCACAAACATTACTCAGTAAAAAGATATTTCTCTTATCTAAGACAATAAAATATGATTGTAATTAATTAAGATTAATATATATGTAATAATAAAATAGGAAGATTGAGCTACAAAATTAGCCAACCAAGATTTGAATCTACCGCAGCAATTAATCCACCTATCTTGCTTGCGTGTACTCCTTCATATATTTTAATTTTTATTTTTTCTACTGTGGCCTATACCATATATTTGCTTCTCCCTCCACCACATCATTCATACCCATCTCTCTCTCTCTCTCTCTCTCTCTCTCTCTCTCTCTCTCTCTCTCTCTCTCTCTGTCATTCTCTCTCCTTCTTCTTGTTGTTTTGAAGAAGCTTTACAATGGAGTTGAACAGCATTCTCAAGTTCCTGGAGAATAAGGCCATTTTGGTCACTGGTGGAGCTGGATTTTTAGCTAAAAGTACGTCTTAATAGTCTATACACAATTAATTACCCTCTTCAATTTTTTCCCTTTATTTTTTGAGTCCAAACTAACTAAATATACTGATAATCGAAAATTATATTGAATGCGTAGTATTTGCGGAGAAGGTACTGAGGACTCAACCAAATGTGAAGAAGCTCTATCTTCTACTTAGAGCACCTGACAGCAAGTCTGCTTCTGTGCGATTGCAAAATGAGGTCTGCTATTTCACACTTGTTTTATTTATTTATCATTATTTATCATAAGAAAAAAGAACAATTTTGATTTGCACTAGCTTTCAAAACATCTGACGAGGAGTATATTGAATTTTAATCTTTTGAATTATTATATTTATAACTGAAATAGTGCATGTTATGATTCATTGATATTGAGAAACTACGTACATGATCTCTTACAAGTAAGTCTGGTGAATAAATTTAATGCTACTGAATTTCTCACCCTTGTACAGTTGTGCATGCTGTAGTTATTGCCCATTCTCTGTACTAGAAAATGGAAATTTTTTCATTCAAATAATTTATAATAAAATATTCCATCCATTCCATTTTAATGTCCCAAATATCCTTTTCAACTAAGAATTTTTATAGTATATTTTATCAAAAAATACAATTTTATATTCTTATGATACTATTTTTCATTCTATATCTAATAATAATACTTTTGTATGCTAGAATATTATACATGTTGAGAAATTGATGAGGTTAGGTGACAATTAATATGAAACAGATGAAGTACTATTATAAAAGAAATGATGGAAATTGTTTTCTTTTTCTTTTTTGTTTAGTTTACCTATAAAGTGGTTTCTCAAATCATGTATTGATCAGTTGATTTGTGTTTGGACTTTTGAGTTCCTTTAGCTTCCATTTGTGTATGTCTCCTACCTAACAATATATAGACAGATTGAGGAAGTATTTCCTCCTCTTTTTTGGAATCGCCTTTCTTAAAACAAGAGCTAAACAACTAAACAAGCAAACCATTTGCCCTTTTAAATAGAATTTGCAGGACTGATAATCAAAATTTTTTAAGGATAATTAACATATTTTCTTAACACAAAGTAAATATGCATCTAATTAATAAATTCAGATACAAAAGAGTAAGCAACATTCAATTGACCACAGCCTAGCTCTAATTGTTAAATTTGTTTTGTGCGAGATAGATTATAGGAAAAGACTTGTTCAAAGTACTGAAGCAGATGATGGGAGCAAATTTCAATTCTTTCATATCAGAGAAGGTGACAATGGTGCCCGGTGATCTTTCTTATGAAAATTTGGGCATCAATGACCCAAAATTAAAGGATGAATTATTGAGGGAAATTGATGTTATTGTCAATCTCGCTGCAACCACCAACTTTGACGAGAGGTATGTGTATGTACACAAATTAATTAATTCAGTGCACACATGCATATAGGTTGTAAACTATTTCTTTTTCTTTTATTTGACAAGAGGGGATAAATTATAGGCATAAAACTGTTATATTCGATTCCTTCATATCTGAGCAGGACGGATTGTATATACGTGTGTGTGAAATGTAAAATGATGGGGGAAAGACAAAACTGTGAGAGGTAATTAAATTCTTAATTAGTCTATTGTGTACCGCAAAAATACACACATTTGTTTACTGTTTCAGCTTTCCTTTTGAGTGGCCCTAATGCCTTATGGACCCTCAATATACTTAGTTGCAGTTGCCCCACTAAGGTTGTGTAGGGACTAATTAAGGTCGGATCCAAGATAGATAGCCTTCCATATCTTCTGTTGAATTTGATTATAGTCATCATCATCATCATCATCAATTCATCATCATCATCATCATCATCGTGGCAGTGGTTGTTACTTTTTCATTAAATTATAAATTAAATGTTTCAGAGGATAGTATTTTAACTTATTAACTTGATGAAGTATATATTTTTATGTACTTACTAGAAATTACTTTACAAATTCTTTCAGGTATGATGTCTCGCTATATTTGAACACATTTGGAGCCAAACATATTTTAGATTTTGCTAAGAAATGTCCTAAGCTGCAGGTGTTGTGCCAAGTATCAACCGGTTAGTATTGAAATTAAATACGTTTTCCTATTATAACTTCTCTAAAATTAATTAATGAGTTGGATAAATGATTTAAAAATTTAGTAATGTAATTTTGAGTTAATATAACTTATATGCATTTCTCAGCTTATGTTTCGGGTGAGACGCCTGGGCTTGTAAAAGAAACTCCATACTATATGGGTGAAACGCTGAATGGTAGACCTGGACTTGACATTGAAGTGGAGAAGAAACTTGTTGAGGCCAAGTTAGAGGAACTTCGAGAAGTGCAAGCCACAGAAGAAACTGTCAAACTCGCTATGAAGGATATGGGCATGGAAAGGTACGTACGTGTGTATTAATTTTAAGAACAAATTCAGGTTATTTATTACCCCCCAACTAGATACCTAATCATGTTCGAGTTTATATATCACAACTACATAAATCAACGTCCATTAAATTGCTGTCAACTAGTTTACTGCTCATCATAAGCAAATCTTTGATTGGATTTAATAGTATCTTTCAACTTTACGCTTCACCAATCACAAATAGGTTACAAAGATATACAAAAACCCACCAAATTGAAGGTTAGGATGGCTAGGCATGCCAACATCCTTGTTGTGCTATTTATGTTTAACAGTGTTTAGATGTAGCATTTTTCTTTTGAAGTTGATTGTTTGTTGTTTTGTTATGCGGTTTGCTCTGCTATAAACATTTTTAAGCTTTTTGACTATCAATAAACGAAAACAAAAGATTTACAAAAATAGACATTCACTTCTTTCTTTTTAATAAAGATACAATGAAAGAAGTATATGTTCCAATTATACGGATGTCACCCAGGATACAATGTAAGAAGTATATATTTGGTTGATTTCTAATCTAATAGAAAGCTATCAACATTTTCGATTTGAATACAAAAGAGTCATTATTAGTAGTTCTACCTGATGGGTGCACTAGTAATTTGACGGGTTTTTTGCATTTTGGACCCCGAATTTTAGGAGTATTTACATTCTGAATCCTTGGTTTTCAACTTTAACATTTTGAGCCCTAAAGTTTGTAGCCTGAATAAAAAAGGACCTTAAAATTTGTGGACTGAAGAAAAATGCCCCTGTCTCATTTTTTATTTTCCTCCCATGTTTGAGTTTATCTCGCGATTGACGTCAAACTTTAGGTCTATGGTTAAAACTAATATTGAAGCTATAATATACCTCTCTTATTCGTGTCGAGGCTACTTAGACTCCTGAATACATGGTTTTAAGTAACTCCAACATGAATAAAAGAGGTTTATTGTAACTTTAATATCGGTTTTAACCTTAGTCTTGAAGTTTGATGCCAATCGGGAGAGAAATTCAAACATGGAAAGAAAAAGAAAAACGGGAAACGAGCTTTTTTTCACCTCACAAACTTTAGGGTCCTTTTTTTCAGCCTACAAACTTTAGGGTCCAAAAAGTTAAAGTTGAAAACTAAGGGTTTAGAATGTAAATAACTCTAAAATTCGGGGTCCAAAATGCAAAAAACCCGTAATTTGACTCCATTCTCACGTATCATGGGGACACATGCAAGAGGGCCCATATTACTCATTAGGTGAATGTTGCCAAAAGCTGCTCAGCTACCCAAACACAACACATCCCTCTCCGGTCTCCAAATTTCACTCAGCCTATCACTTGCTAGCTAGCTAGTTGGTTGGAGTATTAATTACACTCGAATAAATACTGATTTTGATATTTATCTGAATAACTAAATGTTTCTGAGTATTTATCGAAGGCATCTATGCTCTTTCCCTTTGAGATAGGTTTCTACCTTTGATGCTTTCGATTTAGTTTCTGTGTATTTATCTGAATAAACTAAGTGTCTTAGACTATGGGCCAATTATATTATTTCATTCAAAAATAAATCTGTGACATATATAAATAAAGGACCATGATATGTGTCTTTAATCAAGATAGTTAATAACCATTTTGAATTGTTTATAGTTTATATTTTTATCATTTTAAGTAATATTTTCTCCCATAATTACTTATATATCAACTTTAATTAAGAATATCCCTCTATGTTTTTAATTGACTTTTTGGATGATTTGGGTAAACTTATATAAGGTTGAAAAAAAATACACAAAATAATTATTAAAAAAGTTATTTAAATATGTTTGGCCAAAATTAACTTTTGTGGTTTATTCAATGAATTTGATGGGTAAAATAAAAAATAGTAATTACTATTTTATTGAAATTGTATAGTGACAAATAATATGAAAAATAAAAAACAAAAGGAATAACATTTATTGGTGGTACCAACAAATGTAAATGATAGCCTAATCATATCAACCATAATAGATAATGCATATTTTATGCATAGTTTATACTTATAAAAAAAATATAAAAAAATTATTTTCATATAATTTGTGAGTGATAATAACCCTTAAAATAATAAAATATATATTTGTAGTGATCTTTTAGATACATTTATATAATTTTTGGAGTAATCTAATTGAAATATGAATGAGTGCTACAGGAAGCATCAAGTAAGCTGGCCATCCAATTTATGAAATTCCCATATACTTTGTTGGAATAAGAAGTTGACTTTGGCGGGTGGATGGGGAAAGGCAAGAATAAGTTTTAATGTGCAGAATTACAACTCGATGAGCTTGCCAAGTAATAAATAAATAAATAAATAAATAAATAAATAAATAAATAAATAAATAAATAAATAAATAAATGGACCGACTAATAAAACAGTTATGTGGTCGAGCCATCCAGGATAGAGCTAATATAGACCTAAACCTAAATATCGTTCACGGGATAATTATTAACCCAAAAAAAAAATTGCATTATTTGAAGCTTCATAAACCAAGGTTTCTCTTGCTGAAATTACACCCCAAACTTGATTATAGCTAGGCCAAAATTAAATATATACACCCAAAAAAATAACTCAATTTTCTGGCTGCATTTATTGATATATTTAGGTCATGATTCACGTGATTAATTTAAGTGTTTATTTATGGGTTATTTCTCATTGGTGGGTGAGGACTCGTATCAGTATTAATTAATTAATTAAACAGTGATTATATTGGCCAGGTTGACAGTTGAGATATGAATGAAATGTCACACCTCTCTGACTGATTTTCCATGTTTGTTGGACCTCATCTAACTACAAATCTGGTGCAATAGACCTCTAGCTAGTAATATTTTGAATCCTTTGAAGTATTACTTGTAATATGTAGATTTGGTGGGTGTTAGGGGAGAAAGTTTACTAAACTTCCTACCTGATGAATCATGGATAGAAGATGCTTCCTAATACTATATGGTGTGATGAGTGTCAAAGCTTATTGAGTTAATTCACCAACTTCCTAACCACACCCTTGACTCTCCCCACATTCATTCATTTATTTTGTGGTGTTATTGCTTAGAATGTAGGTCCATTTTTATACAGATAAGGATCAGTAATAATTCATGTGATGGTTTCATGGATCTTAGCCCCATTAGCTCTCATTTCCCAGCATGTCTACTTTCCCTTCCTATGAAGTTACCAATTCAATATCACAATAAATTCCATGTTTGAAATGCTATGTCTTATTACAATTATGTCAACTTGATCATGTGTGTAATATTAGTAAGTAAATATCTATTAATTGATAGTCTAGTAAGAGTTAAGCTACCGTTCAACACGTGTACAAGTAACTGTGGATTAAGCTAAATTAGGAGCATGAATGAATTCCTTTACTTTTGATGATCAAATAGGTCAAGGCATTGGGGATGGCCAAATGTGTATGTGTTCACAAAGGCACTAGGAGAGATGGTATTGATGCAAGAAAAAGGAGACATTCCTCTTGCTATTATTCGACCTACCATTGTTACCAGCACCTACAAAGAGCCTATTCCTGGTTGGGTTGAAGGAATAAGGTAATTAATTTCTCAATCGGACCATAATAAACATCTTGCCTCAAGATGCATCTTAAATTATTTATATTTCATATTTTGTTAACTTTTAATAATATTTTCTCTAATAATTATTTATATTTATCAATTACAAGAGTATAATACTTATTTGCTAGGTCCAAAAAATATAAATAATAGCTAATTTTATCAATCATAGTAAAAAATGCACATTTTATACATAGTTTTATATTTATAAAAAAAGACAAATAAATAAATATTTTTATATTATTTATAGGTTATAATAACCCTCAAAGTAATGAAACATACCTTTACAATGATTTAAATATACTTACATTTAATTTTATGAGTGATTTAGGTGAGATGCAAGATGGTTAAGAACCATCTTGAGGCAAGATGTTTATCATTTTCGTTCTCAATATATATATAAGCTAATAAGCTCAATCAATTAATTAAAAAAATCTCTAACTTGGAGATTTCAAAGTTGATTTATCTAATATTATTGGAGCTTTTAATTTATAGGACGGTTGATAGTCTAGCAGTCGCATATGGTAAAGGGAGACTGCCATGCTTTGTTGGGGATCCTGAATCAGTTGTTGATTTGGTAACTACATTTATTCCCGCATACAATACATTGATTGTCTAGCAGTTGCTTTTGTAACATATTTTGATGCGTATATATATGCATATGTTTGGTTATTGACTTAACTTTTACTCATTGGGAAGATTCCGGCTGACATGGTGGTGAATGCGATGATAGTAGCAATAGAAACTCATGCAAACCAAAGAGGTGAGACGACGATATACCATGTGGGTTCCTCTGTAAGAAACCCGGTGAAATTCACTGTTCTTCATGAGATTGGTTTCCAGCACTTCACCAATCACCCATGCATTAACAAGGATGGAAATCCAATCATTGTTAGCCATGTCAAGGTCCTGGGCTCCATGGCTAGCTTCAAGAGATACCTTACCCTTCATTATGTCCTACCCTTAAAGGTACTACATCACTCACGTCCCTGGATATTATTGATTACATGCATGCATGGACATAAAAATAAAAAAATGAACGTAAAAGGAACTGACAAAAACCCTATTTTTCACTCTGGATCTAAAGGGGCTTGAGATTGCAAACACTGCCTTCTGCAAGTACTTCCAAGGCACGTACATTGAGATGAGCAGGAAGATCAACCATGTGATGCGGTTGATAGACATCTATAGGCCTTACTTGTTCTTCAAGGGCATGTAAGTAATCATCATTAACTACATGTCCGTCTATAAAAATATACTTTTGTCTAATAACATGTTAAGTAACCTTCATAAATTTTAATGCATGTATATAGCTACGACGATCTTAACACGGAAAAGCTAAGGATCATGGCTAGAGATAGAGGGCTAGAGACTGATATCTTTTACTTTGATCCAAAATCCTTGGAGTGGGAGGATTACTTCTTGAACATCCATCTTCCAGGGATCCGAAAATACGTCTTCAAGTGATCAATCACCAACGGAAACAACAGCAGCAAAACAACATACAGGCTCAAGTTTATTACAAATATTCGTAGTAGCAAATCGATTTAATTAAGATTTATTCCATTTAAAATTATTCATGGTTAATTAAGTGACTTTTTTTTTACTTGCTTAATTAAAGGGAGGGAATTGAGAGCTGTAATCAAGCTCTCTTTGAATGTACACTGTGTACGTAATATGATCAGTCTCATTGTTAAGAGGACGAAAGCAAGTGTAATCTGCTTGGTGTATGGGTGAGGAGAGTAGGAGGTATGGGGTGATTAGCCTGCTCTTTTAAGGACCATTATCAATTTAAGCACAAGTCTTAAATTTGTTACGTTGTATTTTGATCATACAGCTTTTATATATGTGATATGTGATAATTATAATGATAATTATGTTATTGTTATTTTTACATGGTTGTTTTCTTCCTTCATTATCTTTTAATGGCTATATATGGGTTAAATTCAAGTTTTATTTTGGTTTTTTTAATGTATTTGATCCATGTGATAAATAATTTATTTACCATTCATTATCAAAATTTATTATTTCTTACATTTACCCCGTGCACTACATGATAGATATTTCCCCGTGGATATTTATGGCAAATTATATTTCATAATCATTAATTGATAGTATTCTTCTTGTTTCTTAATAACCAATGACCTGATGGGCATTCCTTTATAAACATTGAGACATTTTATGAAATTGTTTCAAGGAAAATGATATTGGTTTTGGGGTAAGACACCTCTTAATTAAGAGTCTTGTCTAAGTATAAAACTCATACATTTAAATAATAAATTCAAAAAAATGACATGATTGACTTTTATAACTATAATACTTATATAAATTGTGTAAAATTATATTTTTATCCATAATTTTTAAAATTTACAAAAACATAATTAAGCTTTCAAGGAGTTTGAATGACAAAGAAGAGAACCTTCACACAGAAAATAAGGAAGCACTGAAAAAGAAGGAAAGGGGGGAAGGAAAGAGACAAGAATAGGAAAAGACGAGTATGTGATTCAAAAGAATTTGTAACAAAAGGGGAAGGTAGGGCAAGCTATGAGCTTTCAAGAAACAAATTTGATTGTTTGGGGTTGGCTTCTCCGGCCAACTGGATCGGCCCACTTGTGGTGGGTGATTGTTTTGATGTATTTTGACAATGAGCTTGTTGACACTTTCCGGATGGAATAAAATGGGTCAATGCCCAAGTTTTAAAAAAAAATACAATAATGTGCCTAACATATACCCATCAGATGTATCCATTCAATTAGGGTGTTATTTGTAATTGTTAGAGTAGCCAATGCATTTCATGTTTTTTTTTTTTTTTATAATTGATTATTAGTAGCTAGTATCTATAAAAGACATTGGTGTAAAAAACTAACGGGTATGATATGAGTCTTGTCCAAATACATTTTTTTATGTGTCTTGCCTATCACCAAATTGATATTTTTATGACTTTTGACACTATTTTTCTAATAGTAAGTATTAACTATCAATTATAAGAAGCTTGGGATGAATAGCCTACGTCAATGAGCACAAATGATATCCTGATCAAATCAACCCCTTCTGTTAAGCTTATTTTAAGGAGTAAATCACATTTACCCTACCTGACATTTGTGGTAATAATTTTTATACACCTGACATTTGTGAAATAATTTTCACCTTACCTGACATTAAGTGAAAGTGATTTTTAGTGGCAGAATCCGGTTACTTCTCATCGGAAATGTGAAAATACAAGAATGCCCTTATATGACTATATGAATGTACCATGATGTCCCTAATATTGAGAAGGAAATGACTTAAATGATCATTTTATTGTTTTGTCTGGAAAAAGGTGTCGAAACTCCAAATAGAAAATACCAACAGACTCGTCATATGAATTAATACCAAGGGTTTTCATATTGGGATATTGGATGACAATATACTGACCTTTGAGGGTATTGGATTGTAATATACCGACCTTTACTATTGGACAACAATATCTCTGACCTTTATACTTAGATGAAATTATTATACCAACAATGACTAAGGGGGTGGTGACTGATTAACTGGTTTCAATTCTAACATGACAGATGGAGGGAAAATGATCAGCCCTTGCCCCATAACCCCGTTAACCCTCCGGTTTTCTCACTAACCCACGTTAAAAAAAAAATCGGCCCTAATACAGTGACTAACGGGGTAGTGAACCAGTCTTCGTACTGACGTGAAATACAACCAACCAATGTCTTGTAATGTGGGTTAGTGAGAAAAACCAAGGGATTAACGAGGTCATTGACTTGGGACAATTTTTTTCCCTTCGCCAACCATGTTAGCGCGGATGGAGAGCGGTTTACCACTTCTTTAGTTACTGTTGGTATAATAATGTCATCTAGGTATAAAGGTCAGAGATATTGTTGTCCAATAGCAAAAGTTGGTATATTACAATCCAACACCCCCAAAAGTTGGTATATTATCATCCAAAAACCCTTTCAGATTTGAATGTTGGGTTTTCATTTTCAGAATGAGATTTTAGTATAGAATAGAGATTCGTATGGGAAGGGTTTAAATTCCATATGAATTAATATTAAGGGTAAATGTCAATTCATATTTAATTGAAAGTCATATGTATTAATATCAAGGGTAAAAAAAGTCAGATCATATTTATCTTTTTAATGTTTGCCGAAAATTCCAACAAAAATCAATTATAAAATATCTTATGAGGTTTAAATTTATGAACACTTAAAGTCAGGTAAGATGAAAAATATTTCACAAATGTCGGGTGTGTAAAAATTATTACCACAAATGTGAGGTAGATTAAATGTAATTTACTTTTATTTTAAGCCATTTTTTGAAATATAAAAAATAATGGATAAAAGTATAATTTTATGTAATTTATATGTGATATTATAGTTATATAATTCAATCATATCATTTACTTTCATCTTAATATTTAATAATATAGTTCTATTGATAGGGCAAGAGGTACACTTAAAAGATGTCTTGCCCCAAGGCTCATATCATTTTCGAAAACTATAATAAGAATTAATTTTGTCAAAAGCAAGACACATCAACTGTAGACTCGTATCATTGTCCTAATTTCAAATACTTACAAATGTTTAATACAATAGTTTATTTGTAAAGAATGTGAAAGAACCCTAGAGGGGGGGGGGTGAATAGGGTTATAGAATTTTTCTGCAAATAGATTCACTAGTAAAGGACGTTAGTCTCTTAATCTGTTTAGATTAAAATTCAAAAACAGTTCAATAAGAAATTTCACAATAAAGGATAATGAATAGAAACTGAATAAACCTCCTTTATTTCAGTAGAATGCAGTACGATTAAAACAACCTAAGGTAAACATCCTTAGGTTTACAAAGAGCCAAGCGCCTTTCAATGGACGCTTCTAAGTTTTCTGAAAAACACCTACCAATCTCAATGTTGGTGTAAACACAGGCTGATTCCAAGTCCGTCTGGAAATCAACTTCACGAGTATGAATCAAAACCTAATTCCGTTAAGGAATCGATTACACTCAAAACACTCAAACTCAGTTTTCTCACTCGATGGAAAACTTAATCAAAACACAGATCACTCTTCTTGTTTTGAACACCCGATTTCTTCCTTGGAATCGTTGATCTTCTTCATCCTTGAAGTCTTCTATTTATGTTTCTCTCAGTCGTATAGAGTCGTTTGAAGGCTGGCTTCATTCGGATGCTTTCCTTCCTTGAAGTTTCCTTAATCGGTAGCTTCCTTCTTTGCCTTGATTCTAGAAATCTTCAATCAGATCTTTCTTCCAAGTTCTTGGTCAATTGTTTCCTGAAATAAAGAGGATGCAATTAATTAATCTGGTTAGAAAAAGGATAGAAAAAGATGTAAATCTTTCCATAATATACTCTTCAAACTTCCCTGTTTGTTTTTGCTCTTTTTGGTCTTTCACGTCAAAACGTATCTCTTCTTGAAGATCCTTGCTATTGATGGCATTCGTGTTCTTCCTTGTGGATCCTTGCTGTTGGTGAAGCAAATTTCCTTGGTCCTGTATAGGCCAATGTCCTTTGCACATAGGAGGATTCTACAATATCCTCCTTTTTGAGTGAAGACAAAACTCCATGGCAAGGATTAAGCAAAAACAATATATGCAGCACACAGAAGAATTTAACTAGTAGTCATGCATAGCAGTAGATAATAGTTTAATTACAGACCCAAAAGATAGATCCAACAGAGCAAAAAAAACAGCAATTCATCTCCCCCTTTTTGGCTTTCACCAGAAAAGGAAACAGAAGGCATGTTTGGCACAAGAACCATGTTTTAGAAATTCAGAAAGGAAGTTGTTTTTTAAGGGAAGGGGGACACTGGGAGTAGCTTCTTCAGGAGTGGGGTTGGCTTCAGCAGCAGGAGATCAGCAGGGGGTAGCCTGAATGCTCTGAGTGGGAGGTGGCATGGATGAGATGGCATGCATCAGAGAGGTGATGGCTTTGTGGAGAGATGCATTCACAACATGGAAGCTTTGAACTTCTTTGTGGAGAGCATGAACCTCAGTGCGGATGTTGGATACTTGCACATGCAGAGCATCCTGAACGTCCTTAGCTGTAGCAGCGGAGGAGCTTTCATGAACAACCTTTATCTCGTCTGTGTGAAGCCATGTGCCATCATCTTGTTGTTGGTAGCCTAGACTCTTGAGAAGAGGAATGCCTATGGTAGCGATATTGACAGACACTTTTTGAAGCAGGTAAGGGAACCATATGGGCTTGGAAGACTTTGGAGAGGAGGTTGCAGTAGGGTAAAGGACCAGACATGGAGGATGCGGCTCGAATGAGATGAGTGACTACAATCTCGCCTATCTCAAGGTGTCTATCATTCATAATATTCAGAATAAAGTAGGCACAAGCTTCGTTCAAGGTTTCCTTGTTGGTCCCTCGAGGCAAAATAGCGAACAACTGTGTAGTAGAGAAAACGGGCTTCGGAAGTTGAGGCCGTGTATTGTGTGTTCTTGGTTTCATACGGTCGGCCATACAGTTTGCGAAGCTCTTGCTTCGGGTCATAGGGTAAGGGAAGAGGGGACTTTGCAATGCTGGGAGTGAGGTATAAGATTTTTTCAACGTGATTTGCGGAGAGGAAGATGTCAATACCTGAAACTTTCGAATGAAGGGATGTTTTCCCTGGATTGACCACGAGATTGGCGAAGAATTGATGGACAAGGTTGGGGTAGACACTGTGGTCACAGTCGAAAAACAATTGACAGCCTATGTCTTTCAGGGTCGAGAATGAGGGAAAAGCTTCGATGAGAGAGTCCAGGTCGACGGTATCACAGCGTAACATCGGTCTTTTGGAGAAAAGCTCCAGATGTTGTTGAGGAAAGAGTTGCAGAGATGAACCGGTTGGAGGTGGGGGAACGGTGATGGCATCAGAGGAGGAACTGTGGGAGTTGGTTGAGTCAGGGGGAATGGGCGAGGATTTGCTGGATCGAGTACGTTTGGCAACCCCATAGGAGGCTGAAGGTTTGATGGCGGTTCGCTTTCCCATGAGGAAGATGGAGATAGTAAGAGAGTTTTGGTGAAGTGAAAGGGATGGGTGGAGGGATGAGAGAGGTTGAGTGGGGTCGGATGTTTTTAAAGAGGGTTGGTAGGAAAGGTGGGTGCTTAAAGAAGGAAGGAGAGGTTTTAATTTTGTGCAGGATCGAGAATATTGGGGAAGTGGGGTTTTAATGATGGAGGATGTGATTGAGAAGTCAATCAAGATGACGTAAGACAGAGATGAGGCGGGAAGGAGGTGGATGGACGAGCAAAAAAAAAAAAAGGTTAAAATTTGAATTTTGAAATTTTGTTGAAAAAGGAAAAGATTTTCTCAGATATTTAGCGAAAGATTGAGAGAGGTTGAAGTGGTGGTCAAGGTCCTTTGAATGTAATTTTCCTTGAATGGATAAATGGAATTTTTTTTTTTAAAAAAAAAGAGGGTATACTGTGCAGTTATGAGGGAATTGTCAGCATACCCATGTGCCAGGATTTAGTTTAGAGAGCTCAATGGGAATCCATGACAAGGATGTCAAGGACCTTTGTGAGCAAAATTGGGTTTAGATAAATATTTGGAGGTGAAGGACCTTAGCTCCCCCTGAAAGGGAGAATTCTAGCTCACCCTGAACTGGTCGTCTAGTTGTAGCATACCAAGTTCCCTTCTGTTTGTGATGAATTGCTCAGTGTGAAGGGCCTTGGTGAAAATGTCGGCCAGTTGTTGATGAGTTGGAACGAAGTCCGTAGTAATATGGCCTTTGTCAACATGATCTCTAATAAAATGATGTCGTACTTCAATGTGTTTGGTGCGAGAGTGCTGGACTGGATTTTTAGTAATTTGAATGGCACTCTGATTATCGCATCTGATTAGAATGCTTGAGGATTCAATACCGAGGTCCTTTATCCGCTGTTTGATCCAAAAAAGTTGTGCACAACAAGCACCAACTGCAATGTACTCAGCTTCTACTGTGGAAAGGGCAACTGCATTTTGCTTCTTCGATTGCCAAGATATTAATGATAAGCCTAGCATTTGGCACCCTCTAGAAGTGCTTTTTTGGTCAGTTCTGGATCTGGCATAGTCAGCATCTGTATATCCAATGAGATGAAGGGAGCTGTTGCTGGGGTACCATAGCCCAAGCTCCTTTATGCCTGCAAGATATCTCAGAATCCTTTTGACAGCAATCAAGTGAGATTCTTTAGGAGCACTTTGAAAGCGAGCACACACACACACACACACTAAACATGATATCTGGACGACTAGCAGTTAGGGAGAGGAGAGATCCAATCATACCTCTGTAATGTTTATCAGAGATGTCCTTACCGTTTTGATCATGATCAAGTTTTAAGGTGGAGGACATTGGGGTGCTACAGTGCTTGGCGTTTTCAAGACCATACTTCGTTAAGATCTCTTTCACATACTTACTCTGATTAACAAAGATGTCATCTTCATTTTGCTTGATTTGTAAGCCAAGGAAGAAGCTAAGTTCTCCTACAAGACTCATTTCAAACTCCTTGCTCATAAGATCAGGGAAGTCCTTTACTAAAGTTTCATTAGTAGCACCAAATATAATGTCATCTACATAAACTTGAATTATAATGGAATCCTGACCTGAGGTTTTGATGAATAGTGTTTTGTCTATGAGACCTCTTTTAAATCCATTACTCAAGAGAAAAGAGTTTAGTCTCTCATACTAAGCTCGGGGAGCTTGTTTGAGCCCATAAACGGCCTTCTGAAGTCTGTAGACATGAGTGACTGGATCTTCTTGTCCAAAACCTGGAGGTTGTTCAACATAGACTTCTCCCTTTAGGTGTCCATTTAGGAATGCACTTTTGACATCCATCTGGTACAACTTCATGTGCACTGGAGAGGCATAGGCTAAAAGTATCCGAATGGCCTCCAGTCGTGCAACTGGGGCAAAGGTTTCATCGTAGTCAATGCCGTCCTCTTGGTTGTATCCTTTGGCAACTAATCTTGCCTTGTTTCTTGTGACAGTGCCATGTTCATCTAATTTGTTGCAGAAGACCCATTTCACACCAATGACAGGATGGTGTTTAGGTCTTGGGACAAGCTTCCAGACTGTATTTATGTCGAACTGGTTTAGTTCTTCTTGCATGGCAAGGATCCAGTTGCTGTCCTTTAAGGCTTCTTCAGGTCCTCTAGGTTCAATCTGTGAAACGAAAACATGAAAGGCACAGAAGTTTCTAAGAGAGGATCGAGTTCTAATACCTGTGTCCAGACCAGATAGAATATTGTCGGCTGGATGGGCAGGCTTGGACCTGAAGGTCCTTGAGGTATCCTCAGAGGTAATTGGGATTGTCCCAACTACATTTGGAGGATTTTTTTCTTGTGAAGGTCCTTGATCTTCATTTACTACTTCCTCCTGTTCCGAATCTGGGTGTGTAGAAGTTTTTGGATCATTTCTTGGAGGAGGTTCTTCATTTTGTGGGGAAGGACCTTGTTGAAAGATGCGAGTAGTGTCCTCATCCTCATCTTCTTGACGAATTTGAAATTTTATGGAGGACATTTCTGGTGAGGAGGTGGGAGATTCATCAAAGATGACATGGATGGATTCTTCCACCTTTTTGGATGCTTTGATGAAGACTCTGTAGGCTTTGCTAACTAAGGAGTATCCTACTAGGATTCCTTCTTTACTCCTTGGTTTAAATTTGCTTAGAGCCTTCTTACCATTGTTGTGTATGAAGCACTTACATCCATGACCTTGAGATGAGCTATGTTGGGAGCCTTACCCTTGAATAGCTCGTATGGTGTTTTTCATAAGGGACCTTATAGTGCATCTGTTGAGAACATAATTTGATGCATTGATGATCTCATCCCAAAGGAATAGGGGCAGATTATTCTCACAAATGATTGTCCTTGTCATGTCCTCAAGTGTTCGATTCTTCCTTTCGACTACACCATTTTGCTGAGGTGTTTCTGGAGCAGAAAAGTTGTGGGTGACACCTTCTTAATCACAGAATCTTCCAAATTGATCTTGATTGTCGAATTCTCTTCCATGATCTGTCCTTATTGAGACCAAGGTTAGACCTGTAAGGACCTTGAGCTGTCTGTATAGTTTTTCAAATTCAGGAAAGGCTTCTGTCTTATCCTTCAAGAATAAAACCCAGATGAATCTTGAAAAATCATCAACAACAACAAGTATATGTGAACGTCCTCCTAGACTTTTGTATGGTATGGGTCCACAAAGATCCATATGCAAAAGTTCTAGACATCTAGAGTTGACAACTTGTGTCAATGGTTTGAAGGAGGTTCTTGTCTGTTTACCCTTGGTACATGCTTCACATAATTTATCACGAATGAAGTTGTGTGATGGTAGTCCTCTAACCAAACTTAGTTGTTTTAGTTTTTGAAGAGTTTTCATGCTAACATGTCCTAGTCTTCTATGCCATAACCATGATTCATATGATGCAACTTTGAGACATGTAAGGTCATTGGTAAAAAGGTCATTAAGGTCAATAACATACACATTGTTCATCCGATGTCCTTTAAGGACAATCTCATGTGATTCTTTTTCTACAACACAGGAATTCTTGCTAAACCAAACTTTGTATTCTCTATCACAAAACTGAGAAATGCTTAAAAGATTGTACTCTAACCCTTCTACAAAATATACATCATTTATACAATTGGTTGAGTCCTTACCAACCTTGCCGACTCCAAGGATCTTCCCTTGGCTTTTGTCTCTAAACGTTACCTTTGCACCCTTGTTGTCCTTGAGTTCTTTGAACTTGGTTGGATCTCCAGTCATATGTCTCGAGCATCCGCTGTCCAAATATGATGTATATTTGATAGCCATATGCATCAAGGTCATCAAGGGAGACATCAAATACACACCAAAGGAGCCAAATACTTGATTACATGGAAAAGGAGCCCCATTCACTCATGTCTCTTACAAACGAATGGCTTCAACAAGGGCAGCTTGGTAATTTGCTCTATATCTCAAGAACCATAAAGCTTTTGAGAAAGTCATCCTAGAATCAAAGATAGACCATTCAAAGAGCTTTCCAATGGTTTTTGAATCTTGGAATTTGGAGAAGAAACGAGCAAGTTATTCAAGTTTTAATCTAGCTTATGTACATTTGTTTCTTTATGATGTCATACTTGTATTAGATGATGTAAGCTAGGAATCCCTTGTATTCTTGAAATAGGCACGCCTAGGGGGTCCTCTTCTACTATCAATAGACCCCTTGGGAGGCCCTTGTAATCATTCATTCAATATATGAAATACAAATCAAACACACATGGAGTTGTTTTCTCTCTAGCTTTTGTGCTAGTTTTCGCATAACTGATCGAGGGAGGCGAGAGATGCCTGATGATGATGTACGGAACCCCCAAAGCATTTTGGCAGTTCCTTACTACTAGGACTGATTATAACCCTCGCAAGTCTAAATGCACTGCCATCCGCAATCCGACTTTTCGGGTTGTTCAGCGGATTTTATCTTGTTGAATGTTTGGACGTGGTGATAGCATGAATGTTGCTTCTAAGGCTGAATTTTATGTGCTGTGGGGGATGTATTATGCCTAACCTGATGTTAACCCCGTTGCTCTTTTTGCTCTTCATTTAGAGAGACATGCTAGCCTGGGGAAGGGGGATATTGTTATGGGGGGTCTACTCACTGTATTAGCGAGACAGTTTGGTTGAGACCCTGTTCGCCATCAGCGAGATTTAGTTGGTGGACCTTTGCTTCTGGACGCTAAGACCTTTTGTTCTATGAAAATGTGTACATTGGACGAGGCTGCTGTTTTGTGGCGGTACCCTAACAATGAGAAGATGCGACTTCCCCATGATCATGTGTCCATCCAACATGTCCCTAACATCCTCTTTCTCCCTCCCATGGACCCAAACCAGCCCGATTTTGAGGCTCCACTAGCCATCCGAGAGGGTGGAGAGAGTGGTGACAGTAGCAGTGATGCGCAAAGTGATGAGGGTGATGGTGAGCCTACCCTTGAAGAGAAGCTTAACGACCTCCAAATTTATTGTGAGCTTGAGTTTCAAGCCCTTCGAGACTCCCAGGGTAGGATTGAGCGCAGTCAAGATGAGATGTTTTCCTTGATGCGATCCGTTCGTGATTGGCAGCTTAACCATACATGCAACCCACCCCCTCCTCCACCTCCATGATTACCTCTTTGTGACCTCTTTGTGTTTTCTTCCTTTGCTTCTCGGGTGATGTTTCGCATTGCGGACAATGCTTCGTTTAAGCATGGGGGGGATTTGTGTAACTTATTGTGGATATGTGTGTTTTGAGTCGTTTTTTTTTATTTATTTTTTAACTTGTTTTGAGTCTTTTTCTTTTGTTGTTTTGATTTTACTTTCTTTGTATTCTAGATTTTCTTATTTTCTTATTTTCATTTTGAGTCTTGTAAAAGGCTATTGAAAAAAAAAAGAAAAAAAATATTAGAAATTTTTAGAAATCTTTTTTTAAAAAAAAGACTGTTTGATATAGGATTTGGCGAGATAGTTTTCTTTTGACTTGATTTGATCTTGTATAGCCCGTTTGTGAAAGATTGTGAATTGACACGAGATGTGAAGCTAAATGTTGTGAGAATTGTGCTAGGATAGTGAGATCGATTACCTTTGTCACTATTTTTAAGAGTGAGTTGTGCATATGCTTATCTTTCAAACTGGGTAATGATTGTTGAGCGCTACCCGTAAGTCCACATAAGCCTTGAAGAAAAGACTAATCATTTTTATTAGTCTAATTTCCATGAGTGACTCACCATTGTGGCATCCTCCTTCATTTGCTTTGCATCTCCTTGAAATTACTATGCGTTGTACATTGACAAGATGATAGAGGCATTAGGAATTGAACCCGCAAGCCTTGACCACCCGTTTACATCAGAATATCCTTAGTTAGCCCTTTCTTGCCTTGACTTTTTCTTTTCTTGAACCCATATTATGAGCCTTGGCCGATTATATATTTCCTACCCTTAAGCCATTGCTTGAAATGTGTTGAGTATGAAGTTGGGTTGATTATGGTTACTTTGGTGGTTTGGTTTGTGATGGGGATTGGTTTGAGTTGTAAATATTGATTTGATTCCCCAAATTATGTACATTGAAGTTGTTGGGTAGAGTTGGAACTTGCCTAGTGAGTTGTATATAAGTGTGAGTTTGTTTGTTTGTGTGTGTGTTTTATTCAAAAAAAAAGAGAAAAAAAAAAGAAAAATATAAAAAAAGTGTGAAAAAAAAGAAAAGAATCGGAGAATTCCGGAAAAAAAAGAAAAAAAGAATAAAGTGTTTGACATTGTGTTTCTTTTGTTTTGAGGCAAGTTTCCAATTGTTTGTGGGGTTGAATTGGATTGATTTTAAGTGGTGAGAGTGTATGTATATTGAATTGGTGCGAAATAATTTCAAGCTTTGGCTTTTAGCTCCACAATTCCCAAATATTATCCACTCCTTACCCTTAACCCTAGCCCTGTTACAACCCTTGAAAGTCCTCTTGATTGTCATTGTTGCTTTGCAAATTGCGGTGGAGAGTTGAGATTCTTAGCAAATACGTGGTTGGTTGTGGCTTTGGTTTGAGTATTTGAGCGAACTTTCAATGATTTTTCATATTTAAACACATGAGAGGAGTGTTTCACATTCCCAGAAAGTGAGTTTGCTCTTCATTCTTACCTAGTTTCATGCTTAACATGTGCCTTCTTATCTCATTCGGTGATTAGGGGTGATTGGTTGAACTTGATGAGTACCATTCTTGAATAATTTGTCTTCATTTACTTGTGTAAATTGGCTTCTTTTTCACTCTCGGGCTGTACTTTAGATTAGATTGGGTTGATTGAATGTTCTATCATTGCCATCCTGCAGATTTGTAATTAAATAAAAATTTTCGCTTTTGTTAATTTTTACTTTTGAGTTTTCTTTTAATTTTTGCTTTGAGTTCTTTGAGTCTTTTTGTCCCGTTTTCTTTTATTTTCTTTCATTTTCTTTCTTTGCCTTTTTCTTTTGAGTTTGGACTTGCTTAGGGACAAGCAACGACTAAGCATGGGGGATTTTGATAAGTACTTCTTGTATATATGAGAACTTCGTTGTTTTGATGAGAATTTGGGGAATATTTGATTTGATTATGTTATTTTATACCCGAATTTCCCATATTACACTTGGTTTGGAGTTTGGTGAGTTTTGTAGGGAATTTGTGAAGAATCGATGTAAACCGAGCCCAAAAAGCAAGTGTAGATCCAAGTTATGAGCTTAAAAGACCAAGAAGTGAGATGTTGGATCGCCCAAGGCCCAAACAATGGCCCAAAGTACTCCTAGGCCCGAAAAGCGTGACACGGTGCCCTGTGAAGAGCACGGGTCGTGTCTATGGCCAGAGAGTGAGAAAATACAAGCAGTGAGCTGACACGGTCCGTGTCACAGGGAGCACGGTCCGTGTCACATGGGGCACGGTCCGTGCCTACCCTGGCACGGTCCGTGTCTCTCCTGTCTTTTCATTTTCGGCGGTTTTGAGTTGATATTTGCCTATATTATGCTAATTTTCGGCCGAGTAGAGAGGAATCATCATCCACCATCATCCATTTCATGCCCTAATCATATCATTCATCATCCATATTCCATTCCATCATTGAAGATTGAGAGAAGATTGAAGATCGAAGAGCAATTTGAACATACTTTGAAGTGGAGGAGCAAAAGTCCTCCATTGTTGATTCCTAGCAAGATTGTTCTTCACTTGGGTTTATTTCTCATTCTCTCATAGATTTTCATATGCTTTCTAGAATAGATTTCAATTGCTTTGTAGTTTCAAACATGAATAGTGAGTAGTTTTAGTTTAGGGGATGAACCTTTGAAGTTGCTTGATGAATTGAGTTTGTTGGATTGAATTATCATGAATTTATTTGTTTCAATCTATTTGGTCTTTGAATTGAATTGTTATTGCTTTTGCTTGATCACCAATTGCAAGTTAATAGGTTGTTGAATGAAGTACCGAAAGGAGAAGTTTGATTACCCGAAAACCTAGATTAAACTAGTTAAAATTATCTAGACATAGAAGTTTTAATTAGGGTTCTTGAGATAATTTGATCTTTAACCTTGACTAAATCGAAATAACCACGAAAGTAGGTGCTTGGTTAGTCTTGGCAATTCGCTCTAGTGACAAAATCTCATTGCGAAGTGTTCTATGCGATTATCGAACCTTGATTGTGCAAATTAATGAAATGAAAGTTCAATCCACATCGTTGATTCGTTAGTTGACTTAGGTTTCATCCCCTGAACACCTTTTTACCTTGATTAAATCAGAAAAGTTTGTGTGAATATTAGTTTGTTTAGTTCTTGATTGTGATTAGATTTAGAATTAGTTACTTCAAACCAAAAACGGATCGACTTAACGATCAACTAGGAGGCTAGTTCAGTGCGTTGAAAGGAAAAGTCCCTGTGGGAACAACCTTGCACTACAAAAAATCGTCACTTGTGCCACGAATTATGCCACGGGAAATCTCAAATCGTGGCAATTTCTTAGTTTGGCCACGGGAAAATTTTATGTGGAATTTGATGTGCAAAAATATGCCACGGACTACAACTCCCGTGGCAAAAAAATACTTATGCCACGGGAAAATGTTACCCGTGGCAAAAAAAATACTTATGCCACGGGAAAATGTCACCCGTGGCAATAACATGCCATGGACTAGAACTTCCGTGGCAAAAAAAATATTTATGCCACGGGAAAATGTTACCCGTGGCAAAAAAATACTTATGCCACGGGAAAATGTCACCCGTGGCAATAACATGTCACGGACTAGAACTTCCGTAGCAAAAAAATACTTATGTCACGGGAAAATATCACCCGTGGCAATCACATGCCATGGGAAAATATCACCTGTAGCAAAAAAAATACTTATGCGAATCCAAAAAATTAGGGATGGTAGTCAAATCCAACTTCGAAGCAAATACACTCTGATGCGAATAAGAAAAATCCAATCCAAATCAGATAAAATGAAATTTGTATTTGAATCCGATTAAATATGTCTGACTTCGATTATAAGTACTAGATTGAAGCGGTTATGAAGGTGATGGCCGCATGCAATGTGATTAAGTCCGATGAAGTATGATTACAATAATAAATATAAAAAAAATTGAAAAATCATAATATGACTAAATTCCATAATTGAATGGAGGATAAGAAGCTTTGTCGTTTTTCTTTAAATTTTTTAAGGAAAATGGAGCGCGTGTTGTCGATATTTTGGATAGTGAATATTCATCTGGGTTTATTGAGGTGGATTTCCTTGTGTTTGGTGCTATTATATATATATATATATATATATATATATATATATATATAAATAACATCAATTTTAGTACTATTTTAGATTTCATTTACTTTATTCTAATTTTTAGATTTTTTAGATGGTTGTGTCTTTCAATTACCTTATTCTAATTTTTTCAAGAAAAGTTTGTCCAATTCATTTTAGATTTCATTTGGATTTACATAGGATTCATTTGATTACGTCAAAAAAATTATTAATTAAAATTGAAAAAAATGATAGAATAATATGATAGAATACATAACAATATGAAATAATTTGTAGTCACACGTAAATATATATAAAGTTGGCTCAAATTTAATTATCATTTACATGAATTTATGCAAAGTTGGATTACGATGAGTATATGTTCTAATTTTAAGGGGAGAAATAATTAGATTAGGATAGAATATTTTTTTAGGTGATAAATTTTAATAATTCATTAATTTGTCAAATTTAAATTTTAATTAAAATAGATATTCATGATATTATGATAGAATCTCTAACAATATGACACAATTTGTAGTCACACCTAAACATATATAAAGTTGACTAATATTTAATTATCATTTATATGAATTTACATAAAGTTGGACAAGGATGAATATATGACAAAATGTTCATCTTTGTAATTTTAAGGGGACAAACCATTAGATTATGATATAATATTTTTCAGGTGATAATATTGTGATTGTCGCCTATAATATTGTGAATATCTTTTTACATTAAAATTTAAAATTTAAAATAATTGGTTTTCCGGTCCTAGTTCGGGTTTTCCAGGTTTAGACAAACCCGACCCGGGAACCAGAAAAGTAAAAACAATTGAACCGATGACTAGAACTATTACCATTTTGTCCGAGTTTTCGATGTAGTTTTTTTGGGTCAACCGGTCCAAACCAGAATAGTACATTTGTACCATAATAATAATAAAATAATTATTTAATTCCGAACCATGCCTTATCGAATACAATACGAACAAAATACTCAAAATTTTTCTATTTGATTTTTTACTAAACTTAATTGCATGTGTATTAATATTTTTTTAATTATTTTTACATCTTGCACTTTCAAATTTGTATATTTTTATTTGGATAATTTATTATCGTACCTTTTAATATGATAATATAATGTATATTAGGTATAATTTTTATATTTTTGCATCTTGCTCTTTCACATGATTGTTATCTCAATTTAATTGTTGGCCTTACATGTTTTTTTTTTAATTTTGTGTTTTTTTTATTTGAACAATTTTGTTATGTTATGTTTTCATTTGATAATACCATTAATATTTCGTTCTTTTTAATTTATATCCCCATTATATAGTTTAATTTCTTATTTTCTATCAAAATAATTATTTTATTATATACCGTGCATCGCATGGGTTTAAGACTAGTGTCAAATAATAATATTAACACAAAACTAGAATGAACATGACATAGTCAACGTGTTATATATATATATATATATATATATATATATATATATATATATATATATCTATATATATATATATATATGTATATACCATTAGGACAAATAAATATACTATCAAAGCAATATTTATAAAAACTAAAATTTACATAATATAATTAATATATATACTTACTAATACTAATACTATATATGAAAAATACAAGATCCTATTACAAAAATTAAATGGTCAATTGGTTAGAATATGGAAAACAATATTGTAAAAAGGAAATATGGTACGCAAGATTATGAAAAGGAAAAAGAGAAGAATAGAATTAGGGAATTAAAGTAAATGAAATATGGTAATATGGTAAAGTTTCATGTAGAATTAGGTAACTGCCTTTCATTCAATTCACTGAATTCACTGCCGCGACTCCATACCTCGTGTTCTCCCGCGCGCCATTGAATTTAGCAGGTAACCTCCTCCTCCTCCTCCTCCTTCTTCTTCTTCTTTGGCAATTGACATTCACATTGGTGTTGTTGTTATCATGTTTGGCCATCAATATTTTCTCTTCTAATTCAGACCTCCATCATCAGCCGAGACTTATCTTCGTCGTCCAATTCAGACCTCCATCATCGGAATTTTGCTTCTTGGTCGGCCAATTCAGCAGGTAACCCGTGTGTTCTTCTTCTAATTCTTCTTCTTCGGCCATTGAAATTATTGGATTACTTGGATTTATGTGTTCAATTTATTGTCTTCAATTGTGCTTTGCTGAATATGCAGACCCAGATTAATCTGTTTGAGTCCCTGGATTACTTGAAGTCCATATTGTCTGCAATTTCTTTGAAGTCCCTTGAGAGGAATAATTTGGGAGGGCAGATACAATGATGATAATAACTATATGATAAATAGTGATGCAATGTTTGGTGATATGGTAACATCTAGTCTAAGACAAACAATGTAATGCCCACGTATTCTGTCAATTACCTTTTCTTCATGGACATGGGAAGATAAAATCCATAATTTCAAGACAATCATGATGGCCATCACTCTTTTGATTACTAAATCAATCTAGTCCTCATTTCAAACAAAGTTTCTCATGCTTCATGTTTCATTTCAAACAAAGTTGGCTAGCTGATCAAATGCATCACTTTTGGGGTTTAGTGTATTTTAGTAGTTGTGTGTGTTTGGTTGGTGCTTTGAGGGGTAAGCAAAGGTGCATGGTGTGGTGGGCATTTGCTAGTCTTCGCCGACTTGCCGCCGCAGACTGCCGCATGCCGCATTCTGGGCCGCATTGTCGCCGCTGCATCGGGCGATTCTTGCCGCTACGCTAGTCATTCCGCGCTTGCCTTGGCGCTTCTTTGGCAGTGTTGTGGATGATAAAAGAAAAAGAAAAGAAAAGGGGGCAGTAGGTGTTGACTTATTGGACCAAATGCCCTTGATTGGTGCTCCACCATTCACTCCACCAATCAAGCATTTGATGAAGCTAGGCATCATGGTTGCTTATTTAAACTGATGGAATTCAATCAGTTTATATATATCTTCCTACATACATGAGACCACAAATTTACTTGAGGGAAAGCTTAGTAGGTGTGGGTGAGTGTAGGGGTTAACAACTGGTAATTAGTTGCTAGGAATTAAACACATCCGGGTTTGGGGTGTGGGAAGGGTCTGTTTACCAGTGTGGGTTACAATACTTGTAAATAGGGAGAGTTATTTGTATATTGTCCTGAAAGAGTGGAAATATAATTTTCTCTCAAACTCTTTTTGTATTGTGCTCTTGATTTTTTGTGTATTTGCTCTAAAATCCCAACGGCCGCTGGGCCGGCATTGCGGCCGTCTTGGCCGGGATGGCAATTTGCCGCAAGTCTTGGCGATTCTTTGCGTTTCTTCTTTGGCGATCTGCTGCTTCTTCTTGGCGATGGTTGCGGCCGCCGCGGCTTTGGGTCTTGCGATTACGCCTTCTTCTTCTGCAGCTTGTCGGCAATGCGGGCACTAAATTAGTTGAAAACCTTCGACACTAAATTAGCCGCCAAAAGAAAATGGAAATCAAATAACTTATGATGCAGCGTGCAACGGTGGCGGATAACTTTGGACTGGTTTTAATTAATTTAAGTTTAATGTATGTTTTTATCTCTTCACTATAGTAGGGGAGAAGTATTGTTTGGTTGCCTTGTAAGTGCATAGTCCTCATTTCCTTGTAACTAATTAAATTAACCTTCCTCGTTCATATTCAAAATGTAACCAAATTCTCCTTTTATGGTTGCAAAAAAGGGGAATATGAATATGGATGGTGAATTGATTGGTGGAAGAAAGTATTGAATATTGTTCTCAAAGTATTGAATGTGGATGGTGATCCTAATATACATATGACTGGTGGAACCAATTTGCAAAACATTCTTCTCAAAGTCCTACTTTTCATTACCAACTTTAGGAGTGTGGTGATTTTGGTTGGTGTGTCCACATTTTTGGGACACTAATTAAGGACTTGAGTAAATAACTTTAGCTTTTATAGTCAAGTTAATACACTTTGTATCCAGAAGAGAATAATGTTTAGGTTTTTTATTAGTTCCTACATTTACGGAAAATTATAGTACATAAGATTGGATTCTATGTACTTTCCCCTATGCATTCTATGTTGCCATGCTTCTTCTTCTTCTTCTTCTTCTTCTTCTTCTTCTTCTTCTTCTTCTTCTTCTTCTTCTTCTTCTTCTTCTTCTTCTTCTTCTTCTTCTTCCTGTTTTTGGGTTGTTCGAGTTCTCTTGCTGATGTTTAGTACTTCTTCTTCAACTTTGCCATGCTTCTTCTTGTTTTTGGTCCAAAAAGGTTTCCATGTTGCTCATCTCTTTGGTGTTTTGTAAATGTTGTTTTTTTAGTTAATTTTTATAATTATTTTTAATTAATTTGTTTAATTAGTTTGAAATCTAACGTTATAGATGTTTTCCTCAGAAATCTTATGGCTGATAATTCTGAACAAATCAAGAAGAGAGTGGAATGGATGACTTGTGCTAATAGACGAAGTGACATGTATGTTGATGGAGTGAGGGAGTTTCTCGATTTTGCATTCTCTAACATACCTACAAGCAGCGTAGCTGCAGGAGAGCGTACAGTCCCTTGTCCTTGTAAGAGGTGCAATAACAGTCGTCATAAGACAAGGGAAGAAATAAATGAAGACCTTATCATCAATGGTATAGTATGTGGGTATACTCGTTGGATTTATCATGGTGAATACAAACCTCCTTTAAAACGAGCGAGGAGTGATTCAGAGGGAGTTAATCGTGAAAGTTTGTTTGATATGATACATGAAACCTGTGGTCCATTAGTTGATGAGGACCTCCTGATGGATGAGGGAGACGAGAATCATGAACATCCGGATAACGGTAAAGAGACAGAGATTTATGAGAGATTAATGAAAGACGCTCAACAAATGTTATATCCTGGGTGCGATGAGTATTCAAAGTTATCATTTATTTTGAGGATGTTTCAAATTAAGTGCATGAGTGGGATGTCAAACAAATCTTTTACTGATTTGCTTCAATTGATTAAGAATGTATTGCCTAAAGGTGCAGACATGCCATCTTCATATTATGAAGCGCGGAAGATGATAATTGACTTAGGCTATGGGTATGAGAAAATAGAGGCATGTGTTAATGATTGTATGCTTTTCTGGAAGGAGAATTCTGACCTTGAAGAGTGCTTAGTATGTCATTGTAAACGCAGTGAAATTCCTCCAAAGGTCCTACGCTATTGTCCTATAACCCCAAGGTTGCAAAGGTTATATAGATCTTCAAAAACAGCTGAAGACATGAGATGGCATGCAGACAAACGAGTGGATGATGGTATTCTTAGGCATCCCGCTGATTCTAAGGCTTGG
Organism: Portulaca oleracea; assembly: GCA_029582165.1. Classification (NCBI taxonomy): domain Eukaryota; kingdom Viridiplantae; phylum Streptophyta; class Magnoliopsida; order Caryophyllales; family Portulacaceae; genus Portulaca; species Portulaca oleracea. The sequence continues at coordinate 17,396,487 of CM055886.1, read as the reverse complement.
AAGTCTCTTGATGAGAAATTCCAACATTTTGCTTCTGATCCTCGAAATGTGAGGTTAGGTTTAGCTACTGATGGTTTCAATCCTTTTGGCGGTCTCAGAAGTGAGTATAGTATATGGCCAGTAGTGCTTATTCCATATAACCTTCCACCTTGGTTGTGCATGAAACAACCTTATACCTTTTTATCTTTGTTGATTCCAGGAAAAAGTGCTCCTGGTAACAACATTGATGTATATTTGCAACCTTTAATTGAAGAATTAAAGTTGCTTTGGAATGTGGGGGTTCGAAGTTATGATGCTTCAAAAGAAGAGTATTTTCAGATGCATGCTGCAGTGCTTTGGACCATTAATGATTTTCCAGCATATGCTAACCTATCGGGGTGGTCTACCAAGGGATACAAAGCATGCCCTTGTTGTGGTGAGGAAACTAGTTCAATGCGATTACCCAATTCACGAAAATGTTGCTATATGGACCATCGTCGTTTCTTACCACTTGACCACAAATTTCGAGATAGTAAGTCATTCAATGGAAAAGTTGAGAGGAGAGTGGCTCCTCGGATACTATCTGGTGTTGAAATTCTAGACAAAGTAACGGATCTTGAAGGCATGAAATTTGGAAAAACAATACCGATACCCAAAAGAGGGGATAATTGGAAGAAGAAAAGCATCTTTTTCGAACTTCCGTACTGGAGTAGTCTCTTACTTCGCCATAATCTTGATGTTATGCATATTGAAAAAAATGTGTGCGAAAGTGTTCTTGCATCTTTGGATATCCAGGAAAATCAAAAGATAACATCTTGTGCAAGACATGACTTGGCTGGCCAACATCATGAAGCATCTTTTCCGGTGATTGATGGAGAATGGCACGTTCCACCGCATTGTACATCGGGCGAAGGAGAAAAAGAAAAGGTGTATAAGTTTTTGGAAGAGTTGAGAGTTCCAGATGGATATTCATCCAACTTCTCAAAGTGTGCAAACTCCGAGAAACGTAAGATATGGGGACTTAAAAGCCATGATTGTCATGTGCTTTTAGAGCAATTGCTGCCTCTTGCAATTCGTGGAGTGTCTCATACTAAAGTTTACGATGTGGTGGTGAAATTGAGTTTGTTTTTTAAGAATTTGTGTTCTAAGTCATTGAAACTAGAAGACTTAGATCGCCTTGAGACTCATATCACTCTCACTTTGTGTGAAATGGAGAAAGTATTCCTTCCATCATTTTTTGACATCATGGTGCACTTATGTATTCATCTCGTGAGAGAGGCAAAATTATGTGGTCCGGTTCACTACAGATGGATGTATCCAATTGAAAGGTACTTAATTTTATTTTATTTTTATAAGAAAGGTACTTAATTTAGGTGATCTAATATACATATAATTTATCAAAATAAATTTATTCCATAATAATAGTTTCATTGTAATATTGTAGGTATTTACGTAAGCTTAAGTGTTATGTGCGTAACAAAAGCAAACCGGAGGGGTCTATTGCGGAAGGATACATTGTTGAGGAATGTATGTATTTTTGCTCAAAATATATGGATGACATTGAGACCAAGTTCACACAACTTGAGCGAAATGCAGATGGGGTACATCAAAACTATGAAGGTTTATCAATATTTGCACCTTCGGGCATTCATATAGGAAGGGGAAGATCACGTAAGCTTTCGAGTAAAGAATTTAGTGAAGCACGAGATTATGTATTGAAAATTTGTGATGAAGTTCAACCATACTTACAGTAAGGATCTTTTCATCCTATAATTTTAAGATTGCCAATATTTTTAATACAATCTTTTCTAAACAAATTTACTAAATTAAATTTTGTTAATAGTGAATATCAACAAGGTCAATTCACTGAAGATTTCTCAGAATGGTTCCGTGATCGAGTATGTTATCGCATTATTATTATTATTATTATTATTATTATTATTTTTACTATATTGTACCTAATTATACACTTAATCATTTATAGAAGTCTAATTATTCTCCCTTTTAACTTTTTTCTAATTAGATGATAAACTCATGTGATAAAGACAGCGACCAAGAAGCGAAAGATTTAAGGGCATTAGCATTAGGCCCTTCAGATTATGTTCAATGCTTCCAAGGATATATAGCAAATGGGTTTAGATTTCATACAAAATCTGTTCAGAGGAAGCATCAAAATTACGGTGTAATGGTACAAGGGGTAGGAGACTCTGGAGAGATTGACTACTATGGAGTACTTACTGATGTAATATCATTAAGATATCTGGAAGGCAAGCGTGTCATCTTGTTTCGTTGTGATTGGTGGGATGTCCATAAAAATGACAGAGGAGTAAAAGTTGATAAGTACGGATTTGTTAGTGTTAACACTAGATGTCACCTCAAAACACATGAGCCATATGTTTTAATGTCTCAAGCGTCTCAAGTTTTCTATGTTAGAGATGGATATGATCCAAATTGGCTTGTTGTTGTGAAAACACAAGCACGACACCACTATGATGTCCCAGAAAAGGAACCTTTAGAGGAAGATGCATGTCAACAAAGCAATTCATCACCTTTATGCAATGAGCCCTTGTTTGAAGGTGGTGGAGAAGAGATTCATGCTCAGAGAAGGGACGATATAAATGAGCTCATCATAAAAGCAAATAATCAGAATATGCCTAGAGATTTCCAGGGGTATGAAAGTGAAGAAAGTGACACTGATGGTGATGATGGCTATGAGAGTGACGCTGATGTTGACAATAATAATGTCAACTACATTGATGAAGAAGATTTGGCTTAGTAAAAGAATAAGATGTTATCACATCGTGTCTTTGAAGATACATAGTAGTAGTTATATACTCTTATCTTCATTTCCTTTTTTCCTATTTTTACTAGTATGCAACAATACATGGTTACTTTGATACTTTGTGGTGAAGATTTCCTTCTTTTTTTTTATTGTTACTAGTATGCAACAATACATGATAGTTTGATACTAGTATGCAATAATACATGGTTACTTTGATACATGGTGATGATTGCTCTATGTGTGCTGACGATTTAAGAGGTGTTCTTGTGCTTGCTCTTTTGTGCTGTTCATGGTATGCTTTTAAATTGTGAGAAAAGATTATTAAGTTGGAGGTAATCTTTTATATATATTAATAGATAGGATGTGGTTTACTTTGCTTATTTTTGTATTGTGAATGCTAAGATTTAATGACTAACATTCACTATTACTTATTCTACTCATATAGAATGCATATGTTTCTTTGTGATTTATATATGTATTACCATGCGTGTTTAAATCTTGTAGTGATTTTAGCAGTGAAGAATGTCAAAGGTTGCAAGTAAGTTGGATTTAAACAAGCAAACAACTAATGGAAAAGAGTACGAGAAGCTGAGGATGGAAAGGATTAGGGAGAACAAGTTAAGACTTGAGGCTTTGGGGGTTAAGGGCATTGCCAATTCATTTACAAGTTTAGTAGAGAGTACTAATATGAAGCATGGAAAAGGGAAGCGAAAAGCACCAATGGATGTAGATTCTGAATATGTTCCAGAATATGATGATGCTCATGAAGAATTTAGTTCATCAAGTGATGAATCTCATAAAGCACAACAAGAGCATACAAGTCCACTTCTAAAAAAGGTAAATACACGTTAACAAATACATTTTTCATATGTTTGTGGGGTAAAGTGATTCTAATAAGATGCTCACATTATAGACTAGGTCTTCAAAATTAGTTGCTGACCCCAAAAAGAAGCAAACGATTGCACCTATGTCCATGGCCAACTTCCTAGTTATGAGTAGGAAACAATAGAAAGCAGTGGTAGGTGATGAAGCATTGAAAAAGGTTGCCGCAGCCTTGAAAGTTGTGGAGCAAGGTATAAATATGCAAATCTTTTATATTTATTATTTATTTTCTTTCATATTTAATCATTTTATCACTAACGACCTTGGTTACCGTGTATCTTGTCTATTTGTAGCATTAAGTAGTCAACAACTATCACATGGCAACAGTGTCTCTAATGATGAAGGTGATTGTTTTTAAATGTAAAATTAATATGCTTCTTACTTATTATACTCAAGCAATGTTTATTTTTAATATTTTTAATTAATATCATTAATAGAAAGATCAGAGGAATCACAAGGTTTTGACAATCATGGTGGTGATCATCAGCTTCTTGATAATGGTGGAGCAGACCAAGGTACAATCTCGATAATAGTTAATGTTGTATCATACTTAGTTACAATTTAATTGTGCTACATGTCACTAGTCATGAAATGAGAACTAGGTTTTAGATTGCTTTTCTTAGAGGAAAAACGTAATCTTGATGTGACAAATTTAAATAGGGAGTGCAACAAGACCTATAAATGAAGATCAGACGTTGTCTTCTGGAAATGAAGGATCACCTATCAGTCTTGGTATTTCTTTATTGCTAGAATTTGTTTTATAAAATATTGTTTTTTCAATTAAAAGCACAACTAATAGTGAGTAGGAAATTCACTATAGGAAATGAAAATAGACAAATTGTGGGGATGTGTACTGATGAGCATCCAGTGGAAGATCAAATTTTATCACCTACAAATGAGGAAGTTGATGATGAAGGAACACAACCTAACATTCCTGGTACTTACTTTTTCTTGGTGGTAATAAAAGAATCAAATATGTCATTGATGATCTCAAACTGATTTAACCTAATTTGTGGAGATTTTGTATTTTCTTTTCTTTAGGAACAGTGAAGAAAACAAGAGGGGTTGTGTATTGTAGAAAGCTAACTGGGTTGCCTTCTGGTCAAAAGCTAACATTGGAGTTTAATGATGATGGTAATCCTGTCGGTGAGAATGCATCAATTTTTTCTCATTTTTGGGCAACCAAGTTAGAAATCGAACTGTTATTCCTGTTCAAGTAAGTTGTTGGGATAAAATCAAGCCCGAGGGTTTGGAGCATTTGTGGACTTGTGTACAGGTAGCTAATGAGCATTCTTGGTTTATAAAGTGAAAAATATTTTAGTACTTTGCTCATTAGTAACGTTAATACAATTTTTCAGGAGGTATTTACCTTTGATAGCCCGGAGCTAAAGAGAGTTGTTGTCCTTAAACATGCAAGAAGTATATTTAGGGATAGTAGGCATAAGTTGAAGCGTAAGTATTTTGATGATGCAAAGCTCACAACAAAAGCACAGCGCAAGAGAAACAGACCTCAGCATATGACAAAAGGAGATTGGGAGTACTTAGTTGATTTATGGAGCTCTAACGAATTTCAGGTAATATATACTTATAATATACGTTACGAATTGGAGTTACCATTGCTTATATACGTTAAAAATTTCGTAGGAGAAAAGTGGTAAAGCTCGGGAAAGTAGAGCATTGCAACGGATGCCTCACTATAATGGCACTCAGAGCTATGCTCGTTTGAGACATGAATTTGTAAGTATTAATTTAAGTTTAAGCTTGTCCGAACTTATTACAAGACTAATAATTTTGAGAAATGATTGAAATTTGACTAACAGTTTGTCGTTGTTGTCAATCTTTTTCAAAAATGTTATAGAAGCAGAAATACCACAAAGATTGTTCTAGGCTTGATTTGATTCTTAAATCTCGTACAAGGAAATCTGATAAAGAAGTAAATGCTGGCAAACAGCATGAAAGCAAAGGTGAGTATTAATTATTGATTTCTTATTCTTCATGATTGTTGCTAATAAAAAAAAAAGCTTCATGATTGTTTTCAAAGCATAAGTATTATATGTATTTAACAAATTGATATCCAATGTAGGTGGAAATTGAGAAATTGATAGATGAAAGAGAAAAAGGCCTTAATGACAAGACAGATGAACAAATTTTCCAAGAGGTACTCGGTAAAGATACTCATGGATATTTGCGCGCATATGGACCGGGCAAGAGCATAACCAACTATTTTGGAGTAAAGCCTTCTCGCTTGGACCTTGCTCAAGATATTATTGAATACAAGAAGAGAGCTGATGAAAGTCTTGAAAAGGCCAAGAAAGATGTTGAAGATGCTCGAAAAGAAGCTGAAGAAGCTAGAATAGAAGCGGAGCAAGCTAGAAAAGAAGCTGAAGAAGCTAAGCAAGAAGCTAAGATGATTAGAGAAGAAATGGATGCCAAGATTGAAGCTAACAATCAGTTGTGGGAAAAAAAGATGATGAACATGATGAATCAATTCTTCACATCTTCTGCTAGTGGTGACATGGGAAGAAATTGTTGATATTTGTTGGTAAGTTTTTTAAATGTGTGCTTATTTCTATCCTTCTCTGCTTTTGGGTTATGTTTACACTTTGCATGTTGTCATTTGAAAGAATGACACTTTGGCTTATTTCCCACAAGGACTACGGTTTGAAAGACAATCAATACTGTGAATTGGTTTTGGGTTTAGTTATTGATCAAAATAGAAGTTCAATAAATGTGTTTATTGGTGATTGTAATATATGGGTGTGTGACCCATTTTAATAGCTATAATGTTCTTTGATTTGCAGGTGTTTTGCAGTTAGTGTTAGCCAGTGGGTAGCTCATTTCACAAGGGAGGTACTATCAAAAAATTTTCAATATTTCCATATGGGTGTGACCCGTTTTAATATACCTATCAACGCACTTTAACTTGCACGTGATTTATGGACAGTGTTAACCATTGGGTTGCTCAATTTATAGGGTTGTGTGACCCATTTTAATATAGCTATGAACATTTTTTAACTTGTAGGTGTTTTGATGATTAGTGTTAACTATTGTATAGCTAAGTTAATATAGGAGGTTTTGCTGAAATTTGTGCTATATTTTCTATATGGATAAGTATTCTTAAACAAGTGTTAGGATTCTTAACTAGAACTCTTGTGATTTATTATTTGTGTTTTACAAATTTTTGAATAATGCTAATGTTGTTATTTTTCCTATCATGTTCTCTTTTTTCCAGGAAAACAATTCGTCATCTTGTAGACCATGCAAAAATTGAAGTTAAGTTTGTTTTTAAAGATAGTTCAACTCAAGGATGACTTATAGTTATTGGATTGCTAGTTGTGCAGATTTATTTTATGAACTTTGCTTAGCTAGTTGAATTTTGTGTTAGGTATTAGTGTGACTTTCCTTTTTTTTAAAAAAAAAACTATTCAGGTATATTGTGGAATATCTTTTGGAATATCTATTGATTACTACATACATACATATATATAATTTCTTCTTTTTATATTATGAGACAATTATTACATTTCTTAGTTATATTATATATGTTATATCAATTAATATCAATATTAATTATTCTAGTTTAAGGTACAATGTATGCTAATTGTAACATGGCCCAAAAAGTTATTGCCACAGGAATTTATGTGGCAAGAAAAGTGATTGCCACGGGCCTTCATGTGGCGAGAAAAGTGATTGCCACGGGACTTCATGTGGCAAGAAAATTGGTTGCCACGGGACTTCACGTGGCAAGAAAAGTGATTGCCAAAGGACTACACGTGGCAAGAAAATTGGCTGCCACGGGACTTCACGTGGCAAGAAAAGTGATTGCCACGGGACTACACGTGGCAAGAAAAGTGATTGCCACGGGTCTTCCCGTGGCAAAGGACAGTGCTTGCCACAGGAGCTCCCGTGGCTACGATTTTTCATTTAGCCACGGTAGTAAATTTCTCATGGCTAGACCCTTGCCACGGCCACTTGTGCCACGGGGCTAATTTGAAGAAAACCCGTGGCAAGACGGTTTTGCCACGGGAATTTCGAACTTGTGCCACGAATTTTACCGTGGCACAAGTGATGCTTTTTTGTAGTGTTGATTTATGCTACAATTTCACCCGTGCACTTGCGGCCTATCAAGTTTTTGGCGCCGTTGCCGGGGACTTTGTCCCTAGCCAGCCACTGAACGAATACCCTAAGGTCGCCTAAGTCATTTATTTTCTGTTTTGATTTTCCTTGGTGTTTTGGTTTTTGTCTTGCCAGGTTTACTCTACGTGCATGCAAAAGGCTCCACTCTTTGGCACCCACTTGGTTTTGGTTTTTGGTTTAAGTGTACTGGTGGGTTTATGAGAGGACAAAGATTTTGGCTTGTCTTTTGGTAAACCAGGTTTGGCTGTAAAGGTCTTCCCTTTCAGAATGAGGGGTGGGGTGAACCTGGTTTATTTCTTGATTGAGAATGGAATTCAGCTCTTCTCGGTTTTGAATCATTTCATCTCTCATACTGATGTTATCAGTGGTGAGATTTTTGATTATCTCATATTGAGTAGTTATGGTTCTGGAATTTGTTTCCGCAATTCTAGTGAGGTAGTGAATTTTGTCATGAGGGTTGCAATGTAATCAAGCAAATTAAGCAATCTCGGTTTTAAGTTATGTTCAGGACATTTAAGAAAGAGGTTAGTGAATACCTCTTCATCATCATCTGCTTCTGCTTTTGTAAGGTCCTTTGCCATGAGACAAAGATTGGCAATTTCCTCAGACTCACTTTCACTTTCACTGCCATCACTATCACTCCACGTAGCGACCATAACTTTACTGTTGAATCTCTTTCCTCTAGAGTCACTTTGTTCTTTGACTTTCCTCATATGAGGACATTCTCTTTCCAAATGATCTGTTGCACCACAAGCAAAACATCTATTTTCATTTTCATCTTTAGTTTGAGTTTTTCCTTTGGGTGAAGATCTTTTGGAGGATGATTCTCTTAGGTAGCCACGGAATCTAGGATTCCTTCTGTATAAGTGTTTGAAACCTTTGGCCAGCATAGCTATGGTTTCTTCATCATCATCCTCTGATTCTTCTTCTGGTTCCTTGGTGCTTTTGAGGGCAATGTCCTTCGTTTGGCTGCCTTCAGACAGTCGTATCTCGTGTGAAAGGAGCTTGCCTATCAATTCTTCAAGTTTCAAAGTCTCTAGATTTTGGGCTTCTTCAATAGTGGTTACTTTTGGTCCCCATTTGTGTCTGGGCAGACACTGAAGGACCTTGTTTACTTATTCTTCATTTGTGTAAGTTTTCCAAAGAGACTTGAGGTGGTTGATTATTCAACTGAATCTTTTGAACATTGACTCAATGGATTCACTTTCTTCCATCTTGAAGCCTTCATACTTTTGAACCAGTATATTGATCTTGGTCTTTTTCACTTGATTCGTTCCTTCATATGTTGTGACCAAGTAATCCCATATCTGTTTAGCTGTATCAAGATTAGACAGTCTTTCAAATTCGTTAGAGTTAAGACTGCATATTAAAAGATAATGTGCATGAGTATTTTTCTTCGCTTTCTCCTTTTCTTCAGGTGTATACTCAGATCTTGGTTTGTCGCTTTTCGTTCCATCCTCGGCAATCTTTTGAGGGGTAGGATAGTTTCCTTCGTTGGCAATGTCCCAAATGTCCTCATCTTGATTTCTCAAGAACATCTCCATTTGGCGTTTCCAAACTATGTAGTTGTCACCTGTCAAAAAGGTGATCTGTTCCATGAACGTCCTTGACTTAGATCTCCCACGTTGTGATCTCCCATGATCTTTGCCACAGAGCGGTTAGTCTCTGAATTTTCAGTGGACCAAGCTCTGATACCAATTGAAAGAACCCTAGAGGGGAGTGAATAGGGTTATGGAATTTTTCTTCAAATAGATTCATTAGTAAAGGATGTTAGTCTCTTAATCTGTTTAGATTAAGATCCAAAAACAGTTTAATAAGAAATTTCACAATAAAGGACAATGAATAGAAACTGAATTAACCTCCTTTATTTCAGTATAATGCAATATGATTGAAACAACCTTAGGTAAACGTCCTTAGGTTTACAAAGAGCCAAGCGCCTTTCAATGGACGCTTCTAAGTTTTCCGAAAAACACCCACCAATCTCAATATTGGTGTAAACACAGGCTGATTCCAAGTCCGTCCGGAAATCAACTTCATCAGTATGAATCAAAACCTAATTCCGTTAAGGAATCGATTACACTCAAAACACTCAAACTCAGTTTTCTCACTCGATGGAAAACTTAATCAAAACATAGATCACTCTTCTTTGTTTTGAACACCCGATTTATTCCTTGGAATCGTTGATCTTCTTCATCCTTGAAGTCTTCTATTTATGTTGCTCTCAGTCATATAGAGCCATTTGAAGGCTGGCTTCATTCGGATGCTTTCCTTCCTTGAAGTTTGATAACTTCCTTAATCGGCAGCTTCCTTCTTTGCCTTGATTCTAGAAATCTTCAATCAGATCTTTCTTCCAAGTTCTTGGTCAATTGTTTCCTGAAATAAAGAGGATGCAATTAATTAATCTGGTTAGAAAAAGGATAGAAAAAGATGTAAATCTTTCTATAATATACTCTTCAAACTTCCCTGTTTGTTTTTACTCTTTTTGGTCTTTCACGTCAAAACGTATCTCTTCTTGAAGATCCTTGCTGTTGATGGCATTCGTGTTCTTCCTTGTGGATCCTTGCTGTTGGTGAAGCAAATGTCCTTGGTCCTGCATAGGCCAATGTCCTTTGCACAGAGGAGGATTCTACAGAATGTAAGTAGAATTCTATTTATGTCTAATCCGCTATTGATAGGTTGGAGAGAGAATTTTCTCTCTATGCCCCCCTCTTTTCTCTTTGGTCTTCCTAATCTTCTCATGTGGATGTTTTAGGTTTTTATGGTTCTTCCCTCCTTCCCATGATGTTTCATCTAGTTTCCTTGGTCTTCTGCATCTTGGCTTCGTGGTTTTGGTCGATGCCTAGATGCTTCCATGGTTCTTCCCTCCTTCACATGATGTTTTATCTAGTTTCCTTGGTCTTCTGCATCTAGGCTCCGTGGTTTTGGCGGGTGCCTAGATGCTCCCCCCTCCCCCCTCCCGCCGCCACCGCCGTCATGTGATGCTTTGGAATCATGTGAATTCTTACCACATCATTCAGCCCTTCACATCGCATGTACACGTATCTCGAGGTGGGCGGATAGGATGTGAAGTAGACCGTCCTTTATCCTCTTTATATATAGTAGTGTGATGGAGCTGTTCCTTCACATTTTCCCTTGGATTGTTTGAGTAGAGAGTTTACACCTTCAATCTCCTTCACCATGGACAATAGAATTCCTCACCCTTCGCTCAATTGTCCTCTTCTACTACCGACAAATTATCAAAGCTTGTGCCCTGGGTTTGACAAGGAGGCGATTGATCGTGCAACCGCTGAAGTAAATCGCCCGTTTCTCTTTCAGGAACACTTCTACCTGGAGGTCATTGATGAGGCGTGTCGTCTTCAGTTGATTGCCCACCCACCCTTCCCCCTCCCCCCCCCCGGTACGGATTTAGGCTATCTCGTGAAGTGTTAGTGGGACATTGGTCTCGCTTTGAGGTATGGCTGGATGATAACTGGAGGCAACTTGAGAAAATACATGAGGGAGAGAGGCGGAGCCCTCTTTCCTTCGAGGCCGAATTTCTACCCGCCTATTCTCCGACTCTCGAGTTAATCTATGCGCCATATCCTTACCGGCTTAAGCCCCTTCCCCCAGACTATGATAAGTTGTGTCCTCACTTTGTCTTGAGTGGCACCACTGCTTTTACTTGTGGGACGAGTGACGATGATATGGTTCAAGCTCTCTTCTACTGGTCAGTGGTCATTGACATGATCGTGTTGGGCTCCGTGGAGCCGGATGCTGCCGAGGCTCTTATGGACTACCTCGATCAAGTTACGTGTGAGATGGTCGGGGAGTGGGTTGAAGCCAACCGTGATGCCATCATTCGATAGCAGCAAGAGAAGTTTGCGCAATCATCCTCGAGGCCCCCTTATTTCAAGGGCCATTCATTAGGCGCCATGGAGGAAGTATGTGGGGTTCCACCGACTACTCGCTCGATGGGCACCTGCGGGGGCCCGGGGGGCTTAGGGCCTTCCTAGAATATCGTTGCTCAAGCCCCTCGTCGCAGGGGGCGTTCATCCGCAATTAAGGGATCCTTCAAAGTGGACCATAAGTCCAACGCTTAGGAGGGATATTGCTTGACTTTGTTCTAGCTTTCGAGTGTCTTAGTCTTTGATAGTTGTAACCTTGTTGTTGTAGTCGTTCTGTTGTGTAGCAATGTTTGGGCCTCGATAATATTTCTGAGCTTGTAGTCATCCCCTCCTTTATGAGTAAAGTAGGATGTTATTGTTTGTACTTCACGTTGCTTTATCCTTCCCTTTTCAAGTTTTAAAATATGAAATTTGAATTTTCCTCTAGTAGAGTGCTAGGCGGGACCTCTTGATTTGATTCCTACCAAATATGAAATTTGAATTTTCCTCTGATAAGTGTTAGGTGGGGCCTCACGATCTAATTCTTGCTACGCCATTCTTTAGCCTCTCACATTTCATCGGTAAGCTTCTCGAGGGGAACTGATGGAATGTGGATCATGGGTCTATAAATAGGGGAAGGATTCATAGGAGAGATAACCCATCACCATTCTATTTTTCTGAGTGTAGACTCTCCAATCCACCACTTGAGTAGTTATGAATCATTGTGGTTCTCCTTGGCCCATTTCTTTCGATTATTGGAAGGTTTGCCCTTGTTTTGATCATCTTGCGGTCGAAGCGATAGGTGAAAACTTGAGCTATCCTGAGATGGCTCAAGAGGTGTATTATTCCAAGGTTCTCGAGGATGCATTGGGATTTGGGTTTATCCATAAGGAAGTAGCTAATACTCTAACTCTGGACGTTGAAAACGGGATTTGGCATAGAGTCGAGCGTTGGTTGGACAACTATATTGATGTTTTAATACATCTCCAAGTCAACAATGTGATTGGAGGACCAGGAGTCTTTGTCGAGACTTCAAGGTTATCCTCCGTGAGTTCTCAAAATCTACTTCCTTTCGACTTCTAAAGGTTGTGCCCCCGCTTTAACAAATCTACTTCCGTGAGATGGCTCAAGAGGTATATTATTCCAAGGTTCTCGAGGATGCATTGGGATTTGGGTTTATCCATAAGGAAGTAGCTAATACTCTGACTCTGGAGGTTGAAAACGGGATTTGGCATAGAGTCGAGCGTTGGTTGGACAACTATATTAATGTTCTAATACATCTCCAAGTCAACAATGTGATTGGAGGACCAGGAGTCTTTGTCGAGACTTCAAGGTTATCCTCCGTGACTTCTCAAAATCTACTTCCTTTCGACTTCTAAAGGTTGTGCCCCCGCTTTAACAAATCGGGCATGGAGGCATACACTTGGGCTACCGAGGATAGTGAGCTGGTGCTAGACTCCTTCTATCACATGGTGGTTCTAGATGCCATCAATTATGACATAGTAGGGCAATTGGAGTCGAGGAATCTACTAACGGTGATTGGGGACCGCCTGTGGGCGTTTCTGGAGGAGTGGTTGAGCGTGACCCGTGATTTGATCGTTTGCTGTAATGATAGTCCGTCCTTGAGGGCTCCGGCTATAGCTGCCGGACCATCCCGCGCCAGGGGTTATTCTCCAAAAGGGAAAAGGTTTGATTGAAGACGGGTCGTTGGAAGTTGTTCCCCTTTCTTTCGAAGTAACTTTCGTTTTAATGTCGTAGACATATGGGGGAGCAACACCACTCCTTCTGCGCGTAGTTTTTATTTCGTCGTTTGTATAAGGCTAGTTGTGGGAGTAAGGACCTTGTAATGATGGGTTTGGCAATGTTTAATGAAATGAATCTTTACTAACGCTTCGTCTCTTATTGTCATCTCTTTCGCACGAGCTCTTCTATACTAGCTAAGTGCCTTGGTTTTTGTTTATAATTATTACTTTCCCTTCACTCTTGAATGTTAGGATGAGCGCCAAGTGGACCCTCATAATTCCTCCATATTATGGCCTCGAGATTCGGTGAGGAACTCAACTTATATAAGATGATCCTCCCTTTGCTTTCTTGGTACTCTTTACACGCCACTTTCTTCAATACTTTTGCAATATATTGCCATTGGTTTGCCCCATGAACCTACCCTTTGATTGGCACCTCTTGTGCCTCAGATTTGACCGTATCATTTTTGAAGGGTGGGCTTTAAGTACGAGTGATTCCTTTCTCGTGCTCAGGTAGTTTTACCTACATCTAATTCGTGAGGCGCTTAGCCTAGGAGTCGTTGATAGTTACTCATTTCGGAAGGCTCTGTTGGGTATTAGGAGTGGGCGTTGCCCATTCCTTCAAGGTTAGCTTGTCGGAGTCCGGACCCTTCTAATCATCAAACGGTTAGAAGAGCCTCCGACTTTTGTAGCCTCCTCTCCTCGAAGTGTCCCCGAAGACTGCTATCGACTTTGTCCTTCATATAGAAAGTATGTTTTTGATGAGATGACATTGAAGTATGGGGACCCTTCCATCGTTTCCTTTATATTCTATGTGGGGGTGGTTGGAGATATGCTAAGTTTCAGCTTTCTCACCCTAGAATGTCGAATACCTCACTTCTTCACTTGCTCAACATTCTTGGGTTCCTATGGAGAGATGGATAAACACCAATCGAGGAATCATCTTCTCTCTTCAACGCTGCTGGAATGTTTGCTCCATAGCCACTATTCGTTGAGTTCGGTGTACATGATCTCGAATAAGGTGGACTCAGGTCATTTTATTATTTTTATCTTTACTTTTAAGTGTAGGTGTGTATGAATTCCTACATAACTATGTTGTTTGACCCCCTATAATTTAGTTGTGCGCTTTACGAGGTGAATAGATGAAATATGGAGTGTCCCTCTCCTTTATAAATAGTCTTGAAAGGTGTGGTCTTCTTCTCATTCCTTCCTTTAACTTTCTTGTAAGTTTTCCTTTGAGGTTTCTCCTCTCTAAAAGGAAAGAATGGAGCCAACCCAGCGACAGGGTGAGGGTGTGTTAGTGAATTCACCTTATGTTCATGATAGTACTCACATCGAATCGACTGGCGCTTCAAGTGAGCCTCGTAAGTCAAATGCCCGCAGACTACATGCAGCTTTGCCCCCATTTTCGTAAGTTGGGGGTGGAAGCCTGTGCCCGAGAGATGGATGAGCTGGAGCAATTGTAGCTACTATTATATCGGGCCATTGTTACTGATGCTCTTGGATTTGGGATGTTGGATTCACCCGCGGCTTATGCCGTCCTTTTTACTCTAGCCAACAGCCACTACGACATTTTTGAGGAGTGGCTTAAAGATAATTGCAAGGAGCTCATTCTTCACCAAGATCAGAAGCTTAGGATGATGGTTGAGGCTTACGTCGGCTACGTCCCAGGTTCAAGGGTTGGCGCTCCTTAGGGAATCCAGCGGCGCTCGTGATTGTAAGGGGGTATTGAACGGTTTATCTTCAAGTACGTGTACACATAGTAGCTTTGATATTTTTCCGTAATAGCGCCTCATGGCCCCTTAGGTAATGTGTTTAGGTTTGTAACCGTTATTCATAGTAATGATATGATTTTCCTTGTCATATTTCTTTTGTTTTTACATTCCTTGCTTTGATTTTCCCCCGTTTGGTAAGGTGTAACCCTCGACCTTCGTTGAAGCTAAAGTAGCCTTGAGGGTGAGTGAACACGACCCACAACCCTTGGTGTTATGGTGTCTAAATTTACAACCTACCTACTCCCTTTCGAGGGCATTGATATTGGGTAAATGTGGCTGGCGACTCCCGATATCGATGGTGAGTCACGAAGCACGACCTATAGCCCTTGGTGCTATAGTGTAATGGAGCACGACTTACTTGGTCTTTGAGACAAAGTAATGTGTAGGGGCACAACCCATGTAGCCCCTTGGAGGGGGGAGACTCCATGGTGTGTAGAAGCATGACTTACCTAAGACGGGATTGGGTAGTGCATAGATATAGCCGCTAAGTCTTTGGTATCTGTGGGGAATTGTAAGCGCGACCCATTATTTCGAAGATCATGGTGCGAGATTATGACAAGGACTGAAGGAAAGACCCCATCTTACCGCTAGGGGGCCTCAAGCATGACCTACGGCCGCAAGGGCCACATAGTGCGCAAATTGGCCAATGGTGGCTGAGTCTCGCCTGACAAAATTGCATGAGTGAACTATAAATGTTTGTGGAGGCAACCTTCGATCAACAAGGTAGCCTAATTCTTTCTAAGACATGGTCATGCTAGAAAAAATTATGAACGGTTTCATTATGGCTCAATTAATTTTCCGAAGTAGGCTAGTCATCCAAAGAGAATATTTAGCATTTAATTTTAATTAATTGAAACTCATTAGTTAGTCAGGAAGTCTAACTAGTTACACGGTTTAACTAACTAAAGTTAACAACCCACTAATTCATCTAATTAATTAGAATTGACGGTTGAACATTTTTATTGGTTATGCCATTCTTTTTTTTTTCCGAGGCCAAGAAGAGGAGGCAGGAGAAGTGGTTAGTGAGAGATTAAGGTTAGGGTTTACAAAGAATAACTAGCATTGTATATCCCGTGCGATGTATGGAAAATTTTTCAATATATATATACGTAATTATTTTTGGAGGAATTTTACAACAATTATCAATTAAAATAATAATTAGAAATTAATAAAAACAATTATACAACAATCGTACTATCATTATTTTTGTATTTGTTTCATACAAATTGTCTTCAAAATTAATTTACATAATATAGTAGTAAAAGATACTAAAATCTATATTTATTTTTAAACTTGTCTTTATTACATATAATTAAGAATAATAGTAATTTTTATTATTTAATTTGAATAAATGCAAGCAACTCTATTATTTTTTTTAATTTTTCTCAACAACATTCAAAAGAAATATTAATTTTACACATTGAAATAAATGATTAAAATAATAGAAACTATGTATATACATTATAAAGATAATTGTGTTGGAAACTTATTTTTATAAATAAATATAAATTTTTTTATAAAAATAATTAAAATAAAAATGTTCAGAGAAATTATAAATCATTACCATTTAGTGCTCAAAACTTATAATTATAAATTTTATAGTAATGATTAATTCTAATTTAAGTATATATGAACAATCGCAACATCAATCAAAACAAAGTTGCATTACTTTTTTATAACAAAGAGAGGTTAATTTACATTTTTTTCGTAATGTTAATATTTTTTTCTTTTTCAGTTATTAAAGAAAACATACAACAATAATATAGATTTTTTTATGGGAGTGTTACACTTTATTATCTCTTATATTTTACTTTAGTCTAATTTTTATATTGGGATTAATATATTATAATAGTAATTTTGGTGGATGAAAGATTGACTCATGAATATTTTTTTTATGAAAAACTTATGAATATTATTTTAATTGTGTATTAATTATATTTTAGTTTTTTTGTATTATTAGTATTGCAATAAAATTAGGAGAATAAATCAAAAATCTTAGGGCCTATTTTTTTTATGAACTTACAATTTATACATTTGATGATGATCATATTTATAATTTATTCGCCATTTTTTCTGATAAGAAATAATATTTTACTTGTTGTAAATGACCATAATGATGTCAAATTCTCAATCTTTTACCTTATACATTGAGAGAAATTTCGATACTTAATAATTGGTCCTTCATTTTAATTTCATATAATGCCTAGCTATGTCACTTATGTAATTAATAGTTTTCATTTTTATCATGATGTTAGTTGCAATTTTATTTTCTTTTTACAATTATTAAAGAAATACAATAATATATGTTTTTAAAGGGAGTTTTACACTTTAATATTGTATTTTTTTAAAAAAATAGACGCATAGGTAATTATAGCATTAAGTGATAAATAATATATTTGAATGAAGAAGATGAAGTCACTCTATATATTTAAATAACCTTTATTTTTTAAAAAAAATTTCATAAATAATGATAGTATTAAGTAACAAACTATAATTTAATGTGGAAAAGTAAAGTTCATTTTTATTTTTTTATAAAAAAAAAACTTCATAAATTATTCAATGAGAAAAAAGTAAAAGTTACCTTCATGTCTTTTTCAAAAAAAAAAATCATAGACAATTATAGTAACAATGTTTTAATAATATATTTGATTTATTTACGCATAGTGCAACGCATAGGCCTATAACTAATATACCTTGATCTCCCGTTTGTTTTTTCCTCCCTCAATTTTTGTTTCCAATTCAGCTATTTTCTCGCATTTTTTATGCTTTTTATCTTGAAGCCCTTTTGTTCTTAATTCAATTGGGAAATCGACATTTTAAACTACCTCATTGTTAATGGATGTTCTTACCTAAGTTTCTTTCATGACATGTAATGGTAAAATAAAATAAAATTTAATCTAAATTTTTTTGTTATTGAATTAGTGTCTCAAGATCGAATCAAATAAATAAAATATTTATAATGAATGTTTTAGTGTTTTGTCATACATGCATTGTCCTTTTATTTATTTATTAAATAGGAAGTGGATAATTTATTTAAAAAAGGAAGAATATATTATCTGAATAGTTAAATAAAAGATAAAATCGAAAGCTTGTGTGTAGCTCCAATTGGATTTCTACTTTATCGATTCTAAATTCTAGAATTCGATTTTTTTAATGAATTTTTATTGTTGTCAAAAGTAACATTAAAATTGAATATGAATTAGGTATGTGCTAAATTTTAGCTAGAGAATGATTCTTAAAAGAAGGTTATTGCTGTAAGAATATAAAATGTTGTTACTTGTGCCTTATAAATTGCAAGAGAATTTTGAAAAGCTGATGAGTGATTTACATAATGAGAATAGTAGAATGTATTTAAATGGTAGTAATTAGTTATTATCATATGAGATTTGACTGAATACATGCAAGATTGTGTGTGTGATATGTGTTGCTATTTATATTTATAGTTAGGTTTGGAATTCGGAAAGTTAAGCATTTTAGTTTTTTTTCCTTGTAATTGATTATTCAATTCAATTATATTATAATAATAATAATAATGATAATAATAATAATAATAATAATAATAATAATAATATCATTGATGATGATGATGATGATAATTTACAATTTAACAAATTTTAATCTATGAGTTTGTAGAGTTTGAAGCGTTGGACCGCCTAGACGATACTCGTTGGGAATAACAGTGAGAATTTATGTTATTGTTTTGGAGAATATGGGTTTTAATATTATTGGACTATCAATTATGACTTATAGGATATCTTTGTAATCTTGGTTGAAATGTAATATCAATGGGTATTTCTTTTTTTTTAATATTAATCTTGAGTTTTATTACTATCATACAATCAATTTTGAGTTGTCTTTGAATTATAACCGTCAATGGATAGTTATTTCTTTTTTAAAAAAAATTAAATGTAATTATATGCTATTGAGTGATACTTGAGAGGGAAAGGTGAATAGGTGATTTAATGTGATTAATAATACATAAAAATAAATAAGTTTTTTTTATAAGCATATGCCACATGTCAATTGTAGATTACTTCTATTTTATTTTAATATATGTAATAGATTATCTCCCCTTCCCCTTTTTCTGATTTCGATCCAAATATCCAAGTGGGCTTCTGCCCATGCCTCCCTTGCAATCTTTCTTTCCTCTTTTTGGGCTTTTCCTTGCTGGCTCAGTCCGTTTTTCATATGTTTATTGTCATCATTTACCTTTCATAGTCCAACCTTTTAGCCTGATGGTTAAGGCTTTCTACTAGTACCAAGAGGTCTAGGGATCGACTATTGGCAATCCCTTTTTTGCTTTGCTTTTCCTATTCTCTCCTTTCCTCACGAGCTAGCCCACTCCCTTCTCCTCTTTTGGGCCGGATCTAGCCCAACTGCTTTTTCTACCCCTTTTCTTTATTTCCTTTGTTTTTCCAACATTTCTTTTTCTCATATTTTATTTTTTTCTGAACTTTATTTTTCCACCATTTTTTTTTTAAAAAAAATTCTCCTCATACTTCAATTTTTCATAACTTATACTTGCTTTTTTTTTTCTTATGTTTTTCTGCCTCTTTTTCTTGTTGAGATGCAACTAACAATATAATGTTACATCCACCCTTGGCCAAAATAAAGGAAAATAGTGACAAGAGACTAAGACGCCAAGGTTAATCAATTACTTAGGTTTTATACATGAAAATCAAAGGAATTCTAAACATTTTGACTTCAAATGAAAATCCACAAAGAGAACAGATGAAATTTACACCCGAAATAGACGAAATAATGACCACTAGATCTGAAAATATGGAGATAGAATATGAAAATTTAAGGGGTTGGATATAGCGATGGGCAACATTGGACTAGATCTGAGAGTTCAAAATTTTTTTTTTGAGTCAAATCCGTACATGTGCTGATACGAGCACCCTAGCCGAGCAAATCTTGGGCTCGGATTCGTACGGTACGGAGCCGAGCTTTGAGACCAAACGAGTTTCTGGGGTTCAGGTCGATATTGTACGGTGTCGAGCGCAAACGATGAGCAAGCATGTACGGGGCCGATCATCAAGACATGGGGTAGTTTCGAACAACGAAAGAGGGAGTTTTAGGCTCGGATTCGTACTTGTACGAGGTCCGAGCGCAAAAGAGTCCTTGCTTACCAAAGAGTAGAGATCCGAGTGATGTCGTCTGTCTTCCTCGTGTCTGATCGTCGAATATATTTTTCTTCAAATCCTTATAGATTATGCATGTATCCTCCATGAAACTCGAGGAGAAACATGGATATCCCATAAAATTTTAAAGTAAAATGAAAAAAGTAGGTCTGGGATGTGCCGATCGATGAACATAACAACGAGATTTAAGTGTGGAGATAAAAGGCTCATGGTGGATGTGAGCTTGGTGGTGGTTGTATAATGGAAGGAGGAGGTTGAAGATGGTTAGAGAGAGACAGAAAATACGGAGAATGACGACTAGAGGAAGAAGGAGAAGAGGATTAGGGTTGGAAATTAAGAGGGAATTAGTGTTTTTAATATAACTAGCGTTGTATATCCCGTGCGATACACGGAAAGATTGTCAATTATTAAACTATTCAAACTTATGTGTTAAACTTTTTTTTGATAAGAATATGTGTGTTAAGCTAATTAAAATTGAAATATTTATTTTCATATATATAGATGATATATTAGAAAATATTTATCAAATAATTTACTTTTCAATTTAGTGAATTAAGTATTATTATTAATATGATAAAAATATCAAGAAATATGTGTTATAATTTTTCTTAAACACATATAATAACGAATAATAGTAATTTTTATTTTAGTTAATTTGAATAAACGCAAATAACTATATAATTCATTTTGATACCACAAATCAATAAAAGGTCGTAGGTTACCATTAAAGAAAAATAAGAAGGGTAAAGTGTGAATGGGTAAATGACAATGTCTCTTCATTTTTTCATGAAGATACATTTGTGTATTTATTGGTTGATAGCTATTATTAATAGTAACATATTTTATTAATTAAGAACTATTAATATTAACACCTCTAATGAATACATTTAATAAATTAGTCAATAAAATTTTTCCAACTCAACAAAAATGAGTTTTTTTATATATGTATGACACATGGCAACTTCTCATTCAATTTATTTTGTTTTAATATACTTAATAGATAATAGATAATAGATAATCCCTCCTCCCTTCTCTATTTTGGTCTTACTTCGGTCATGTGACCGAATGGGCTTTAGCCCACTTTCATTTCTACACTCTTTTCCCCCTTTTATTGCTTCTATTTGTTGGGCTCAGCCCGCTCCATATCAGTTTAGACTTTTCTTTCATTTGTCCATCAAGATCAACTTTATTAGGTTGATGGTTGAGGCTTATCCCTTGCATCCTTGTAGTTAGGTGTTAGACTCTTGATAATGCCTCATCTCTTTTCCTTTCGACCTTTCCTACTCTTTTCCCTTCCTCTTCTATTGGGCTCGGCTAAATCTTCTTCTTTTCCTCTTCTTTACACTGGGCCTTAGCCCGTTCTTCTTCTCCTCTCATTTTCTTTTTCTTATTCCTTCCTTTCTCCCCTCCTTTTCTTCTATATTTTTTTATTCTTTTCTTCCATATTTTTATTCTTTTCTTCTCCTTTTCTTATTCTTTTCCTACGTCATTCCTCCTCCTTTTCACTTTCATTTTATTTTCCTTTTCCCTTCTTCTACCAAGTGGGCTTGGGCCCAACCTCCTACACATATTTTGTTTTCTTATTTTGTAGAAAACACACGTGCATAATTTTTCCTGGTATTTTTATGCATCATAATTTTTATTCGGATCCGCTCCTTACAGTTGGTGCCCCCTATATGTATATATGTATATTTATGTATGTATATGTACATATATGCAATTACGTAGGGTCTTTATATCGGGCTATATTACCGCAAATTGTCTACCGGGTGGCTCTTTTGTTGCCTTCTTGTACTGAATGCTTGATGCCCAGACTAGAAATGACAATTTGAGATATGATCCGACAAATTCCTCGATTAAGTTACCAATGAACTTTTTGTGTAAACTCCACGCTTAGAATTTAATCGCCATTTTTTCACTCCACATATTTGGCTCCTTCCTCCCTCATTTTCACCACAACTTCTACAACCTCTACCTCTTCTCTCTAGATAGTAAGATAGTGAGATAGTGAGAGATAGTGAGATAGTGGGAGGTTCAAGCTAAAGATCAAATTTTTCCACGTTCGACCTCAACCCGAAAGGTAATTCCCTTCCTTGCTGCTGTTTATTGCTTGTTTTTGCTTTATAATATCTCATACCCCCACCCCCGATGACCAATGTTCCCTATGTTAGCATGGGGCGCAGAAGCGCGATTAATTTCGAGAACTATGAGTCTCAGGGCGTCGACCATAACCCTTCTTAGTAGAAATTCCTTGTGGGATACCTTTAGATTACTACTTAAGCTCTGACGTTGAAACCTTTTCAGATTCTAACACTAAAGTCCAACTTAGGCTTGTGTCTTACTCTTGGGAAGTGTTCGTTTGTGTTCACAATTGGGGTTCTCACTATAGGCACCTTCCTTGTAGTACCATGGCTTCTCCTTCACCGCGTCCAGCTCCTGCCGGTCTTCCGGGCCCGGATAGGTCGGATCCTGAGGGCAGACCAGGCAACCACTTTCCCGATCGAGAATAGCGTACTAAGACTACTAGGACCCTTAATTCGTTCCAACTTGTATGGGGCTTTGATCGTACATATCGGGCGCACGTCCCCTCCAAGATGGACACAATGATTTATCCTCCTCCGGGGCGGGGCGTATATCGGTGTACGTAAAGAGCCTAGAGTATGGTCTTAGATTCCCCCTTCATGATTTTATGAAAGAAGTCCTCCGGACGTATAACGTCAGAATAGCTCAATTGGCTCCTAACTCTCGGGCATCACTTAACTCTTTCATCGCCACGTGCAAGGCGAAGGGCTTAGACTACACCCTCCAGGCCTTCATCATTATCTATAAGCTAGTTCGTCATCCAAGCAAAAAGGGGGGAGCAGGATGATATGTACTATCTAACCGGGAGGGGTTCATGACTGTGCGTGAGAAGCCATCATCGATGCATAATTCGAAGCATCAATTTGTATATGTTGGCAAAACAGACTGGAGATGGGACATTCCGTCCTGGATTAGGGGTGATCCCAACATTAGGGTTAACAAGTACCCGCAAATGTCGAATGCCCCATACCCTTTTTTGAGAGAGCATTACGAGATCGCAGATTACTTTTGATATGTAAAGGAGTTGCATCCGTATAGCGGTATACTAAAGAGGAAACCGTTAAATCGGCTTCCTTTAGCCATATGGATAAAGGTCAACTCCTTCATATGCTATGTCGGGCTGTGCTCCACTATCTCACTTGGTAATCACCTTATATCCCCCTTTTTTTGTTATCTTACTTACTAACCCCGACTTATGTATTTCCCGTGTTGCAGAAACCGCTCGTCTTCAATTGATTGCAGACAAGGCCGACGAGTATTCCGTGAGCGATTTGGAAAGGGTGGAGAAGGAGAGGAGACGCCAGGAATTGGCCAAGGCCACCATACGACAAGGGAGGAAGACTCCCTGAGTCCATCCTCTTCCCCCTGCTTCTTCACTAGGTGATCATCTTAGCTTTACTCGAGGATTAAATGTTGTGATTGGACTTCCTGTTGTTCAGAAAAGGGCAGAGGTCAGGGCTATGCAAGCGAGCACGTTACGGGACTAAGGCAGCGAAGGGAGGACCAAGTTTGCCTCGAGCATAGATGCTGCTGGAGCATGTGAGGCGTCAGGGTATGTTGGGTCAGTGCCGAAGGATCCCACTTCCGTATTTTCCCTCCACATGTCCCTTCATGTATGCCCTCCTAGGAGTTCTACTAAAAAGAGGAGGAACGATGTCCCCTTGTCCGAACAAGCATCCCCGAGGACGTATCCCTCCATTTCTTGGAAGTCAACTTCTCCACCAAGTGTTCCTGGATGGAAGACCTAGCGCAGATGTGGCACCTTCCTCCAGATGCCGGAGGTGTACCAAGCTACTTGCAAGAAGCCCAAGTACAGTACATAGAGGTACTACTTCTTCTTCACAACTTAATTACCATCCATTTGTTTACTTGTTCTTGATCTCATGCTCTTTATGTGTAGGAGACGATGAAGGCGTATGTTACTATGCGGACAATGTTTGCTCCTGAGCCGGAGGTGCCTCGACTCTAGGGTCTACTTGATGACTCCCAAAGAGAAGTGAGAGGCCTCCAACAAAAACTCAACGAGGAGATGTGTATGAGGGGAGAAGATGTTGAGAGGTTCAAGTAGGAGGTCAAGGAAATCCAACGAGATGGGAGGGAGAGGGGTTATAGGGTCGGGAGGAGAGATGAACATGCCTTGTTGTACGACGCCTACAGGGAATACTACGATGGGTCAGACGTAGATGAGGAAAGAGAGTCTTTTTTCGATTATGTCGATGCCCTACAAGTGTTTATTCCGTATTTTACATGTTTTTTCCTCTTTATTTATGACTTTTTGCTTGTTTACAATAATTAATTTAGGGTATTATTATCATAATTTTATGCATTTTACATTTTTATTATGTTTTATTTTATTTTATCATTTTAGTCTTATTATTAAGGCTCCCAGTCCTTATGAATACCATAATTGGAGTATACCAAAAGTAGATGTGAGCAGTATTTATAAAATTGGAACCTTTGATTTCTCAACCGCTTATTCAGTAAAAACTCATGAAGAAATTATAAGTTTACAAAATGGTTTACAAACTATTTCGTTAATAAAACTAGAATCTATAGAAAGCCATTTAAAGGCTAAATATAGATTCATGCATATTGGTTTAGTTCAAGTAGCGGTTAAGCCATTTGTCAATAGAGGTGTCAATGCTCCAATTTACTTGGCACTCAGAGATAAAAGGCTTAAGCGGTACAAAACTTCTCTCTTAGCCATGGTCCATACCAATATTCATAATGGTCTTATATTTTTTAATTGTTATCCTAATTTTCCTGTTGATTTAACTTGTCTAATGACATTAGAGGCTTTGGAACTTGATGTTCATATTCAAGGAGACGAATTTCATGTTTTCAAAAATTTTGCTTTTATGTATCGAGTTTATTTTCGACTTATGTCAACAAATTTAAATACAAAATATTTAAGCCCTCTTGGTCATGATACAAAATATTTAAATATCTTCTTCGAAGTAATTAAAAGAAATGGATTAGCCGTTTCAGCTTCAAAAATGATTTTATTCCAAACAAAAATTAGATTTCTTGGTCATGATATTTTTCGAGGTACTATCAAACCTATTACTAGGTCTTAAACCATTGCTGGCAAATTTTCAGACGAGATTAAGGATAAAAGGCAACTACAGAGATTTCAAGGATGTCTTAATTATGTGTCAAACTTCTTTCCCAACCTTAGACATTTATGTGCTCCTCTTTTCAAGCGTTTTAGAAAGAAGCCAGTTCCTTGGTCTAATCAATATACAGATATTGTAAGGAAAATTAAAGAAAAGGTAAAATCTCTCTACCTTGTTTATGCGTTCCCCATCCGTCTGTTTATATGATAGTAGAAACGGATGCTTCTGATATAGGATATGGTGGTGTCTTAAAACAAAGATTACAAGAGTCAGATAAAGAACAGCTAGTCCGGTTTCATTCATGTTTATGGCTCGGACCGCAACAAAATTATTCTATTATAAAAAAGGAAATTTTATCTATTGTAAATTACATTTCTAAATTTCAAGATGACCTATTTTGTAAAAAAAAGTCCTCTTAAGAGTCTATTGTAAATCAGCAAAATAAATTTTACAAAAGGATGTTCAAAATCTAGTTTCTAAACAATTGTTTGCTAGATGGCATGCAATTTTATCTACTTTTTATTTTGACATTGATTTTATAAAAGGAGAAAGTAACTCACTTCCTGATTTCCTTACTCGAGAATTCTTACAAGGTAAGAGTGACAAAACACAAATTTTGCAGGAAAATGACTAAAGACAAAGGCAAAGATGTTCAGACGACAGAGGAGTATGTCCTGGAAACTCATCCAAGATCCTTTAAAGAAATTAAAATACCAGTTCAAACAAGTTCTAATCTTTATCCCAATATCCCCCATTACCTTACAAAGCCGCAGTTTCCCATCCTGAAATCAGTGCATATTTAGTGAAATACTAAGAACATTTGTTCCTTACTAGCCACAAAACTTCTCCTGGTTCTCAATACATTTAACCTTTCGTACAGAAATGCTTTGGCAACTACCATTACCAAACCGATCATCTTGAGAAGGATAGGACCTTTTATGAACTTATTCTTAAAAGCTCACATTCGGTATCTATCACCCATACTAAAGACCCTTCTAACCCCAACTACATCAAATATTCCAAATGTATTATTACTCAAGTCCTCACTCATAAAGATTGGAAAAATCCATTTGAAGAAAGAAAACTTCCTACCAGTCACCAACTTCAAACCTACAACTACAACGACTATAAACAAGCTTGGTACTATGTCTTCCTTTTCCGACCTGCTACTCATTCATGGTTTTTCAACTTTCATGACAATTGTACCAAAAGGTTCCCTATATGGTTTTATCACTGGTGGACCCTCTTCGGCGCCGCCTCCTCAATCCTTCCAACACCGGAAAAAGAAGGTTGGGACTCTTGGTTCAAAGTATCTACTATAGAACCATACTCCAAGGAAGGCCAATTTTTTCGTACTTTTAACGTTGCATAGATATTTTGTTGGAAATATGGTTTCCATAATTCTTTACCCTATCCATTTCCTCTTTCCATGGTTCGATTACACAAAGTCCATTGGTGACCAGAATACAAAACTACCCTTTGCGGAAAAGTTAACATTGATTATTTCCTCAAAAAACAATGCCAAACTCCATACCTTACAAACCCTTGGTCGAATATTAAAACTTGTTCTTTTCATTTCTCCTCAAACTCATTCCAAAAAAGAAAACTCATCAAGCAAAGAGGCTCTAAAAAACAAGGTCTTACACAAAAGTATCATGATCTCCTAGAACTTCTCAAAGATGAGCCTGATTTACGGACTTCTTACATAAAAAAAAACTTATGGTCGATAATGATAGTGATGACGAAGCCAATTCGTCTGCGTCATCAAGTCATCCTGATCCATTCGGTGGACCATGTTCTCAAGATCCATTTTATTTATAAAAAAAGGGGGGAACTTAGGGTCTGTTTGGTGAACAAAACAGGAATGGAATTGAGTAAGAATGGGTTCTAATTCCTGTTTTTTCTGTTTGGAGAGAAGTTTCTGAAATTGAATTGCAATCCCTGGGGATTTGCTATCCCTCCAAAATAGGGGGATTAGAAACCTCCGAAATATTGGGGGAATAAGCTATCACTTTTCTTTCACAACAACAACAAAGCCAATAATAATAATAATCAATGTTAACACATATGTTGCAATCATGGAGAGATCCATCTTACCACATATGTGGTACCTCCTGATTTATGGAATTTACTTGTATCTGATGACACTGACTCACGTAATTTTCATAAGTACATATTGTTATATAATAGTTTGTATGCGTTTACATCTCTCGGTGTACATAAGGATAAGGAACTCGCTCGCAGAGATCATGGTATATATACGTTTAGAGTTCAAGGGCAAGCGTACCATTATATTAACAACATTGTGGGTGGTGTTGATCAACCTTCTTACCTACAATTGTATTTCTACGACACTGATATACAATTAAACTACCGGTTAGAGGTTTATGAACATACTCTACCGACAGTCGTTCTACCGACAGTCGTTCGGCGCCTAATGTAATCCATATGCTCAGTTTTGCAAAGCATTAAAAGATACTCACATCGATAATCAAAGTGTTATTATCATCCGTGCAAATCCAACGGACGATCAGCGCACTCATAATGCTCTCATTGTGTCACAAGTAACAGCTATATGGTTGGACGACAGTGGAACATCAAAACCGTCGAATCTAGATATCTTGTACGTGTTGTTCAAGGCAGGATTCATACGAT
Organism: Portulaca oleracea; assembly: GCA_029582165.1. NCBI lineage: Eukaryota > Viridiplantae > Streptophyta > Magnoliopsida > Caryophyllales > Portulacaceae > Portulaca > Portulaca oleracea. The sequence continues at coordinate 17,368,330 of CM055886.1, read as the reverse complement.
ATCCCATTACTATGGTTGTTACAGTCTGCTTCAATATCCATTATTATTTCCTTATGGTGAATGTGGATGGCATCAAGGCATACGGAAAAAGTCGAGTGTGCATAATAAAGAATTACAAAATACGACGTTCCTAGTAAATGAAGTTCTTGTACAGATCGTTGACGACCTCCTTGACGCTGAACAACAAGGTTTTTTTTCCCCTATTCACATTGTTAATTCTGTAGCATTGTCCTTACGTATTATAATATATCCTTACTTTTCCTGCACGTCTTGTTGTCAACACGTATAGACGCTGCCTCTGATAAAACAACACCAAAATGTGTTTCATGTTGCGAATATTATAGTTACAAGTTGCAAATACGGCTCGGTGTCAATAATATCCTTTTACAAATGGGTCGCCTTGTCCAAGAATATTTTGTTGACATGTATATTAAGATTGAGACATCTCGGCTTGATTACATAAGGCATAATCAGAGTACTATACCTGCTGATCTATATCAAGGCATTATTGATAGCCTTCGTACAGGGGAACACAACACCGCAAATGTTGGCCGACAACTAATATTACCACCAAGTTTTATTAGAGGGCCTCATGACATGAAGCGTAGATTTCTTGATGCAATGGCTTTGCTGTAGCGTTTTGGCAAGCCAGATATATTCCTGACTGTCACATGCAACCCAGCATGGCCGGAAATAAAGCGGGAACTCACAGGCGTGGAGGAGGCTCAAAACCGACCAGATCTTACGGCTAGAGTTTTTCAGGCAAAGCTACTTGAATTAAAGAAAGATATATGTGAGAAGAAGTTGTTTGGTGAAGTTGTTGCGTATGTGTACGTTGTTGAATTTCAAAAAAGGGGGCTGCCTCATGCTCATATGTTACTTATCTTAAATAACGACCAAAAGATTAGAAATCCAGATCAATTTGATACACATGTGTGTGCTGAAATTCCAGATGAGTATGGCAATGCACATTTACGATCTGCTGTTTTCAAACACATGATGCACGGTCCATGTTGTAGATACAATCTATCCAATGCGTGTATGCGGGACGGAAAATGTAAAAATAACTATCGACGGAATTTCTCTGAGTTCACAAGCACTTATTACAACTCCTACCCGGTGTATCGTCAAAGAAATAATAACGTCCAGCTCTCCGTGCGCGGTGTCCTTTTGTGCGCGGTGTCCTTTTAGATAATAGATGGGTTGTCCCATACAATCCTTTTTTGTTAGCCAAGTACAACTGCCATATGAATGTTGAGATATGTTCAACTGTTAAAGTTGTTAAGTACTTATACAAGTACATATACAAAGGACATGATCGAGTCCAATTTGGCGTCGTAAATGAAGGTGGTGAAATGTTTTGTGACGAGATTAGTCAGTTTCAGTCTGCTAGATGGATATCACCTCCAGAGGCCGTATGGCGTATATATAGATTCCTACTCAATGATATATACCGCAACGTTATGCACTTACAGTTTCATCTTCCGAGAATGCATAGTGTCACGTTTTCAACATAGGAAACATTACAAGATGTAGCTACTAACGACAGCAGGAAGAAAACTATGTTGACTGCATTCTTAGACAAAAATCATCAGGATAGTCGTGCTTGCACTTTATTTTACCATGAATTTCCGCAGCATTATGTTTGGAATTTGAGAAAGCATGAAAAATTCTGGTCAAGCAGACAAACACGCCCTATGGTCTGCAGATTAGTGTATGCAAATCCTACGGAGGGTGAAAGATTTTATTTATGCCTCCTATTACTGCATGTTAGAGGGCCACTATCTTGCAAAGACTTACGTACAATTAACGGCAGACTATGTTCATCGTTTCGTGAAGCAGCTTATCTCTGTGGTCTTTAGAAGCTGATAATTCCATTGACAAGTGTTTGGAAGAAGTTGTTCGCTTCCAGATGCCTTTTGCACTACGTCGCTTGTTTGCTATATTATTGGTATTTTGTCAGCCTGAAAGGCTTAGACGACTATAGGATAAATTCTACCATGCATTTTCCGAATATTACAACCATACATTTTGTGGAAATGTTAGTAGAGTTCACAACATGACATTACAAAGTGTATGTCATTTTGTTGAGTCAATGGGCAAAAGATTTGATACTTTTGACTTTGAAGGACTACATGTTTGGTTTGTAGATTTTGTGGTTTCTAAGGTAGGGTTATCGATCCGCAGGGTTGAGTGTTAGGTTATCATGAAATTGGTTTGGTTAAGATTTTCAAATGCGGAAAGCAATAAATAATTGAAACAAATTAAACTAATAGGAACTAAAAGCAATTAAAACTAAACAAAGCATGAACTACAAGATGAACTAACCCTAATAAACAAGAAAGAAGAATGCAATTAAAAGCAATTAACAAGAAAACAATAAATCTAATAATGAAATGGAGAATGAGAAATTATACCCTTGACGCACTAAACTTCACTCTAATCATGGATCCTTCACCTTGAATCTTCAAACTTCACTTGAGCCTTCTCCTGAACAAATAAGAAGTTTGTGATTTGGATTACTAAGAATCCCCAAATCCTCACTGTGAAGGAGAATTAGTGAACCCTTAATCCTCCTCCTCACTAAATTGGTTGAAAAGTTTTGTGACTAATACTAATAGGAACAAGAACTTTTAGGAAAATTTCTCAGAACCAACACCTAAATAAACCCTAAACAAAACCCTAACACAACTATCTAGAACTAACCCTAATAAACTGACCTTAACAAAACCCAACATTAATCTGACTTATACCCTAACGAAAAACTTAGGAAACCTAAACAAACCAACCCTAAAACTGGACTCACAAAACCCTAAGCAGAACCCTAATACCTAAAAACAACCTAACCCTAGACATAAACTGCCCTTAAACCTAAACCTAGACAAAACCAACCCTATCAAAACCCTAAAATTGACCCTAAAGTTAATCCCAACACTCGACTAACTCAAATAAAAATAAGGAAAACTAACCTACTACCTTTAACACTCACTGACCGAATAAGATGAAGAAGAGAAAACTAACCTACTACCTTTAATACTACTACCTGGACCGAAGAAGAGAGAAAGGAAGAAACAGAGGAAAGAATGAAATAAGGGACCTAAACAGGGGAAATCAATCGAGCAACATAACAACTATAATCAAATACCTCGAATTCGAATCACCAGCATTACTTACACACAAAAATCAACACCAAACCAAGATCAAAGTTCAACAACTACCCATAATTAATAACATCAAATGAAATACAAAAATTTAGAATCAAAGCAGTAAATAGATCCAAAGCAATGCAAACGAAATCCAATTGAAAAGATTGAAAACAGAAATAAACTTAAATCTAATTGCATAAATTAAACTCTAATCCTAATAACTAACTCTAAGATGGGGGCCTTGGGGCGTCACATTCCCCTCAACCAACCTTCTTTCAACTTCGTCCTTCCTCTTCTTTTTATAGTCGAAATCGAGCCTTTGGCCTTCAATCTCTGTCGCCGATTCTTCTTCAATTTGGACGGTTGAGATGTATTCAAGCAATTAGAGATGAAGGTGGTGGTGGTATGTGTCGATGGTGCCCTCCATTGTACTTCTTCTGAATTCTCAACCGAATCTGAAAATGAAGAGAAAAAAGGTGAGTGAGAGAGAGATTTCGCGATAAATTGAGATAAGAGAAGAGAAGAAGAAGAGATGAGATGAAAAGAATAAGAGAGATGAGAAAATGGAGAAGAGAGAAGGAGATGGAGGTTGTAATGGTGGTTTGGTGCGTGGTGCTTGCAGAGGAAGAAGATGGTGCTTGTATTGGAAAGAGGGGAAAAATAATTAGAATTAGGGTTTAGGGGGGGCTTTTGTATTCGGCTGGGATGGAAGAGTAAAATGGGTCGGGTTTTGCAGGGGCTTTTGTATTCGGGTATTTTGGAGCTGGGCTTTAGAGGATGGTTGGGCAGGGCCGAGAAGAAAAGAAAAGAAAGAAGAGGGTGTTTTGGGTTGGCTTTTGGGCTAGGAAATTAGCATTAGACTAGGTTTTTATTTCTATTTTCTAATTTTTATCATTTAGTACATGCATCAAGCCCTTTAAAGCCCTTGGCAGCCCAAGTGGACGAGGAAGGTCTCGTGAGGGTTTATAGACGCTGAATCGCGCAACAATCAAAGTCAATTATTACAAGTTAACATGAAACCAATTTTGATGGACGTTCTCCGCCAGTTCAACATTGAAGAAGCCCGTTATGGAATTCATGCCGTCACTGAGGATGAATTATGTTCATACGTTGAATTCAAGTTGCCGATGTGCTCATCATCATGCCAACTTGTCGGGAAACCATCAACCACAACAGAAATATCCGGACAAAATGCCGCTAGAAAAGCTATACATCTCCTAAAATAAGTCTACAATTTTGATGTTGAAGATGTTAATTACTATACCATGCAACAAATGCAACACGATTACAAGAACATGTATAAGCATCAACAAAACTAGACTATATGCATGCTGCAATTGGAACACGAAAACTTTTGTATAATAACAATAATGTTTCCATAAATGTAACAAATGTTATGTTACCGCTTAAGTTATTGTACACGTCGTTGTAAACGTTTATGTAACAATAAATAAACATGGGATCCGACCCAGATAAACAATCCCCAATGTTGTGAAAAGCTCTATTTCAGTACACATGTCTAAATTCATAACAATGCTATATACAGTTAAACTCACAGAAGATTATTACACCATTGTATAGACCTCCATGTACATCTTTCGACATTATATCGACTGACAATATATCCAATCTAACCCATTCTGACTTTTCTAGATTATAGGGTTTACACAATTACTGCATTGTAACTACATCCTTTATTACATAGTAGCGGTTAAAGTTAAGTGACGCGTGCGGAGCACGCGTCACCTTAACTAGTATATATATGTATGTATATACATACATGCATATATATACATACATACATACATATATATATATATATATATATATATATATATATATATATATAATATTGTGTTCTATAAATATGTATTCCATAGTTTAGTTTTAGGCATCGGAAAAACAATCTTGCATTCATCTCATAACCGAATCATCAAACAATATAAAATACCATGTTAGGATTCTCAGGGCGTGGTTAGCAGACAAACAATAATAAGGGCGAAAAATAAGTAAATATTCGATACAAAGGAATTAACATGGAAAAATCTAAACCGGGAAAAAACACGAACGATGCACTATCAGAGGATTACAACGGTGTCTCAGAGATTCCCAAACCTCCACAATCTCTCACAGCCTTCCTAGAGTTGCAACCTGAGAACTCAACACTCACAGTTGAGCCTCACACAACTCCCTCAAGAACACAGAGATTACAGGTCAATCTCTTGTGGTATAAGATAAAACACTCTCAATTGTTATTGTGGTATATCATATGGAGAACCTCACCCCTATATATACTAGAGAAACAAGGGGGAACTACGTTAGTAATAACCTAAAAATACCGAGCAACTTGCCGCACAAGTAAAACACATATGTGGGCCTTTAATTGTGGCCCATCAGCGATGCACCGTAAACCCAGACGCTAGTGGCGTCAAATAAACGCTGGCAGGGGGTGAAACCGATGAAGGGTGCTGGAGGGGGGCTCTTAGACGCTGGCAGCGTCTAGATGCGGTGTTCGGCGCTGGTGGCGTCCAAACCACGCTGGTGGCGTCTCGTAGTGCTCTCCTTCTTCCTCCTTCCTTCTTCCTTCTTCCATTTGGTCTCCACTCCCAACAAATTGGTCTTCACATCCAACATACCATCATATCAATCTATGCATAAACTTGAAACATGAGTTTTCAGATTGACTATACAATAAGACTATAAGAGCCCACTCTTCAATTTGTTGTTATATAATTTATTAAATTAAAACCCTCCATATCAACGTTAAGCGAGCATTTAGTAGTTGCACACTTTGATGAATTGTTTACGGATTTGAGAACCAATTCTTCACTATACTTTCGTCCATCTTTGTGCTGCCATTTATGTACCAAAGAGAGGATAGAATAAGAAATCTCTGAAAAAGTTGAATCAAATAATTATAATTAAACTCATAATAAATCAATTAAGTTATGAACAAACAACATACGCTAAAATCCTCAGTAAAATCACACCAATTATGCATAAACTTGAAGCATGAGTTCTTAGATTGACTATACAATAAAGGAACACACTAAATTTAAGTTCATACAAATATCAAATGCAAGAGAAAGAGAAGCCCTTAAAAAAATAGATTGCATAACTATAACTAAATTCATAATAACAAAACTTAGCTCATAACTAAAACATATACCGGCATATCAACAAGATCATACTGATTTAGCCATACAATTGACAGATGAGCTCTTCAATTTCCTGTGAAAAATGAACCTAAAATAAAGGAGTGTATAGTACATAATACAACATATTCTAATTAGGAAAGCAAAAGAAACAACAATGAAGCATTTACCTAAATCAATATCAACGACCTAAAAGAATAAAAAATAAATGATTGGTTTAGGTCTTTTGAACCTCTGAAAATTAACATCCTCTATAAATATAATCATTAATTCATGTATCCTTTCAATTTGATCCAATACATTGTAAAAATTCAATTACAAAAATTAAATTTTGATAATTAGAAATCCCACCCCTTCCAAAGAAAATCGATTTACAAAAAGAAAAGGGAAAAGAAAAATTAAATATTGATATGTACAATAATTAACCACTTACTCTGAGTATACACAACGACTGATTTGGAGCGACAAAAGGGGTGAACGGTGATCGTGTAGATTTTTTATATTGTTAATTGTCATTTTACAAAGTCAAGTGTCATCAGAATATACTACTACAACAACTACACCCTCATCATTCCTCAATAAAATACCTCCCAAATTCTCCATCAATGGCAGCTTTCGCCATTTCCTTTCTCATCCCAATCTCAAAATTTTCCCCAATATCCCTAAAATTCCCAATCTTTCCCCAAATTTCCTTCATTTCCTAACATGTTGTAAAGCGGTTTTGTAGGACCTCGGTATTGTCGTTCTCTCTCAGGGAGCTAGGGGCCTTGGCTAAAACTAATCGACTCTAGGTAAGGTTTAAGATCACAGGATAACAAGAAGGTTGCAATGACGAACAGAACAAACACAACTATGGTTCAGTCAAATGGGAACGATGGGTGTCGGGAGATTTCGAGACGCAAACGGTGATTAGGAAGAGGGTTTCGCAACTAGAAAGCAACAAAATAGTGGAATAAAGTGACAACCCCGTTAAAATAAACCCATCGGATTTCCTTTTCCAAGGATAATCCGGATTAACTTCCTACAAGCCCACCACGGACCCGGAGGGTTAAAGAAACGGGACTCTCTAGTTAGCTCCTATTCACTTTCGTGAATAGAATACTAACTATCCCAATTTCGACCTTCCAACTCAAATGTTGGATGTATTCGGGATCTTTCGTACCCCAAATACATCCCACTTGAGGGAAGAATAGGAGTGGGAAGTTGATTCCACTACAAATTACCTCCTAAAGTTGCTAACCCAATCTAAATACACCATTCACTTCCTTAGTTTCTCCCTAACCCATAATGGTTCTAGCCTCTAATCATCTTATCTAGCATGCTAAACATAATAATAATTTCATTCATGCTTAAAAAGAGAGTATCTAGAAATTCCAAGCAACAATAGCAACAATCAACAAACACCAAGTGATCTAATAACAAACACAGAGATTAAAGAGTAATTAGATGAACTAAAGAGAGTAAGAATTAAGAAATGCTCATTAATTTGATGCCAAAGGAAGATGCTCCAGAATAATAAGAATCAAATGCTCCAATAATAATATAAGTCTTCAAATCTTCAATAGAAATCTAGTAAAATCCAGTGCAAGAACAATAATCCAAGTATAAGCTCTCACTAATCACTAAGGAATCACTCTAATTGAAAGCTAAAATGTGATAAAAGTTCCTCTCTAAACTCTCTAATCTGTCTAATCTCCCTAAAATTGATCCCCCTGAGCTAAAAGACCTAAAAACAATATATACAAGCTAAGTTAGTTACTCAAAACTCGTCACTTCATTAAGCAGAAAAATGTGAATCTGCAGGGGACCGTAGGTACGGTCTATGAGGCCGTGGCTACGGTCCTGCGTAACTCCTGCAGATTTCTCTCTTCTTCACAGCACCGTAAGCGCGGTGTGACATGACCGTGGGTGCGGTCTGGCGATTTAGGTTAGGTGAAATTTCTCTCCTTCGCACCGTCGTAGGTGCGGTCTCCCGAGACCGTGGGTACGGTCTCACTCGGGCACTTCACCACCTTGTCATGCCTTGCACCCACCGTGGGTGCGGTCATCAGGACCGTGGGTACGGTCAGACTCAGCCACATTGATTCAACAGAGTCTAACTTTTGATCCTCTTAATGTGTCTGGCCTTCTTGCTTCCTTCGCCTTTGTCTCGACCATGACCCGGGAAATCTCGGGATTCCCAAAGTAGCTATAAAATGGCCCTTTTTTACCACGTTTTGAGTAGAAACTCTAGAATCTAAAAAATAACCAAAAACGTATTAAAAGTTATAAAATTAAACCACGAAATGAGTCAAAAGCCTAAGGATTTAGGCGGTATTTAGACACAAAATTGGGTCTAAACACCCCCCACACTTAAACATTTTCTCATCCCGAGCAAAACAAGACAAAAACTACCTAGACTAACACAAACTCCTCTGTCGTGGGAGAGAAACGAGTGCATTTAGCGTATGCACCAAGCCCTTTGAACCCCCGGCAGCCCGGATGGACGAGATGGACTCGTGAGGGTTTGTAGCGACTATACCCACAAAAGCCAAAGAAAAAGGAGAGAGGGAAAGTGAAAACAAAACGGAAGGAAACAAAAGGAAAGAGAAACACAAAAAAAAAACTTCGATTCAAAGGATCTTGCAACCTTAACTAAGAAAACGTTGTTAAGCCTCCAAAAGGAACCGTTATGAGCATCTCAAAGTCACCTATCCCAAGTAAAACTCAGTCTTAAAGATTTTCGACCCCCCTACACCTCATGCCGAGCAAAACCCCCCGTGTAATTGTGCAAGTGGGTTCTGATCGAAACCAAAAGACTCTAAAGACTCATGTCCGAACTCAAAAATAATGAAACAAACAAGGCATGAGTTGCCCTTCCGCGCATTTGGTCGCCCTTGGCTTGGTGAGGGCCGTAGATGATGCAAGGATAGGCCCCACACTTTATTAACCTTAAACTTTCTTTTCCTTTTTGGTTGGTTTCACCAACAAAATTGCTTTTTCTTTTTCTCTTTTTTTTTTTCTTTTTATGGTCGGTATTAGCCTTACTTTCGGGAATTGGACGGCCCAAATTGGGGTTTACCCTCCCAACACAGTCTTTTCCATACACAGCTCCGTCGAGAATTCGATATAGGAGGAGCTTAAGGGATAATAGTGTCGTACCGCTAATATCGGGCCCGTGTAGGTTGGCTAAGTGTATGGTGGTTAATGTCATTTAGCGACACGCCCCACTTAATCCGGTTATTGTAGCTTTTGCTTCCTTTTTCTTTTTGTTTTGACTTTGCTTTTGCTTTTATTAAACCGGAAAAAGGAACAAGGTCGGACACGAACCCCTAGAGTCTCCTGCTTTCAACCGGAACGTGAAAGAAATCAGAGGTCTCACTAGACACTTAATGAGGGAAATCTAAGAAGATAAGTCATGACTCGTACCCAAGACAAGGTCGAAAAAATGCTCAAACCGGTTTCTTTTAAAGAAGATTAAGAACGGCTTCTCAATTTAACAACAAGATCCAAGAAACAAAGCGAAAACAAAGCGAAAACGAAAACTGAAAGAAAACTTTTGAAGCTTTCACTCCCTTTTTTCTCCTTTTTCACACAAAAGTTTTTCAAATTTTAAGCAAAAACTGGGAAAACAAAAACCAAAAATCTAGGTGATCCACCCTTTGAAGCAAATATCTCCTCCTCCCCCCCCCCCCCCACTTAAAACACCACAATGTCCTCATTGTGGGAAGGTGTCACATGAAAGGGGAAGAGAACCTATAAAAACGAACAAAAAAGAACAACTAGCAAATAAAGTGGTGGTGACCCGAGCCCACACGGCTCCAACAGCAATAAAATCCCAACACAAACACTCAAGGGGGTTCGCCACCCAAAAGAAAAACAAGCATGCGACGGATCATGAAGATAATTCACATAGGAAAGAGTAAGGTGGAAAGATATTACCTTGAGCTCTTCAAAAATGTTCAAGCGATGATCCGAAGTCGTCGTTCAAGTGAATCACAACGATATTAGAGCAAAAGACGACTTTACACATGACAAAATCCGCATGCGAGACCGAAAACAAAATCAAAGAAAACTAACTAACTAAATGTAACGCCCCGAAAATTCAATTATAGAAAAGTCAAAGTCAAACTAACGTTAACAGACAAAATTTAGCGGAAGACTCAAACTCTTATTGGGTGTTACTGCCGTATCCCCGAAGGAATACAAGGCGAGAAGGGAAACTACAACTGTCTGATAATGGTAAACCAAACTAACAACTCATACTTAGGAGTAAACCTCAAAACTAACTTCAAGTTTCTCATAAAAGAAAGGCAAAATAATCAACGACTTCTAAACATGACGTCCTCACTTCTAATTCCCGTCCCCAGCATATAGATCTTCACCTTAAAACAAAACATTTCAAAAATGAGGGGGAAATCTCAATAATGTCTACCCCTAACGTTAAAAACAAGTTAAGTTCATTTCAATTCATTTGAGGGAGAGGGAACAAGTCAAATCATTTCACAAACCTTTGAACCCTTAACTGTTTTCCTCAACCCCACCAATCCATATTTTATTGTGATTATGCGGGCGGGATACCACATCCCTTAAAGTAACATCGCCTACCACAGGCATCAAAAGATATTCGCTTACCACAGGCATCAAAGATATTCGCCTACCACAGGCATCAAAGTTCGCCTACCACAGGCATCAAAGATATTCGCCTACCACAGGCATCAAAGTTCGCCTACCACAGGCATCAAAATATCCACTATCCTATATCAGGGAAGAAACCCTGATCTCCTGGTCTATAACCCGGCAGGATTCCAAATCCTGTACTCCGGGTTATGCCCCGAAACCCGCTTAATGTTTCACTTTGAATTATTAGTATCTTATGCAAAACTCAACTCACAGCTCTCAAGTCAAACCCAACCCAGGTTATCAAAACCAATAACAAAACTACTTATAAAAGACCATCAAATTTCTTAACTCATAAAAGTCAAAGCATGAACAATTATAAACAGTTATCCAAAACAGATGGTCACATTTCAACAAAAGTCCCCTTTCGGGATGCAATTCTCAAAACAGATTAGAAAACATTAAAACACATTTAAAGAGCATCCCAGTGGGGATTAGAGCATAGACATTACCTGGTTAGCTTCACTTCACAGCAAAACGAACACACTTGAGCTCACTAACGACGCGAGTTAGTTTGGGCCTAAAATAGAATAATTATTCTAATCAAAACGCGCCCTTCGAAGTTAGTATTAACTACCTTCTAACTAACCCTCCCCTAGGAACCCTATAGGCTCCTATCAATCATGAATTTACACTTTAAAACATTTAATACATTCCAAATAATCACATAACCAGCTCAAAACATCACTTTCACACAACACTTTTATTAATAACAAACATTAACAAAACAGATTACAGCATCCACATAAAAAGGGTCAAAACTTGACTGCCCGACATCCTATGGGTCTGGTTTTGGACTTTTCGCAAACCTCGGAATGTCTACTAAAACTTTTATGTTGACGACTAGACCCATATCAGCCTCGAAAGACTCTAAAATTACCAAATTCTCAACCTGGTCCAGTTCCGACAGGTTCTGGTAAAACGATTATAATTCAAGCTATACAACTCAAAAGTCCGATCCGCAAAATTCCTATGAAAGCTAACATCTACGGAAACCTCCAGTCCAAAGGGTTCGATCAAAGGACAACTGTACTAATCGTGGTGACCCGATCTTTAGGCACTAACAAAACTGTCTCGATCCCGGTTCTTATTTAATTTATAATTTCGGTTCTAACTTTCACCATTCGGTCCCCAGATTCCAATTTGGGTCTCAAATAATACTAATAATAATAAGGCCCTAACATGACTTAATACAATATTAGTCATATATTAGCACATAAAACCCCAACTATATTCATAATTAAAGAAAACAAAAGAATATTATTCTACACGTAAAATCCTAAACTGCAATCATAATCATGGATACTTGACAGAATAATCCTACTATTATCTAAACACTTCCGTATTCGTAGCAAAAAAAAAAATAAAAATAAAAGATCAAGAATATCAAGAAAACTAGATGAATAGCAGCATGCATAACCAAGCACGTGAAGTAGGCAATTCATATTAAACAACCTTTAATTCATTAATGAACCTAAACATATCTTCATAGCTTAATTGGTGAGTAAAACACATGAATGGCCCTAAGCATGATTTATTAACTTCACTACACACAAACATCTTTCATTATCAAGGATGACAAAAGACGACATCTACTCTGGCATATTAAAAGCACCATATTAACAACTAATTTAGACATATTCTAATACAATCCTATTAAGGCACTAAACAGACCCACACAACTAGCACCATAAATCACACAGAGCATGAACGAAGGGAACACAACTGGAATTTAAAAGAAATATAGAGAGTTACGCTAGGGAAAATTCCGGTGAGTCAGAGGGCAACGTAAGGGGCAGACGGCGTCGACGGTGGTCACGGCGGTAGTCGAAGACGTGAGCAGTAGTGGTCCGACGTCCAGTTACCGTAGTAGTATACGCAGTAGCAACAGCCTTCGTCCGTCGGTCCCGGGCGTTCACAGCATTGTCCGGCAGCGAGGCGGTGTACGACGGCCGTCTAGGAGGTGGAGACGGTAGTCGTCGGTGGCTGGTGGCGAGGGACGGTAGAGAGAAACGAGGGAGTCGGGAGAGAGGAAAAGGTTGTGCATGTGTTGTGTTTTAGAGTTTGTTTTAGGTTAATTAATCTAATTACCCTCTAATCTCCCTCCTCCTAACAGATTAGTGATCCTAAACCAACTATAACAGCCTCCCTAACCGACTACTAACTCAATCTTAACCAATTCTATCTCAGCTAAGCTCCTACTACTATTTATCTAATTTAATCATGATAGTACTGCTAATCTTCACCTAGCAATACTACTCCCAAATCACGTAAAAGGTAGAGTAGTTAATACTACTAATAATAATCATAATAAATACAATAATAAAAAAAACATAATACAACAACTATTACTAATAAACATATACGAGAAGTACTAACAATATAATAAAGATAATTATTTAATAATAATAATAATAATCACATAATAACGATAGTAATAACAATAATCAGAATAATAATTATATACTAATAATAATAAGAGTAATACTAACAGTACTAATATCCATCAAATTACCGATATACCCTTGTTAGTCTCTCAACGATCCTACAAGCTCAAGTGTCAGCAAAAATAAACACAAACTAATAGTACTAACCTAATTTACTAACGACGTCACTGTCAACATCTTTGAAATTTTCGGGGTTTTACATCATTACCTCCTTAAAAGAAGTTTCGTCCTCGAAACTTAAACTTAGACCTAACAGTTCGGTAACAATCCTAACGGTTCCGTTCTTCCTAAAACTCAAGGTTTTACATCATTACCTCCTTAAAAGAAGTTTCGTCCTCGAAACTTGACGTACCTTAAGAGTGAAACAGGTGAGGGTACTTCGTTCTCATCTCTTCTTCTGTTTCCCAGGTTGCTTCCGTTGTGGCATGATTTGCCCATTGTACTTTCACCAAGGGAACTACTTTCCTTCGAAGTTGTTTTTCTCTACTATCCAATATTTCCAGCGGTTGCTCTTCATAGCTCAAGTCCTCTTGTAGCTGAAGTGGCTCAGGATCAATCACATGAGTTGGGTCTGGAACGTATTTCCTGAGTTATGACACATGAAAGACATTATGCACTCTTGGAAGTTCTCCCGGCAGCTGTAACTTGTAAGCAACTTCTCCAATGCGTTCCAAGATTGGATACTGTCCGATAAATCTTGGTGTCAACTTCCTCGACTGTCCAAATCTCATAACTCCTTTTGTAGGTGAAACCCGTAGAAACACGTATTCTCCTACTTCAAACTCTAAGGGTCTTCTCCTCCCACAAGATAGCTCTTTGTCGACTTTGTGCAGCCTTCATCTTATCTTGAATGATCCGAACCTTCTGAGTAGTGGCCTGTATTAGGTCCGGTCCGGTCGTTAGAGCTTCATCGATGTCTTGCCAACATAGGGGAGTCCTACATCTCCTCCCATATAAAGCTTCAAAGGGTGACATCCCAATACTAGCATGATAACTGTTGTTGTAGGAGAACTCAATAAGAGTCAACTCGTCATCCCACGAGTCCTTGAAATCTAGTGCGCATGCCCGTAGCATATCTTCGAGGGTCTGAATAGTCCTCTCGGTCTGCCCATCAGTAGCTGGGTGGAAAGCGGTGCTAAACTTGAGTTTGGTACCAAACGCCTCCTGTAACTTCTTCCAAAAGCCAGACTGGAATCTAGTGTCTCTGTCCGAGACTATAGGACTGGGGACTCCATGTAGTCTTACGATCTCTCTTACATAAGCTTGAGCTAGCTGATCCAGGGACCAGTTGTTGGCGATGGCTAGAAAATGAGCCGACTTGGTCAATCGATCTACAATTATCCATATCGCATTGTGTTTCCGCCTGGTCTTTGGCAAACCCACAACGAAGTCCATTGATATCGAGTCCCACTTCCACTCAGGAACGTCCAATGGTTGCAGAAGTCCGACAGGTCGATGATGTTCTGCCTTGACCCGTTGGCATGTGAGGCATTTCGCCACAAAATCTGCCACTTCTTGTTTCATATTACTCCACCAGAACATCTAATTCAGATCCTTGTAAAGCTTATTTCCCCCTGGGTGCACAGAATATGGTGTGTTGTGCCCCTCTTCTAAAATCTTCCTCTTCAGCTCCTCCATATTAGGTACACAGATGCGGTTATGGAACCGTAATGTACCATCCTCGTGAATCACGAAACCAGGGGCCTTCCCTTGCAAAAATTCCTCCCGTATCTTGACAAGTTGCAAATCCAGTTCTTGAGTCCTCTTGATCTCCTCCATGAGAGTAGGTTGCAACTCCATAGTATTCAATACATCTTTCCTTCCTGGTGTCACCACGTTAAGCTCTAATCTCCTAAACTCCTCGCACAGCTCGTGCGGCATCATCATCAAGTGGTTCACAGCAGGATAAGGTCTTCTACTCAGGGAATCAGCCACTACATTTGCCTTTCCGGGATGATATTGAAAGTTCACATCATAGTCCTTCAGAAATTCCAACCATCGAGTCTGCCTAAGGTTTAGCTCCTTCTGTGTGAAAAGGTACTTCAAACTTTGATGGTCGGTGAATACCTCGCAGTGTACTCCATAAAGGTAATGTCTCCAAATCTTAAGTGCAAAAACTACTGCCGCCAACTCCAAGTCATGAGTGGGGTAGTTCTTCTCGTGTGTCTTCAGTTGTCTGGATGCATACGCAATCACCTTCCCATCCTGCATGAGTACACAACACAATCCACCATGTGATGCATCACTGTAGATGATAAATCCCTCGTTTCCTTGAGGTAGAGCGAGAATAGGTGCCGAGGTAAGTCTTTTCTTCAACTCCTGGAATGCTTGCTCACATTTTTTCCGACCACATGAACTTTATTGACTTCCGAGTCAGATTGGTCAACAGGTTAGCAATTTTTGAGAAATCCTGAACGAATTTCCTATAATAGCCTGCCAAACCCAGAAAACTCCTAACCTCAGTGGCATTCTTCGGTGTTGGCCACTTAGTGATAGCCTCCACCTTTTGAGGATCCACTGCCACTCCTTCCTTAGACACTACGTGTCCTAAGAATGCCACTTGCTCCAACCAAAATTCACATTTCTTAAACTTCGCGTAGAGCTCGTTGTTCCGTAAGGTTGTCAGCACCTCTTTCAGGTGGTTTGCATGTTCCTCTCGTGTCCCTGAGTACACTAATATATCATCGATGAACACCACCACAAACTTGTCCAGAAATGGCTTGAACACTCTGTTCATTAAATCCATGAAAGCGACTGGGGCATTCGTGAGTCCAAACGGCATTACTACGAACTCGTAATGACCATACCGAGTTCGGAAAGCGGTTTTAGAGATATCCTCTTCTCTGATTCTTAACTGGTGATAACCTGATCTCAGGTCTATCTTCGAAAACATCGTTGCACCTCACAACTGGTCAAAGAGATGATCAATGCGAGGTAGAGGGTACCGATTTTTTATGGTAATCTTGTTCAACTCTCGGTAATCGATGCATAACCTCATGCTACCATCCTTCTTCTTCACGAATAGTACGGGTGCTCCCCATGGTGACGTACTGGGTCGTATGTATCCCTTTTCTAGCAGCTCATCTAGCTGGGTCTTCAACTCCTTAAGCTCTGCGGGCGCCATTCGATATGGGGCCTTTGAAACAGGTGCGGCCCCGGGCTCCAAATCAATGCAGAAATCCACCTCCCTGAGTGGAGGCATTCCCGGAATCTCCTCCGGAAAGACGTCAGGAAAATCCTGGACTATCGGAATGTTCTCAATTGTAGGTTCCTCCGCCTTGGTGTCAACTACGTTGCATAAAAACCCTTCACACCCTTGGCTCAACAACTTCTGAGCCTTGAGAGCAGAGATGATCCGTACACTCTGAAGATGCCTATCACTCCAATGCACTACCTTCCTTCCATTCGGTCCTACTAAGGTCACCTTTTGCTTGTAGCAATCTATTTGAGCTCTATACTTTGCTAACCAGTCCATTCCCAAAATAACATCAAACTCCATTAGGTTAAACATATAAAGGTCTGCCTCAAATTCCTGACCTGCTATCACTATAGGACATCCTCCATATAACTCACCACATCTAATGGTATCCCCGGTGGGTAGGGCAACCGACATAGGCTTACTATTCTCCGAGGGTTTCATCTTAGCCTTCTCTACTATAGCTCGTCCAACAAAAGAATGACTAGCGCCAGAATCAAATAAAACAGAGACATTGTAGAGGTGGAGAGAGAAGGTACCCGTCACGACGTCTACTTCATTCTCAGCCTCATCCTTCCTCATCACATACACCCGCCCTCCTGCATTACGCGGCGGTTGTTGTTGTTGTTGTTGACGAAGCGGGTTTGCTGGCCTTTCTTGGTTGTTCTGATTTCCACTGGGACCACCCCGGTTCTGCTGTTGCGGCCTTTGGTTCCCGTTATAGCTTCCCCGATTTTGATACGTTGACTGCGGGGCTCTCCAGTTTCTATTATTTCCATTATTATTGCCCCCTGAGGTCAGTTGAGGGCACTGCTTTATATGATGCTGGGGACTTCCACACTTGAAACACCCCCCTTTTACAATCCTCGCTCGGCACTCTCGAGGGTAATGGCCAAGTCGTCCGCAAATCTTGCATATTGGCATGTGCGATGGCTTATGTCCCAAGATCGTTACCCGCCTGGTTGGGCGGAACCTCTTCTCTTGGTGAGATGGGGGTGAGTTGAAACGGGGTGACTCTTTCCTCTTATGCCCTTGTATGCCAAGTTGTCGTTCCATATCGTGCATTACCCTTTCTACAGTGAGGGCAACATTCAGCATGTTCTGGTAAGACGTGAACTCACGTGATGACATCCGATCCTGAATCTTGCAGTTCAACCCATCCCAGAAGCGATCCATCCTTAGCTGTTCGCTGGATACCAAAGCAGATGCAAATCGAGATAGCTCTGTGAACTTAGTGGAGTAAGCGAGCACGCTAAGTTCTCCTTGACGTAGGTTCATGAACTCCTTTTCTTTCGCCTTTTGAAGGGACATAGGGTAAAACTGATCCTTCAACACAACCTTGAAATGGTTCCAGTCGAAACCCGGTTCAGTCCGTATCTCCCTCACACTGGCCTACCATAGATCGGCCTCCTCCTTCAGGTGGTACGCAACAAAGTCCACCCTTAGCTCCTCGGGACAGCGGGTTGTGTCAAAAATCTTTTCAATCTCTCTAACCCAATCTTCAAAGACCTTGGGGTCAGCTACCCCTGTGTAAGTGGGCGGGTTGAAGCTATTGAACCTTTGGAGAAGAGCGGAGGGATCATCTTCCCTCCCTCCTCCTTGTCGATCCACCACTTTCCTCAGTAGGTCCTCATGCTTGTTCAGCATCTCAATCATCAGCATGCTAGCAAGGTTGTTCCCCAGTGTTGTTGTACTCGACCCTGGTATCAAATGAGCCAACCGTTGGTGCAGTTCAGTCGCGGTTTGAGGGCGTTGTTCGGCCGCAGCTGGTGTACGCTCTCGGGTAACGTTATTGGGGTGAGATCCATTTGTGTCCGACATCCTGGTTAAAAGAGATCGATTTAGACTACTTAAGGTTTTAAGCGCTCAGCGCCATTCACCAACTCTAGAGATAAGCTAATCAACCCAACTAAATCAGATACGAAACTGTAACATATTTCTACAAATAAACCCATGCAATTGCATCATTTTCACATACTCTTTCATCACACATCATTTGAAAGGAAAGAAGAACATATATATACTAACATCTCCAAAATTAAGAATATTATTTATAATACTCTGCATACCAGCGTCATAACATGTATATCTATCCCCTATTTGGGGTTAACACACAAAGAAAAACAGCACACCACACTCAAGAATATATCACAGTCAAATAACCACGTATAAGCAACTATAGCAAAACAATCCTAACACTATTGTTACTATCCCACTCATATGATCTTCCTACACAGAGGGTTCTTCCTAGCTGAAACCGGAGTCCACTCTGGATCATCAGACTCATTCCCCGAGTCCTCCTCGGGTTCTTCTTCCGTCTCCCTATCCACCATAACCTCATCCTCGGGTTCGGTCTCCTGTTCGGATTCATCGGCAGGAGCAGCTGTAACTCTAGAGGTTACCTCGGGCTCAGAACCCTGCACAGAATCCTCCATAGAATCCTCCTCCGGATCTTCCTCTGGATCTTCCTCTGGATCCTCCTCTGGGTCACTCTCGGGATTCATGTTCATGACAGGTGCTGGGGCAGGGTTCACCTGAACTTCTTCCACATCACGCTTCCAAATCTCGACAATCTTGGAGAAGACTTCCGGGACTCGGTGCCCTGACTCCACTCGGTACCTCTTACACCAACAACACGGGTAGGGATACTCCTCGACCGGAAGTGGGGGTGGTAGCAATAATGGTACAGTATGGCCCCACCAAGGGTCTTCCCAAAGCGTGAGCAAAAATGCATTCGCCTAACTTTCCTCGTTATCACAAAGACATGAGTTCGGAACATCTTTGGTGTACTTGTCAATCTCGTCGTAGAAGTTTATCATATGAGTTCCCAGATACCCACCGGGAGGAATGGGGGTATAACGATGGAAACACGGGGTGGGGTGCTGATAACAGTGTGTGCGTTGAGCCATCCTACAGGGTTAGAACATATTAGCAGCACAGAAAGATTAATAATCATGTAATAATAGGAAAGTATAAACCCTTTTCCCTTCCTACACTCATCACTCCGAATTTAGCTTCCTAGGGTCCAACTAAACCTAAAGGACTCTGAGGAGCAACTAGGTCGCAACCCAGAGCTCTGATACCATTTTGTAACACCCCGAAAATTCAATTATAGAAAAGTCAAAGTCAAACTATTGTTAACAGACAAAATTTAGCGGAAGACTCAAACTCTTATTGGGCATTACTGCCGTATCCCCGAAGGAATACAAGGCGAGAAGGGAAACTACAACTGTTTGATAACGGTAAACCAAACTAACAACTCATACTTAGGAGTAAACCTCAAAACTAACTTCAAGTTTCTCATAAAAGAAAGGCAAAATAATCAACGACTTCTAAACATGACGTCCTCACTTCTAATTCCTGTCCCCAGCATATAGATCTTCACCTGAAAACAAAACATTTCAAAAATGAGGGGGAAATCTCAATAATGTCTACCCCTAACGTTAAAAACAAGTTAAGTTCATTTCAATTCATTTGAGGGAGAGGGAACAAGTCAAATCATTTCACAAACCTTTGAACCCTTAACTGTTTTCCTCAACCCCACCAATCCATATTTTATTATGATTATGCGGGCGGGATACCACATCCCTTAGAGTAACATCGCCTACCACAGGCATCAAAACATATTCGCCTACCACAGGCATCAAAGATATTCGCCTACCACAGGCATCAAAGTTTGCCTACCACAGGCATCAAAATATCCACTATCCTATATCAGGGAAGAAGCCCTGATCTCCTGGTCTATAACCCGGCAGGATTCCAAATCCTGTACTCCGGGTTATGCCCCGAAACCCGCTTAATGTTTCACTTTGAATTATTAGTATCTTATGCAAAACTCAACTCACAGCTCTCAAGTCAAACCCAACCCAGGTTATCAAAACCAATAACAAAACTACTAATAAAAGACCATCAAATTTCTTAAATCATAAAAATCAAAGCACGAACAATTATAAACAGTTATCCAAAACAGATGGTCACATTTCAACAAAAGTCCCCTTTCGGGATGCAATTCTCAAATCAGATTAGAAAACATTAAAACACATTTAAAGAGCATCCCAGTGGGGATTAGAGCATAGACATTACCTGGTTAGCTTCACTTCATAGCAAAACGAACACACTTGAGCTCACTAACGACGCGAGTTAGTTTGGGCCTAAAATAGAATAATTATTCTAATCAAAACGCGCCCTTCGAAGTTAGTATTAACTATCTTCTAACTAACCCTCCCCTAGGAACCCTATAGGCTCCTATCAATCATGAATTTACACTTTAAAACATTTAATACATTCCAAATAATCACATAACCAGCTCAAAACATCACTTTCACACAACAACACTTTTATTAATAACAAACATTAACAAGACAGATTACAGCATCCACATAAAAAGGGTCAAAACTTGACTGCCCGACACCCTATGGGTCTGGTTTTGGACTTTTCGGAAACCTCGGAATGTCTACTAAAACTTTTATGTTGACAACTAGACCCATATCAGCCTCGAAAGACTCTAAAAGTACCAAATTCTCCAACTGGTCCAGTTCCGACAGGTTCTAGTAAAACGATTGTAACTCAAGCTATACAACTCAAAAGTCCGTTCCGCAAAATTTCTATCAGTCCAAAGGGTTCGATCAAAGGACAACTGTACTAATCGTGGTGACCCGATCTTTAGGCACTAACAAAACTGTCCCGATCCCAGTTCTTATTTAATTTATAATTTCGGTTCTAACTTTCACCATTCGGTCCCCGGATTCCAATTTGGGTCTCAAATAATACTAATAATAATAAGGTCCTAACATGACTTAATACAATATTAGTCATATATTAGCACATAAAACCCCAACTATATTCATAATTAAAGAAAACAAAAGAATACTATTCTACACGTAAAATCCTAAACTGCAATCATAATCATGGATACTTGACAGAATAATCCTACTATTATCTAAGCACTTCCGTATTCGTAGCAAAAAAAATAAAAATAAAAGATCAAGAATATCAAGAAAACTAGATGAATAGCAGCATGCATAACCAAGCACGTGAAGTAGGCAATTCATATTAAACAACCTTTAATTCATTAATGAACCTACACATATCTTCATAGCTTAATTGGTGAGTAAAACACATGAATGGCCCAAAGCATGATTTATTAACTTCACTACACACAAACATCTTTCATTATCAAGGATGACAAAAGACGACATCTACTCTGGCATATTAAAAGCACCATATTAACAACTAATTTAGACATATTCTAATACAATCCTATTAAGGCACTAAATAGACCCACACAACAAGCACCATAAATCCAACAGAGCATGAACGAAGGGAACACAACTGGAATTTAAAAGAAATATAGAGAGTTACGCTAGGGCAAATTCCGATGAGTCAGAGGGCAACGTAAGGGGCAGACGGCGTCGACGGTGGTCACGGCGGTAGTCGAAGACGTGAGCAGTAGTGGTCCGACGTCCAGTTACCGTAGTAGTATACGCAGATAACAACCTTCCGTCCGTCGGGTCCCGGGCGTTCACGACGTGTCCGGCGGCGAGGCGGTGTCTGACGGCCGAAGCGAGGAGTCGGAGAGAGGAAAAGGTTGTGCGTGTGTTGTGTTTTAGAGTTTGTTGTAGGTTAATTAATCTAATTACCCTCTAATCTCCCTCCTCCTAACAGATTAGTGATCCTAAACCAACTCTAATAGCCTCCCTAACCGACTACTAACTCAATCTTAACCAATTCTATCTCAGCTAAACTCCTACTACTATTTATCTAATTTAATTATGATAGTACTGCTAATCTTCACCTAGCAGTACTACTCCCAAATCACGTAAAAGGTATAGTAGTTAATACTACTAATAATAATCATAATAAATACAATAATAAAAAAAAACATAATACAACAACTATTACTAATAAACATATACGAGAAGTACTAACCATATAATAAAGACAATTATTTAATAATAATAATAATAATCACATAATAATGATAGTAATAACAATAATCAGAATAATAATTATAATACTAATAATAATAAGAGTAATACTAATAGTACTAATATCCATCAAATTACCGACGTACCCTTGTTAGTCTCTCAACGATCCTACGAGCTCAAGTGTCAGCAAAAATAAACACAAACTAATAGTACTAATGATGGAGGTCCTCCATCAGAACCAGCATCAGGAGTAGCAACGACCTCACCAACATCAGCATTGAGGCCATCATCAACCACATCAAACACTGCATCCAAGAGTGCTTTATGATGGTCCAACAACTCATGAGGTCGTCCAACAACAGCAGCATCATCACCAACAGCAGCAACCAGCCAGTGAGGTTATTTCTCAATTCCATTTCTTTGGATTGAGGTCCTCACCCATGTTTGAATACTTCACTCTAGAGTTGTTGAGGACTTTCCAGCTCAGTGAAGATGTTTGCCAGTTCTGAGGTCCTCTATGAAGACATCACTTCTGGAGCTGTTGAGGATATTCCAGTTCTGTGAGGTGATCCAGCATTGAGGTCCTTCATGAAGGCTCACTTTCGAGCTGTTGAGGCCATTTTCAGCTTGTGAGGTGATATAACCGTTTGTAATAAAGAAAACGCGTTTGTTAGAGTTTTATTTCATTTTATTTCATTTTATTTTGAAGTTATCCATTTTTTAATGAGGCTTAATTAGCTTGCTAAGTTAGTTAAGTAGCTTAAGCTTAATTAGTGAGTTTCTTGAGCAAGAGGAAACCCTTAATCATCCAGCTCAACCCTAGCTTTATATAGCTTGTAATAGGCAGCTTGAGGTCATCATCTATCAGTGAAATTAATATTATTTTGAGTGCCGTGATTGAGCCTCTTGTTTGTGAGTGACGTTAAACTCTCATTTTGGTTAATTCTACTACAGTAGCAAGGATTTGGCAATCCTTGTGGTGGGTGTAGAGCTTGATAATCTCGATGGTGGTGCGCCTGTATCCATTGAGGTCATCCAGTCCATTGCCCTTGATGTTCTAGCTGTGGTGGGTCTGTATCAGCTTGAGCCTCAAGACTATCTCGTTTACTAATTGATTGTAAGTTTGTTCATCCGATTATCATCTTATCATCTTCCATTTCATCCATTTGTTCATTGGTGTTCATACTCTGTTTTGGAGGAAGTTATAGTTGTTTCTCTGTGTTGAGGTCTGTTTTGGGTGAATTTGTATTTGATTCTCTGTTTTGAGGCCAGATTGTGTGCGAGTTGTGTTAATGTGGTGTACTGTGAGGTCAATACTCTGATCTTAGGACCTTGCATACATCATAATTGGTATCAGAGCTGAGTAACATCTTGGAGGAAGTTCTGTTTGAGTTATTTGTGCATTTTATAATGTCGGGTTGTAGTAAAACACCTCAGGAAGTAGCAGAACAAGCCTTGAGGGAGAAGGAGGAAATGGAAGGGAGAATGAAAATTATGGGAGAACAGTTACAATATTACATGAGGTTGCACAGGAAAGGAATCAATGGAGAATCTGATGTGGAGTCTGAAGAAGAAGAGGAGGAGAACCCTTTTAGTGGATCTGGAGGGGGAGGAGGAAGACCTAGGTATCACAGAAGAAGGAGGAATGTAAGGAGGTCACCTAGGAGTAGTGTTAGTGAATCCAGGAGTATGAGTGAGAGGGAAGAATGGAGGGAAAATAGAAGAGTTGAGAAATTGGATTTCAAAATAGATATTCCAGAATATGGAGGAGAGTTGGATCCTGATGTATTTTTGGATTGGTTGCAAACAGTGGAGAGAGTGTTTGATTTGAGGGAGTTGTCTGATGAGAACAAGGTGAAGTTGGTTGCATTGGCGAGGAAATATGCATCTACATGGTGGAACAACTTGCAAAGAAGGAGAGAAGAGATCAATGAGCCTAAAGTCAGTACATGGGTTGAAATGAGGCAGAAGCTCAAGGAGAAGTTCTTACCTGAAAGTTACATGAAGGAGAATTATTTCAAGCTTCAACACTTGGTCCAGGGTAGCAAATCTGTTGAGGAGTATACCAAGGAGTTTGAGCATCTACTGTGGAAGTGTAACATGAAGGAAAATGAGGTGTAGACATATGTGAGGTATCTTGCAGGGTTGAATGAAAGCATCAAAAATGTGGTTGAGCTTCAGGTGTATAATTCACTTGATGAGCTGAGTTCTTTGGCTCATAAGGTGGAACAGCAGAAGAAGACCCAAAGGAAGGAGTATGGGAGCAAGTATCCAGCCAAAACCTATCCTCAAACCAAATCAGACCATTACCATAAATCCCATAACCCACCTCAAAGAACCTATCCATCCCCACAACCACAAACCAGATATCCAGCCCCTAAACCACCTCAAACACAATCCCAAAACCCCCCACAAAGAACCCCAGTCCCTACCAATCGACCATTCCCTGAGAGGAGGTGCTTTAGATGTCAAGGTCTTGGACATCTAGCCTCAGAATGTCCAAACAGAAGAGCAGTGACCTTAGAAGAATACCAAGCAGCATTGTTTGTTGAACCTGAGTCAGTTGTTGAGGAGGAACAATTTGATGAACCTGAAGGAGATCCTGTGTATGATGAAGAGGAAGTTGAGGCCAGACCTGATGAAGGTGAAATGTTGGTGATCAGGAGGGTCCTTAGCAGTACAACAATTGATGAGGAAGCTGAGCAGAGGGAGAACATTTTTCACACAAGATGTACAGTGCAAGGGAAGATTTGTTCATTGATTATTGATGGAGGCAGTTGTACCAATGCAGCCTCACAGACTATGGTGCAGAAGCTGAACTTGCAAACCTGTCCTCATCCAGCACCTTACACCATCCAGTGGTTAAGTTAAAGTAGAGGTATCAAAATCTCATCTAGATGCCTTGTGAATTTTTCAATTGGTTCTGTTTATAAAGATGAAGTGTGGTGTGATGTTATACCTATGGATGCATGTCATTTATTATTGGGAAGACCTTGGTTGTTTGATAGAAGTGTTAACCATGATGGAAGAGCCAATACTTATTCCCTTAACCTAAACCACAATAAAATTGTCCTCACCCCACTTAAACCATCCCAGCTCACAAAAAGAACCAAGAACCTGATTGTTGAACCATCCCTTGATGTGATTTTACCTGCTGAATATCATGAATTCTGTGAACAGAAGGAGTTACTTTTGCTTGATCTTGATGAAGAACCAGCCTCACAAAATGAACCAGCCCCACAAAATAGTCATCCTTTATTCCAACCCATCCTAAACCAGTACCTACATGTTTTTCCAGAAGAAATGCCACTAGGTTTACCCCCCAAAAGAGACATCCAGCATAAAATTGACCTCATCCCAGGATCTATCTTACCAAACAAACCAGCCTATAGAATGACCCCAGCTGAAACCAATGAGATCTAGAGGCAAGTTGATGAGTTGTTGGAGAAAAGGATGATCAGAGAGAGCTTGAGCCCTTGTGCAGTGCCAGCTTTATTGGTTCCTAAGAAAGATGGAAGTCAGAGGATGTGTATTGATTGTAGAGCCATCAACAAAATTACTATCAAGTATAGATATCCTATCCCAAGGCTTGAGGATATGCTTGATGAGCTCCATGGCTCAACTGTGTTTTCAAAGATTGATTTGAGAAGTGGATATTACCAGATCATAATTTATGAGGGAGATGAGTGGAAGACAGCCTTTAAGACTAAGGGAGGTTTGTATGAGTGGTTAGTCATGCCTTTTGGTTTGACAAATGCACCTTCAACATTTATGAGGCTTATGAACCAAGTTTTGAAACCTTTGATTGGGAAGTGTGTTGTTGTGTATTTTGATGATATACTCATTTATAGCCAGTCTGAGGAGGATCATGTGAATCACTTGAGGAGTGTTATGGAGATCTTGAGTAGAGAGCAGTTGTATGGGACCTCAAGAAATGTCAATTCTTCACCAGCCATGTTATATTCCTTGGTTATATTGTGACATCAAAGGGTATTCAAGTGGATGAAGAGAAGGTTAAAGCCATCAGAGAGTGGCCAGTTCCAACATCAATCCAGTAAATCAGAAGTTTTCATGGGTTAGCATCGTTTTACAGGAGGTTTGTGAGGAACTTTAGCACTATTTTGGCTCCTATGACAGAATTAGTGAAGGGGAAGAGCTTTACTTGGACACCAGCTGCAAAGAAAGCTTTTGAGGAGGTCAAAAGGAAGTTAACCTCAGCACCAGTGTTGACATTACCTTGTTTTACCAAAGTCTTTGAAGTGGAGTGTGATGCCTCAGGTGTGGGCATTGGAGCATTGTTGACTCAAGAAGGAAAACTAGTAGCTTATTTCAGTGAGAAACTCAATGAGGCCAAGAGGAAGTACAGTACATATGATAAGGAATTATATGCCATCATTAGAGCTTTGCAACATTGGAGGCATTATCTGATTGGTGCTGAATTCATTCTGCACAGTGATCATGAGGCCCTCAAATTCATTCAGGGGCAGCATAAACTCAACACTAGGCATGCTACTTGGGTGGAGTTCATGCAGCAATTTCATTTTGTGATCCATCATAAATCTGGGAAGCTTAACAAAGGAGCTGATGCATTGTCCAGGAGGTACTTATTGTTGCAAATTTTGGATGCAAGAGTGCTTGGTTTTGAACAGTTGAAAGCCTTGTATGAGAATGATGAAGATTTTGGAGAGTTGTACCAGAAATGTCAGGGACATCCTCAAAGTCTATACCACATAGACCAGGGATTTCTTTTCAAAGGAACAAGGTTATGTGTTCCAAGGAGCAGTTTTAGAGAGTTGTTGATCTCTAAAGTTCATGGAGGTTGCTTGGCAGGACATTTTGGTATTGAGAAAACTCTTCTTATGCTGAAAGAACATTATTGTTGGCCTAAAATGAGGAAGGATGTTGAGCATTGGATCAGGAGGTGTGCTATATGTCAGATTGCAAAGAGTCATAGCTTACCTCAAGGGCTATATACACCTTTTCCAGTACCAAATAGTCCTTGGGAGGACATCAGCCTAGACTTCATTGTTGGTCTACCAAGAACTCAAAGGGGAAAAGATTCAATCATGGTAGTTGTGGATAGATTCAGCAAAATGGCTCACTTTATTGCATGCCATACTACTTATGATGCTGTGAGGGTAGCTGAATTGTATTTCCAGGAGGTAGTGAGGTTACATGGAGTTCCCAGGAGTATGGTTTCCGATAGGGATGTCAAGTTCCTAAGTCATTTTTGGGTTACTCTTTGGAAGAAGTGGGGTACTCAATTGAAGTATAGCACAGCTTGTCACCCCCAAACTGATTGGCAAACAGAGGTCACAAACAGGACACTTGGAACACTATTGAGGTCACTGATATCCACAAACAAAACAGGTTGGGACACCCTCTTGTCTCATGCTGAATTTGCTTTCAATAGAGCACTATCAAAGGCAACTGGCCTTTCACCATTCCAGGTTGCCTATGGTAGAAATCCTATAACTCCATTGGATTTATCCCCCACTAACAAATTCTGTGAGGTTTAGTTATGAAGCAGGTAAACATGCAAAGGAGATCAAGAAGCTTCATCAGCAAGTCAGGGAGAAGATCATCAAGTATTCTGAGCAAGTTTCTACATCAGCAAACAAGCATAGGAGGAAGATGGTTTTCAATCCAGGAGATCTAGTGTGGATTCATCTAAGGAAGGACAGATTTCCAAGCAAGAGGAAGGGAAAGTTGACCCCAAGAGCAGATGGACCTTTTGAAGTGCTAGAGAGGATTGGAGACAATGCTTACAAGTTAGACTTTTCTGAAGACTATGGAGGCAGTGCTACATTCAACGTTGCAGATTTGAGGCCTTACTCTCCAGAACATGAAGACCTTCCAAGTTTGAGGAAAAACTTTCCTCAACCTGGGGAGGATGATGGAGGTCCTCCATCAGAACCAGCATCAAGAGCAGCAACGACCTCACCAACATCAGCATTGAGGCCATCATCAACCACATCAAACACTGACATCCAAGAGTGCTTTATGATGGTCCAACAACTCATGAGGTCGTCCAACAACAGCAGCATCATCACCAACAGCAGCAACTAGCCAGTGAGGTTATTTCTCAATTCCATATCTTTGGATTGAGGTCCTCACCCATGTTTGAAGACTTCACTCTAGAGCTGTTGAGGACTTTCCAGCTCAGTGAAGATGTTTGCCAGTTCTGAGGTCCTCTATGAAGACATTCTGGAGCTGTTGAGGATATTCCAGTTCTGTGAGGTGATCCAGCATTGAGGTCCTCCATGAAGGCTCACTTCCGAGCTGTTGAGGCCATTTCCAGCTTGTGAGGTGATATAACCATTTGTAATAAAGAAAACGCGTTTGTTAGAGTTTTATTTCATTTTATTTTGAAGTTATCCATTTTGTAATGAGGCTTAATTAGCTTGCTAAGTTAGTTAAGTAGCTTAAGCTTAATTAGTGAGTTTCTTGAGCAAGGGGAAACCCTTAATCATCCAGCTCAACCCTAGCTTTATATAGCTTGTAATAGGCAGCTTGAGGTCATCATCTATTAGTGAAATTAATAGCATTTTGAGTGCCTTGATTGAGCCTCTTATTTGTGAGTGACGTTAAACTCTCATTTTGGTTAATTCTACTACAGTAGCAAGGATTTGGCAATCCTTGTGGTGGGTGTAGAGCTTGATAATCTCGATGGTGGTGCGCCTGTATCCATTGAGGTCATCCAGTCCATTGCCCTTGATGTTCTAGCTATGGTGGGTCTGTATCAGCTTGAGCCTCAAGACTATCTCGGTTACTGATTGATTGTAAGTTTGTTCATCCGATTATCATCTTATCATCTTCCATTTCATCCATTTGTTCATTGGTGTTCATACTCTGTTTTGGAGGAGGTTATAGTTGTTTCTCTATGTTGAGGTCTGTTTTGGGTGAATTTGTATTTGATTCTCTGTTTTGAGGCCAGATTGTGTGCGAGTTGTGTTAGTGTGGTGTACTGTGAAGTCAATACTCTGATCTTAGGACCTTGCATACATCAACTAACCTAATTTACTAATGACGTCACGGTCAACATCTTTTAAATTTTCGGGGTTTTACACTAAACCTCTAACAAAAAGGAACTAAAAAGAAGAAAAGGAAAACTGTAAACAAAATATATATTGCCAATGACATACCTTATCCCCGAATCTCACTCATTGAGGTTGGAAATAAGGGGAAAACTCAATACAAACTAACCAGAACAACTCGATTCACTTGATTTCATTCGGACAAACAATTCTTACATGTAACGCCCCAAAACCTTAATCACACAATTACCCAGACATTACGGTAATCACATGATTAGCGCAGCAGATAACGGCCTGAGGCGTTACCGCCGTCCCACTAGGGACAAGGAAAAACCAACCAATCAACCAAGCACAACAACCATGGCAACCCAATAACAACAATAGAGCCACAAACATCAATACATCCTCAAACGTAAGGTGGTTTACAATTAGTCACAATTGCTTAACCCTGTACGACGCAAGAGTCTACCTTTCACTTTAGGGAGTAAACTACTTCTGTACGTCCTTTCCCTTTTCTGTGGAGCTCGGACCACCTAAAACAAAACAGTAAAACATCGCAAAAGTGAGTGGGGGAAACACTCAGTACACAAACCTCCAACATGTAAAACCGTTTCGAAAACGGTTTTTCATGCCGGCCTTTAAAACATTTCGAAAACGGGGAAGGGGCAAAAAGAATCACGCTAAACCAATGAAGTCTTTAAACTTTAAGAATTCTATGCATAGGTTGTGCTTTACTTTGAAAAGAAAGAAAAAAAATATAACATATGATAAGACGTGGTATCCCTTACGATCGATGCCGAAGCACCTCACACACGCGCATGCCCAAACAGACCGGGAGTTTGGATTGGGTGACTGCTAGGCAGTCGACACTGGCCAGGTCAAGCTTACTCCAATAGGAGCCTGTAAAATAATGCTAGGATCCACTCTAGCTACCGTAGAACTACGTGTCGGGACCACTTATAAAACAATAAAATCATTAGAATGTATCTATGCAATAAAACTGTACTTGACTGTGAATAAATATAAGAGTTGGACAATTTGCGTACCTTTAAAATACTGTGAACTTGGTGACGATCTGGCTCGGGGAATGGCGTGGGGCGGTGTGAAACTTTGAGCTAAGACGATAAAGGTTACAAATTAGTGCAAAGGCTATGAACAAAAAGGGTCGTAACGTCCCATAGAAAGGATTTGAAGTGCACATGTAAAAGAAATTTCAGGTTTTTGAGGTGAGAGTATTTTGGCTATAACCGGAGCTAGGAAACTCGGAATTTAATGAACGAGCACTTTCCGGAAAGGGAAAAAAAATAAAATCTATAAGTTTGTCAACTGGGTCAGATGCTAAAAATGATGGGAAGAGCTCGGAAAAGGCTCAGGCGAAGCAATAAAAAATATTTTTCTTTGTGCGGCTTTGGCATTTAAACGGAATCGATAAAATTTATGCACTTGCTCTAAACTCATAGGAGCTTTATGGGCAGAAAAAAAAAACTTGAAAAAAAAATATGTACTCTTATTTTATCACGAGGCCTTTAAAATTGAGAGCGATACGAAATTTATTTCCTTTAGAAATGCGAGATTTCGGTAATAAAATACGATAAAATCAAATAACGTAAAAGATCTCGGGGTCTCTCCAAGCCAAGTCCTATGGTCCTCAATCATAAACCCCATCTTAATAACCATAGCGTTACATTTAGACACTCCAAAAACAACTCACAAGATTACTATAATACTTTTGGTTCAAACTTAAAACAATACTTTATACTCAGAATTTCCAGATTCGCAGCCCTTCTTCCGGGCTCTATAACTCACACTCCCGACGTCGGGTTGACGCATACTATACCATTTCGGAAAGCTTGCAAGGTCTCCTAAAACTCTTATGTTGAACACTTTTTCAAATTCAAACTCCACACAGACAAAAAATGTGAAACAAGTCACTGCCTCCAAAATCGTATATAATTGCATGCCTTTACGGTTTTGGCTCTAACTTGAGCTATACAAGTCGGAATCCCGAAATTCAAAAGCCCGGTGTTAGCTAACACCTTAGGCTACCTTTTTACACAAGAATCTGGGAAAAAACTAATTTTACCCTCTCCTATAAAAAGTGAATTTTGGGCAGAATGCACTGGGGTGTTTGAGCTCACATGCATGCTCCATTTTCATTCAAGTTTTGTACTAATTCATTACCCAAATGAAGTCTACTCATAACCCTACCATTTTCCAGAATCCCAACCTCAAAAATTATCATCCAAGCTTGCATAATACTCATGCACAATCATCAAGTTACATGCACTTACATTCCATCACAATTTCCATGACTTTCTTTCATATAAAACACCCAATCAAAGTATTATTAACTTAATTACTCTTCCAAAACAGAAATTAAACTCTAAAAACTTCATCAAACACTTCATGCAAATCAATAATACACCTTTTCTCTCATCAACATACACATCTATACCATTAGCATGAATACCCATCAAGAAAACACTTGCACTAACCATAAAACTTAACCATTCAAAATTATACTCTAAAATCCATGTAAATGGAGAATAAAAGAGATGAAAACAACCATTTAATACTTGAAAAAAAAACATTAAAACTCAGATTATATAAAAATGGAGATAGGGTGTGAGATGCATACCACTTGAAAGAGGAGATAAAAAAAATGAACAAGGAAGTGTGGAAATGGAAGAGGAGCAATGGCCGAATTCTGCCGGAAAAGTCGCGACCGGCCGAAGCAAAGGGAGAATTTGGTGCTCGTGACAGGAGGAAGAGGGGAGAGCTGAGTGTTGAGTTTGATTTGAACCAAAATAAATGACCCTTGGCCTCCCTCACACCCCTTTTATAAGACTCCCTCCCTTACTAAAAAAAATACTAATAATAATAATAACAATAATAATATGAGGTCCAAAATGATACTCTTTAAAAGCACTAGAAAATAATTCGATCGGTAAAATTACCCGCTTAGCCATTTCCTCCGAGACCTGTCACCGTTAGTTAACTGTAAAACTTAAAAGAATTTAATAATCACATTTTAGCTAGTTAAACCAATTTAATTACCCTAATTTCTGTGATTTAGGGTGGGTTGTTACACTCTCCCCCCCTTAAAAGGAGTTTCGTCCTCGAAACTCGATGTTTATTAAAATTGCTGTGGAAAATACCTTAAAAGAGGTGGGGGTAGCTTTTCATCATATCCTCTTCAGTCTCCCAGGTGGCTTCCGAGGTTTCTTGGTTTGCCCAAAGGACCTTGACCAGTGGGACTTCTTTGGTACGTAGTTGTTTGACCCTACGATCCAAAATTTGAATCATTCTTTGCTCAAAGGTAAGGTTTTCCGCTAGAAGAGGAGGTTCTTCCTTTAAGATATGCGTTGGATCCGGTACATACTTTCGGAGCTGGGAGATATGAAAGACGTCATGGATATGTCCTAGGTTGGAAGGTAACTCTAGACGATAAGCTGATGGATTAACTTTCCCCACAATAGAATAAGGTCCGATGTATCGAGGGCTTAGTTTACCCTTAACATTAAATCTCCTAATTCCCTTTGTAGGGGAAACCTTGAGAAATACTCTATCTCCTATCTGGAATTCGAGTGGTTTCCGCCTTTTGTCGGCATAGCTTTTCTGTCTACTCTGAGCAGCCCGAATATGCTGCTGAATCACTTTGACCTTTTCAGCTGTCTCTTGAATCAACTCTGGGCCTATGACTAGTGCTTCATCTAGCTCATTCCAACATAAAGTTGTTCTACATTTCCTGCCATACAAAGCCTCAAAAGGCGCCATCTGAATAGTGGCTTGATAACTATTATTGTAAGCAAATTCCACGAGTGGAATATACTGATCCCAATTCCCTTGAAAATCCAGTACACATGCGCGAAGCATGTCTTCCACAATCTGGTTTACCCTTTCTGTTTGACCATCGCTCTCTGGATGGTAAGAACTACTGAAGCTAAGCTTAGATCCCAGAGCCCTTTGTATAGCACTCCAGAACCTCGATTGAAACCTTGTATCCCTATCCGATACAATGTCCTTTGGAATCCCATGTAACCGTACTATCTCGCGGATGTAGATATCCGCCAACTTATCTACTTTCCAGCTCTCATGAATAGGTATGAAATGCGCTGATTTAGTAAGACGGTCGATAATTACCCAAATGGCATTCCGTTTAGAAGCTGTGAGGAGTAGTCCCATAATGAAGTCCATTGAGATTGACTCCCATTTCCATGTGGGAATATCTAAGGGTAGGAGTTCGCCCGAAGGTCGCTGATGCTCAGCTTTCACCCTTTGGCAGGTCAAACATTTATCCACGAAGTTAGCTATGTCCCTTTTCATGTTAGGCCACCAGAATCGCTCTCTCAAATCCCTGTACATCTTCGTACCTCCAGGATGCACAGAGTATATTGACTTGTGGCCTTCTTCCATAACCCTTAATCTTAAGTCCCCTCTGTTGGGTACACAGAGTCGATTCTGAAACCTTAAAATCCCATCATCATGGATCAGAAGGCCAGGCATTGCCTTGGTGGTCAGACTATCTACAATTCTCCTAAAATCCGGATCATTCATTTGCTCTGTCTTGATTTCATCAATAATAGACGGCTTTAAAGAGATAGCAGCCAATCTCTTGTCTGTATCTCCTCTACTCA
The DNA here is from genome assembly GCA_029582165.1 of Portulaca oleracea. NCBI lineage: Eukaryota > Viridiplantae > Streptophyta > Magnoliopsida > Caryophyllales > Portulacaceae > Portulaca > Portulaca oleracea. The sequence goes on along the minus strand of CM055886.1, from coordinate 17,334,126 downwards.
CCAAGTCGATGTTCTCCTTACTCAACTCTTGCCAAATTCTAGGATGAATCGTTAGACTCGATATAGACCCGTGCTGGGTCTTCCTACTCAAAGCGTCTGCTACTGAATTTGCCTTCCCGGGGTGATACTAGATATCCAGATCGTAATCTTTAATAAGCTCTAACCACCTTCGTTGTCTCAGATTTAACTCCGTCTGAGTAAAAATATACTTGAGGCTCTTGTGGTCGGTGAAAATAGTAGTGGAGACTCCATATAAATAGTGTCTCCAAATCTTGAGAGCAAAGACCATCGCCGACTCCAATCATGTGTCGGATAATTCTTTTCATAAGGCTTTAATATGCTCAAGGCATAAGCTATTACCTTATCTCCTTGCATCAACACACAACCCAGCCCCTGATGCGACGCATCACTATACACAATATATTCCTTCCCTTCCTCGGGTAAGGATAAAACTGGGGTCGTCGTGAGTTCTCCTTTAGAGTCTGAAACGCTTCTTCGCACTTATCGGTCCATTCGAACCGGGTGGTCTTCTTAAGGAGGTTTGTCAAAGGTAATGCCATCTTGGAAAAGTTTGGCACGAATCTTCTATAATATCCACCATACCTAAGAAACTTCGACTTAGTAATCGTAGTAGGTCTCACCCAATCTTTAACGGTGATACTTTGTGAGGATCCACTCGGATGCCTTATTGGTTACAATATGTCCCAAAATCCTACTTCCTTGAGCCGAAATCACACTTTGAAAATTTGGCATACAAGTTTTTCTCTTAAAAGTCAAGTACTTGCCTCAAATGACTTTCATGCTCCTAAAAACTCTTTGAGTATACCAAAATATCATCAATAAAATGACCACAAACTTATCCAAAAAGGGTTTGAACACACGGTTCATCAAATCCATGAACACTGCTGGGGCATTGGTAAGCCCAAAAGGCATCACGGTAAATTCATAGTGCCCATACCTTGTCCTAAAGGCAGTCTTAGGGATGTCCTCTGCTCTTACTCTAAGCTGATGGTATCCTGACCTTAAATCAATTTTTGAAAATACTCCTGCTCCTTGGAGTTGGTCAAACAAGTCATCAATTCTGGGTAGAGGATATTTGTTCTTGATCGTCACTTTGTTCAATTCCCGATAGTCAATGCATAACCTTAAACTTCCATCCTTCTTTCTCACAAATAACACTGGGGCTCCCCACGGCGAGGAACTGGGTCTGATAAACCCTTTGCTTAAAAGGTCTTCCAACTGTATCTTTAGTTCCTTTAGCTCTGCTGGGGCCATTCTATACGGAGCTTTAGATATCGGCCTAGTTCCGGGAACTAGCTCAATTTTAAAGTCAATCTCCCTCCTCGGGGGTAGCTCCGTAATTTCTTCTGGGAAGACGTCCATAAACTCCCGTACAACCGGGATTTCCTCTACCTTAGGCAGACTCTGCGATACCTCCTTTAGAGAACACAAATAACCTGTACATCCATGATTCAACATTTTGCGCGCCTTTACATATGTTATGATAGGGCACGGGCTTAATCCTAGATCCCCAACGAAAAGGCACTCTTTCCCTAAGGCATTATGTAGAACGACTATCCCCTCTCCACACTTGATTTGAACCTGAGTCAAATTCAACCAATCCATCCCCAAAATAATATCAAACTCCTCTAAGTTTATCTGTATAAGGTTAGCTGGGAAAATTTCTTCATTCAGAACTAGGGGCACTTTCTCGAAACAAGTCTTACAAACTATGGTTTGTCCATTCGGTAAACCAATTAAAAAGTTTTCGGCACGAGCTAACTTTTGTAAGTCTAAATTTAATGCAGCTTTAGAGGAGATAAAAGAATGCATTGCTCCAGAGTCAAATAATGCAATAAGGGGTTGAGCATAAACGTAAACAATGCCGGTAACAACCATACCAGACTTATCTGCTTCTCTCTTTCCCATGACGTAGGCCTGGCCCACGCTTCCTTGCTGTGGAGCGATCCTTGCTGGCGGCGTTGGTCGTGTCGTGCCTGGTTCAGGCCTTCTAAGCTTCTTCGGGCATTCAGCCACTTTGTGGTCAGCTCCGCCGCACCAAAAACAATTGTTGGTGCCTACCCGGCACTGGGTGGTGGAGTGATTGGTCCTGCCACACTTCTTACACAGCTCCCTGTTAGTGGACGGGTTCGGCTGAGTCCTCAGAGCTGGGGGTGCTGGTTTCCTGACTTGATTTGCTTGTACAGGAGGCGAGGTAGGTACCCCACGCTCGTTCCACTTTCTTTTAGTGCCCGTTGGACCTCCCTGATTCAATGCCCTTAGCTCCTTCCGGACTCGCTCTACTTCTGCAGCCCTCTCATACATCTCCTGCGTCGTGGCAAAATGATGTGACAACAGTTGGCTGCGTATGTAAGGCGCTAGGCCTCCCTCGTATCGAGACATCTTTAGCCCTTCAGTGGCTATATACTCCGGTGCAAACCGGGACAGCTCATGGAACTTGGACGTATACTGTAACACTGAGATGTCCCTATTAACCATTGACTAATCTAGGAATTCCTTTTCCTTCTGCCTCCGAAGAGATATGGGATAGAACTGAGCCCTAAGCTCCTTTAAAAAGTCACTCCATGTCTTTCCGGTTTCGATGTACTTCTCTCTTATAGTCCTCCACCAAATATCTGCCTCACCTTTCAAGTAGAAGGTCCCTATAGTCACTTTCTTCTCCTCGGGGACTTCAATCACCTCAAAAATATTTTCCATATCTCGTACCCAATCCTCTAAAATGATAGGGTCATAACTTCCTGAGTAGGTCGGGGGGTTTCTTTTTGCTACCCGATCAGCGTAATTTTCTTCCCTATTACCCGTTGGTACTGTGGTTGGAGTTGGTATACGCTTCAGCAATTCATGTAATAACATCCCGAAGTGGTCGGGGTAGACAGGTGGGTTTTGAGGAACGGATCCTAAGGATGTCTCAGGAAGGGATACCAACCCTGGACTAGGGTGGGGTCCTTGAATTTCCAACTGGTTTCCTTCGGTCTCTCTGCCGTTCACCTCGGGTGAATTCCACATTTGCGACATACTACAATATCACAATAATAACAATGTTAATAGACCACTTGATTCGTAATTACATTTTCTTTAACTTTCTGTCTAACAATAAAGTCTTTAGTACACACCCTTAAGGTTTGTAGTACCTCAACATTAATACATATTCTATATAAATCAATAACGTTTATTTGGAACCACAATAAATTTTCTCCTCAGATTCACATAGCGGGCGGAATACTCCCATTCTTCCACTGCACTTTCAAGTTACATGATAATTTTAAACTCACAACATTCCCATAATCCTATAATAGATCATGTCATTCCTAGCAATCTTGAGTTCTCCCTAAAGAAAAATTGGGAGATACTCCAGCAATTACATCCACAAAATAATTCAGTATATACGAGTTCAACACTTGAAATAAAAGGGCATACAACCATGCTTCCCAAGCCAAAATATAGGGAAGATCAAAAGAATCGCATAGTTCGACCAAATACAACTTGGTTAACCCAACTATTACGGTCGACTAGCTTACCCAAAAGAATAGGTTAGCTCCTAACTACCCTGTACAAAATCCCCTAGAAGAATCTTTTCTTATGTCCCTATGTTAGATCCTTCTTCAGAGTCTCCATGCTCCGCCCGCTTCATCATGTCCGCCAAAGCAAGTCGATATGTCCTGACTGGAAGACACCTCTTGCGCTAGTCTTCCTCATTATGGGCCCCGCTCGTACTTTCGCTTTACCCTCTCTAGGACCTCGAGGCACTATGACACCTGTGGGGGTTGCATCATCACTGTCATTCCCCTCATTCTTAGGCTCTTGGCCCAACTCACCCTAACCTTGGTCCAATTTAGGACCTTTCTCTTCCTCGGGATCCGTCTTCGAAGCCACAGGCTCCTGGCGCGGAGGTGGTACAATGGGGACCGGGCGTCCCGTGATCGGTGCCGCAAAATGGAGCTTCATTCCCTTTGCCGGGGATGGGTAGACAAAAGCTGTGGTGGGTGTAGGCAAGGCTAGCACCTCATGTAAAGACGGTGCCAAATCAGTGGGGTGCATTTGTAGGGCAAGTGCAGTCTGTGTGATAATAGCTTCTAAAGCTACCTGATTCTGTGCTCCCAAGTAATCAAGGCACCACGTGGTCGGCCAAGATCCTCTAAGCAACAGTGGTTGGTACCTATCCTTGATCTCCCCATGGTTTCTCGCTGGGTAACGTTGCCGAAACATCGTGTTCTCTGATGTCATCTCTATACTCGGTGTTCGGGTTCACCATACTGCATGTCAAAGGCTTCTGCAACTTCTTTAGGTGTTCGAACACATTTTCCGTGGGTCCATGAACATGGCAAAAGGGTAAAGAACCGCTGGGATCCATCTACGATACAAAACAATAAAATAAAACTCCAATAAATTATCCCCTTAAAACTGGCTATAAAAAGAAACAATTAAGGTACGGTCCGAGACTCCACCCACTAAAATTCCATGAAGGAACCAACTTATTCCCATTTATTTTCAAGCTTGGCTCCAATTTACTTAATTATACTTTAGACACATAACTTCCAAATTTCGTCATAATTACTTTTGAGCATTCTTTAATTCATAGAGAAAGACAACAACACTCTATATACTTTAACCTTTACTTCAATGAAATCCATAATTGAACAAAAGAATTTCTCACTAACCCATATGTCTTCCATTTCTTATGCAACCACTAATTTACACATAACATGTCTTCTTTTACCTCTACACGTATTCATTCCTTGTCTAAAAGATAGCCCTATTTAGCATCCATCATTCACTTAACTCTTCCTATCATTCATTATGAATCCCATAAATTCCTAAAAAAAAATTTGGCAGCATTTCCCCTGTAAATAGGACTATTCCCAAATTTACATCCTTATTTTTCACCAGCAAATTACAATTTACATCACATAATCTCGACAGAGAGCTTCATGCTCAAGCTTCCATTGCAACAATTCCTCTAATTAGGCCCAATTTGCCACGTAAGACACATATACTCTGCACCCAAACACATCTAAGTTTCAATGTTCTAATAGTTCTCTACATTCCTAAATTTTCTCCTTATAACCTGGCTCTGATACCACAACTGTAACGCCCCAAAACCTTAATCACACAATTACCCAGACATTACGGTAATCACATGATTAGCGCAGCGGATAACGGCCTGAGGCGTACTGCTGGCCCCACTAGGGACAAGGCAAAACCAACCAATCAACCAAGCACAACAACCATGGCAACCCAATAACAACAATAGAGCCACAAACATCAATACATCCTCAAACGTAAGGTGGTTTACAATTAGTCACAATTGCTTAACTTGAAAGTATATATTTATACATAGACCCATATGCTTATGATTCCTTATAAATCTCCAAACACTACTATCACTGGCGTTATAATTAACCCTGTACGACGCAAGAGTCTACCTTTCACTTTAGGGAGTAAACTACTTCTGTACGTCCTTTCCCTTTCTCGGAGCTCGACCACCTAAAACAAAACAAGAAAAACATCGCAAAAGTGAGTGGAAACACTCGACACAAACCTCCAACATAAAACCGTTTAAAACGGTTTTTCATGCCGACTTTAAAACATTTCAAAACGGGAAGGGGCAAAAGAATCACGCTAAACCAATGAAGTCTTTAAACTTTAAGAATTCTATGCATAGGCTTTACTTTGAAAAGAAAGAAAAAATATAACATATGATAAGACGTGGTATCCCTTACGATCGATGCCAAGCACCTCGCACACGCGCATGCCCAAACCGACCGGAGTTTGATTGGTGATCGCTAGGCGATCGACCTCGCCAGTCAAGCTTACTCCAATAGGAGCTCAGAAATAATGCTAGGATCCACTCTAGCTAGAGAACTATGTGTTGGGACCACTTATAAAACAATAAAATCATTAGAATGTATCTATGCAATAAAATCAGACTTGATCGTGAATAAATATAAGAGTTGGACAATTTGCGTACCTTTAAAATATCGTGAACTTGGTGACGATCCGCTCGGGAATGGCGCGGCGGTGTGAAAACTTTGAGCTAAGACGATAAAGGTTGCAAATTAGTGCAAAGGCTATGAACAAAAGGGTCAGAACGTCCCATAGAAAGGATTTGAAGTGCACATGTAAAAGAAATTTGAGTTTTGAGGTGAGAGTATTTTGGCTATAACCGGGGCTAGGAAACTCGGAATTTAATGAACGAGCACTTTTCGGAAAGGGAAAAAAAATAAAATCTATAAGTTTGTCAACTGGGTCAGATGCTAAAAATGATGGGAAGAGCTCGGAAAAGGCTCAAGGTAAACAATAAAACCGAAATATTTTTCTTTGTGCGGCTTTGGCATTTAAACGGAATCGATAAAATTTATGCACTTGCTCTAAACTCATAGGAGCTTTATGGGCAGAAAAAAAATTGAAAAAAAATATGTACTCTTATTCTATCACGAGGCCTTTAAAATTGAGAGCGATACGAAATTTATTTCCTTTAGAAACGCGAGATTTCGGTAATAAAATACGATAAAATCAAATAACGTAAAAGATCTCGGGGTCTCTCCAAGCCAAGTCCTATGGTCCTCAATCATAAACCCCATCTTAATAACCATAGCGTTACATTTAGACACTCCAAAAACAACTCACAAGATCACTATAATACTTTTGGTTCAAACTTAAAACAATACTTTATACTCAGAATTTCCAGATTCGCAACCCTTCTTCCGGGCTCTATAACTCACACTCCCGACGTCGGGTTGATGCATACCATACCATTTTGGAAAGCCTGCAAGGTCTTCTAAAACTCTTATGTTGAACACTTTTTCAAATTCAAACTCCACACAGACGAAAAATGTGCAACAAGTCATTGCCTCCAAAATCGTATATAATTGCATGCCTTTACGGTTTTGGCTCTAACTTGAGCTATACAAGTCGGAATCCCGAAATTCAAAAGCCCGGTGTTAGCTAACACCTTAGGCTACCTTTTTACACAAGAATCTGGGCTAAAAACTAATTTTACCCTCTCCTATAAAAAGTGAATTTTGGGCAGAATGCACTGGGGTGTTTGAGCTCACATGCATGCTCCATTTTCATTCAAGTTTTGTACTAATTCATTACCCAAATGAAGTCTACCCATAACCCTACCATTTTCCAGAATCCCAACCTCAAAAATTATCATCCAAGCTTGCATAATACACATGCACAATCATCAAGTTACATGCACTTACATTCCATCACAATTTCCATGACTTTCTTTCATATAAAACACCCAATCAAAGTATTATTAACTTAATTACTCTTCCAAAACAGAAATTAAACTCTAAAAACTTCATCAAACACTTCATGCAAATCAATAATACACTTTTTCTCTCATCAACATACACATCTATACCATTAGCATGAATACCCATCAAGAAAACACTTGCACTAACCATAAAACTTAACCATTCAAAACTATACTCTAAAATCCATGTAAATGGAGAATAAAAGAGATGAAAACAACCATTTAATACTTGAAAAAAACATTAAAACTCAGATTATATAAAAATGGAGATAGGGTGTGAGATGCATACCACTTGAAAGAGGAGATAAAAAAAATGAACAAGGAAGTGTGGAAATGGAAGAGGAGCAAGCATGGAATTCTGTTGAAAAGTCGCCGGCGACCGGCGAGAAGCAAAGGGGAGGGGGGCTGGTGCTCCGCGAACAGGAGGAAGAGGTGAGAGCTGAGTGTTGAGTTTGATTTGAACCAAAATAAATGACCCTTGGCCTCCCTCACACCCCTTTTATAAGACTCCCTCCCTTACTAAAAAAAATACTAATAATAATAATAACAATAATAATATGAGGTCCAAAATGATACTCTTTAAAAGCACTAGAAAATAATTCGATCGGTAAAATTACCCGCTTAGCCATTTCCTCCGAGACCTGTCATCGTTAGTTAACTGTAAAACTTAAAAGAATTTAATCATCACATTTTAGCTAGTTAAACCAATTTAATTACCCTAATTTCTGTGATTTAGGGTGGGTTGTTACATTACATTCCCAAGTATCGACCATTCACAACCAAAATACAACCAAACAGAGCATATCATCATACAACCCAAAAAAAAACAACACCCCAACTACAATCAAAAGGCAACTTGCACTAACCAAACCCGAGCATCCTAGAAACCACACCAAGACAAGCCAAAAGAACCCGAGAAACCAACTTACCAAAACCACAAGGCCTTCGCATCCAAACCCCAATGAAGCACCCCCTCCCCCCTCCCCCCACACACTTATATTTCACACAATAAAGTATGTAAAAACCAATGACAAAGATCGGGTGGGGGCGGGAATGCTTATAAACGGTCCTCAAGCGGATCCTCCCGGAGGAGGACAGGATTGGAGTTGCGATTGGATGCCAACAAGAATCTCTTGTTGGGCCTCGAGCAAACCTTGCAAATCCTCGATAAGGCTTTGTTGGTTTTGGATGAATTCTCGCTGCACTTGAAATTCATCGTGAAGCTCTTGGATTTGATCACTAATGCGCTCTAAGGTGGCATCATTTGCTTGGCTAGGTCCCGCTTCTTCTTCTTGCTCTCCTTCATCGTCCTCTTCCTCAGCTTCTTCGGCTTCTTCGTCACCTTCCTCTTCGGGCTCCCAAGGACCACCCACCACATAGCGGCCCCCAAACTCTTGGCCACAAGACCAATTGCGTCGATCGGAGACATCTAATCGCTTTTCGGCATGATCGTCAGTCAAATGAATCACGACGCTATGGGAATCGTACCCGTGGCGGTAAAGTGTTCGTATTTTGTTCTTTTCCAAGAATTCCATATTCCGCAAACGAACACCATCGATGGGGTCGGGGAAGTACCGTGGAGTCCACTTGGCAAGATAGGACTCGAAACCTTGCTTCTTGAGGAAATGGCATATAATGTGTCCCATGCCAAGGGTCATGTTTGGGTTTCAAGGCTTATTTCCTGAAGACAGTGAAGAATACACGAGGCGGTGTTTACATGGCGACCATGGATTGCATTGAAGAGAATGAAGAGATCGTCCTTGCGAATGTTTGACCGTCCAGTGTCGCGGCCAAAGACGGAGCTTGAAATGATGCGGTGAAAGAGGCGAACACTCAAATTGCAAAAGTCCCGGGCTTTTGAATTGCTTGGACAATGGACTTGTAGTTTACGAGTCCGAAACTTGGGATATTGTCTCCTCCAACAGGTGATGGCTCTCATAGCTTCTTGCTCGTCGAATTTGACACTTTCACCATAGAAGATACCATCCAAAGGAAGACTGAAAGCATTGCAAAGGTCGTGAACGGTACATTCCACCTCCTTCTTGGCAACGATGTAAGAAAAGGTGGCCTTAGAAGTGCCATCCTCCCGAACCACTAGAGAGCTCAAGAATTCAAGCACCGGTTGGTCGACAATAGGCTCGTTGATAGTAGCGAAGATTTCCCAACCCATGACTTTAATGAAATAGTCCATGCTTGATTTGCCATACACATCCTTCGCTGTTTCCTCATGATACAAATCAGGAGCACATATTTTCCGTTGCTTCAACCGTGCATACCTCGCCTTGTGCATTTCGTCCCTAAAGGTGACCTTCACCTTCGAGTCACACTGAATCAAAGAGGCGGGTTGACCTTTGTAACGGGTCTTATCAGGCTCTTCCGATGCAGATGGAGGAGGGGTCCGTTCTGGCTCGGTTCGGCAACGCTTGCCTCGGCCCATTGGAACAAACAAAGGGCAACAACAACAACAGTAGAATCGCAAATAACAACCACAATGCCCAAAATCACCAAACAACAACAACCAAAAACTTCACCAACCACACTCCAATCACAATTTCACTACCAATCTTCAACCAATTAGCACACCCAAGCCTCAAACTCAGAACATTCAACAAAATCCCAAATAGTTGTGCATAAAAACAACCAAAATCAGCAAGAAAATTGAACTTTGATGCACCAAAATACAAGAGATACCTGAGTGGAGAACGTGGAGGTGTTGCCTTACAAATTTTGAAACCCACACAACGAACCAAACCCAAAATCGCCGCTTGAAGAGCTCCAAAATGGCGAGGGAAGAAGATGCAGCGCGGTTAGGGCTCAAAATCGCGGAGAATAGTGGGAGAAGAGGATGAATTAGCGAAGGAATTGAGCAATTAGGGCAAGGGAATGAGGGTTTAGTGTGAGAGGAAAGTTTTTCGAGTGAGGGAGAAGGAAAATAAATGAGTGAAAATGAGGGAGAGAAGGGTTTAAACCTGACAGACCAGAGTACTGACAGATCAGGCACGGTCCCCATGGACTGAGTGCGGTCTCACTCGGCTGCACTTTGAGACAAAAAACATTGTTCTGCGACTGTGGCTACGGTGAAATCGACCATAGGTACGGTGTAGTTGCTGGGCCAAAATCAGGAAAAACTTGCCATAACTTGACCATGGCTACGGTGAAGCCCAGCATGGGTACAGTCTCCTTCGGTCAGAATTTTGGGCAAAAATGTTGTTTTGGGACCGTGGCTACGGTGAAACCCACCATGGGTACGGTCTCCTTCGGCCTCTCCCCTGCACCTACAAGACTCAAAAACTTGGAAAAATTGTTAAGTCCTAAAATTCTACTCTCTCATTATCAACCCTCTTTTCTTGCTCACTCAACAACTTCCAAGGACACCTTTCAACACTCAAAACCACTATGAATCACCTCCTTCACAAATCTTCTTTTCACCATCAATTTTTTCAACTTTTTTTTCAGTTTTTTTTTCTTTTTTCTCAACTTTAACAAATCAAAAATTAAAATCAAAAGAAAAATGCGGAAAATAAAAGGAAAACACTAAAGGTAGGGGAAGTAACTTGTACCTCTCCCGAGTGCTTGTTTTAGGTCCTAGCTTGACCTAATCCACTCTTTCACCTTTCAAAGTCGGCGAGTAACACCATAACCATCCCTGCATATTCCTCTCCCATGATGTATGGCTTGATCTTTGATGAGTTAACCTTGAAACATTCCCCCTTTTCATTCTTAAGTTCGACAACACCGGCGGAAAGGATCCTTACTATTTCAAAGGGTCCGGACCACCTTAATCTCAACTTCCCGGAAAATAGCTTGAGCCTCGAATTGAAGATAAGGACTCTATCACCCACTTTGAACTCGCGACAGTTCAATCTCTTATCGTGCCATGCTTTCGTTCGCTCTTTGTAGATCCTATTATTTTCATAAGCATGACGTCTCAGCTCCTCAAGCTCCTCCAATTGAAATAGACGACTCACCCCGGCCGCCTTGAGATCGTAATTCAATTTCTTGATCGCCCACATCGTCTTATGCTCAAGTTCTACGGGAAAGTGGCATGCTTTCCCGTAAACTAGACGGTACGGGGTAGTCCCAATCGACCTTTTGAAGGCGGTGCGGTATGTCCACAAGACATCGTCTAATTTCTCTGCCTAATCCTTTCGTGAAGAGCCAACCGTTTTCTCCAAAATCTCCTTAATGGCACGGTTTGAAATCTCTACTTGCCGTTGCGTTTGGGGGTGATAGGGGAGTCCCCACTTATGATTGATACCATACTTTGCTAGGAGAGACTCAAACTTCTTCTCGATAAAATGGGATCCGTTGTCGCTTATAATAACCCTTGGAATGCCAAATCTTGGGAATACGATCTTCTTCAAAAATCTTGATACAGATTTTCCATCGCACTTCGCACAAGGAATGGCCTCAACCCATTTCGAAACGTAGTCCACCGCCACTAAGATATATTGGAAACCTCTTGATGACGGAAAGGGACCCATGAAGTCCAACCCCCATACATCGAAAACCTCTACCTCCAGGATGAAATTCAATGGTGCTTCATTCTTCCGGGAAATATTTCTAGACCTTTGGCATTTATCGGATTGCTTGACGTGAAGATGGGCATCACGAAAGAGTGTCGGCCACCAATAGCCGGGCCAGTAAGACCTCGCCGTCTTTGCGATCCACCATGACCTCCAACCGGGAACTCATGGCAATGTGTCAAAACGGATTTCACCTCGCTCTCGGGTAGGCATCTTTTGTGCATCCCGTCGTTGCACAACCGGAATAGGAATGGATCATCCCAAAAGAAGTGTTTTACATCGTGAAAGAACCTCTTCTTTTGGTGAGGGGTCAGATTTGGAGGAATCTCCTCGCTGGACAAGTAGTTTATGATGTCGGCGTACCACGGGTTAGAATGCTTGATGGCCATGAGTCGCTCATCCGGGAAAGAATCCACGATCGGTTGGGTATCCTCCAAGTCAACAAGGATTCTCGATAGGTGATCGGCTACTACATTCTTCGTGCCGGCCTTGTCGCGAATTTCCAAATCGAACTCTTGCATAAGCAAAACCCACCGAATAATCCTCGGCTTAGTTTCTTTCTTCCCCATCAAATATTTAATCGCAGCATGATCCGTGTACACCACCACCTTGGAGAACATAAGGTACTGCCGGAATTTGTTGAGAGCAAAGATGATTGCCAAAAGCTCCTTCTCCGTGGTCGTGTAATTTCTCTGTGCACTATCAAGCGCATGGCTTGCATAGTAGATGACTCTTGGCTTCTTCTCTATGGTTTGGGCCAAACACGCTCCCACAGCAAAATCGCTCGCATCCGCCATGATTTCGAAGGGTAATGTCCAATCCGGGGGTTGAACCACCGGAGCGGAAATCAAGGCTTGCTTTAACCTATAAAAGGACTCAAGGCATTCATCAGTAAAAAGGAATGGGGCATCCTTACACAAGAGATCAGTTAGAGCTCGAGCGATTTTGGAAAAATCCTTGACGAACCGGCGATAAAAGCCGGCATGGCCAAGGAAGCTACACACCCCCTTAACGGAAACCGAGGGTGGTAGACGCTCTATAACCTCAACTTTAGCCTTGTCTACTTCGATGCCCCTCGAAGAAATCAAATGACCCAACACAATACCTTCTTCCACCATGAAGTGGCATTTCTCCCAATTCAACACTAAGTGAACTTCTTCACAACAGATTAAAACTTTCTCCAAATTCAGCAAACAATCATCAAAGGTATTACCATAGACAGAAAAATCATCCATAAAGCCTTCCATGCATTGTTCAATGAATTCACTAAAAATCGCTATCATGCAACGTTGAAATGTTCCCGGTGCATTACACAACCCAAAAGGCATACGTCAATAAGCAAATGTACCATACGGGCAAGTGAAAGTAGTTTTTTCTTGATGTGCGAGGTGGATTGGAATTTGGAAAAAACCCGAGTACCCATCTAGAAAACAGAAATACGAGTGACCCGCCAACCTCTCCAGCATCTGGTCAATAAAGGGGAGAGGGAAATGGTCTTTCTTTGTTACTTTATTTAATTGGCGGTAATCGATGCACATCCTCCAACCGGTGACGGTTCGGGTACTAACTAGTTCATTCTTTTCATTCTCAATCACAGTCATCCCACCCTTCTTAGTACACATCGAATCGGCTTACCCATTCGCTATTTGCGATGGGGAAGATGATCCCAGCAGCTAACAACTTTACTACTTCCTTCTTGACCACCTCTTGCATATTAGGGTTTAATCGATGCTGGGGTTGCCTAGTTGGTTTTGCATCCTCTAACAAATCAATTGAATGCATGCATATAGAAGGGGACAAACCTTTCAAATCCTCTATTTTATAACCTAATGCACCCCTATGCTTTCTAAGCAAATCAAGCAACTTGGACATATCAGAATCATGCAGTTTAGCATTTACAATAACAGGACAAGACTTCTCATCATCCAAGAAAGCATATTGTAGGGAAGGGGGTAAAGGTTTAAGCTCTAAAGGAGTAGAGGATTTAGTTAGAGAAGAAGACATACCCTTGTAGATCGCATCTTGAATCTCCATGCACTCAATATGAGGCTTGTCAATAATAATCTCCTCATGCATGGGTGATGAATCAAGAAGGTTGGTGAAGAAGGTAATATCGGTGTCGTCGGTCTCAAATTGGAAAGATTCCAATAGACAAGCTCCCAAAGGATCGTCGCAAGTAGACTCAAGTAGATGAGATTCCTCAATATATTCATCAACGAGGACCTCCATTACATCGATAGCATAACACGAGTCCCCATTTCAATGACCCCTCGAGGTTAAAAATGATGCTTTCATCACCGACATTCAACGACATACTATCGTGCTTCACATCAATTATCGCTCCCGCCGTAGCAAGAAACGGCCTTCCCAAAATGATGGAAATGTTGTTGTCTTCCTCCATCTCCAAGATCACAAAATCACATGGAATCAAGAATTGGCCCACTTGGACTGGAATGTCCTCCAATATTCCCAAAGGTCTTCGCACGGAACGATCGGCCAATTGGAGATTAATTGTCGTAGGAGTTAGATCGTCGAGATTCAACTTCTTGCATATAGAATGAGGCATGACGCTCACACTAGCTCCTAAATCACAAAGAGCACGACCAATCCGTATATCACCGATGGTGCAAGGAATAGAAAAACTTCCGGGGTCGGCTAACTTCTCCGGTGATTTGTTGTCAATAATAGCACTACAATCCGCCGTCAAGTGGATAGTAGATTTCTCTTGAATTCTCCTTTTGCTTGTGAGAAGCTCTTTCAAATGCTTCTTGAAACATGGGACTTCGGAAATAGCATCAAGAAATGGAATGTTTACTTGAAGCTTTTTTAGCATCCCGATGAACTTTGAAAACTTCGCATCGGACTTGGGCTTTGCTAACCGCTCGGGAAAAGGAACCGGCGGTAACTTCGGCTTCTCAATGATTTGGATTGGCTCTTCTTCCATCATTCTTCCCTTCCCTTTCCTTACTTTCTCCATCTCCTCTCTTTCTTTACTAGCTTCTCCCAAGTCCTCCACATGAACTTCCTCATCTCCCTCACCCAAAACAAACTCACTCTCCCGTTCCTCTATTAAATCCTCTTCTTCCGTGATATCTACCACATTACCCTCTTTGTCACCCAAAACATCCTCTTCCACCATCCTAGGCCCTTCAATCTCCCAACCACTCCTCAATGTAATAGCATTAAGTTGCCCCTTGGGGTTTGGTTGAGGTTGGCTAGGAAGGGATTGAGTAGGTTTAGATTGTTGTGTCATTTGAGCCAATTGTAACTCAAGATTCTTGATGCGTGCTTGGTCCCTATCTTGAGCTAAGGACATCTTATCTTGAGTTAAGGAGATCTTTTGTAGGATTTGCTCAATGGAAAATTCTTGTTGTGATGGTTTGGACACTTGGGAGGTTTGACCATGGTGAGGGTTTTGTTGGTACTGGCGGCGGTTTTGGTTTGAGAAACCGGGGGGTGGGTTATGGTTTTGTGGAGCTTGTTGGTTGTAGGCATAATTCCCACGAGGACGAATGTGATTTGGGTTGGAATAGGAAAGGTTATTGTTAGGATAGATAGCTTGGACTTGCTCGGCTTGATACTCCTCACACCTTTGCAAAGAATGTGGCCCTCCACAAAAATCACACACAAGAGCTCGGACATCCGGAATAATCATAGGTACCTCTTGAGCTGCCTTTACTTGCCTCGTAGTCTCTTCCAAAGCCTTCTTTTGTTGCATCTCTAGAACGACGTTCATGAGAAATTTGATAGTAGGATTGCTCTCTAAAGAAGGACCTCCATCTCTAGGACTACGGCCGCCTCCCCAATGTGGAGAGTTTTGAGATAACTCATGGAGGAACACATTTGCTTCATCCGCCGTCTTCTTGAGGAACATGTCCCCCGAGGCATGATCAATGGATTCGCGCAAAGAGCTACTCAGTCCGGAATAAAAGTGATGCAATAATAGCCAATCCTCAAGATTGTGGTGTGGACACCTCCGTTGGAGACCCTTGAATCTCCCCCATGCTTCAAATAACGACTCATCGGATTCTTGTTTGAACACGTCTCATCATTGGGGAAAAACCTTTGAAGAAAGTCGCGGCTAAGGGCATCCCATGTAGAATAGGTTCCCGGCGGACACGTGTTGAGCCACAATAATGCTTTTCCCTTCAAAGTGAGAGGAAAGAACTTCAGCTTCATGTATTCGGCGGTGACTCCATTCATTTGTACGAAACCTATGCGTTGCTCGAACTTGTTGATGTGGTCGATGGGATTTTCATGTTCTCCTCCATGATACGGAGTGTTCTCAAATATCTCCAACAAATATGGTTTGAACTCGAATGATGCGTTTGGTGGTAATGCAGGTAATATGATGGGATCGCCTCCCGTACCTGACGATGGTAAGGAATATGATGCTAAGGTACGGGGTGGATCGTGCTCTTCGTTAGCCATTGGAATTTTGATCGTCTCTCAGTCCCTTTGTTGTCTTCTTCGTCTCGAGCCGGCGTTAGCTTGGCGAATAATACTCTCCAGATTTGGAATCGGTGGAGTTATAGGAGTTTGGCCTTGTCGAGATCGAGTCCGCATGCACAAAAGGAACAAACAGAAGAGTCAAATTCCCAATAACCAAGGATAACAAAATCTCTAGCAAATGAAATGATCTTAAACAACCTATAGACAAGAAGCTAAGCTAGGTGCGCTTGCTCCCCGGCAACGGCGCCATTTTGTGTAAAGCGGTTTTGTAGGACCTCGGTATTGTCGTTCTCTCTCAGGGAGCTAGGGGCCTTGGCTAAAACTAATCGACTCTAGGTAAGGTTTAAGATCACAGGATAACAAGAAGGTTGCAATGACGAGCAAAACAAACACAACTATGGTTCAGTCAAATGGGAGCGATGGGTGTCGGGAGATTTCGGGACGCAAACGGTGATTAGGAAGAGGGTTTCGCAACTAGAAAGCAACAAAATAGTGGAATAAAGTGACAACCCCGTTAAAATAAACCCACCGGATTTCGTTTTCCAAGGATAATCCGGATTAACTTCCTACAAGCCCACCACGGACCCGGAGGGTTAAAGAAACGGGACTCTCTAGTTAGTTCCTATTCACTTTCATGAATAGAATACTAACTATCCCAATTCCGACCTTCCAACTCAAGTGTTGGATGTATTCGGGATCTTTCGTACCCCAAATACATCCCACTTGAGGGAAGAATAGGAGTTGGAAGTTGATTCCACTACAAATTACCTCCTAAAGTTGCTAACCCAATCTAAATACACCATTCACTTCCTTAGTTTCTCCCTAACTCATAAGGGTTCTAGCCTCTAATCATCTTATCTAGCATGCTAAACATAATAATAACTTCATTCATGCTTAAAAAGAGAGTATCTAGAAATTCCAAGCAACAATAGCAACAATCAACAAACACCAAGTAATCTAATAACAAAAACAGAGATTAAAGAGTAATGAACTAAAGAGAGTAAGAGTTAAGAAATGCTCATTAGTTTGATGCCAAAGGAAGATGCTCCAGAATAATAAGAATCCAATGCTCCAATAATAATATAAGTCTTCAAATCTTCAATAGAAATCCAGTAAAATCCAGTGCAAGAACAATAATCCAAGTATAAACTCTCACTAATCACTAAGGAATCACTCTAATTGAAAGCTAAAATGTGATAAAAGTTCCTCTCTAAACTCTCTAATATGTCTAATCTCCCTAAAATTGATCCCCCTAAGCTAAAAGACCTAAAAACAATATATACAAGCTAAGTTAGTTACTCAAAACTTGTCACTTCATTAAGCAGAAAAATGCGAATCTGCAAGGGGCCGTAGGTACGGTCTATGAGACCGTGGCTACGGTCCTGCGTAACTCCTACAGATTTCTCTCTTCACAAAGACCGTAGGGCGCGTGACATGACCGTGGGTGCGGTCGCGATTTAGGTCGGTGAAATTTCTCTCCTTCAGACCGTCAGAGGTATCTCCGAGACCGTGGGTACGGTCTCACTCGGGCACTTCACCACCTTGTCATGCCTTGCACCCACCGTGGGTGCGGTCATCAGGACCGTGGGTACGGTCAGACTCGATCCCATTGATTCCGCAGAGTCTAACTTTTGATCATCTTGATGTGTCCGGCTTTCCCGCTTCCTTCGCCTTTGTCTCAACCATGACCCGGGAAATCTCGAAATTCCCAAAGTAGCCACAAAATGGACTTTTTTTACCATGTTTTGAGTAGAAACTCTGGAATCTACAAAATAACCAAAAACGTATTAAAAGTTATAAAATTAAACCATGAAACGAGTCAAAAGCCTAAAGATTTAGGTGGTATTTAGACATAAAATTGAGTCTAAACACATGTCTTCTTCATCTGGGGTCCTTCTTCTATCCTCCTCAACCTCAACCTTCCTCTCTTCTCCCCAGTTTCATCCCCCTTCTTCACACCCCCTCTCAATCAATCATCCCTCCATATCTATCAATTGCTCCTCCAAAAGAATGTTTGTTATGATTGCCCCTCCCAAGCCCACCATTTTCAGGTTCAGAAACCTCATGACTTCTGATGTTTCCCGATTGGTTCTTGGTTGCCATCGTCGAACGCCACTGCTATAGTAGCGCCTTGGTATAGATAGAGGGAGAGGGAGATGGAGACGGATAGGGAGAGCTATGAAATTGTAAGGATACGTTGAGAGAAGAGTTGCAGTTACTACGAGATAATTTCGGGATATGGAGATAACATGACATACTCTATAGATGATACAAGGAGTTAAAATAGAGAGAGAAATTTAAGGAAGATTACCGAGAAACAAAATATTCCAGAGTCGGTTAGAAGATGTGAGAAACATGTAGACATTAAGGCATAGGATTTTATTTAAAAAAATAAATAAAAGTAATGGCTTGAATTAGCTGCTAAAAAACTAGAAAGAAATTTGGATGGATCAGATTACTTGAAACTCCAAAAATTAATCTCACAACAGTATTTGGTGGGACCCACACAATTTGTCATTGTAATTATATAGATTCGATGGCAAAATAGTAAATTCATGTACAAGCTAAAACAGAGGCAGACAAGCAAACTGTTAACAATTGTTGTGAAGTGTCTCTTGTCTTTTATTCGAGGCCAAAATAATAAATTCGTGTACAAGCTAAAAGACAAATAAACAAGCAAGCTAAACGATTGTTGTAGAATGGTTTTTTCTTTTATGGTGTGTTTGGTTGATCTAGTTTCCTGGGAAAGTTGGTCAACTTTCCCAAGTTGACCCAACTTTTCCATGTTTGGTTGGAAAAATAGGAGGGCGAATGTTTGCGGTGGGGCCTAATAATTTCTCATTGCAAGGGGGAAATAGTTTACCATAGGGGGGATCGGAAACCATTTCACCAAGGGGGAGGGAAACAATTTCAAACGTGATGTGCAAGCACATCTAATGCAAGTTACTAAAACAATTTCAAAATAAGGATAGTTTTGACATTTGACATAAACTTTTCCAAGAAACATACAAGTTTAACCAAACTTTGTAAAAATTTTCCTATAAACTTTCCCATGATTCAAATGTAAACTAAACACACTGAAATAGTCTTTCCCCGGAAAAACTTCTAGAAAAACTTTTCTAGGAAACATTTTCCTGGAAAAGAACCAAACGCACCATTATAGTAAATGATAAAATGAAATGAAATGATGTTGAATATATATGTTGTTGCCATAACGCCCACAAGAAATACAATTAACACGCCTAACACCGTACGACATACACTCTCCAACTATTGATTTCTTTTGGTTCGATTGCTACGTGGTAACCCAGACAAAGACAGAGTCCCAGGCAAGGCTCTTTCTTTTCCGTTGTCCCTTCCATTGAAAAACCACCCACACCGGCACATACACTCCCTGAATCTCACCACCGCCGCTCTATAGTAGCTGAAATATTTGTTTCTCAGCCTCTTGTGATTTCTCAGTTGTAAGTTACTCTTTTTGTCTATGACTCATACCTAATTCATTCTCAACTCTCAAACTATTGCGATGCTTGTATGATTCACCGATTGATTTTGTATTGAAGTTTTCCAATTATGATTTTTTTATGCTAAATGTGAATGAGCTAATTTTGTTAAATTAGAGTTTGCCAATTTTTAAATTGATTACTACAAATCATCCTATCTTATTAAATTAGGATTTACCAACTTATGAATTGGATTATGCAAATGTTTTTAAATTAGGATTTGTAATGAAATACCCAATAGATATGTATAGCAATTTTTTCATGCATTTTTAAAGTTGCATACATTTGGATCCTCTAAGAGCTCGTATTATTGGGACTAATGCGAGGACTATAGTTTGCTGTTGTTAATGGAATGCCCAACTTGCTAATTTTCTATTTGATTTTGGATGGTTAGGATTTGAAATACTTTCTAGCTTATTGAAATATTGAATGACTAAGTTGTGAAATTACTAGTTGTTTTAAAATTGACAATGTGTAGTTCCTACCAGATTTCACAAAATTATCCTAAAGTTACAAAGAGTTATGTTATTCTAGTATTTTTAAGGTAATCAATAATTTATTTAAGATGACGGATAAAATGAACTCGCGATAACTCTTTTATTAAAATAAAATGTCACTCTAGTATAATTTATTAATTATAGCAGAACATTCTAAAAGTCATCCTAAAAAATGAGTTTTAAATATAATTATTAAAAAAATTTCATTATTGTATGACTAGTTATGAGGGAGTTATGGTAAAGCACAGTCTTTTGCTTTTTATATATATGACTAAAATTTTTAAGTCTGACTAATAGTTACGTTTCTGGTGACTTTTTTTTTTAGGGCTAACTTTGTAACTTTGTAAGTCACCTACATCAATTATAAGAGGCAGTATCTGTTCTTTACGGATGTAGGATAATTTATTCTATCAAACTCACCGTTGAACAATCTTTCCTACCTTACTTACCTGCTCTCAAACTACCTTACTTACCTTACATAATATATATTTAAAAATTCATAAATAAATGATGGGGCTGATGTGGCTTGCCTTATATTTATTTAAAAATTCATATATTAAATAATGTGACTTATCTTCCTAAACACTATGCTACCTACCAACACTAAGACAACCTTACTTACCTTCCTACCTAACCCTCCCTCCAATTATACTACATCCAAAAAGAATATGGCCTTATAGTAATCAAGGGATTATAATAGTAAACAAGGGATTATAATGAGACACAACAGATCTTCTATTGTTTGTGCATATGATATCTTAAAAATTTTGAGTGAACTAATTATTTATTTTACAGTGACTATATATTTAATGTAGCCTTATGATCTATTTCTAGATAACTTTGTAACTTGTTGGGATGCCTGATAAAACGTTCTGACGTTTGACAAATATTTACAGTCATCCTTAAAGGATTTATTAGTGAGAGACATCAGTTATAAAGTCATTATAAGAATGAAGATATGAGAATGAACAATCTATTTTGTGTGCATATGACTTCTAATAGTTGGGGCAACTAATGATTGATTTTAGGTTGATTGACAATTTTTACCTCGTAATCTGAATTGTTTATCAATCACTTCCAATGTAAATTAACTGCTCAAAAATAATTCTTCATACTATTATTTAGATGGTATGATATAGTGGAAGACCTACTATAGTTAACTAGTATAATAGTGATTTTTAAGTCACAAAGTCACTACAAAATTAATGATTAGTTACATTTACTAACTTTCTATCTTGCCATAACTAATATGCAAAAAAAAAAAAGTTTTTTAGGGAGCAAAAAGAATTTAGTAACAACCTTTAAATCCAACTACTCCGTAAAATACGGAACAAGAGAAAAATTATGGAGTCCCCATCTAGTGCATTTAGCAAGTAGCGCTCTTAATTATTACAAGGTCATGAGTTTGAGACTGCACATAAATGACTCTTTTTAGACTTTAAAAGATGAAAGAGGGATAGCAAGTAGCAACAAAGGTTACAATAACTCATGTTAGATTTGTGCTTGCATATCACTTGCGCGTCTCACAATAATATAGTGCAAGACGGTCTTACATAGAGTACTAAATGACCAGAAAGTTGAGAATGCTTGAAGATTGATAAATGCCAAACTTTCCTTATTGGCTATTTATTATAACTTTTAAATCACCGCTTAGTTATGGCTAGTCACTAAATACAAACCATGGTTAATGAGTTGTGTATCATATTTAATACTAGTTTATTTGAGTGCTTTAATTAAATTAGATACGCAATCATATGGTGATGAAAAATTCAATCGTCTATATGTATGGTCTATTGGATTGTGAATTTTGTATGGTTCACCGATAAAGGAAAGAGCAGAGAACATGGAGGGAGAGCAATATCAATGAGCAGAGTTATATAGAATGCATATTACTATTCATTAGTTTTGGTTTACAACTTAACTACATATACAAGGGTGTGTAATCTGGGCCTAAAAGGGAACATGCCCAATATAGCAAGTATCTAGCTAATGAATAACCACAACATAATATTTTTACATCCCCCCTCAATTTGTAATCGGGGAACATCCACCAATTCTAGGCTTGAACAAAGAAAGTTGTGTTGCGACATACCCAAAGGTTTGGTGAGGATGTTTCCTTACTGTGATGTGGAGATATGAGATGTTTGGAGAAATCCTTCTTGTACCTTGTCTTGAACATAGTGACAATCAATATTAAAGCGCTTTGCGCTCATGAAATACATGGTTGTTGGCTGTGTTTTGCCGTTTTTACTCACAAAACAAAGTAAGTGGAAGCTGAATAGATACATGATAATTAGCAAGAATTTGAGCGAGTTCAGAAGTGGATGTAAATATTGTCCGATATTCGACCTCTGTGGAGGACTTGGGGACCTGGCTCTGCTTCTTTGTATTCCATGAGATAAGTGAGGAACCGAGAAAAACACAGTAGCCAATGAGAGACCTTGAAGTGAATTCGCTATTTGCATAGTCAACATCACTACAGAGCAGAGACTTTGAGAGTCCTTGTCCAGTGCATTTGGCTAATTATTACAAGGTCATGAGTTCGAGATTGCAAATAAGTGACCTTTTCTAGACTTTAAAAGATGAAAGATGGATAGTAAGCTAGCATAGGTTATGGTAACTTGCATTAGATATGTGCGTGCACATCACTTGCGCATCTCACAATAAGTGTAAGATGATCTTACATAAGAGTACCTAAATGACCAAACAGTTGAAAATTATTGACAAATACCAATTCTTTCCCTATTGACTATTTATAACTTAAGTCACAACATAGTTATGGCTCGTCACTAACTACAAATTGTGTTAATAAGTTGCGTCTCATATTTAATACTAGTCATATCATATACCATTTACTCTATAATAAAAAGGTGAGTTATTGTTGTGTTCTTGAGAAGGTTGTCTGCTAGCTTGTGTTCATACACAAATTTATTATTTTTCTCTTGAATATAATAATTAATCAGTAGTATAGACACACATACACACTCACATATATAGACACATATATACATATATAGACACATATACACGTATATTTATGTACCCTTGGATCTGATAGAGTTGTGGCCTATTTGGCTTGTGCCACCCAATAAAAAAAAAAATTACGTATAACCTTTTGGGATTTGATCTGAATGGTGCTATCAAAGTACATTTAATTGGCATTTGATTGATCGTCAAATCATTGGTTAGTGAATGAACTCAGTTTAAAAATATAAAAAAAAAAAACCCTTCAGTTTTGATGACAAAAAACTTTCAATCTTGGTTTACATTCCTGACTAGGCAAATGATTGAACCAAAAGTCCAACGAAGTCATGATGCTAGAATGTTGTTCCCAATTTGTTGTGTTAATGGTACTTATGAAAAAGAAAAAATTTCTTGGGAAATTCCAAATGGTAAGCACCAATTATTGGGTATTCCAAGTGGTCAATAACTTTTTAAAAAATTCAAAATGATAGGCTTAATAATCAAAATATTCCATTCTGTAGGCTTAATGTGCGACTGACGTAAGTATAAAAAAAAAAGGATAATGATACACATCTTTACTCTAACCATCTTGAATTGTGTATAATTCACATTTTCATAACTTTTAATAATATTTTCTCACGTAATTATATATATTTATCAACAATAAGGGTATAATACTTATTAGCTAGGTTAAAAAATACAAATAATAGCCTAATTTTATCAATCATAATAGAAAAAATATATTTTGTGCATATTTTTATATTTTTGAAAAATAAATAAATAATTATTTTTAGGAAAATTTATTTTAAAAATCCCAAACTTTTGGAGTTGTTAGTCAGAATATCCCAAACTTCATGTTTGAGTCTGAACGACCCAAAGTATGAGGGTTGTATTTGTGACTGTCCCACCACCAAGTAAAATAAAGTTGGAGGCGGCGGCCGAATGACATGGACGGCTGTGATACTTATGTGGCAGGTTAGGCATGTGTTTTAAACATGTAATTGTCCACCTCATCAAACATAACTATTTCCCCTAATTGTTATAACCTAACAGTGTCGTCCTATTTTTTCGGTGCTTTCCACAAATTCGCCTTCTTCTCAAATCCTTCTACTTCTCCTTCTAAAATTTTTATGCGTTCTTCTCAAATTTTCCTCCTTGTTCGATTCTTCTACTCCTCCTTCTTCAATTCTTCTGCTTGTCCTTCTCAAATTCATCTACGCTCTTCTCAAATTCATATCGTTCTTCAATTCTTCTGCTTCTCCTTCTCAAATTCATTTACATTCTTCTCAAATTCATCTGTGTTCTTCAACTCTCCTTCTGCACCTCCTTCTCAAATTCTTTTGCTTCTTCTCAATTCAGAAAACGAGGTCGAGGCAACTGAAATTTGGGCCAACCAAACAGTACTTTTTTGAATTAGATTTCAACCCATATCGAAGAATACAAGTCATGGAAGAAGAGGTTGCTAAATTGAGGGATGAAATTGCAGAAGAAAGAGAAATTTGGTGAAAGAGAATACAAGTCATACAAGTCATGGAGCTAAGACAAATTTGGTGAAAGCATCATCCAAGTTTGGTGTGAAACAAATTTTCCTATGTTTTGTAGTTTTTATGTTGGTTGTTGTGCTAGCTAGGAAAATTTTGGATGACAGTTGTATGGTTGGCACAGAATGCTCATATGTGGTGGAATGACTAATTTGTACTGATGGCAACTTTTGAGAAACGAAATGGTCATTTTGTTCAATGAATTAGCTTGTTTACAATGTTGATTTCAAGTTGTAGTTTCTTCCAACAGCAAATACCAAGATAAAGCTGAATTTTGGCTCAGTCCTTGAAAATGGAAATGGCACCATATCAAAATGTCACAATACCAAGTAACAGCTAACAAGAGACCCAAATGAGCAGAACAGAACAATAGCAAACAAGTGACCAGAACAAGTAGTAACTAACAGGAGACCCAACTGCTTTTAGACTTTCCCAATTGCCATTAGTATCATTAGTATGGATATATACAACTTTCAAGGAGAACACGAGCACAAGCAATTCAAATAAAAAAAAATAGCCTCATTAGTATCATTACTGTGTAGTTTCCAGAGAATGTCAACATCTTCTGTTAGAGTGTACCCTCATTAGTATCCAAATCACCCATGAAGGGCACCACTAATAAGTATATTTAGACTACTAATAATAGCATAATCTGTACAAGCTAAATGAATCATGTATGTCCCTATGGTTGACTTTATTATGTTCAAAGCTTAGATAACAATTTGCAATTTTGTATTACACTGTTTAGTTGGGGACACAAGAATTTCAATGTATATTTAGACTACTAATAATAGCAAAACTTGTAGTTATGGTACATGGTTTGTATATTTAAGCTACTAATAATATCAGTTTGAAATTGAACCGATTTGTGAAACATAAACACAGTTAACTACATAATTAAGGTGGATTGTCATATATACTTAAACATGACATCACCAATATCTATTGGCAGAAGCAAGGAAACCAAAAGGAAAAACAAAAAGTTGTGAGAGAGAGGGGCTTGATCCAAAGAATTCCTATTGAGTTGCACTTGAAAGAATACAAATACTGCTGCTACTGTGATACCACAACTGTGCCAAAAAAATGTTTAACTTACAGAATGTCAACAAGGATAGGTGCAATCAAATTCAGATATTAGTAGCAAATTTAGATACAAGTAAGAGGCCAACAAGGATATGTGCAATAAAATTCAGCCACTTGATATCACAACCGTGCCAAAAAAAATGCAACAAACCAAGATATTGCTGCTACTGTGATACCAAACCATAGATAACATAAATGTTTAACTTACATAATGTCATTACAGACTGTCAAAAAATACAGCACATATATAACTGTGCTGCTTCCAAAAGGGGGAAAAATAGCCATAGTAATTCATAAATCCAACTTAATTGTTGTGCTTGATGCCACTGCAGGCTGTCCAAATCCAATTCAAATAAAAATAAATACAATAACATCGCCTGTTGCTGCCAAAAGGGGAAAAAATACAACATATATATGTCGTTGTTGCTTTCAATCACAAATCCAGTTCAAATAAAAAAAAATCAACACCAGCTCATCTCCAAATCTTGTGTAATTACTTCAACAACCCAAAAGTGTTGCTGTTGCATTCAATAACATTACCTGTTGCTGCCGATACATACAGTTGGGGTGCCTATTGCACATGAAAAAATAAAGAAACGATAAGGTTGTATCGAGTTTAACATCTTGCAAGCGGGGGGGGGGGGGTCTTATCAATTAAAAAGAAAAAAGGAATCTGATCAAGTTAAAAATAGGAAACCTTACCCTACTTTGTGAGCCTCCATTTCCAGCTCCATTGCTTTCTCCCATACCTCTACCTCTACTAGATCCAGCTCCTCCCCTGGCCTCTCTGCAAGCACCTCGGCCTCGTCCTCTCCCTCGACCTCGTCCAGCTTGCGATTGTCCATTGGTAGGTTGTTGAGGATGTTTTCTTGGTCTTCCTCTAGGTCGTTTGGCAGTTGTTAGTTTTGAAGTAGATGGGTTCTTGCAAGATCGTCTGTTGTGTCCAGCAAATCCACAGCTTGTGCAAACCATCTCAACCCCATGTTTGGTAAGCTTCCCTGGCCTTTTAGGATCTTCATGTGCTTGTCGTCTTCTCTTTTTCCGAGGTCTTCCTGGCATTATCCTAACAGGCGGTGGATCTAGCAGAAAATGCTTTTGTGGCCAATGCCTCTCACCAGCCAAAGGTGAAATGGATCCAGCATATGCACGCAGGTATTTGGCCCTCTTGAAATAAGGATGAACAAATTCTTCAGCATCTCTTCTTAGCATATTTGCACATGATATAGCATGGCAACAGGGTATGCCCGTCAAATCCCATTTTTGACATGTGCAGGTGGCGGCCCTCATGTCAACAATTAGACTATAAATTCCATGGTTCACTTGAAACTTCATGTCTTCTGATGCGAATGGTTCACAAAACCTGGAATTTTCTTTCTCTGTTTCTAACTGTTTTCTCACTCTTGGGCAAATTTCATCCTCAATCTTCTCCATTATAGCCTTCTTAGTCACCATCCTCTGCATCAGTGCAACCCTAATGTCTTCTAACATGTCAATGCAGTGCTTAGCTCTCACGTCAACTATATACGCATTGAATGTCTCTGCCATGTTGTTCACTATAACATCACACTTTGTATTAGTCTTCATGAATGCCCTGCAAAATACCCTTGGGTTGTAGGCGACAAAGTCCTGAGCAGCTTGGATGGATTCCTTGGCAAGTGCTTCAAGTGCGTCTTTGTAGTCAGCCTCATTGTAAGCTTTAGCTGTGTTCCAGAACAATAACTTCAATTCTTCACCTTTATGGGTTTTTTTCCAATTGGAGTAAATGTGTTGAGCACAGTGTCGATGCTCAGCATTGGGATAGATTATTTGGACATCATGCAGAATTGACTGCAAGTTAACAAAGCAAATAAAATAAATCTACATATAAAATCAAAATGGTTGAGTTTGTCCTAAAATTGTCTAGGACATCCTAAGTCTATCATCCATTCAGCTTAGTCAACATATAAAATGAAAACAAATTTTGAAAAAAATACAATTAAGAAACTTCTTACAGCATGCTCATCTGAGAGAATGGTCCACGATGAGCTTGGAATGACTTCAGGCATGACTGAACATTTTGGAGGAACTACGCCCAACTATCATGGTTCTCCCCTTCACAAATAGCCCATGCTATGGGAAACATCTGATTATTCCCATCAATGCCAATTGCTGTCATTAGTACACCTCCTAAGAATGTCTTCAAAAAACATGCGTCGATGCACATGATTGGTCAAATTCTTCATCAGATGTGTCACCATCCTCTGGGATGACTTCCCCCCGTGGCTGTTCCACATCCAATTCCTCATCTTCAGATGAAGATTCACTTTCACTTGGCTCATAATGGCTATCACTATCTTCATGAAATTGATCTTGCCCTCCAATTAGCTCGTCCAAGGGAATAGGCGACTCAGGTCTATGGTCATCCAAGTCATACTGAAAATCATAATTTGTCTCATAATTAAGTTCATGACGTGCTTGAGCCTCCCATGAAATACACTGGGTTGGACCTCCAGCGTCAAGAATGTGAGATTCTTGAGTCGGTACAAGTTGATATTCATTGGCCATACTTGACTGAGATGGATGATCTACTCGAATAACAATTGGTGGTTGAGTTGCCCTTCTTGGTGTTAACTTCTTCCTCTGATGTTCTGAAATGGATGGATAAACTCCATCACCACCTTCTCTATGACCACTACCTTCCACAAAAGCCCCGTTAACAATATAATCAAAAAAATTACCCCCCCATCCACAGTAGGACTTCCAATGGGCTTTGGCACATTAGGAAGCACTTCAGGTTCATCGATTAAATGCACAAAATACACATTCATGTACCCAACTTTCATTCCATAATTCATCATACTTCTTGAATCGTCGTCATCAAGAAGTCTTCTTAACCCATACTTCAAATCTTTTCCAGGTATTGCATAATAGTAATTAATGACATTCTCAAACCCAATTTCATTAGCAATCCCTTTTAACTCAAACAAACATAATTTGTCAACTTCAAAGTTAAAGTAAACCTTCTTCGCACCCCCTTCATATATGAACTCTACTCCCTCCACAAACTTCCCCTCATAATACACTGACAACGTTATCTCATCCATTACTTGAGGTAGCACAAACCTAAATTACAAACATAATTCCAATTAGTATAAGGTATATTGATTTCAAAATAAGTCATCATATTTCTCACAAATTCCACTTACTGTGAATACTTGTCAAAAATATAAATATGCATTGACACAACCATGAAACTCTTAATTTACTCTTTTATGTGAATATCAAGGTATTAGGTAGTTAAAATTAAGGGGGAAAAGGCAAAACAAACAAAAAGCATGCATATTGAATCATAACTTAGCGTAAACAGTGAACATGATTTCAAATAAAGTCAAAAGTTATTCAGAACATACCACATCATTGATATGGAAAATGCATATTGAATTATAACTTACTGTGAGTGTTTGTCCTATTGCAATATTTGGAAAATATCATCAGGGAATCAAAGCATCTCAACCCCACAGTTGTTGTAATTGCAAGATCAACCCTTTATTCATCGACAGAACAAAAGCCCTTCATTCATCAATAGAACGAAAGCCCTTTGTTCATCAACAGACTCTATCGACCCTCTGCTGTCCGGCCACATATCAAAAAAAATTGACAAATTTTGGTAGTTTTGAGCAGAAGACCATACCTTTTTGTAGAGAAGGAGTCTTCCCAGATCAATTACACACTGTATTCATCTCCATTTTCATTGTTATCACTAATCTTTACACAATTCTCATGCCTTGTTCAAACTACACAGGGCAGAAGAACGGTCACTGGACAAACAGAGTGGCGGGATGTGAGGCTGCCCTGTTTCAATACCCGACTCTGATTATTACAATGGAACAAATAAAAAATTAGGTTTAAGTGTAGGCATGTGTTTTTTTTATGAGTTGGACAATTGACCTGCCACATAAGCATCTCAGCCGTCCACGTCATTCGGCCGCCGCCTCAATTTCACTTTACTTGGTGGTGGGACAGTCACAAATACAACCCTCATACTTTGTGCCGTTCAGACTCAAACATGAAGTTTGGGATATTCTAACTAACAACCCCAAAAGTTTATAAATTATAATAACCCTTAAAGTAATAAAACTTACCTTAATAATGGTTTAAATTTACTTACATTTAATTTTTTTAATGATTTAGGTGAAATGCAAGATACTTAAAAATTATCATGTATCAAGATGTTTATCATTATCATTAAAAAAAAAAAAAAGAAAAAGAAGCAAAGAAGAGAGGATGTTTTGATGTTTTGAATTGAACGATGGATGCCCAGAACTCGCTGAACACAAACCTCACTGCCTGAAACACCAAGCAAAGCCAGACGGCGGACGCATCACCGCACGACCATCTCCTCCCAGCTGCCGCTTCTCGCCCAGCCTCTTCCTCCCTGCTGCAGCTTCTCGCCGGCGGTCGCATCGTCGGTTAGATACAGTTACAGGTATTTGTATGTCAAACTTTTAGGGTTTGCGTATTTAGGGTTTGATTGTTAAATGTTGGAATCACTTTGGGGAATTTCGTTTATGATGGAATTCAGTTTGCTGGGAGATTGATTATGTAAAGTGGGTAAATGATAGTTGCCTCATCTAAGTATATGCATCATTGATTTCTGAAAATTGGGGACAGAAGTATATGCATAATAGTTGAATATGTAAATTTCTCATCTTGTTTGATTCTGGGTTGAAAGTATTAATCCCCTGTGTGAAATTGTGTTGCCTCATCTAAGTAGTCATATGTTGATTATGTAATTTGTAACTTTTATGTCATCTTATGCTTGATTATGAAACAGACTGGGGTTTAATCAAGTTGCACCTAAAGTTTCATCAAGCATAACATCAGTTCAAAACATCAATAGTTCTGGGCATAAAGTTGCGAGTTCTGGGCATCCATCGTTCAATTCAAAACATCAAAACATCTCTTTTTTTTTTTTCTTTCTTTTTGATACTTAACGTAGTTGCACATTAAGCCTACGGAATGGAATATTTTGATTATTAAGCCTATCATTTGGAATTTTTTAAAAAGGTGTTGACCACTTGGAATACCCAATAGTTGGCGCCTACCATTTGGAATTTCCCAAATTTCTTTTGTGCTAACGTCTTGTGATTTCTGGTGAGCTTCTTTAATATTGTAGCTTCTTGGAAGACTGGTTGCATTAGATTATTTGGGAATATGAAATACATGAGTTTGCATTTTGTATGCAAGACATTTCTTGTGCAAGCTTTATCTAACTACAGTTTTTTGTCTCATAAACATGTGATAGTCAGTTATGAAGACTTGAAAAGATTTGTGAAGTTATATAACATCAATAGTGTTCATAATTTGGAACTGAATTTGTCATGTACGGTATTGTAGTATATCAGGTTAATTGCATATCTTTGTTGGTTTGAGTACTTCTTGAATATTGTGAGAGTAATTATGATGGAAAGCTGTTTCTACTTCATTATCATGTAACTTCCTTGACAAATTGCCAAGAGTTATGCAGGAAGCAGAAGAGCCATCTAGATTCCATATTTTTTTAATAGTTGACTTGTAATTTTTGTTTTGATTGAGAAGCACTAGGTAACTTATGCATAAGTGTCAATTGAGAAGTAAAAGTTAGATTGTCATGTTGATAAAGCTTCATTAATGTCTTCTTTTGCATTGTTCCTACAGAAGAAACCGTAGAAAATTTGGTTGAGTTAATTCTGTCTATTTTCTGGTTTCTAGAAGTGGTTTCAATTTGATTGCTGATTATTGCTTTTGATTCCTGTTGTTGCAGTTTTCTTGCAGATTTTTGCATATGCAATATCCTCAGAGTTATGAAGATCTTGTAGAGTTTTTGTGAGAAGAGACAATGCCTGGCATACCTCTTGTGACCCGGGAAACAATGTATGGAACAGTAGCGCGTTTTGTCTGCTTTTTGCATTACCGTGTACAACTGTCAATCTCTCACCATGAAGGAGAAGCTAATTTATTTACTTCTTGGTGGTTGGCTCCCTGTTATTCAGAGTTAAGATGTGGAGTGTGTTTTAGGACTTGCGTTTTGCTAAGTAGTTTGATGCTTGGTGCTTTGTTTCTTTGGTTCGAATTTTCCCCCTTTTTTGTCCTAGATTGGGGTTTGTAATTGGGAGTTTTGACCAATTAGAATAAAAGCTAGAATATTTCATACAGGGGGAGGAAAACTCTTGTATTTGTTGAGGATGTATAGTTCGAGTTCGGTGCTCAAGGGTGATAGAAATTGATTCAAATTTCTTTGATTTTTTGAGAGTATTATTGATGATAGCTTGAGGGCATAATGTTTTTGTATTTCCCTGCTTTTGTAAATGAGCGACATTCCCTAGGTGTCTGGTGAATACATCTTCTTATTACGTACCAACAAAAAGAAAAATCTATTGCCACAATGTTGCCGCTTTTGTAAATATCTAAACCCTAAACATTGTGAATCTCCATGAATCTTGTCTCTTCAAGATCCACTCTGGTCGGTTGATTTTTGTTTTTGATTAACAGAGGCCCAATGTTGGAAGGCAGGAGATGAGGTGCTGTAGGTTTTATATTGCTGTTTACCCTTGTAAATCTCCATGGATCTTGTCTGTACGAGGTCTACTCTGTGTAGAGGTGATGTTTATTGTTGATTGTTAGAGGTCCAATGTTGGATGAAAGATCAGGTTCTGTAGGTTTTATATTGCTTTTTACCCTTGTTGTTAGCATGTTGCTACTTTAACCTTGTCTTCAAATTCAATGGAAGTTCCATAACTTTGAATTGGTTAGTCCATATGTCTTATGTTACTAGGTCCTTTACTTGGCCTGCTTTTTATATATACATGGTGGATATGTGTGTGTGTATTTTGGTAGAGGCATGTTATGTTGCTTCTAGTAATAACGTTCTACAATTGGAGGATTTTGGGTTTGAGTACCTTCCACGGTTTTGGAAGCTTTGTCAGACTGGAGTTTGTATTTGCTGCAAAGAATTCATATTTCCCTCGTGCATTTGAACTGTTTGGTTAACTCCAATGTGAGAGAGTTGTACTATCATGAAATGCCTACTTTTCCTATTTCAAGGGTGATGTTGGAGCTTAGCTTTCTTTTCTTTTTCTGTTATTTATTTATTTATTTTGCTTGAAATTCCCTCAACTCCTCAATTGATATCTTTTATTATTTTTGGAATTATGGAGCCCTTGGCATTTTGGTGCTACTTTGTTCATTCATTAACTCAGTGTTAGATCTTGTCGTTCTTGAAGCTTACCCCCCTGACAATTGAGGAAGGGACAAAATGTGAAATTAGCATGTTTTCCCTTGACTTCTCCTGTTATCATCTGAGAGACTTATGATATGCAATGTTGCTTCTGTTCTTCCTCTCCTCCCCCCTTTGTTGAAGCATAGCTTATATAGAAGGTTTTCTGTGTGCGTACATGTTCATTCTCATGCATAGTTCTTAGCTTTGCTGCTCCAGCAGTTGTCGTTTCTCTTCTGAAGATTTCTGCTTATTGTAGTAGGACGATTCTTGGTTGCTGTTTTCAGAGCAATATCCTTTTTCTGATTGCAGCCAATCTCGGAGTGGAGAGCAGCCATGCTGTCAAGATTCCCGAATACGTTTGTCTGCTGAGGAGGAAATTGCTGCTGAAGAGAGTCTGTCGATATACTGCAAACCTGTAGAGCTTTATAACATTCTTCAACGCCGCGCAATAAGAAATGTAAATATGTTTGTTGGTTTCTGTTTGTGGGATGTCTTGCATCCTTGTTTGTTTGGTATTATGTCCCTATTTGGCAACCAACTGTTTAGTAGCTGTCTAGATTAGCTGTTTGACTTTAGTTGTTTGGGTTGTCCGATCGCAGGAAAAGTGTTTGGTAAAGTAGCTATTTGTGAAAAGTTACTTCAAAAAGCTTCTTCTAAGTAGCTTTTTGAAAACTAGCTTATTGGTACAGAAAGGTATTTTTCAAAAAACTAATAGTGTCTAAAAATCTAAAAGCTACCTCAAAAAGCTGGTAGCCAAACTCCCCCTATGTGTCACATATTTTGTTGTTTGTGAGTCAAGCTCAAAGGTATTAGGACTCATGATATAAGCTGGTGGTTGGTTTAAACCGATTGTTATGTGGCAGTATATGAACTGATATTCATGCCGGATACATAGATATGGAGGCATACGCACGGCAGGAATAAATAGTGCATACAGCTATGTGCAGCATGTGCTCCATGCATCCACTTTCTTTTTCTTTTATTTTTCCTGTCCTCACTTGTCTACGGTGGGTGGGTGGGTGGGTGTGGTGCGGTGCAGTGCATCAGGAAGCAATTATGATTTCTATTGGTATGACATCTGTAGCATGTAGAGTTGTATATTTAGCATTTACATAAGCATTGTGGTTCTCATTGCTTGAATGCTTGATTTGAATGTTCAACTTTTAAAAATTGTAACTTATGTCATAGTAGATGTTGGTGGGACCTATAATTTTAAATGCATTGCTGTGTCGTCGACTGCTTGTAGTTGCAGCCTTGCAGGCTGGATTCTCAAAATTCTCGTTTGATAATGGCCTATACAATGGGTGGAGATTTATGAATATAGTGGCCAATGTTATGTGATGCCTTACATTAGTTGTATGCTGTGGAAATTCTTCCCATGTTGAGCATTGAGCAATTTTCAAATCATTTCCTGTTAACATGCCAGAGGGGAGGGAAAGAACACAATCTGATTAGGGATAGGTGCAATCCAAGATGCACAGACTCTTTCTTATTTAGCATTTTCCTCTTGTCATGTTTTAGACATGAAAACACTTTTGACATGCATGAAACATTCCCAAAGACTCCTAATAGAAAAGGATTACATTTTCCTTTTCTGCTCTTGTGTGATGCACATACTATGGTCATTTACATCAAACAAGGACCTGCCCACAACTAATAACCTATGATGAATTACAGACTCACATTGTTGAATTAATATCGCATTAATACATGTGTCGAAATGCTATGAAAAGAAGACACATTTCAAAGTGTCAATGTTGTATTGTGTGCATGTCTTACATCAGTCTCTGCAGACTCTGCACTTCTTATAGTGGAGCAGATTCTTCTGTGAATTCTCGATGTTTATTCAATATCTTTTCATCTTACTGTTCAGATACTGCTTTTAAGATGATTTTTATGTGTGAAGATTATAAAAGATATTCTTGGTCTAACTGGGCTAATTGTTGTTGTAGCCATTATTTCTTCAACGATGCTTGGATTACAAAGTAAGGGCAAAGCAATGCAGAAGGTACTTAATATTTTGGTACTGTTTCTTTTATTCTTTTCTCTGCTTGTCAGTTCACACTATGGGAGCTTACCTGTGGTTTCTGTAACATGTTTTACCGCTTTCTGGCTTATTGAATAATCTCATGGGGTTTTTACTGATTTTGAAAGCTGAAGCATGCTCATGATTTGCAGGATACAAATGTCAATCTCTCTCTCCGAGACATTAAATGATAGGTTACAAATCCAGGGTTTGTTTCCTGTGCACATAATGTTGGCTAGGCTGCTACCTGATATGCCAGGCATGGAGGTAGCATCGGATACTTAACCATCTTTGCTTTATGTCTATGATTATACTAATATTATACTAATATAGCTGTCGCACTCTTGAATCTGACGAACTGTATGCAATATGGATAGTTTTCTTCGACTGGCTGAGATTGGTGCAATTGTTAATTAATAGTGACACAATGTTTACCACACGTGAGCTCTTTTGTAATTGTGTTGTCAATAGCATTCTGCAGTTTATCGGTACACTAAGGCTCGTGTATTAACAACTCATAGCACAGAAGAAGGAGCAAATGTGGCACGTGCAACATTCATTCTACCTGAGATGAATAAACTAGTGAAAGAAGCCAATTCTGAATCACTCTTTATTTTGTTTATAAGCTATGGTATGCCATCTCTTAAAGTAGCTCAGCTACTCATGTATTTTCTGTATCCTTAGCATTATCAATTACAACTGTTTTCTGTACCCATCGTCTGTTGTCTTTTTCACTGTGCACACAGGAATGGCAAATGCTTCATTTGGATTTGATTCCTCAAGGGAGCTTTTGGATAAACTTCCCTTTTCACGTAAGATATCCTTAACTTGGCTGTTTTGAGTACAAATTTTGTTCATTAGTAATTGAAATTTGCAGAATACTAGCATTGTTCTCAGGTTCCCTTGTATGAATCTATATTTTTGAAGGTACACAATGCATAAAACACTAGGCAAAAGACAACCCACCTTGTTATGGTGAATGACTCCTGGCTGTAGCTTCTGCCTAATGGGGAGTGAGGCAAGGGTTCCAATTGCATTTGGTTATGGTAGCACAAATTTACTCTATGCTCGTAGAAAAAGATCTTGTTTTAATGTAGCAATGAGTTGCATATTGTGGTTGTTGCACAGTAAAGACACGGGTTTGTTTTGAAAACAAACAAAGCAGATATTTAGCTGGAAACTGTCACATTTTGAATACATGGATTGTGAGGCAAGCCCCTCCAACACCATCATGGAGTATCTAAAAATGTACTAAGAATGTGGATGGATAGTGTTGGGAAGGTCAAAACTCTAAATCAACTTAGGCTTATCCATGACAACGGGAGTAATTGTTTTGATAAGTAATCAAAAGATATTGCAAAGATACCAAGGCGATATCGTCCATTTACGAAAGGGGTAAGATACAAAACACTATGCCATCAAGCTCTCATCAATAACATTATCAACGAATCCAAACAGCCACCAAACATTAACCATACAACATCCTTAAAAAGTAGAGGTTGGAATCATCAAGGGACAAAGTGACCCACGTATGGCTATAAAGATTGAACTTTGTTAATCTAGGAAGGCCCAAGGATCATAAACATCTCATGGAAGACATTTTTATACAAAAAACAATCTAGAACTCATAAGCACCCACCAACTTGGAAGAAGAAACAATCAAAGACCAAATCAACTCCATTTTGATTCATATGATATCCAAATGATTACGCTTTGAAAACCCACTGATATACGCATAAAAATGAGAAAGAAACTCAGCCCAAAACTGCTCTATATCCATGTAAAAACATCACAAACCGAACAAAAACAAGAGGATAACAAGCATGGGCAGATTCCTTTGTTGGCCGGGGGTGGCCATGGCTGATGTTAATACAAAAAAAATAATTATTTTAGTATAATGTGGGATAAAAATTATGGATTATACGTTTAGTAGATGAATTTAAGAGTGTATTGGTCACCCTTAATCAACAGAGCTAGATCTGCCATTGATAAGATTATAAGAAGGATATGATCACCTATAAAGGGTTTTAATCCACCAAGGATGATCTAGGTCCTCAAATGGATGCATAAAGGATTCACCACCAGCAAAACCCACTTGAAAAACCCAAAGAAACCTCACCAAGTTTGATATAAAGATCACACTAATCTAACTCTAAAGAGGTTATCTGAAACACCATCATTAATCTTAATGGATAAAGTACTTACAGATTTTGAGGAAAGGGTTTAGAGATACCCATATTAACATTCCTATTCAGCAAAACTTAGTCTATCTCCTCCAATACCTTAGTATATGGAGGCAAGGGATAGGGAAAAAACCCTATAAGGACAAGTAAAATTAACCCCCAAGCAACGTCGAGGCCCTTGGAAAGCAAGAAAACAGCAGCAAAAATAAAGAAAACTAGCTAAAAATCAGCCTTGGGGAAGGGTTTTACTAGTAGGGGACCATCTCGTCACTAGATGACGAAAACAAGTACAAAAGATGATGGGGTATGCATTTGATCTTCTGTTGATTATTTCCCTTGTACTATGGCGGAAGCCTTCATCAAAATCAGCAAATGTTAGCCTTCATGCCTTCTAGAAACCGGTTAATATTGGTCAATTTCAGTGCCATGTAAAATGACCAAAATACCCTTCGTCTCAAAGGATAGCCGAATTGCCCTCAATTTCGAACCAAGTTTAATTAAGGGCAACCTAACTTGGAACCATCATTCGTATTCTTCTCCGAGTTTACTTTGATCCCTTAAGACCTTGAAAGGTTTCGGGAATAACCCTATATAAGCTTAGAAACTGAAATGAACCTTGATCAAGTGGTGGAATAGGAGCTTGATAATCAGATGCTATTTAGAGCTATCATAATGGATAACTTGATCAAGGGTTCATATGGATCATAAAGCTTTATCCTCAAATACCTATAGATTTCTCTCCTTGCAAATGGCCCTCAGAATAGCTAAAGGAAGCAATTTCCAAACACCACAAAGCCAACTCTTCTTCATCCTTCTCTTACAAGTCACCCACACATCCTTCGCAATGAAACTTGAACCCAAGAGACCCCATAGACAAAAGGGCCATGTGCCAAAGCAAAGAGGCCCACAAATAGTGAACAAGCAAATGGTTAATAGATTTTTCCTCATGGCAACTCATTGAACTCTTACTAGGACCTTTAGGAGTACTTCTAAGCATTTCCTCTATTGGAATGTTACCTTTGGTGGCTACCTAGGCAAAGAAACAAGTTTTAGAGGGAGCCGTTGAGTTCCATATGGACTTTGTAAGGAAATCCGCCACTTCATTCTCGCCCCCAATATGCCCTACAAAAGATTCTCACAACGAAAGACCCTTCGGAGTCATAGGGCCAAACGATCTTATCATCACTCTCATGCAGATCTACCCTCTAACCAAGTAAAGCCAACAAAGGACAAATATTATCGCCTGCCCAATTCTTTAAGAGGTCTCACAAAAATCAAATCCTAACAGAGAAGGTTACCAAGTTATTGAACCGTAGCCTCCTTCAATCTTGCCATCCTGAAAAGAACTAGGAATTTTGGTTCCATAAGAGGACAATCTCCACACTACACATCTTGCCAAAATAAGATCGCAGCGCTACTCTTTACTGGAAATGGACATGGATGTAAATTGCTTTAGACTTGGTGAGATGGATTTCCAACAACCAATTAGATTAGGTTGGGAAGTTCTTACTCGACCAACTTAAATCCTCAACACTTTACCTTTCCTTACTTACCTTCAACAACCATCCTCATTCGGGAACCTCCAAAGCCACTTGCACTTTAAAGCTTTTTTAATCACATGGAGAGGTTTAATACCAAGACATCTCTCTTTCTTACAGCACATCTCATCCTGATTGACCCATGGAAAACCATTGCGAGAATTATTATTCCAAAGGAAGTTTCTCA
Organism: Portulaca oleracea; assembly: GCA_029582165.1. Lineage (NCBI taxonomy): Eukaryota > Viridiplantae > Streptophyta > Magnoliopsida > Caryophyllales > Portulacaceae > Portulaca > Portulaca oleracea. Next base: position 17,295,104 of record CM055886.1, on the reverse strand, counting down.
CGATCTTCTCTAAGGGAGTAGCACTAGTATCAGGAACAGTGAAAAGAGACATGTAATTGATAGGCAGGCTTCACAGAGTACTTTTCGATCAGGTGAGATGAGCCCCCCCCTAGACAATGATTTCCCTCTCATCAATATCTTGTTTTAAACCTCTCAACTATAGGGTCCCTAACTGATAAGCTGTCATAAGATGCACCAAAAGGATGATCCAGATAAAATGGGGAGACATGAATATATGATCAACTCCACACCCAAAAAAGCTAGCAAAGTGATGAATCTTAGGAACTTCAACAATAGGAATGAGAGCCCTTTTGGTGAAGTTAGCTCTAAGTTTTGAGAAAGCATCGAAAAGAAGCATGATGCATCTTTAGTAACCCAAATTCTTGATTTCAGGTTTATGAAACACAACAGTATCATATGGAAAAAGCAGATAGGAAGCTGAAAAATCTCAGAGCTAGAATTTCGATAATGACTACCTTCTAAAAACCATAGCTCAACCTCCGCCTTTGCCAAAAAAGGAAAGAAAAAAATGGTAAAGGCTTTGAAAAAGAAACTACACATATAACTGGAGAACAAGAACAATATAGCAGCTTTAGTGACTATCAAGGAAAAGCAATGGCTTCAAACCAGGAATGGGTTCAAAAGCACACCCACAAAAATGGCGGGGCTGATACTATGTGAAGGAGACATGAAGGGAGAAGTAAACTCAATAGCAATGATTCCTGGGTAAGGTGAGTGCATGAATCTTAGATTTTCCTAAATCTATGTTCCCCCTTCTTTTTATCTTGGTGTACCTAAGTGGAACACTTAAAACACAGTCATGGTCATCGTACCTGGATTGGTTGGATACAAGCTCCACGGTGATGTCTGCTGGAAAAGAACTTCCGTTTGAAGCTGATCAGTATAGTCAAAGGATTTAATGGAATGCTTCATTTGGAAACATGCATCTTGTATCTGCCTTTCTACAGTTTGTAGAAGCTCAGGACTGGGATGAGATCGGTGGGGACCAATCAATATCCGGCGTGTGTTGTGTCTATTTTTTTTGCTGTATCTGCTTCTGTCCTAGTTGCAGTGCTTTTTCTTTTGAGTGGTGGGGTATGTTTGAGGAATAGTGGGTAATCTTCATGGAACTTCATCCAGGAGAACTATAATTAAAAAAAAGTGCCGGGGGGGGGGGGGGGGTGTGTGTGGCTTGAGGATGGGTCTGCTACAAAAAGGGGAAAGGCTGTTGTTTAGTCTTCAGTTAAAACATGAAGACTTGTGATACTCATGGCATGTGCATTATTTTACAAGTGCTGCTTCTTGCCAAGAAAGTTTTAAAACTATGAATATGCATTTTTATTGCAGCAAATATTGAGAAGAGTTGTTTATGGGGCAAGATTTCATTGGAATCTCTCTTTTTGTCATGGGAAAAGTTTCCAAATTTAAACAGCGGTGTTAGATGCGAATTGCTGTCAACTGTGGACTTGGTTCCTAGTGTTTTGAAGGTATGCTTCCCCTTTTATATATGCTTAAAGCTCATTGAAAATGTTCTCACACCTTACAAGGAAGATATTTTCAATTACCTTATTTTTTGCTTCTTTTAAGCAGTTGACATGGATGGAGGGGTAACAATTCATTTCCTGGGCATTATGTTACCATCTAGGACATTGACCACCCTTGACATTAAATGCCTTCTAACTAGATTACTCAGGAGGCACAAAAATCCAAGTTTTATTATCTCTTCCACCTCAATGTTCCTCACCTCCTCTTCACCACAACATTTCTCAACTACTTTGAACAATCAATGTTCCTCCAACTTTGCTCTTACAAATCAAGTGGAACGGAGTATTTGAACGACAAAGGTGTTATGGAGTTATTGCCGTCCTGGAGTATGACTGATTATTAAGAAGCAATCATTCCCTGACATGTCTGGATTGACTACTTACGGTTTGAGGTCAGACTAAATAATAAGTGGAGCAAGTATAGAAAATTAGAGAACTTGTTTAAAAGCAATCAAGTGATGCAATGGCTTCATATTTGCTATGCTATCATATCTGCATTGATGCTTGCATTACCATATTTGGTTACCTATGAAACCTGTAATAATGATTACATTGTAAACAAGATTACCTTCATCTATACTATTTCTATAACACCCACCAACCTATGTAGTTCTCGTTAAAATCTTGAAGATAATGTAAATATTTCATGTATGCCTCAATTTTGTCTACTATATGATATCCACTGAAAATGGTATATTATATTTTTTTTTTCTCTAACTCCTCCCTTGTACTTCTGCTGTTCGGTTCTTTCTCTTGTTTTGCTTAAATGCAGAGTCTGTCATCTACTCCACTCCCCCTCTATCTCCAATCTAATTCGCTCTCTCTCTCTCTCTCTCTCTCTCTCTCTCTCTCCCTCCCTCCCTCCCTCCCTCCCCCTAAGGTACACACATTTGTAGATTAGAAATATGATCAATTTACTAAAACTGGGATTACATCACTCATTCTAAGAAATCAAGCGTAGAAATATAATTAACTTTCCATTAATTACATATCTGATTACATGATGTAGCTGATTTGTTACACTTTCGTTACATTGCTTGCAAACAAACACTTTGTAAACAATAATTGTAGAAAAGTGAGTGTACTTTGGAATTTCTAAACTCTGTGAAGGAATCTGGAATGTGCTTTTTTCTTATCTCCAGTGATCAGTTACTGTGTCTAGACGTGTAGTCCGATATAAGGCCCACAACAAAGCATCAGATTCTGTGTAATGACATTTGGAAGAGATGAGCTAATGATGTTTAGTTCAATAAATGCGTGATATCAATCAATGTTGGAATCTCCTTATCTTTCCCTTTTTCCTGTTTCCTTTAGATTATTAGAAAGATAAAGTGAGAAATGTGTGGCATAACCAAAGATTCAAAATGTGGTTCAGTTGTGTTTTCAAAAGTGCAGCTGTTTTTGCCGGAGATCTTTTGAGTTCATGAGTATAACCTTGCACATAAAAAGTTTTAGCTCTTTGAGTTTGTAAGGTTTTACTTATTTGAATGGGAAGTTTGTCTCTCTATTTTGTTTCTACAATTACTTGTATAATGTTTTCTTTGTGAGTACCATATGACTTTTGATTAATGTAGTACGGAAATTTACAGGTTTCAGATTGAGAATACGGACTTGAATATATCGTATCTCCTGCTAACTGTGCTCCTTATTTTCATTTCCATCGGTTTCTTTTTGCAGAGTGTGGACAACCGCATATCATTTCAGATTCCTGAGAGCATGAGCAACATGGTTGGCTTTTCTACCTTTGTCTTAAGTTCTTTTTCTTTCTTCTCACCTAGTAAATGTTCAACTTGAGGTGAATTGGACCTTATGAGTTTTCTTTTGTTCTGAAAGAATATTTTGCAGCAAGTACAAGTGATCATTTCTGCAGAAGAGCAAGGGGCAAAGGAGAGTTCAGCATATAATCCATGTACATACAACAATATTCCTGCTTCATCTTCACCTCATGTTTTGCGGTAATTTGTAATATGCTCTCAAGCTATTTTTCTTTGATCATTTTCATATTGTGAATCCTGGACAACCAAACAACCAAGTTGGTTGCAGTTTGTAGATCTTGTTATCGCAGGACAAGCAGATTCATGAAACTTGCAAGATTAATTTCTTAGGAGACACTTCAAAAAGTCAAAATCATAAAACTTCTCAGCATATCAGACATTTCTTTAGGTTATTGTCACTTCGTCAAGGGCTCTATACTGGAGGTAGTCTGGTTCCAACATGAACTGCTGTGGCAATTCCCTGAAAAATTGATTTTCCAGGTTGCCAACTTACAAAAGCGCAGAAGACTCTCTTCTGCCCAAACATATTCTGCCTACATATTCTGCCTATATGCTAAATGTTCATGGTTTGAGCTGTTTTTGCTATCTCGTTTTTTCTGGTTGGGTGAAGTTGCCTTAGGTCTTCATAGGTATCATGAATCAGTGGGTTGAGGCTTTGATGTTGATGACAGTCATGTTCTCGTCGATTTCTACATGTTTGATACTTTGATATAATCTGTTCACATCATATTCTTAGCCAACAAGTGGTGTCATGGTCTAGGCTCGAGAGTCCTTGTTTTGAACGATGTTGGGGTGGGGCAGCTCAATGAGGCCGGTTCTTTCTTATATTTGAAAGCTTACAAAATGTTTGAAGCATAGTTACCTAAGTCGGTCACCCCCCCTCGGATCCGCGTTCCGGGATCGTCGACCAAATCGGAGATCGATAACGCCCTAGGTCGGCAAGGATCGCGACCTAGATCGCCAAATTTGATCGATCCGATTGTCACTAACACTGGTTCCATTTGCAATGGAAGTTGAGGGATTTGTGGTTGATGGAAATTGCGAAACCTAAGGTGGGTTTTCTCCGGCCACTAGTGGCCATTTCCGGCCACTGGCAGTTGAGTTTGAAGAAATCAAGAGAAAAGTCGAAAACCCTAGATCTAAGAATTGAATAACCGATTGACGGGTATTCGAGGTAGAGATTGAGGGCTTTTGGTCGAGAAGGTGTGGCGACTCCACCGGCAGGGATATCACCGACCATCAGTTGCCGGTTTCTGGCCGCCGGGGTAGGGTGGAAAGTTGTAGTAGAGACATTTGGGGGACTTGGCCGCGGGGACTTAGGGTTAGGGTTTTTGCTTTATAATATTTTATAAAGTACTTTTAAAAATAAGTAAAAAAGCCCAATAAAAAGAGCCCACTGGCCCAGCAGCACCCCACTTGCTGACTATAAGTGTAGATTGTTAGTAATAAATACCATTATTTTAAAAGTAATAATTTGAAACTAATAAATAATTTAAAAATCATTCCTTTAATAAAATACCAACTTATAATTAGATGAAGTTTTTATTTATCGATCCAAAAAAAAAATATCGGCGAATTCCGATCCCAAATACCGTTCCTACTGAACCTACCCCCACCGATCTGGGATTCTAAAATTTACCAATTTCGATCCCGATTTCGATCCTCGACCCCTACCGATCCCCGACCCTGGTAACTATGGTTTGAAGAATTGTTTATTGAACCAGTTAAGTTGTTCCAATTTTCAATTCGAAGCAGTTCATTACTCAGTGTTCTTACATTTTGTGTCTGTCTTGTGCTGATTGTGATCTGTATTATTAGTTAAATCTGTTTGGGTTCGTGATTTATATACATTAATGAGATTGCTGGCTTTCTTTGGTAGGTTGAGGACCGGCAATGTGATATTCAACTATCGCTACTACCATAATAAATTGCAGAAGACTGAAGGTGAATATTTTTGCCATAATGAAATGTGGTGTTGATATTTCTTTGGCTTAACCCATGTGTCTCAGTCATTGGAGAAGACGTGTCTGCTCAAATCATTGTGCCTTTTGTGGTGCTCCGCTTTTGAAATTTGAATTTGCTGACAGCGGCTTTGTTGTACATTCTATTTTTAATTGATAAGTACCTGCTTTAAGACTGACCATTAACTTGGTTAAAATTATGTATTCTAACTTGAAATTCTCTCTTAATTTCAAACTTCAGCCTCCATCTTCGTGCCTGAGTAATAAGGGCATTTTTGAATATAGTACTTACCACTCAAGTATTAGACTTTGCAATTTTTTGAGAAATTTGCAATTTGTCAACGTAGTTTGAAGTGTCCAGTGTTCTGCATTTGTCTGGGTATCCAGGTCTGAAGTTGGGTATGGTAGAGTAAAATGAATAGTCTGAGTGACATATCTGGACAATCTTTTTGTGTTAATACTTTGCTTTAACGAAGCACTATCCCTTTAATAGGAATTAAAGTGTGTAGTATATAGGTACTATAAATTATTTACCCTCCTCTTTTGCTCTTTAATTTGGCATCATTACTGTTTTCCCGTCGTATTCTCTTGGTGGTGGTTGTTTGTGAGGGGTATGGTATTTTCCTTTAAAATAGGGCGGATCAAAGGAATGAGAAGTGTCAATTGCTGTGCTTATGCCTGCTTGTTCGCGTTTTGGGGGGATCTAGCAATGTGAAACTGCTAATTGACTTTTGATGTTGTGTACTAGAATATGCATTCTCAATTTGGGAAAACAAGAGCTAGTAGGAAGAGGTTGATCGCCTAATTTTGGTGTATTCATAGGAGACTCTACTATACGACAACTAAAATCATGAGTCTTCCTTCTTGTTCTCTGTGTTTCTTTTTGTTACAGCTCAGACTGTTGCAATTTTGTAAATCATCAGCAACAACCATTTTTTTTTTTTGAAAGATCTTTAATTTGATTAAATGTATTTCTCTTCTATCTCTTATTTTGTTTGTAATACTTCTCATACTAATGGGCTGCTGGAGGGATGTAACTTTACCACGGAATTAATGGTACAACAACAAACCCCAGTGATATATTGTTAACGTGAGATACTGGGGGATCCTAATGTAGGCAACCTTCCCCCATGCACCTGAGTGCATGAAGAGGCTGATTCTAGTGGGCCCAAAAAAAACCTTTTGAAATCGAATCAAGTAATAGTATCGTTAGGAATAAGAATGTTGGTATTCTTTAATGATATGCTATAGTTTCCTATTCTGTTTAGATATTATACGTTCCTAGTTTGGTTAGGAATATTATGCTTGTTTCCTATTTCAGTTAGGGTTAGTACTAGGAAAGTTGTTTACCTGTTTGCCTTTGTGAAACACTCTACATTACATCATATGGTAGTGAATATCGAATATTATGTTTTCTTAGTTATTGTGCATAGGGATGCTATCTTTTCTTAAATCCAGCATAGCGATGCTGAATTGTTCCTTCAATCCAATCCAAGAATGCAAATTCTTATCTTTGATCTTGTGTTATTTTCCTGATCTCTATCACTTAGCCTTGTTGTTCAAAGCCATTACTTATGGGAAATGAATTTGAAATGACGATTGAAGTGTGATTACCCTAATATGTCAACAATTTCTTGTATTGTTTTTGCATAATATATACGTTCATAACATTAGTACTTCTCTTGATTACTCATGTAGCTCTACTTTTTGAGGATATTGTATAGGTTGACCATTATGTTAGGAGTGATGGAAATTTGAAGTTTTTAGAAATTAATAATATCACTAATGAGCTTGAGGGGCATAATGTTTTTATATTTTCCCTTTCTGCACATGGATGGCATCCCCTGGATGTCGTGTCAATACATTTTTTTTGATGAGTTATTTAAAAAAAGGGGCGTGCATTTCGTTTACACAGACTTTTCTCTTTTGATTATAAACTACGTTACTTGGATTCTGGACACTGGTGTCCTACACGAGGACGAATGCAAGGGTCCACACGAAAAAAATTGCGGACACGGGGGTATTGTTCTGGCAAGTGGGGCATTGCTCTGAAAAAATTTGACACGACAAAAAGACATTCATAAGATGATTTTTTTCCCATTTTATTTTTCAGTAAGAGAAATTAGGTTGGGCCAATTTTACAATTTAAGATTTATTAACACTTGTTCACTTGTACCAAAGCTGTCTTTAAATGAGGCCCCAATAAAAGTAGTCCACGTCCTTCCAAATTTTTGTTATGAAAAAGAGGAGATATTGTTTTAACTGAGCCATGTGGCACATAACCTTATCATAATGGGATGTGGAAAAAAGCCCCTATTCTCATTTGAGGATGTGGAAATGCTGCATATTACTCAGAGAGAGGGAGGGAGAGATTTGTACCAAATTCTCAAAGTTTAAAAGATAGGTATGATGTCCAGGATGCATGACCATCCTCATGTAAAACCATGCCCATGAGTGCAGTCAACCCAACCGACCACTCGTGATGTCGCAAACCCTGGTGGATCATATGGCCATTTCAACTAGATCCGACACGAGTCTCGTGTTCGAATCCCGGTTGGGTCGTGCCCGTACTGTACGATAACCAATATTGAAGAGTCTGGGCAGTGTTGGTCATAAAGGGTGACAAACACTTGTTATGTAGCACGCTTAAACTCAATTTGATTCCATTCTAATTTTGTATCGTTTAAGTTGATTGAAAAATGGTCATGTATTTTTAATAAATGTTGGGTAATGATGAGGTTCATTGGCCTCAATGAACAAGTGGTTTCTTTACTCTAAGCAACTACTATAGACAGATGTTTAAGGAGTTGACCCAACTTGGATTTTGGTAGCA